>OZ059902.1:10661528-11289028 GCA_964057215.1 Oscheius myriophilus
CTCTTAGCAGTCGCTTCCTATGCTACTTTTCGCCCATCTCTTGTTACGAACTGGCCTATCAATTGGGCATACAAAATACGAACGTTTACGGAACACTAGCTTTTTTTAGATAAAAAATATCACTTCCTGATTTCAAAACTGCATTGCAAGCCCTTTCCCTGTTGCAATAGCACAGAATTTGGAGAGTTTAAAAAACGAGCATTTTTGTCTTAATGTAGGGGTTTTCGTGGAAGAGAGTGTCACTTTCGCTGTTATTTTTGTTAATTTTGGTTATATAATAACTGTAAAATGTAGTAAAACACAGCTGTGATCATCAATTTGCAACGTGCAAATGACATTCTTTCACTTAAAGTGGCAGGAACAGCTGGATGCACCCTCCTATTGATTCTTATTACAACTGGCCCTGCGTTTCGGAGGATTTCGGAACCAAATGGGGCGGCCCACAGGATTTATGTTCTCTCTCTCTCTCTCTCTCTCTCTCTCTCTCTCTCTCTCTCTCTTTGATTTTTCAATCTCTCTTACTCTGTTTTTTTTAAAAGCATGCATCTCTTTCCAACTGTGATATGCCCTCTCCCTCCTCTCTTCTTTATCTCTCTATCTCTTTCTCTTTTTTTAACGCTATTCCGTCGTGCGAATTTGTCTCCTCCTCTATTTCTCATTCAAATTTCAAAATAGCTTTCCCTGAAAATTCACAAAACGCATTTCCAGATGTAAAAAACACCATGACTGTCTATTTCTACTTCCTCTTCTCTCTTTTCACTTTCGCTTCCGCGAATGAGGATGCCAAGCGCTTGTATGATGATCTCATGGTCAATTACAACAGACACAGACGGTTCGTCCCATTGTTTCTCTGTCACTTTTGGATTTCAGACCAGCCAAGAGTCCTCATGAACCACTTACCATTAAACTGAAACTGCGCCTCAGTCAGATCATCGATGTGGTAAATTGAAAACTTAAAGCAATGTTGAAATCCCGAATTCAGCATGAAATCGACCAGATTATGACCTGTTCCGTGTGGCTGAAACAGGTGTGGATCGATCCAAAACTGTCGTGGGACCCTAAGAATTACGGAGGAGTTAGTGTTCTTTACGTGCCTTACGAGATGATTTGGGTGCCAGATATAGTGCTTTATAATAAGTAAGTTAATTTAAATAAATATACAAAATATACAATTGCTCAGTGCTGATAGCAACTACAACATCACCATTTCCACAAAAGCAACCCTTCATTACTCGGGAGAAGTCACTTGGGAACCACCGGCCATCTTCAAAAGCATGTGTCAGATTGACGTTCGATGGTTGGTTTTAAAAATAACAGAAACTTTTACGTTCTCTAGGTTTCCATTTGACGAACAACAGTGTCACCTGAAGTTCGGCTCATGGACTTATTCGGAAAACTTGTTAAATTTGGAATTACTGGAGAATAATGTTCGCTATGAGGAGGAAATCAACGATTTGGGAGTGGCAGACAACATTACGATTGCGGATGAAGGAATAGGTTAGTTATAGATGACGTCGAATAAGCATCTGCGGAAAAAAGTCGCTTTTTCTCTGCGTCTCTGTGATTTGCACACCATTTCCGCCTGAGCTTCGCGCGACTGCTGCATTAAAGGGACAATCAGGCGGGTTTTACAACAGTGGTTCATCTAGGAGAGAAAAATTCGCTGATCAAGAAACTGTACATGACTATGCAAATGTACCGTTTTCGATATATCTGGCTTCAAAGTGTCCAAAAACGGCCGACCATCCGCACATTCTGCGGATGGCCAATACGCCCTGCATGACCGGTTTTTACCAGACAGGCTAATGAGCCAAATTTCATTCTAATTTATTGAGACAGCTGTGAAAATGAGGAGGGTGTGAGACAATTTAGCATAGTTGATTTGCATAATTTCTGACCGTATCCGTTCGAAGAAGAAGTGAAAAGCCTCCTTACTGCCCCTTTAAGGCCGATTTTCGTAGAATGCCGATTTGGCTATAGCTATATTCGAATTTAGCTCTCCGTATCAAAATATTCTCAATTCAATATTTATTGTCCTCTTTCGTCTGGTTGAACTTTAGGTACTAAAAAGAAACCCCCTATTTGTTGACGAAGAATTTCTGAAGAAGTTACCTCATCATACCAAAAACAGCTGAAATTTCTGTTTTACCCTACTTGAAAAAAAACTTGACGAAAACTTAAACGTTAGTGCATATCCCGATTCGAAGCGACGAGTGAAAATATATACAAATCTTCGGCATTCTGTTGTGTGTTCACGAATAGAAACTTTGTAGAGTGGTGTGTCTGCTGCGTTGATGTTGAGACTTAGAACCGTAAAAAAAGCTGACAACGAGGTTTAGAAGGAATGCGGTGAATTTCGAGGTTTTTAGCTGTATGTTTTTGACGAACTCTTCTCGCTCATAGCACAGCCGGAAATTGACTGCGATTTTCAAATTTTACGGGCTTGAATTGGTAAGCATTTTGTGCACTGTGTTCGGAATAAAGCATGTAAATTGGAATGGAGAAATTTGAATACTGTTCATTTTCAGAAATGCCCCTGACGGCCCCTATAAAAGAATAGTAACCGAAAATTACCATTTGTGGAAAACACCATTGAACCAAATCCCAAAGAGTTATTCGAGATGCGCAGAGTAGCGTTTTTACCAAAAAGAACTGTTTCCAAATTTTTCATGATGAATTCTTATAGCTGTCACCAAATTGGAATCATGCCAATAAAATTGGAATGTTCCACCCATGCTCTGTTGATATGGAAATTCGAAGTCTAATCAGTCATCGACTGTCACTATTTGTATACGGGAAATGTATTTTCCTTCTGCGAGATATCACTAAATTACTCCATTTCAGACCTCTCGGACTACTACCCTTCGGTAGAGTGGGACATCATGTCCCGCGTTGCGCGTCGTCGTTCGAAGAACTACCCCAGCTGTTGTCCTCAAAGTGCCTACATTGACATAATGGTATTTCCATTTGAAACCCTTTATAATCGAATTTCAGTATTACCTTCTACTCCGAAGAAAACCCCTTTTCTACACTGTGAATCTCGTGTTTCCCTGTGTGGGAATCTCTTTCCTCACAATCCTCGTCTTCTATCTGCCATCGGATTCTGGAGAGAAAGTAACACTTTGTATCTCTATCCTTGTAGCTCTCACCATCTTCTTCCTCTTGTTAGTAAGTGGAAACTTTGTTTCTCTATTGAACATTCAAATAGACTGAAATCATACCGGCCACCTCCATAACATTGCCTTTGATTGGCAAGTACCTATTATTCACCATGGTTATGGTCACTCTGTCAGTCGTGGTTACTGTCGTTGGTAAGTCTCTTTTTCTTCTTTCCATATGCCTCTTTTAGCTTTGAACCTCCACTTCCGCACTCCCACCACTCATTTGATGCCCCGCTGGGTGAAACTAGTTTTTCTCAAATGGCTCCCGAAAGTTCTATTTATGCGAAGGCCTCTGGATGAAGCTGACGAATCTTTCCGTCGTGTCAGTTCGAAGAAGAACGCGGGAATGGGTTTGTTTTAAGGAGTGTGTGAGTGTGTGTGTGTCAGTGAGTCAGTGATTTGCCAGTCAAGAGCAATGAGTGGAAAATGAATCACAACTAATTCCGTTCAGGACCCACCACCCTGGATGGTAAAATCCCTCTGAATTACCACGAGCACCGTGTGAGTCGAGACGTCGGCAGAGGAGCGGCAGGGATTGTGATCGACGAGAGGATTCAGAAGTTGTACTACTCTCCCCAAGTTGTCAAGGCCTTTGAGAATATCTGCTTCATCGCCGAGTTGTTGAAGAAAAAAGACAGAGACGACAAGGTAACCGATAATCAATTGACAGCGTTTAAAGAAAATTGCAGATCGATGAAGACTGGAAGTACGTGGCAATGGTCCTAGACAGACTTTTCCTTCTCATATTCTCTCTTGCCTGCTTCGTGGGTACTGTAATCATTCTTCTACAGGTGAGTTCAATAACCATGCGGACAGTTCAAATTTTTCCCTAGGCTCCCACTTTGTACGATGACAGGAAACCCATCGATCTACAGTATAGACCTGCCAATTTGACACCAGCGAGTACCGGGTTACCGTAACGAATTAAAATAAAAAGATACATTTTTATTTGCTTGAACATTTTATTTGCATGAACTAACCTGGAACTATTTCATGTTATTGACACACACACACACACGCACACACGCACACCAAACAAAACCAGATTTCGATAGCATTTTACATACGAGAATAGAAAAAGTTGTACAACTCAATCATCTTCATCATAATCGGGTCTCCATTCAACAATATCTGGGTAGCTGTTCCTTAGAATGTCAATAGCATCTGTGTCACTCTCAGCCTGAGTAAACTTTTCCGCCATGTAGGAACAGTCGTACGGTAGATAATCAAAAATGTAGGGATATATGTATTCCAGAAGCGATTCTCGATTATCCTCAGAAATTATGCATACATCTATTTTCACCTGAAGCTTTATCAATTTAAATTAAAACGTCAAGAACTTACCAAATCATATACAATTATGGCAACGCCGGTGTTGAGTACATACTTTAGAATTGTGGTTTCTAAAGCATCTTTCTGAAATGAATATATAATAAGTAAATTCTAATCCTACGGCTGCTATTGGTCCCCAGTGATTTTTTCCTTTCCACAGCTTTTGCAGATCCTGTAAATTCAAGGCTTCAGAAGAAGAAACTCCAGTATATATTTGGAAACATTCAAGATTTGGAACTGAAGAACGGGCATGCCTTATTTCCTAAAACACAAATACACAAAACTTTAAAAATAATACCAGTAGAAAGTTTTGAAGAATTTCAAAGACGTTGATGCGAAGGTCAAAACCGAGTTTTGCCCGTGTCGCCTTTCCAATGATTTCACAAATTTTTTCACTTTCGGGTTGATCCGAAAAGTGGTGTAAATCGATATCAGAACAGTGCTAAAATATGTTCGTGTATATGTGTGAGTGTGTGTGTGTGTGTGTGTGTGTGTGTGTGTGTGTGTGTGTGTGTGTGTGTGTGTGTGTGTGTGTGTGTGTGTGTGTGTACTAACACGTGTGCATTTGTGAACGTCTGTGTTTCATTAAATGAATATGTTGTAATAAAAAAACTTACCGATAAATTGCAGGCCAGATAACTGGAATATGCAAAAGTTAGCCCCACCACGTGCAATTTTGAAAAGCGAACGAGGGAACACAAAGTTCCGAAATTAGTACAAAAATAGGTTGCAATCATGTCACATTCCAAATTCATTTTTGCAGCAACAGGAAGAATTTTCTCTGTGAAAGTGCAATCCATTTGACAAAGTACGTCCATATTGTATCCTGCTCCGCGGTGCTCTTCGGAAATTAGCATATCCTGTAATCAAATGAACTGAAAATGGAAGAAAATGTTACAAACGGCGTATACAGTGTTGAATCTAATTCCTGAGAGCTGCAAATACGGGTCTTCAATTTTGTAAATGCTTGTTTCAAAATACAGAAATTGGTGTAACTTCAAACTATGGAGAATTATTTCACGCGATACGTAAAACTGCGGTGTTGCCTGAAAATTTTTTATTAAGAGTTGAAACGCATGTTTTCAAAGTCTCTCTCTCTCTCTCTGTCTCTCTGTCTCTCTGTCTCTCTGTCTCTCTGTCTCTCTCTTTGTCTCTCTCTCTCCCTCTCTATGTCTCGGCCTCGCTCTCTCTGCCTTATCGTTTTTTTAAACTATCTCTTTTGCAACTTTCCAAAACAGTACAAAACTTAAAAGCTATTCGTTCAAATTGAAACTTACGGGTTCTGACTCTTTGACGCAAACAAGAAAAGTCCATTGAATAACATCGTGTCGTGTTGCAATTCGTGATCTATTCGTTTCAATGAGTTGATCTATCATTTTGCATGTTTGCCGAAAGCGACATAATGACCTTGGTTGCATCTGAAATCTCAATTTCACAAATTCTCAGTATGCGTGTCTTGGAATCGATTTTTAAATATATTTGGAAAAGATTGTATTAGCACATACAATCTTTTCCTAAGTCATTTTGTAACAATATTCTCTTCCAACTTACTCGTCGGGCTATAAGAACATGAAGATGTGGAGGAAAGGTTGTCGTAGACATTACCTAAAACTGTCAAACAGTAGAGAACAAACGAACGAAATGTGGACAAAGGCAAAGGGCCGTGAATGAGATATTTTAATAAGCAGTTTAAGAAAAGAACGCGGGAAATTTCAGAAAAGCCAATCGGTAGAAAAGCGCTTACAAATCGATTGGAACTACAGCATTCAAAAATATAATGTAGCTTACTGGAGAAAAAACGGTTAACGCATGATTATAAACAAATATTTATACTATATTATTTATAAACATTTATTTTCCAGTTTCATGATCTTTTTAAAGAAGAACGGTGTTGTCCGCTACCTCTTTATTGTTGAATCAATGTGTTGCCGCTAGGCGGCTCTTATATACATCCCACTTAACATTCGGTACACGCTTGCTTACAAAATGAGATTGGGAATTTGGCTGTGATAATCAATAATTTGTAACAAACGTCACAAAACCTTTCCCATATTACATATATGAAAACGGATTTGGCATTTTGTCAATTGCTGAGAAATCCTGCTGGCTGGAAACTGACTCCTGTAAGGAGACCACCAGCTGGCGATTTGTAAAAACTTGTGAGTTTGTTGAATGCACAGGCTCAAGGGATTGGCATTTGTCCAAATTCAGGGAAATGGACAGAGTTTGACAAACTACAATTGTGTTGTGGGGGACCCAAGTATAGTGTGTTTCCAAAAAACGGCACCGGTTCTGTTAAAAGATGGTACATTAGGTCCCGCCGCGATTTCTTATTTTTCTGCGCACTCCTCGTTTACTGTGCTTTTTCGCTTATTTTATCTCTATTCACATCAATGTTTCAAACCGCCCTGTCAACTTGGCACCAGCGAGTTACCGTAACCAAGAAAACCGAAGGAAAAGAAACAGTTTATGAAAGAATCAACAACGTACTAAAAAAGAACAAAGATCAACAGTTGTAGAATGCAGTTCAGGCCTCCATTTTGATATCATCGCCCTCTCTTTTGTCCTTCTTAACCTCTGAAAATAAAGGTGAGAGATCCGTAAAAAAGGTGGCAGAATAGCAAAATCTGAAAAACTGACCATTGCGGGGGTTTTTATCTCCGAGAGGCCTCTTTCTGTCGGTCGAAGGACGAGGATCCGCCAGCCGTTCAATTCCCAGCACCTGAGGTTCCGTTTAAAACTGCTTATAAAAAAGATGAAACCTGGTACATTTGGTCGAAGGAGATGAGGCGGAGGAACTGCTGTCCGCTTTGCATAATATCCTCCCTTTGCTGCGTGGTGAGACCCAAAAGAGCGTCGGGTTTATCCTTTTCACAGGGATCGGGCAGGCCAGGGCCAACTGAAACATAATTATTTGGAGGGAGGGGAAGGAGAAGCTCACTGGGAGAGAGGATTCCGCTGGCTACGGCCTCGATCACGCGGCGGAAGGCGTCACTGACGGAGAGAGGCATCGGACACGAGGAGAGCACCTTTTCAACCAACAACTCACACATCTGAAGACATGAATCAGAAGGGAGGCTGGAAAAGACAAACCCAGTCGGAGAGGGGCTGCCACACGGCGTTTCGAAGACGGACGTCACGAAGAATACGCAGGGTTTGGGAGGAAGACTGAAGGTAGATGCATCTAGCCTAAAATGAAAGGTTATTGGAAAAAGATGACTTACAAGAAAGATCAAACTACATTTGCATACCGCAGGCGAGACATTCAAAATAGAAAAATGTTAAAATACAAACCTGAAACCACTTTGAATGCCTCAACTGAGCGAGGGCCTGCAGACACGCCTCCCTGTCGAGCGAATCGGCCGGCAGGGGCTCTAAACACCCAGAATGAAAGATGGTCATATTCAATAGGAAAAGGGGCTTCTGAGCCATAAAACAATTGAAATTTAGCTAAAAATCGACATTTTGGACCATCTTTCACGACCGGCCAGCGGGAGGAACGTTGCTCAAATGCATCGGTTGAAGAACATTCCGTCGCTGAGGGATTTTGGATACAAAAAGCCAGGAAAAGACAATAAAACTCTGAAAATGTGCAGAGCCCTGGCTCAAAGCGAAACACGCCGTGCCAACCGACCTCCGGAATCCTCGCGGAAGGCACGCGATGTGAGGGCGATGTTGAAAGTGAGGCTGCAGCCCGCGAAGGCCAAAAGAATGGCAGAATCCACGACGGAGACCTTCAGACCCTCGTCTTTGGAGGATGTCTTCTGGAAAAAGAGGCTTAGAGAAAGGAGAAAGAGATATCTCACTTCGTAGAGAGATTCGAACAGCTGGGCGACGTCGGACAGAAGACTGCGGGTGGGAATTTTGGAGCAGAGAACGACCAGGTTTAGCTGAAATGATCATTCGTATCTTCATTTCTGATGGAGTACAACACACATCCGGGTTACTTTTAAAATATGCGGTAGTTCATTTTTAACGTGTGCCACGAAGTACCATAGTTATTACAAAAGGGGGTGCGTTCAGGATATAGCGCAAACTTTTGGCCCATTACTGCACAAAACCTAAATGGTTATAGGACTTACGGTCATACAAAAACCTGAACCCCCGTTTTCAGATGTGGAAGTGGCGCCGAGCTAGATTTGTTACTTGGAGAGACTCGCGCCACAGCCGTTTGTACTAGAGCGTGGACAGTTTAAAGGACTGTATGCACTAGGCCAGTTAAATCCGTCACAAAAGATCAGAAACAAGGTTTCATGAAATGGCCTCAATCAACATCGCGGAACTCCCACAACTCACCCGCGGGTTGTCTGATCATTTGAAATGAAAACGACTACTATCATCGGCACTATCTGACTACATACAAGAATTAATAAAAATTGTGACCGGACCGCGAGAGACAGTCCTTTAGCTGGCTCAGTCCGGTGTCGGCGAGCTGTGGCGCCTCTCGTCATATCTGCATTGTGGGCAAAACGAACCCCACGTGTAGCTTGTTCATGCAAGCTTACGGCACGTTACGCACTGGTTTTCAACTCTTCTTAGACCAACGGAAAAACCAAAACTTTCCTCAGTGCATAGCTTGCATTTACAAACTTTTGAAACATAAAAATCGATGATTCGACCCATTATAACAATTCGTGAAAGGAACAAACCTGTGTATCAGACTGAATGAGCAGCTGGCTGGAGATGAGACCGACGCGCATCACTCCCTGGAGAAGACGGGACTCCTGAACATCTAAATAAGTACAGAGGGAAATGCAAAACTTACGGGATCAGTCGGCGGATGAGAACCCGAGGAGCTTCTGAATTCGTTCATTAGAAGGCGAAAAGGCATTTTGACTCACGTTTCCAGTCTGTCCGACACCTTCTTCAACGTCGTTTCGATGTTCGTCACGAGTTCCGTGGCCGCGAGAAGGTAGTCGTCGTCTGGGTATATCATAGCGTGTTTGGCCTAGGAAAAGGAATAAAAACTACTGCAAAATAACGTACTTGTATGTATTTCTCCTCCAACTCGGAAGAACGGTTACCTAGATTAAAACCGAGCCAGTTGCGGCGATCCGTCAGAGGGCCGAACCAGTGAGGCCTTCTGAAACGAAAAAAAAATACATTAAAGAAAGACGAATTTCCCTTCTAAGGTTAAATCATAAATACTCACCCCATGGGAGGAAGCACTCCCTTGGCCATCGGAGGAATGGGGCCTCCGAATCGGGTCCCGCGACGAGAAGGGGCCTTGAACTCTACTTCCAGACTGGGATCCACCTAAAATTCCCATATTTCCCGTTGATTCAAAGCCCTGCCTTCAGTTTGTACTGCAGCCGATGCCTCCTTCCCTTCAGGTGAATCTCCTTGGCATTGGGATCGGAGAATTTGCACTCGCACAGATTACACACGTACTGGATCAGTTTGCCTAAAAGTACTATTATATTCCTGAAGAATCGAAGAAAACCGACCATTGGGGTCCTTTTCTCCCACTATGTAGTTCTCTCCAACCGGCTGGACGCTCTGTTCGGCGGCAATCAGGGCCTAAAATACGGTAGAAAGTGACAAATATGATGGAAACCTGCAGCTCCTCGCTCTGGGCTGAAATCGCGGTGGCCGTCGAATCCTCCTTTCCAGGCAGAATCTCGTTTTTAATGGAATCCATAGCGCCAGTGCTGTTCAGCTTAGACGACTGCACAAAGTTGACGGTGGAAATGCCAACGACCTGGAAAATACAATTTTGTTTAATCATTTTGTTATTCTACGCCCGTGTCAAGTGTCAAACAGGTTCAATACTCGTACTTCCCTCATGGAAATAGCAGAATTCATATTTTGCGAATACGTCTATCGTAATCAGCGATTTTAATTAAAACCTTTACGAAGATAGTAACCGAGGCAGATTTTACAGAATAGTGCAATTTCTTGCATACTCTGACCATTTAGAACTTTTCGGTACGATTTTTCTTGATTTCATGATGCCAGCCGAGTGTCAATAAGGATTAACTCCATGGTAGCTTTAAGCTTACAAAATTGGTATATTTAGGTGCTTTTCGTTCCCAATAAGTCATATTAGCATATCCAAAAACCTTCTGGAAAAGATTGTATTCGGTAAGCTGATATGCAAATCCTTCGTGGCGTTCTCTGATTGGCTTACTCGACCTTCATGCATTAGCATAAATTCACTTCCAACTGAACGTGGCTCTGCAGTCATTCTTCTCCTGCGCTCCCCCGGCTGCGGTTCTTCCTCCATTTCTTCCACTTCTCCGCTTCATTTCGGCTGCTTTTGTCATCTCCCGGACTTTTTTGGACGCCAAAGGTGATTTTATTTGTTTCTACGCCCCCATCGGACCGAACCGTCCAGCTAAAACCCCCGAGGCTGTTTATACCATTAGACCCTACACCCTGCTGCTTTGGCGCGGGTGATGCTGAAGGACTTGGTCCTTGCTTGTGGCGCTAAGCCGAGCTCAAAGACGGTTTGGCAGCTCGGACAAGGGTGGAGGCGAAACGGTTCGGTCCACACGACGATAAGACTGCGGCAAAATGACATTTTTATGAATCGAGTTGACGAACGACGGCCATTCTGATGTGAAGACTGATGGAGAAGCTGATTTCCTCAACACTGCGGCTGATGAAGGAGTAACTAAGCTATGAACTGCACTGGGCCATTGGATCTGATACCGGATGAAGGCATAGGTGAGTTTGGTAGCTTGAAGTGTGCTCAACCGAATTTTCAGACATTTCCACGCCGTGAACAAGGGAAGGCCGCGTCGAATGTCTTCTGGAACGATTTTCCGACGACTTAATCGATCCACTGATCAAGTGACTATCGAGAACGACAGCTAAAGAGCTCAAGGAATGTCTGAAATGCCAATAGTAAGGTGAGTTTTGTAGTTTGCAGTGTTCTTAACAGCATTTCCAGTGTTTCTCCCACAAGAAGGACACCTTCCGTTGCACCTGCCCTGGCCGAGCAGTCGGATGCCACCGACGCAGAAACCTGTTCTTCATGAGCATACACGAACACCGAATGTGCCGGTACCATCGCTTCTTCGGTTGAAAGTGGTTAATTTTAAGCCAGCACCGCCCGTCCATCATCGGAAACCTCTTCACCAGCCGGACATGCAGATGGTACCTGGAACGCCGTCGGTTTCCAGCAGTCCAGCAGACCGTCTTAACTTCGTCGCAGCCGACCAGATGAGAGGAAATCGAGCGAAATGTTCTACCGCGACCTCCTCTGATGTGAGTTCTTCATCTCTTCTCGCTCTCTTTGGCCGACTCTTCATCTCTCTTTTTAAATCATTTTTACGGAAACAAACACTAACACCAGCTCCTATCCACGAGGATTTAAGAATTTAACACGTAAAACTGATTTCTATGAGCCATGTTTTAAGCAATCCTGCCCGCAGAATAATACCATTGTTAAAATTATTACAAACCCTCTTGGTATTCGAAATGCCGACCGTCGGAATATTCATTCCGGCGGCAGAAGGCGGCGGAGGCACTTTTCCACCCAAATCGCTGGGCGGAATGATCGTCGGCTCGTTGGTCGGAATAGGCTTTCCCAATTTCTAAATTTAGGGGTTAGATTTATAAACTTGACACTTTAACCTTGCACAGTGTGAGTGTCTTCTGGTGCTTTGTGCCACGAACGTGTGCCTGGTAGGTGTCCTGGCCAGTGCAGGTGACATTGCACAGATCACAGCGGAACGAGACCTAAAAATTAAGTGTATTTGCGACTGAATTTCGTGTTGATTTCTCGCATCTCTCGAATTAAACCGATACCTTGCTTTTGGGCAGACTCTGGCTGTTTTCTCCCTTGGCCAAAGCCTCTTTCTTCTTGTGTTTCTGTCCCTCGAGGTGTTCCTTGTACGTCAACTGACCCGCACAGGAGATTTTACACGTCTACAATTGTTTAAACTCATGGAAACTACTTGAAAACAAACCTCGCAGTAGAACTGCTGGGCGTCCTTCGCTTGGTAGTTTCTCTTGGCTCCGAACCCATGGGAACCCCCTCCTCTGCCCATTCCGCCCGGTTTCTTCCACATGTTAGAGTTTCCGACTGCCTTGGCCTGGAACAGCGAAGACGCCGCTGCGTAAACGGCCGTCTCGTAGGCCGCTGGTCCAACTCCCGTGTACTGAGCCGATGTGGGGGCTAAATATATAACTTTTTTAAACAACAGGGGAACTCACGCTTAGGCTTCGGAGAAATGCCGAAATTGGCAGCAGAGAAGGCGGCCTTTGATCCCGGAGTCATGGAACTGCCACCAGGGCATCCGCGCCCATAGCCCACAGCCGCTGAATTACCGACAACTGAAAAATACATCATTACATAGATTCCAATACGAGGAACCTGGCAGGCTGTAGTTGGGAGCCAGGGCAGAAGTGGCGTAGGCGTCGATAACTCCCCTGTTGACATGCTGGAAACAGGGAATAACCCAATTTCGATAGGATTCTTACCTGGGCAGGATTGTAAGCAGCACTGGCCGCCGACTGTTGATTGTAGCTATAGGCACCCATCAACGAGTTGCCGTAGTTTCCGAAGGGATTGCTGTTCGAGGATCTAAAGAAACTAAATCTGGAGAGGTTAAACAGTCCGTGCAATTCAACAGAGTCAAACCAACGTTAACAACGCAAAAGAAAGAAACAAACCCGAAGACATTGTTTTGAAGGGTCGGCGGTTGAGAGGAATTCTGGCCGAGACCTCCATAGGAATTCGTGTAAGGGCCGTAGGTCCTGCAAGTCAAACATAAAACAGGATTCAAAAAAGAAAAATCTCACCCGTAATTCCCTTGAGTATATCCGTACATGCTTTAGTCGAGCACTCCAATAACCCGTTTGATACCCTCAGAAGATGGATTTGTCCTAAAAAGGGGTATTTTTACAGTTGCTATGGAGACATGCAATCGATACGATTGAAGTGAAAATTTTGATATGAAATGAAGTCAGAACAATCGATTATTCAATCTAGTACGCTTGAATTGAACGACTTTCACCAAGTAACACTAGGATTTAGAAAATGGAATAGCTAAATAAAGCAATTTTAAAACTTGAACATTTATTTTGAATAGGAAAATAACATGCCAGCTGCCGCACAGGCGCACAAATTTGTCGGTGCGGGACCTAACACAAACGCGTATTTTCTCTAATGGTTGTACTCTATCACTGATCTGATGGGAGATTCGACAAAATGAATCATTGAAACAGTGAATAAACAATTACAGCAGCGTCAAAATATTAGAATACGCTGAAAATATTCCGGAAAAGAAGCTATATACGTCAAATCATACTCCCCAAACGAAAGAACAGTGTGAAGCTGGGTTTGGTTATGAACCCCGATATCACGATGAATCACGCCCAACTGACACATGTTAAATTACCCGCGAAATACCTCTAAAACTATCACGAAAGGCCAAATTAGGCTTTTTCGTCATGGGACTATTTTCCAAATCACTTCCCACTCACTTAGGCGCTCACCGTCAGCTGTTTTATTTGTCGCACCAGAATTTCATGTTAATTTAATGTTAATTTAATGTTACTATTTGGTGCGCAATTTTCATTTTGCCCTCCATTAAAGCTGTCCACCTTTGGTACATTTTTGTGCTACCCTCAAAGACGTACGATCAAAATGTTGAAAGTTTAGCTCAAAATTTAACCGAAAACCGAAAAATCGCTTAACGCCTGTGGGTCGATGAAGAGCAATTTACCGTGAAGGGTCCTAACGAAGGCAGCCAATTATGGGCATTAGGAGACCCCGGGGCGAATTGGAAACACTCAGTGACCTGTGAGTGGCATGTGGCTGCCGATCGATGCTCTGCCGAACACGTTCCTCCGGCCTCATTCCGTCCCAATTTTCCATTTCCCCTCGGAACGGCATCCCCACTCTATTCTACAACCATTCCCTAGTATCTTTGTTCTCTGGGAGGGTGAGGAAATGAGAGGAAGCGACTGGTTCTCTCGCTCACTCGCCTGTTCGCGCTTCTTCTGCCCCAACGAATTTACTTCGTCTGGTTTCGCAGACAAGCATTGGCGGAATTTTCTTTCGGTCTCTTTCTCTCTTTCATTATTTGCTTCTATTTCGCTCTGTATCTATCTCTGTCTCTGTCACTGTCTCTGTCTCTCTCAGATCTCTCTTTCTCTCTCTCTCCCTCTCTCTCTCTCTCTCTCTCTCTCTAGTTTTTTTTACCAATGGCCCGAATCCCCACCTGTCCCCCTGACTCATTCCTTCTTAATCAGCGATTTCGCAAAGAACGTATGTTCGATCCGTCTTTTACACAGCTGTTGCCTCTACGATATCAAAAGTTTCGTAAGAAGACTTTAAAAATGGCTTTTAAAGACTGATTTTGGTGTAAAAATTCATTTAGAATCATTGGGAATGGAGCTGAAAAGCGACATTACAAACAGAACTCAGACGTTGGCGTAACCCCAGTGTTTTGTTAAGATTTTCACATGAGAACCTAGTAACTAGCGTTTTATTTTATGACGGGGGCTTCTCAGAAGGAAAAATCCTCTAAAAATACTTTCATTATCTGGAATTCATGTTTCGTGGCATGAAAAGACACGAAAAAACCAGTTCTTTACGTTCATATTGCAAGTGAACACAACAATGCTGTAATAGCGCTATTGTTGATCCTCTCCATCTGTATTGCTCTCTCTCTCTCTCTCTCTCTCTCTCTCTCTCTCTCTCTCTCTCTCTCTACTTACAATTTGAGAATGATATGAACCGCGCTTTGTAGATGAGGGGGTCGCGCCGAGCAGGCGTTCATATTTTGGGGGACTCTCACCACTCGAAAAATGGGGGCTCGCTTAAAACAAACCCCACAGCTAGCTTGTAGTATGTTACAACACAGCCAATTCCATGCCGATCGGGCTAAAACCCTTGTCGGGGGTCGGCAGTCGTGTCCGATGAGTAATCGGATAGCGGCCGGTGCTCTCTCGGCGCCTAATAACCGACCGACAGCCGGACTCACAATCAAACAACCACCATGCGAATATTCTCATTCGACTGCCAGACATATAGAATGCAGCCGGTGTGTCTAATTGCGATCGATTGAGCTCTGCGGATTATCCAATTATGCATCGCCGTCTTTTTTTGGTCCGGCCACCATTTGCTCTTTTCTCCGAAACAAGGGCCCTTGTCGCCCGCCTGTTTGACATGTTCCTTCCGTGGACTGTTGCCAAACAATCCTTCCTGTCACCCACTTCGGTCGCATTTCTTCGTTCTTTCCTTCGTACAAATGCGGAAGCCTTTTTCAGTATACGCGGGATTTATACGGCGTTTTTACTCTACCAGGGGAGATTACTGTAGATTTCTCGGCTGTCACTAAAAAGGGCGAGTGTGGGCACAGCTGGACGACACGCATTGTGCCCCACGGAGGACGCGCGACAGATGGCCCTCGGAAACTTTTCTTTGTCTCCCAGGGCGGCCGAATATCCACTGATTTAGTGCCTGCCAGACACCGTTTTGACCATCTTGACCTAGTTTTCCTCTTTTTTGAGCGATACATTAATTGGAACATCTCTTGTGTATTATTTAAATCTTAAAATAATTTGACGTGATAAAACAAATATTTTGAAAAGCGCGTTTACAGTCTGCAAACATACTGCGTATAATGAATGGCTTTTTCCAGGAGGCAGTGAATCGCAAAATTGTATTTAAAACACAAATTTGTTTTTTTTTTTGAATAAGAAAATCATAATAAAAATCCAGTATCTATTGTTTGGAATCCAAAAATAGTTCGGTTTTTTGTTCAAGTTCACAAGGCTGATTTAAAGGTTGCGCCTGAATGCGCGCTCCAGCGCAACCTTTGTAATAAATTTTTAAAACCTGACCTTCCTCCATGAGTTTCCTCATTCTCAATTTGGTTTTCAAATATTTTTCTATACTTGAGCCATTAAAAATTCTATTAAGTCTATTTCTGTATGATTCACTGACCCCTCAGTCTTATTGATTTCTTTCACGGTAATTACTAAATCTGGCTTTTTTTTCTTAAAACATCACCTTTTTCAGGATTATTTCCTATCCTGGAGTGGCGCAGTAGCCCGGAGTGATTGGACGCCCAGCGTCCTCCGAAATGGAAGACATAGATGTATCGAAGCTACCGCAGGAGGTACGCGAAAAGCTCGCGGAACTCGATCTAGAACTCAGTGAAGGTGGGCATCGTAGTGTTTTCCTATTTAACATGTATTTTAGGAGATATTACACAGAAAGGATTCGATAAGAAGCGTTCCCTCATCCTTCAGAAATTCTACCCAGGAGGGAAAAACGGTTGGTGTTCTTTTTGTTTATTTATTTAATTTTGTTTTGTTAGGAGCCTCTAAGGCGGAGGCCAGCCCAACGACGAAGGCCAATAGAAGACATCAACGGCGGCTGACAAGGGATGAAGCCAGATTCCACTCGGGTAAGCTACAACAATTTCATGTTATTTTTTTAAACCGCCGTCTTTTTTTTTGCACTGGTACTTCATAATTTTAAAATATATAAAAACGCAAATCGAGGAATTTTACCGAAAACGTATTTCCCTTTTTACTTTTGTCTTATACCTCAGAAGCATGCTCATGCACAAGAGATTTATGCCTGAAATATGGAGCTCCAGTCTCCGGAGAATAGCTGGGAAGTGATGAACGGTTGACTCACTGCACCGGGGGTTCTCACGGGCCGAGCCGGGCCATTTGGAAAATTTTGGTCGGCCCGAGTCGGCCCGGTCAGCCCGTTCGGCCCGTTTACTCTGGACCACCCAGTCAGAATGCCACCCACACGACCAGGGTTCGATCCCGGCCAGTGACATTCTTTTTTTGTACAACGAATATTGACATTAATGTTAGTAACAAACATTATTAAGTAATTTAAAGCGTCATTTAGGAACCCCGCACTGCACTATCCTTGTCTACGTACCGCAGGGATATATTTTTACGACATCTATTTGAAAAACTTAAGTTGCGGTTTTTCAGAAATCCGAGCAGAGGCTGTGCAGGCCGCCCTGGCTCAGTACAAGGAAGGGAGGAAGGAGAAGCCGACGGTTCTACAGGCAGTCAAGCGAACTTCAGTATCCCGGGAACGCTCCGCCAAACTTTCCGGTTAGTCTGTCTTCTGAACGTTGGAAAATTCTCAAAGGCGCCCGTTTCCCCAAAAATGTACCCTTCTATTCTTCTTAACCAGTCGGCTGGCTCTTTCATTCCTTTTCTGTGAGGGTGGTCTTTTTTCCTGGGCGGAGTGCCCTTCACACCCCATTTCTCTCTTCGAAACGCCCATTTCAACCTTCACAATGCGCAGCTTCTTCTAAATGGTCCATACTGTTGGAACTCATAGAATTTCTCTCTCTCTCTCTCTCTCTCTCTCTCTCTCTCTCTCTCTCTCTCTTCCGCCCTTTAAAGTCTTGGTCATTCAGTAGCCAATGAATCTGTAAAACGACTAAGAAGCGATTTAATGTATCCTAGTTTTAACACGATTAAGGTTAAAACAGGCATTTGCTATCCAATTTAAGACATAAGCGTTAAAGCGTGAACAAGGGATTAGAACCAATGACTCTTAGCAAATTTCAATGAAAAATGCCGTCTCTGTGAATAGATTAGGCGTTGGTGGTCGTCCGTTTACAGCTAGTATCCCATTGCAGATGGCTTCTATTCGTGGGCAGGGCCCATTTGTTTTACCGCTGAAACAGGTTGCCGCATAGGAGAACGCATGCTTTATGGGGTTAGGTCTGACGTGATAATAGCGGCGCGCGCGGGTTACGGTCTGCGACTGTTTGCCGTGGTGTTGAGTTGCCGCCGCAACAGCCGCCGGTAATGACTTTATGTGCTACTCGCTCATCGCTCATGTATTATGGCCGCTGTCCCTCCGACGACTCCCTCGGGGCAGCCGCCACTTGTCCACTTGGTGCCAGCCGGCCACCGCCCTCCCCCACCTGCCCCCGTTTATAAACGGAACAACGCAGAGGTGGTCAAGTGGAGGCGCTTGAGCTATAATTATGTTACGGCAAAATTCGCTATTTTCTGGGTGGTTTACAGTTCTAATTACCAACCGAGTGTCAAGAAGTACGAAGTTGTTGAAACAACGTGCTGATCTAATCTTGATTGAATGTTAAAGATTGGTGCATATTTTGAAAGATTCTGACTTTTTCGTTTCTCTCCTCATTCTATGTGGGAAACACGACCTCGATTGCCAATTATCCCTACTTTGAAGGGGAACTGGTTGCCGGCTCATTGAGCGACGTGCCTGTTCACTGCCTGTTTGTCTGTTTTCGTCTCTCTCGCACCTTTTAGCACATTAGTAATCGCCTGTTTTTGCATGACTCTAAACTCCAATCCCCGCCGTTTTGCCGTCTTTGTGAGCAATCCCATTTGTGTCTCCGCGCGTCTTCGAAATTCAGTTGTCGGTCTCCGCATCCTCCACGTATCTGCCCACCCTCTAACCCCATTAAGGCACATTCCCCTCTCTTTCGTCTCCCATTGGCTGCTCCTTCTCGGAAAAAAGTCTGAAATGTGCTCTCTGGCCATCATGTCTTCGTTTACAATGTTGCCAGCTGGGCCCATTACTCGTGCGGAACGTACCCCGTGCCTTCTTGCATTTGAAAAGCGGCGCTCGCCGCCACTGCAGAGTGTTATCCAAGCGGTGTCCGTAATTTATGACTCCGCTCCGCTGCCTCTGCGTAGTCTTCGAAAATCTGCTAATTTCCTCCTGAGACTGTGGCTGTGCGGAGGAACGATCTCCCAGTCCAATCAGTTCGCAGGAATCAATATGCAAAGCCGATCCTAGGCGTCGTCTTCTTTTCCTATCGCCTGATTGTCCGGTTGTCTCGGGCGCTAACCTCCCTGTTTGCGTTATGGGTGGTCGCCGGTGCCATATTCGCACCCTTTCACATCGCTTTTTCTGCCACCGCCTCTTGTGAATGGAAGGCTGACTTTGATTTTCGCCCGATTGCTCTCCTTTGATTGTCCTCTACTACACGGGAAATCAATTTATGCCAAGGATGGGGACTTTCGACACTGCCACTTGACACCAAACATTTCAAAGATGAATCATAGAAGGCACTTGAAAAATCATTATTCGTTATTCAGGCTCTCATTCACACGTTTTCAATGTATTGCTGCTGCCAATGGAAATTATGTGCGAATGCAGCAATATGCCAAAAATGCGCTGTATTTTTACTGCGTATTTTTCCTAACTGAGCGGAGTTTGTATATTGCTGCATGACTTCTGAATGACATGATTCCAAGTTATTCCCTATTGCGCATATTTACCTTTTCGGGAACCTTTTTTTTGTTCGGTGTGAAAAGAGTTATAAAACGCAAATAATCTACGATTTTCGATCTTTGTTATTCTATCTGAGTTATTAAATCGCAATCATACCTGGGCAACCCACCGCGGGGGTCAATTTTGCGACGCCCCCTTCTACTGTTGAAAGCATCGAAAATTTCCGACGGGCCTCCTTTTCCAAGACAATTTGCCGATAACTTAAAATTGCGACGCCCCTACCGCCGTATATGGCAGAGCTTAACAATAAATGATCGCAATTGGTCAATTCATAATTTTCGATTTCGATTTTCGATCATTATGCCCTTTTGCATTGTAATAGTTGCCCTCATAATTCGTTTACAGGGAGTACTTAGCATTTCCGTAATGTCCTTTATGTCCTTTTGCACTTTCGCATTCCGGCACTTCATTTTTCGTATCTGTCAGCTAGTGCCACCCGGTTGTAAACACAATGATAGGTGTCTCGTGTTGCCGGGCTATCAGCCGAATTCTGAAAGTGTGTGGTCCACTGGTGGTCCAATGACGCATTCACGCGATGTTCTCCTTTTCCACCATTTGCCCTAGTCTTTCTTTGATTTTGATTTTTCTTTCTTTGATTGCTAGCATACGAAGCTCCGTTATGGCGGTACTATTAAGAAAGTCGGCGTGAGTCTCATCACCTTCAGTGCCGGAGTACCGCTCATGTATGTTCCAAAGTCTCCTTCGCTTCGCCATGCTGCAGTGTACGGTCGTAACCGCAACGTTTCACGTCCTCGCGGCCCTGGAATTAGCTGCCAGCCGCCAACTCGCAGGCAATTTCGCACTTGTGCGCCCGTGTTCGCGGCCTGTTGACCTCTGTCTGTTTTCCGCCGCCGGCTGGCTCGAAGGGATTAGTCCCTCCTGTGTTATGCTAATGAGCCCCTAGTCACATCGATTGCTTCGGAAATGGAAGACTCGCTTACCTAGAGAACGCTGTTTTGTAAATAACCGCCCGCCGTTTCCGTTCTTCGCCGGCTACGCGCTTCCGCTGTAATGTATAATGTTATGCTACGCGCACTCCATTCCCGCCATCCCTTTTCCCCATTGAACCTTATTTTAATTGATTGGGAAATAGTACGAATGCCCCGTGTTGTTGAACAATCTTTATCACATGGCCAAGTTACGCTGTAATTTTCGCATGAAAATCGTTTGTTTTGAACGGATGTAGTTTTCGTCGACGGCGGTTCTGTAGCAGTTTTTTCTTCCTTCGAAACTCTTGTTGCGTTTTTTCATCAACGCAAATTTCATTATATCTGAAAAATATCCACTTCACAGCTGAGAAGGAGATTCGAATCCAGGAAGCATCCCTCTAAGAATGTTCCAATTCGTTTTCCCGATGGCTGTCGGAAATATCAAAATCAGACTTTCAATTTGGAAGCATCTGTATGCTTCTGTTATCTGAAGCAAAATACTATGTAAACCAAAATGTTCGTCCGTAATCTCTTCAAGTATTGATCCTATGACTATATATCCGAACATTGATTTAAAAGTCCATTATCGCGTGGTTTTTGATGATTTGCTCTCGCTTGCCCTAATGTTCCCAGTGTAACAAACCGTTGAATCACTCCATTCCGCTTTTCAAATCTCTCTCTTCCTCTCTCTCCCTTTCTCTCTCTCTATCACTCGCTCTCTATTCCTTTCTTAGATGAACGGGTCCCATCCGCCCATCATCCTCCGACCCCGGGTATTAAACATAAAAGAGGGAAAGTCGGCCTTTTCCAACGGGAAACGGGCGCCTCCGGTGTATCGCATAACCGGCATTCGCCATTCGGCCTATTGTGAGTTGTCACGGTGTGCTCGACTGGCGTTGCTTTCAGATTCATCATCCGACGACGATGACAGCCAATTCGGGTCGAGTGGGAGGAGCACGAGGGAGAGGAGGAGGAAGGCGAATTGTGAGGCGGAGGAGGAGAAATGAGGGATTGAGTTGTTTCAGCCACACAAACGAACGGAGCCACAGCGACCACAGCACAGCCGGATGTGGCCGGAGGAGCCGCAGTGGAAGCCATGCTGCGGAGGGTACGGGAACAACAGGATAGGAACATTCAGGTGAGAAACGAGAATAAAATAAATATCGAGAGATTACACACATAATAATAAAACGTGAATAAGTTGAAAATATATTCATTCCTTCGCCAGCCCTACTTTGGCGGTTTTTGGAAATGAGTGAGATTATTCTGATATTTGTATTCGAAAAGAGAATAACGAGAAAAACTACCGAAATTTCACACTCACAGGGAAATATTGGATCGTGAATAAGTTGGAAATCTGTGAATTCTTTTACGTTCGAATCCTTTCCAAAATAGTGATTGATTCTGATCCCACAGCTGCTAAAACCGGGCGAATATGAGGCAGTGGCGTAGTCGAGTGGAAATTACTGCAATTGAATTCCCCTCCATTCCTCGTTAGTTGTCTTCTCCTCGCACGTTTTCTTTTACGTCTGCCGCCTAGTCCTAAACCCTTTAATATTACTATTTTTAACGGATACATCATTTTATTGCTCGTGGACCTATTACATAGAGCCGCTGTATAGGATTCTGTTTTGGGTTTTATTCGGGGAAGTATTGGTCAATGTAGGTCAAGGTTAAAACTGGACACCATATAAATTGGGGTTCGTAAAGGAGATAGCACACCTAAGGTACCTTACTCAGGTGGAGGCAGGTCTGTATTTAACACCAGTCATACTTGGTGAACGAACCGCAGGGGTATATTTTGCGACAGCCCTTTCTATTAGAAAACCGTTTCAAATTTATCCTGATCGTTCTCATTTGGGCTATAATATGGCCCTTAAGAGACACTTATGATAACTTGCCGTAAATTGTATTTCCGGAGCAATTCATTGTACGATTCCTTTTAATTCGGCGCACAAATGACTGGTTGCATTTTTCTATCACCCGCGCAAATGTTCGATCTTTTCTAATCGAAAGAATATAACACATACATTATCACTTTTTAGTCACTGTTCAAAGAGCCCGTTCCGTTCATATAAACTAAAAAATGTTTTCAGATCCAACGAGACGCCGACGTGGCCCTGAGACTGAAAGAAGTTTCTGTGGACGAGCACAAGCGGATATCCCTTGTCCCGTGCCGGTCATTCCACGACGCAGACACCATTGAGCAGGTGAGTGGATGGGAAAAGAAGGGGGATCGTTCCCGAAGCCGTAATGTTTATATCGGCTGACTCATTCGAGAAAATGTCGGTTTACACCGAAAGAACGGATTGTTTACAGTTGCCACAGACGATAGAAGACGTGGTCTACGTGAACACACAGCTGCCAGCGAAGGACCAGAACGCCTGCGGGGACTACCAGAACACAGTACTACGCAAGTTTTATTCCGATTTTCGCAAGAATCAAACAGGAAAATGGAAAGAAATGGCGTCGAGCTGACCGGAGACGCTTATTGTCAATAGCGATTGCTGTCGCATTAGGGCTGTCCACTCTTATCACTTTCCTTCTTGTTTTACGGCAGCGCTACAGTTTCGCGGTCACACCCGTCCTTATTTCTCCATTTTCCAGTTATTTAATCGCGAAATATCCCTGATCCTAACGAATTTAATGAGGTCTGTAGCGTTTCGAATGGGTTTGTCACTTTGAATAGTTGTGTAACAATTGCGCTTGCGGCTGTTATTGTCGGAATTTTCATACATTTATAAACAATTTATACACATACATACATAGGAATTGCTGTTATTCGCAGCTTTGAATTTTAATTCTTTTAAAAATCAAGCCTTTTTCAGCTTTTCGCCAGTCTTCGAAGGTCTCTGCCAAGATTCAGCGAGCACAGTTCGATCTCCAGGTTTGTATTTTTTTTTCATTACCTCATCACTCTTTCTCACGTTATATTTAATGTTTGGCACCAACTTGTCACCCCTTTCGCAAGACATTTCCTGTTGACCAGACGCATTCCTAGTTGACGCCTTTCCTATCTATTCATTTTCTCGCTCTGTCACTCTATCTTTCTCTATTTTCCCTCTATTCTTCTTGCAACTTCCACCCTCTCCTCTGTATTGACTCCATCTATCAACGGGCGGTTCGTTTGAGGTGATGAGCGATAGATGGATGGATTACAGCAAAAGGCGCGGAGGCGATTTGCATCTGGCTCAGGTGGCGGCCAGAACGCGTTTACGACCAGCCAGGTCGATCTGATAGAAGACAAGGGCACTCCGCCACGGCATATCTCATTAGAACTCGGGTTTTGTTAGTGTTAGACACAGTAACAACAAACAGAACCCTCCTTTTCATCAAAGAAATGGACCGGATTTGTTGGGTGATTGCTAACACGTTTACCCGACAAGCCAGCTGTTTCTGTGACTGTACTGGCGGAAGAATACGTTCCTCGTAGAATAATCGCCGTCCTATAAACATCTGGCTGACGAGGTGATTATCACGCGTCGTTGCGTTCGATCTGAGGAAATTGTCTTCGGAAAAGAAGTGCCTCTGGAATGTCTCACGAACGGCCCCTCTCACTCTTTAGAGTGTGTTGCGGATATGATGCGAGGGTTTCAGTTTGCAAGCGAAAAAGCAAGAAAAGGTTGAGGTCTGATCCCTTGGACTACCAAGGAGACGAAAAACGAAGAGAGGGGCGAAAAGCGACACTTTAAGAGAACAGTTGGTGGAAAGTACTACGACAATGATGAAATGGTGAAACGGAGGCTGGGAAATTCTTTCGCCCAGGGGGTTTTGAGCGTGAGTCTGACTATTCGGGGGAACTTGGTCGTAGATAACCCTTCTTTACATTTGAGCCGAGGGAAACGTTGATAGTCGAATGGTAACACAGGTTTCTTGCAGCTACGTTAGCGTGCCGAAAAGGGATGTTGTGGTCATAACATTAACGGAAACACTGGTGCGCGACCGTTATTTTCGATCGCCATTGAGGTACCAATGGCTCGAGTTCATTCCCAGCTATTAATAGCAGTGCTCAAATATGCCTGACCGTCTTCCCGTGTGGATTGAACCTGTGATATACATAGAGTTGTATTCCTGGAACGCCTTTCCCACGTGGCCACTCCCCCGCTCACATATGGAACACGGCAGTGGCCGTGCAGCCGTCGTTTTTCCCATCACGTGCAGTTCCCGCCCCTCTTCGCGGTCAGCGGTCTCCTCCAGCCCTCTCCTTGTCCCCGTACCTCCCGCCCCGTCAGCTGCCAGGCGTGTTTTCCGGCTGCCCGCACTACGAGAGAAGAGAGCACTGCCACCCGCCGTGTTTTTGGCCCGCCGGTCTCATATCTCGGTCGTGTGTAATTAGCCAAAAGGTGCGCCGCTGTTGGCCGTGCCTCTCCTGTTTGACCACTGCCAGCTACCCACAAGCAGCTGATTTCTGCTGCTAAATGGCCCGAATCGAGCCTTCGCCCTATGCCGTCAGTCGCATCTGTTTCCCGACATTGGCGCTGCAAAAGACGGCCAGAGGTCCCGTTTCTGGGACTTGTTATCGGCGCCCGAGCAGCGACAACCACAGGGACTATCTGAACCAGTTGCATTCGAAGAAGGCAGCCTCGTTGAAGGAGAAGAAGGCGAAGGCGGCGGAGAGACAACGGCTGGAGAACCAACACTCGCAAGAAGTGGAGGCGAAGAGGGAAGGAGTGCAGAGACAGTCATCGGCCATTGTGGCTTCGATTCAACAACAGAACAGCTTCGATTCTGACGACAGTGGACTGAGGAAGTACTCGAGCTGTCCTCAAAGTGTGGGCACTGCTAGCTGTTCTTCTTCCTTCCAAAGACTCCCTATTTACCACTCTCCGTCGACCTCAAAGGAAGAGTACAGTGAGAGTGGGGAGTACACTGTGCCTTCGGATTGGTGCAGGAACAATAACGAACACAAGGAGCTGGATAGGAACTATGTTATCCATGTGGGACACAGGGGGAGAAAGTTCATCAAGGACATTGATTGGCCCGTGAGTCTCTCTCTCTCTCTCTCTCTCTCTCTCTCTCTCTCTCTCTTCGTTAACACTAAACACTTAACTACTTTAACGAATACTTTAAATTTTTAATAATATCCTTTTTCAGCGGCCGCGCAGCAAGCCGCTCCACGAGTACTACAACGACGATGACGCCGAGTTGGAAGGTGAGCGTTCGTTCTTCTCTTTGTTTCTGTTGTGTCAACAGCTGCCGCCACAACATTTCCCACCGCGATCGTTCATCGATAATCCCAATGGCGGGGCATTTTTTGTGCCTTCGGATCGACCCCGTCAGCTGGCTGCAGACGGCCGCCGGCTGGCTCTATGATAAATGTCACTGACCGCGGAAGTCATCGCACAAATTGGCAGATGAAAAGAAACGAAAAGAAAATAATTATGGTGGCATTATTGGTTTTTCAATCGAGAATGTTTAAATTTTTTAAATTGTCCATTTTCAGCGATGGCCAAGATGACGGACCCTACCGCTCCTCGTCCAGAAGGCAATCTGATGACTCCTGTTCGTGGAGACAGTGCAGCCGTGAGCGGGCAAACACTTCCCAGAAGCGTCGACAGGTGTGTTATTCGTAGTTCGAAGAGAAAGTGCCCCTGCCCTTCTTTTGCTCTCATTCACAACAAAACCCGTCCTTTTGTGCTTCTCATTCTTCTGTTTCGTGTATACACAGCTGCGCATTCTATTGTCCGGTTTGCAAATTGTCTCTCCGATGTTTGACATTTGTCAAAGGAAGGAGAGGTTCCATATCCCCATAAAAATTGTAAAAATGTTTCATTAGTAATTTGTTCTGTTTCAGTGCGCTGCTTCGATTCGGCACGTCGACACCGAAAAATGTGGTTGGAATGGTGCTCGACCAGGCCGGGAAACCAAGCGAACAGCTGACATACGGTGAGAGAGGGAGCGGGGGATTCCGGACATTCCCAGGGACGCTGTAATGCGGAATTGGTCCCGCGGGGAACGTTTGCGCAATCTGACAAATGACTTGATTGCAGTTTTTGTGCGAGAAAAATTTGTTTGGTCTCATGGGGTTCAAAATACAAACGGAATAGAATGGAATCCTTTTTTTCAGGTAAATTGCTGTCTCGGTCGAACAAGGTCGCCTTCATGCTGTTGAACAAAACGATCACCATCGGCAGAGACAACGCCAAGGTTTTCTTTATTATTATGCCTTCATTTATTATGTATTCAGGTTCCCATGTGCAAACCAGGAGACCGAGTGGCCTTGATCTACCCCAACACGGATCCCCTCTCCTTCCTTACTGCCTTCTACGGCTGTCTGTTAGCCGGAGTGGTACCCGTTCCCATGGAGGTCCCATTGACCAAAAGGGACGCCGGTATCCAGCAGCTGGGTTTCCTTCTAGGCAGTTGTGGAGTGAAAGTAGCTCTCACCTCAGAAGCTTGTTACAAGGTATGTTTTTCGTGTATTATCCTTAAAATACTGTTTTTCTCCAGGGATTGCCTAAAACGGCGGCGGTGGCTTCGGGCCCATCGTCGACGCCCTCCGGTTCCAACAGCCTAAGTGGACAAACTAGCGAAATTGTGGATTTCAAGGGATGGCCGAGGCTGTACTGGGTCACCACCGAACATCTGGTTTGTGTTTTTATAAAGATGGAAAGAATAGCTGTTTTTAGCCTAAACCACCCAGGGATTGGACTGCGGCCTCACGTGTGGCCGATGAGAGCGTGGCCTACATCGAATACTCCACAGACCGGTACGTTTCATACTTTGAATCATACATATCATACAAAGAATTTGTGGTTTTCACGAATATTGTTTATAGCATTTGTGAAACTGCCTCTAAACCTTGTCTTTTCCAGGGACGGAGCAGTCAAAGGTGTCTGCGTGTCTCGTCAGGCGATGCTCTCCCATTGCCGTGCGATCACTGCCGCTATGGAATACCAAGAAGGTGAGTCTCCCCTCCTTCCTCTCAATTACAACTCCTGCCTCAGGTGACACCATGATGTGCGTTGTGGATTTCAAGAGGGAAGTCGGCCTGTGGCACGCCGTGCTGGCCAGCGTTTTCAATGGAATCCGCGTCGTTTTCGTCCCCTACTCACTGATGAAAATCAACCCAGCCGTGTGGATGACCGTTGGAACGAGGCTGCAAGCGGCAGTATCGCTGGTCAAGTCGAGAGATCTCCACTGGGGTCTCCTGGCCACCAGAGACCACAAGGACGTCAACCTCTCCGCCCTCCGATCGCTCGTCGTAGCTGATGGTATTCATTTTGTCTCATTTTACTTATTTTCTATCAGGTGCCAATCCGTGGTCTCTCTCCTCTTGCGATCAGTTTGCCGAAAGATTCTCGGAATTCGGTCTACGACCGGATGCCATGTGCCCTTGTGCTGGAAGTTCGGAGACGGGAACAATCTCTCTTAGGAGGTTTGTGATTGCAATGGGAACTTAAAAATATTGTTTAAAGGAGAACTACAATTGGAATGAGCAGCAGCGGACGGGGAGTGCTGTCGATGCCCGCACTCAGCCACTCGGTTGTCAGGGTGGACAGCGAGAATTCGATGACGAGTCTGGTCGTGCAGGTGAGTTCTCTCTATCTGCCTCTCTCTCTCTCTCTCTCTCTCTCTCTCTCTCTCTCTTTCTCTCTAACCCATTTCGTTTCAGGACGCAGGTCAAGTGATCCCCGGAGGAGTCGTGGTTGTCGTGAAACAACAGGGCCCAGCCAGACTCTGCAAGGCCGACGAGGTCGGAGAGATCTGTCTGTTCGCCCATTCGGCTGGCCACGCCTATTGGAATCTGGAGGGACAGTCGGCTGCCACTTTCAAAGTTGAGCCTTTGGGGGCCGATGACAGGCCACTGGGACCATTGCACTACGTCAGGAGTGGATTGATAGGGTTCATGGGACCGGTACGTTCTTTTTGCTAAGGAAAATAAACAGCCCATTATAGGACGGAATGATTTTCGTGGTTGGTAGACGGGGATCGCAGTTGGCAGTTTCTGGAAGGCAGCACTCTTCTGACGACATCATTGGTAAGTCTTATTTTTGTTTTTGAAATTCCAACAATGGATTTCTAAATGAAATTTTAAAAAAAACCAAAATTTGCCCAGCGAGCCGTATTCTTTCAGCTACCGTACTCGCTGTGGAGCCGATGAAGTTCATCTACAGAGGCCGAATCGCCGTCTTCTCCGTGAATGTTCTACGCGACGAGAGGATCATCATAGTTGCAGAGCAGAAGCCGGGCACGAGCGAGGACGACGCATTCAGTGTAAGATTACAATTTGAACCCCTGTATGTCTTCGTTTAGTGGATGTCCCGTGTGATACAGGCTACGGATTCCATCCACCAGGTCGGAATATACTGTCTGGGCCTGGTCGCAGCCAACCAGTTGCCGAAGACTCCATTGGGAGGCATCCACGTGTCGGAGACGAGACAGCGCTTCCTCAACGGTGACCTGCACCTCTGCAACCTCATGATGTCGCCTCACAGCTGTGTTTTGAATCTACCCAAGCCCAGGTTTTGCTCGCTAAAGAACTTTTCACATCTTGTGTTTAAGGGAGAGACAGTCCGATGTAGGCCCTGCCGCCATCTTCGTAGGGAACATAGTCCAAGGAGTGAGGATAGCCGGAGCACAGGGAAGGAGTCTCGGGCAGGAGATGGATGAGACCTACTCCCTGCTGGACATCCTTCGATCCAGGGCCACCACCACCCCTGACCATCGCTTGTTCACCCTCGTCACAGGGAAGAACCCAGAACAAGACTACCTCACCTGCTCAAGTCTACTCAAGTAGGATTGTAAAAGTATAGGCTAATATGGAAATTTAGAAAAGCAGAGAGGGTTGGGGCTCTTCTCACGGAAAGGGCTCATCTGAATCCAGGAGACCATGTGGCTCTCATTTTCCCACCAGGATTGGACCTCATTGTAGCCTTCTACGGTTGCATGTCTGCAGGTAAGATTTCACATAGAATTTATACATTCCTCGCTTATGTCGGGTTCTTCCGATGCATAACTTACCATTCTTTGCAGGTGTTGTCCCCGTGTGCATCCGTCCTCCGTTGGCTTCTTCTCTGCAATCGACCCTCCCTCAAGTCCGCATGATAGTCGACGTCTCCAAGTCGGTCGCCATTCTCTCCAATTCTACCATCAGCAAACTTCTGAGGGTAAGTATTGTCCTATTTCTCCCAACTATAGCATCTTCAGAGCAAAGAAGCCGCTCACAGCGTGGATGCCAAAGCCTGGCCGACGGTCCTAGACATGGACGATCTGCCTTCATCGATCAAACGAAGGAACAAGGACGACACATTGGACACGCGGCCTAACCACGACAAGTGCTACCTGGACTTTAGTGTCAGTACCACAGGACAGTTGGCTGGAGTTCTGGTCAGCACAACAGGGGCCACCAGTCTCTGTAAGAGCTTAAAGGTCTGAAATCCGTTGTTTCTTTGAATATCGCGGTCTTGTAGATTTCCTGCGAGCTCTACCCGTCCCGCCACGTGGTTCTCTGCCTGGACCCTTACTCCGGTCTCGAGTTTGCTCTTTGGTGTCTCTCCAGTGTCTACTCCGGTCATCACACCACCCTGCTCCCACCGGCGGAGGTCGAAGCCCAGCCTAGTCTATGGCTGACTACCGTATCCAATGTCAAAGGTACAGTAATCTTTTGAATTATATGATCTTTGCTATTTCAGCCAGAGACACCTTCACCAACTACAACGTCTTGGATTTATGCGTCCGGGAGCTCGCTTCCCAGGTGCCAGTGCTTAGGGAGAGGCAGATCAACCTCAGCTGGTGAGATACAGGAAAAGCTTTATAATTCCTGTCCCTTTTCAGTCTGCGTACCTGCGTTGTGGTTGCCGAAGGAAGGCCTCGAACTGCGCTGGTTGCGGCATTCACGAGACTCTTTGCCCCTCTTGGCCTCCTACCTAGAACTGTCTCCACCTCCTTCGGTTGTCGAGCCAACCCGGCCATCTGCATGCAGGTCAGTTCAGCTCAGAGAATTCGGTAACCGACAAGTTCAGGGCGCGACGGGTCCCGACTCGGAGACGGTGTTTGTGGATGCGAGGGCGTTGAGGAACGACAGAGTGACGTTGGTTGGCAAAGGAGCCCCCCACAGCCTTTCTCTGATGGAGAGTGGAAAGATCCTCCCGGGAGTTAAGGTGGTCATCGCCAATCCAGAGACCAGGGGACAGTGCGCCGATTCACATCTGGGAGAGATATGGGTCAGTTGATAGTCAGCCTTGATTCATACTCTTTTTCTCCTCTCTTTCCTCACAGTGAACATTTCATTTAGGTCGCCTCGCCTCACAACGCCAGTGGCTATTTCACCGTTTACGGAGAAGAGACGAGCATGTTCACCGACCATTTCACCGCCCGTCTCACCACTGGCGACACAAAAACAAAGTAAGCAATGCCTTTTAATGCACTCATCCCTGTTTAGATTCGCCCGTACCGGTTATCTGGGTTTCCTGCGACAAACGGAGGCCGTCACTGAAGACGGCGATCTCCATGACGCAGTTTTCGTGGTGGGAGCCTTGGATGAGACCCTCGTCCTCAGAGGCATGCGCTACCATCCAAACGACATTGAAACCACCGTCTCCCGCAGTCACAGACTTGTCGGCGAATGGTTAGTCTCCCCTATCTCCTTTATAAACTCCTTCTTTAGCGCCGTCTTCACCTGGTCCCATCTCCTTGTAGTCGTAGCAGAATGCTGTGGCAGCGAAGCCGACGCTTTGGACCTCGTACCGGCCGTGACTTCTGCGGTTCTAGAAGAACATCACCTGATCGTGGGCGCCGTGGTCGTTGTGGATCCGAAGCGAGTCGTGACGAATAGCCGCGGAGAGAAGCAGCGCCACGTGCTGCGGGATCAGTTCCTCAACGACCAGCTGAACCCGATCTACGTTGCCTACAATAGCTAGCCTTACCCTTCCCATCCCTTTGAGCATAATGTTCCCGGCTGTTATCTCATTCATTCAGGTTCCCACTTGCGCTATCATTCGGTGCCTCCCCATGCTCTCCACTTTCACAGGTCCATTCGGTTACTCTCTGAGATTGTCAGTTTCTTTCGCCGCCACCCCTGCCTTGCGACGCTTTCCTCCTTTGTTCACACACGGGCATATTTGCAGCAGCTGACGCTTGCTGGTGTTGTATATATACATAGTGTTATAATAAGCAGTCGATAAAATCTTGTTGAGTTTTTGACATGTTTTTGTAGGTATTTGCTTGGCGAGATGCCAGATCATCAAGGACAGGTATATTCCAAGTAGAAAGAGACGAATCCAAAAAAGTAAAACAAGGCAACTGACCTGAGCAAGCTTATACCAGCCCGTTGTCTGTCTTGGTTGGTTGGTTGAGCACTCGTTTCGAAAAGCTCACTCCAGAAGTTACGTGGTTCGAACGCTTCACGAATTTGCGTGTCATCCTTGGGCAGGGGCCATGCTAATCTTTTCTGTCTATCTTCGATTTTAGTATATGTCTATTAGTATTTGGCAACGTGGTGTTTAAAACAGTATTTGGAAAATAGCGCTGAAAGTTGTTTTAGACCACATCCAAGTAGTAAACTAACCTATACTTGTATCACGAAAACAAATCGAGCAGTTTAGTGTCGATCCTCTGTGGGTTCCGCGTCGTTTCTGCACCAACAGCTGTATAGGTTGCTTTCAGTCATCGAGACACCGACTCGGTTTCGCATTGTCATTTCAGTGCTTTAGGTTATTGAACTTCATTCCGGATAGCAACTTCATCTATCGGTCGATTTGACCTACGTGGAATTTACTATTCAGCACTGCCTTCGTCCCATATTCACGGCGTGTTTCAACTTCTGAGAATTCTGTTGAGGAGTCCAAGCTACCAAACTCACATATGCCTTCATCCGGTATCAGATCCAATGGCCCAGTGCAGTTCATAGCTTAGTTACTCCTTCATCAGCCGCAGTGTTGAGGAAACCAGCTTCTCCATCAGTCTTCACATCAGAATGGCCGTCGTTCGTCAACTCGATTCATAAAAATGTCATTTTGCCGCCGTCTTATCGTCGTGTGGACCGAACCGTTTCGCCTCCACCCTTGTCCGAGCTGCCAAACCGTCTTTGAGCTCGGCTTAGCGCCACAAGCAAGGACCAAGTCCTTCAGCATCACCCGCGCCAAAGCAGCAGGGTGTAGGGTCTAATGGTATAAACAGCCTCGGGGGTTTTAGCTGGACGGTTCGGTCCGATGGGGGCGTAGAAACAAATAAAATCACCTTTGGCGTCCAAAAAAGTCCGGGAGATGACAAAAGCAGCCGAAATGAAGCGGAGAAGTGGAAGAAATGGAGGAAGAACCGCAGCCGGGGGAGCGCAGGAGAAGAATGACTGCAGAGCCACGTTCAGTTGGAAGTGAATTTATGCTAATGCGTGATTTAGCCTGACCGGAAACATCAGCCGTTCCAGAAGGTTTGGAAATATGCTAATCTAACCGAGTATGAACTAGAGCGAAGGAAACACGCCGGTAGGAAACAGACATACGCATTATCACGAAAAAGGGCAAATTTCAATTCTGTGCAATGTACACTGTTGACGTTCATTGCGTGTCTTTGTGTGTTTTATCATCTCTTCGCCGACAGTCTATTTGAAACATTTCCGATGTTGTGCGATTGTTGCGGCAATGGCTGTTTTCTTGCCTGTATACTTCACCCATCTCTCTCTCACTCATTATCTCTCTCTCTCTCTCTCTCTCTCTCTTCTGATCCCTTTCTGATCAGTTTGTCACAAGTTCTGTGATCGGCGGTTGCAAGGCGAACTGCGAAAGAAAGAGAGTTTCTGATCCAGGTTCGAAAAAGACGGATGAGCCGGTGGTTTGGTCGTCGACGGCACGCAGAATGGATCACTCCACTTGATACCAAACGTCGCCGAGACCAAAAAGCGCCGTGCTCGTTCTAATTTCCCCACCCTCTCAACCTTCTATTTTCCCTTCATTCTATACTACAAACTCTTTTCAAAAAGAAAACAACAAATCGCCTGTTCCTGCAATGACATCATCCGCCTGTCCATTAACAGTTAACTACACCAGTTCTGTGACACACATGCACAGGCGCCCCAATGTTTCTCGATATAGTATCGATCGATTGTCTTTGATCGGTCAACGAGAATTTTTTCTACTTTCGGTTTTATTCGTGCCGTCGGAAGCCGCTGATCGGCGTGACTATCGAAGACAAAAAAGGCTTAGGCTGGTGTGAAACGCGCCCCGTTGACCTTCCGTGTCCGACCAGCCGGGTGCCTGCAGTGGAACGGGTTGAAGACTGTAACACGACCAGGGCAGCATCGATTCAGCCACGAGACATTTTAATCTCACTCAATACCCTCTCTCTCTCTCTCTCTCTCTCTCTCTCTCTCTCTCTCTCTCTACATTTACTCCTCTCTTACTTCGACTGAAGCTGGAAGTTGTCTGTTGAGACTTGGTTTTCGATTCGGACCGTTCCCAAATTGGACATCTTGTCTCTTTCTGAGTCTTCGTTCACCTAATTTAAAAGAAAGAAGTTTTAGGTCGCGTAAAGAGCATGCAAGATGAGTCTTGTGTGTGGGCTAACATTGACGATTTCAAGCTCCAATCTCAATAAGCGCAGGGTTTCTCAATATACTTCTTTCATCTCTGTCTCTCTTCCTGTCTCTGTGTCTCTCTTGCTCTCGGTCTCTTTTTCTGATTCTCTCTTTATCTTTATCGCCTCCTTCAATTGGTGCTTTTCATGATTTTTCCTTTTGAAGCGGGACCACTTATAACGAAATCCTTTAAGCTACCGAATGAATGGCAAACATCGGCCATATTTTGACACCACATACAGTTTTTTTGTGTTATTCGGGTTTTTTTTGAAAGTGTATCGGCATGAGATCTTAATTTCTTGACGTAAACGTGCAATTTACTACAACATCCATTTCCAATAGAAATTATCAGAGAGAGAGAGAGAGAGAAATAGAGAGATAGAGAGAAAGAGAGGTCGATACATTTATCTGAGAAAGAGACATACATAAATACAAACAAAGAGAGAGTGAGAGAGGGTTGAGATAGTACGAGAGCGGGTGACTTACAGACGAAAAAAACAGAAAGCGAAAAGAAGAGAGAGACATAAAGACAGAGAGACAGAGAGAGAGAGAGAGAGAGAGAGAGAGAGAGAGAGCTCAGATCGTCTCCTCACACGGTTAATCGATTTTGGAATGACGAGCAACGTTTTTGAACCAAAAGTCTCTCGTAAACAAGACCAAGTCAAGCAAACAACCTGGCCGTGTCTCTTTTCTTATTCATTGGCTTTTGTTTTTTTCAAAGAAGGGAGAACCTTCTTGCCCTCTATGTTAATTTTTGATTTCTACGCATAACTATTCATTTCCCTTCTCCCCCTCTCCTCCGTCTGCCGTTTTCCGTGCACAAAGAGACTCGTCCTTGACTCTTCGCCCGTCACTCTGACCCCCTAATCCCACTTTGTGCCGTCGGCTTCTCCTCTGACCTTTTCACTCGATTTCCACTCTTTTACAACGCAATTCATCGATTTCCCGATACACACGAATCACCCCCGCGACTACCAGTAATCCATCTACTACTCACACTAATCCAGTAATTCAGCGGAAATTCGAATAATCAAAAAAATGATTTTTAACGAAGATTTCCAGTTCAAATAGTTGAACTATAGCTGCCGCCAAATTAGAATCATGCCAAGGCAATTAGAATGTTCCACCCATGCCCTGTTGATATGGATATTCGTATTCTAATCAGTCATCGACAGAGCATGCTTTTCATGTTTCCGTAATTAGCATATTATTTCCGTTTGGCGACAACTATACTTTGTTTGAGCTTCAAGGGGCAGTCAGGAGCCTTTTCTGAATGGAAATGTTTGTATGCAAATGACGCCATTTCAATTGAAATCATTTCCCCAAACACCGCTCCAGCCAACGGTTGTGCGCAAAATGCTTGCAAAGTCTTCATTAGCATGCGATTTGGAGAAGGCCCCTGACGAGCCCTTTAACGAAAGTAGATGTAAGCCTAAGTTGATCAATGTATAGCTGTCGCCAAAATGAAATCATATGCTAATTGCGGAAACATACAAAGAATGCTCTGTCAACGACTGATTTGACTACGAATTTCAATATTAACAGAGGATCACTGGGACATTCTAATGTTATTGGCATGATTCCAATTTGCCGACAGCTATAACCAGCCCCACTTGGCTACGAAAATTACAATTCTGTCATATGACGTTTCTGAATGATCATTGAACATTGTTTTGAAGTGAAGTTTTTAAGTGAAGTTGAAGGTTGCGAAGTGCCCTTTTTGATTAGCAGGGGTGTTTGTAGGCCGGACTGTGGCGGGCCCGTCTGAAAAAATTCTCGGCCCGGCTGCGGCCCGTTTCTCTACACCATATTTGCTCGATTCTAGCATGACTGGGCCCGGGCCGGGCTGAGCCCGATGTTTGGCCATTCCTGTTTTTGAAATCATCATATCGCGCCGAATTGGCATCCTGCCAAAAATGGCCTTTGGCAAAATCAATGTGCAAAAATGTATAAAACAGCGATTTTCAAAAATCGATGAGGCTCACTTATCGACAAATACGAAAGAGGGTACTGAATTGTTCCCACAATTCAGGCCAACCATTTCATGAATAACCGTTTTCTGGACGTCATACCGGGCCTCATTTACTCAATCCACTTTCGAACAGAAAAGTCCCTAATGGTACCCTTAAAGGGACAGTTAGGCGGGGTTTTCAACATTGGCTAAATTAAGAGAGAAAAATTCTCTGACCATTAACATGTATATGACTATGGGTCGCGAAAATTACTGTTTTCGAGAAAATACGATCCAAAGTCGCCAAAGACGGCCGACAATCCGCAGATTGTGCGGATGGCCAGTGCGCCCTGCGTGTCCGTCGTTTACAAGGTATGATAATGAGCCAACTTTCATTCTAATTGGATGAGAGAACTCTGCAAATGAGGAGGGTGCGACAATTTAGCATAGTTGATTCGCATAATTTCTGACCATAACCGGTCGAAAATGAAATGGAAAACCCTCGATACTGTCCGTTTAAGACATGAAAGTAAAAGGTTGGTCAGCTGTTATTCTAATCGAACAGAGGTTTACGACCCCGCGCGCTTTGGTTTTGGATCGACGGTCGTTTGAGATCAGAGGGCGGAGGCCAAATACAAAACATTACACTTTGTAACAATATAAATTAAAACTCGCATAAAATGAAATGGAATTACTTTGTTTACCCCAAAGGAATTACACGGGCGTGCAGAAAACGAAAAGAAGTTGGTGCGTGATGGTGTTTCAAGTAAGATACGCTCTCTTAGAAGGATTCTGGCGTTGGGTCCCGCCGCGAAGAACCATGACCCACTGAGCGAGAGAGAGACAGAGAGAGAAAGATAGAGATAGAAAGATAGAGAGAGAGAGAGATAGAAAGATAGAGAGAGAGAGAGAGAGAGAGCGAGAGAGAGAGCGAGAGAGAGAGAGAGAGAGAGAGAGAGAGAGAGAGAGAGAGAGAGAGAGAGAGAGAGAGAGAGAGGCGCATCGACCAGAACGCCTGTTCACGTGTTCCCTCGGAAGATACAGTAGCATCCGGGGTCGCATTCAATCACCATCGCCAGCAAATCGGATCAAAACGACACACGCCATTCTGTTACCGTAGAACCTTGTTTTCGAGTGTTCCTGTCAGATATTGATTCTTTCCACACATTTCCTTTTCCACGCGGGACCATTTACGTTAAACTTTTGTTATGTCATCCTTTAGAGATGTTACAGGCTTTAGGGGCAAAAACTTGCTGAAACGGCGAATTTCGTCGCCGACTGAACCGTCTGACTTTGCACATGGGGCGAGCAAAAAGTGACGCCATGATGTCATTTCTTGGCGATTTATGGTCCAGTTAATGGCGAATTGGAGAGAGAAACGAAAGATGAGATGGGGACTTTTTGGTCTCTCTCTCTCTCTCTCTCTTTCTCTCTCTCTCTCTCTCCCTCTCTCTTCCTCTCTCTTTCCTTCTTTCCCTCTTGGCTTGTGTGTATGTATTATGTATCTGATGAATGTGAACACACACACACACACACACACACACACACACACACACACACACACACACACACACACACACACACACACACACACACATACGCACTTTCCGCAGCGCTCATTCCATTCTTTCTATCTTCTAGTATATCCCATGTCGTACTTTTCAGCCTATTCCACCTACTTTCATCTACTATTCCCTTCGATTTCCAGTTCCTCCCCACCAAACTGGGTGATGCGGCATGACAGTCAGTAAGTTTTCCTCATACATCTCGAATACCGCAATTTCAGAAGAAGAGCCTTCTACAATCAAGAATGACATTTCATCAACCACCACTAAGGGTGAGTCTTTTACAGCATAAACTTATTTGCAATGAGATTTTCTTCAGATCGGTGTTCCGACGACGTCGAACTCGGCTTCTGTTTCAAGTGGCGTCAGAAGAACCGAGTCCGTCCATGCACAGACGCCGATATCCTACAGGCTCGCCTGGTGATCTAAACTTCCGAAGAAAATTCACTCTGTTTTTAGGCCGTTGGCAGCTCCTTCGTGGAACATCAACTCTCCATTGACCAACTCAAGGATGTGTTCCCAGATTCCTATATTTACCCAGAACTTCCTGAAAGGAGCGATGGACTCAGTTCGGAAGAGGCCAGGTGAGAAATGACGTTGTCGTGCCGAAAACATCTTCAAATGGTAGCAATTCAATTTTTCATATAGTTGCCGCCAAAGGGGCATTCTGCCAAAAAGTCCTTAATGCGGAAATCGGGCGATGTGCACGCGGAAATAGTGTGCAACTAGCTGATACGCAGAGAAAAAGCGGCTTTTTGCCAAAAATGCTCTCGTTTGGCGACGGCTTCACTATTCGAGTTCTGACAAGATACAGAATTTTACTATCGTAGTTTTGATTTCATTGGGCGAATTAATAAATATTTTAAAAAAATGATTCGGTACGTTTTTTGCTCAACTTTAGCGATTTACTGCAGCGCGCCGTGTGCTTTTCGTATCTCACGTCAACTTTAGCCGAATTTCGAATTTAAAAAAGTAATCGATAGTAAATTTGATTTTCAAAACAATGGTTTTATCAGTAACTGGACATAGTTAAGCTTTACTTGGGACAAGTATGAAAAATAGTTTTGGAAAAGTGATATTTTCCCGTTTTGCAAAAACAGTCGCAAATATAGGAAAACGTTTTTTTTTTTCGGAATTTTTATCTCTTTGTCTGATTCTACATATTGTATATTAATTCTACATATTGTATATTAACAGCACGCGGCGCGCTATAGTAACCCCGTTTAGAAAATACCGTTCCGGACCAATTTTTCCCCTATTTTATCAATATCCCGCCCAATGAAAGCAAAAATACGGTGGTAAAATTGTGTTTCTTAAAAAAAAACGTGTTAAGAAAAAATATAGTATTTATGGTTTTCCCCAAGAGCTCTCTTTTTCTCTGCGCTATCTGCAGTCGAGAGTCATCGCGGCGGGACCCATTGCGTACCGAAACTTGGTTGATTTCACCATTTCATGTCAAAACTAATGAAAAGCTCTTTTCAGAAAACGTCTTCGAGACGGAGGTGCCAACCTGATCACTCCGCCAAAAGAGGACAGCCTCTGGCAAATGTTCACAAGCCAATTCCACTACAAATTCTGGGTTTTGCTCACAGGAGCAGCAATTCTCTCAATTATCACTTATCTGGTGCACAGGACACAGGGAAACAATGAGCCGTTGAATCTCTACTGCGCCATCATTCTGATTCTAGTTGTTACATGTATGTGTATATTGTCATTTTGGCAGGAGAGCAAGGCCAGAAAGGTAATTAAGAGAATTAATTAGTTAATCATTTTATTAAGGTAGCTCAAGGCTTTAAAAAGTTGTTACCTTCGAAGGCTGTGGTGATTCGAGACTGCGAGGAGAAAGAGGTTGACACGGAGGATCTCGTGGTCGGAGATCTTGTATTTTTAAGGTAATTCAGTTTAACGAAAGTGACCTTAAAAGCTAGATCTGTTAAGGTTTCTCAAGGACTTAGGTTCATTAAAGGGGTCGTTAGGGGCCTTTTTATGCTACAGCACCCCACGGTAATAAAAATCAAAATGTGCCGTGTTATTTTCAAGTAAGCTTTGCATCGTTTGATAAGGCATAATTCAGTGATTCTAAAACTGAATTCAAATTTTGGTTTTTGAGATATGCATGTTTTTGTGTGCAATTATGACCCGCGCGCGAGCGTACCATATTACGATCTTACCAATATGTGACTCGCATCACAGACTCACATACACACACCCATCTCCGAATATGGCAACCTTGCACGTCTATACTACCATGCATAACATTGTATATTAAGCAACTTTATTAGACTGGAATCTAGCATCTAACTCCTGAGGACAAATGGAAAGTAGAGCCAGTGCCCTCTAGACAACGGTCTAGCCCAAAGGACCCAGCTGGGGGAGGAGCCACTAGCTGCGACCAGGCTACAGTGTAGTGCTACGACTCTACATTCCCCTTCTTTAAGTAATTAAAATGTCCTCATTTTAATACAATAACTAACGAAAATATATAATGACAAAATATATGTAATTTTCTAAACTAAAATACAATCCCTTGTACAACTCTCCCCTAACACTATTGGGAGTTGCCCCCTAAAATTATAGACCGGAAGCCATATATACAACTCTTCGGGGGACCTCTCTTCTTTCACGTCTCGTCCTCATCGTCCTCCTCGTACGTCCAATGCCATCTGCATTCTCTAATTATTCTTTCATAGCGGAGGTATGAAAGAATATGCTCGCAGAGAGCAGTGTGATGCGTCCTGCCGCAAAGTGTGCAACCGTCGGTATTCCGCCAGTTGCCTCGATGTCTTCCAGCACAAACGAAGCAGCGACCATGTTGAGAGAATTTAAATTCTCTTTCATCTCGAAGTATCATTTTGCGGCACGCGCTGTGAAAATGAGTGTAGACCACTTGTTCGCAGAGAAAACAGGCGTGTTTCGGATGCATGGGTCGTCTTGTGGTCGGACGAGCGAACGATGCGATGGCGGTCCCCTGTCCCAGCCTGCCATTTATCACGGTCAGCTGGCGGTCCCCGTCAGCTGAACCGAGCGATTCGTGCCGCCGCATGAACACCGCGGTGTGTCGAATAAACATCGGACCAGAACCTTCTACCATCTTGGGGTGGAAGTTACAATGCAAGCCCGGGGAAGCTTGTAATAGTACGCGAGCATAGCCTGACGGCGCGAGTCTGTTAAAACGTGACAGGGGGTGCAGGGGTAAGAATCTCACCTCTTACGCATCAAAGTTAAACTTTAGATGGCCACGTAATTCGATGATGCAACACTACCCCAGTGTGTGATCGAAAGAATCTTTCCCTTTGCGTCAATCGAGAGTGATTGCGTTCTGTGAGCGAAAAAGGCCAAAACCGTGACATTCTGCCCAAAAGGAATTCTATTTTTAAAGTCTTCCAGCACTTTTGAAGTCAACATCTTTCATAAGTACTCACGTCACGGAGATTCGAGATCAGAGGGGTTCAATTATGACAACTCTTGCGATGAAAAGAGTTTATTTACGACACACATCACACTTCATTGGCGGAAACCAGATGCAGTGTAGGATGATGGAGGGGGCACAGGCGATACAAAATAGGCACAGTTTTTAAACCGATAGATATAAAAAATGTGTAAACATCAGGAAACCACAAAGAGAGATAGAGAGATAGAGAGATAGAGAGATAGAGAGATAGAGAGAGAGAAAGCCAGAGTGAGGAATGAGAGATATAGAGGGAGAAAGTGAGAGAGTGTGTGAGAGACATGCAATTTGTTTTTTTTTAAAGATCCGGCTCTCACGTGCCTGCAGATCTCCGAATTCTTCAAACAAACGGCTTATCTATCGAAGCTTCAGGAGTTACAGGTGAATGTCATAATATTAAAAAACGCTTTTCTTATTTTTCTATTGATCCGTTCTATTGAATAGCTTTGTCACTGTAATTATCGATCAGAAACTGAAAGGGGTTCGATCGATGCCAAAGTAGTCAAATGTCAAATTGTGGGCTGAATTGTATTAAAACTCTAAAATCGAATTTTGATAGTAGGTCGATTATGTATCGATTTTTTGACCTTACGCTAAGTTCCCAAATGGTACGGTAAAATTTTCAAAGTTATTCAAAATTCATTTTGAAAATTTTATGGAAAATTAAATTTTCAAAACTTTAATTTTTAGACCTACCGCGTATACTCCTTTCATAAAAAAGGGAGCCTAAAAAACCGTAAAATAAAGTTTTGAGAGGTTTTTGCCATTTTATTATAAAAGCCAGGGAATAGCTCAGATTTGAAATCTACGTCAAATTTTGCTTTGGATGAGTTTTTAAAAACTGAAAAGACCGACAACTATTTTTTGTTGATAAAAATCCACTTGAATTTGTAAACATTGCCATAATTAGCCTAAAAATGCTGAAAAATTGGGTTTAAAAATGATTCACGCTTTTTTATAGATTTGAGATACATTTCGAATCTGAAGCGTATTTTCCTGGTTTTCGCAGTAAAAGGTCGAAAAGCTAGAAAAATATCTTTTTGAAACAATGTTTCGAGGTTCTTTTACAGAATGAGAAATCGCCGTAGGTCGCAGAATTTAAGTATTTGGAAATTCCATTTGCCATAAAATGCGATGCCGAAAATTGCAAAATTGAATTTTGGGCACCTTGGAAAATTGACCTTACTTGGGGTACCGTAACCCGGGTCAAAAAAATCGATATCCACCCAAACGCCTCAGAATACTGTTTGTATGAAGATTTAAGACCCGCGGTCAGGCACTTTCAAGATACTTTGAAAAAAGATTTCTTATGTAATAAGGGCCCGCTCAAACATTTCAGAGAAAAATCAATACAGTTATAAATAGAACAAAATTTTTCAGGCAAGGACCACCCGTTCGAAGCGACCACTGAGGCCGTGGCCAGCCATGTCTCCGTTTTTGACGCGCGCAATGTTGCGTTTAAGGTATTAAAAAATATTATTGTTTAAATTTAGATTCTGATTTCATTTTCAGGGATCCTACTGTGTGGAAGGAGACGGAATCGGTCTAGTCCTGAGAACAGGAAAATTCACTGTAGGCTTTTTTGAAATTTAAAATTAAAGCGTCTTTTTTCAGGTTCTGGGTGGAATTGCTCATTTACATCATAATATACCCCCTCCCCGCGGGAAACTTCAAGTCGAACTGAAGGCTTTCGCCAATTTCATCTCCGTTTTGGCCATTTGCATGGCTGTGGCCGTTTTTCTAATTGGATGCATTGTCGCAAGGTGGAAATTCTAATTTTAAGAATTCCTAAAGTGGTTTTTAGATTTGAAAACATTCTTGATCACTTTGTTGTCGGATTTCTGGTAATTATCGTAGCCAATGTGCCTCAAGGTTCATTTTTTAAACTAAGATTCTAAATTTTGTTAATTCCAGGTCTCCCTGCTACAATTATGTCCCAATTAAGGATAATTGCCCGCCGCATGGCTCAGAAGAACATTTACATAAAGAAACTGGAGCTAATAGATGAGCTGGGAGCTGCCACTGTGATCTGTGCAGATAAATCAGGCACTTTAACTATGAACAACACTGTGGTCACGGATCTTTGGTTCAACGGAAGATTGGTCACAGGTAATTGCATTAATTGCCCCTAAATAGAAATTAAGGCCTGGGGGTTGATCAGAAACACCCCCATCTGAGGGCCATGAGGACGGCTATCAAGTCAGGAGAACGACTGGAAGACCCCTTGCCTGACATTCTGACCGTGATGTCTGTCTGTAACAGGGCGCAGTTTGAGTGTTCGAGGAGGTCCATGAGAAGGGTTTCAACATTGAGGGCTATGCAGAAGACGGCCAGTGAAGCCATGCTATCAGGACCACTGAAGAAGAGATTCACTGTTGTGTAAGTGTAAGACAAAAACGACAAGATAATCGAATCTTGCAAATATATACACTCGGAAATCTGCGAAAAAAACCGCTTTTTCTCTGCGTCTTTGCTTTCTGCTCGCTATTTTCGCCTGCTTATCGCACGAATGGCTGTTTTGGCAAGATTCCAATTTGGCGACAGCTATAGGCAAAGAAGCTATGATTTTTAAGCCCTGTAGTTGAGATATACGCTGATTTCTACGCATTTCAACGCTTTCTCATTTATTATCGTATTGTAAGTCTCAAACGGATGGCTTTCGTAACAACAGCGAAACTTTGGAACGCAGGAGCCAAGCTAAAATCTGAAAAATACTCACAAATAGGAGTCCTAGCAATTATTTCTTGCAATAAATGCCTGGCCCAGGACTGCCATTGGCGAGTCGCGGCACAGGATTGTACCATCCTTTAAGATTTTGGACAAAACCGGTACACGTTTTAAACACACTACATGTCACCCATTAGGCAGAATAGGATCTTAGCCAGCTCTACCGCATTGTGACTTGTCATATTGTAACAATCACTTTTGCCATGCCCTGAATTTCAAAAGCATAGGTTCAATTTCCCTTTGCTCTTAAAAATGCCAAAAAAAGGGGTAATAATTTAATTATGGGGTGTTATAATTTAAATAGGGGGGGGGGTTGCGAATTTCATGCGGTTGATGCTCCACTCAAAACGGATCCTATACTGTTAAACAACCCCAAAACAGTTTGTATTTTCTATGTCCAACTCAAAGAAAGCATCAGGGGGGTTTTCCACCCTTATGCAAACCATATGCTAATTAGGCAAGCATTCTGGGTACAACCGTTTCCTGGAGCGATGTTGGAGTAAATCGTTCAACAGGAATCGCGCAATTTGCATACCCTTTTTCCGTTTCGAAAAGTCGACTTATGGTCACTTTGACGGAGAGCGATAAGGTAAAAGATAAGGTAAGGATAAGGTAAAAGCGTGAAGGATTAAGGCTGAACTAATCACACACTACTCCCGAAAAAAGCGATTCACTCGGTTAAAAGCGGAGCATTCGTGCGATACACAGGCGAAAATAGTGTGCAAAAAGCGAAGATGCAGAGAAAAGCGGCTTTTTCTCGCCGATTTCCGTTTGGCGACGGCGATATGCAGTTCGTCTACCTTCGATGTTTCAGAAGCTTTCCTTTGACTCACCAATAAATCTCAAATTTCAGAGACACAAGGACTGGCCAGGTCTCAGAACCCCGAAGAACACCTCTCAATTCGGTTGGAGACCTCACAACTTTAGATGTTGACGATGTAGACGTGAGAATGACTTCCACTCGTAAGTAAAACAACGATAAATTGTAAAATAGTTTTTAGAGAGCCAACGGAAAAGTAAAAGAAACGACATATTCGGTATTCCAAGTGACGTGGCTTTGGTCAAGTACGTTGAGATGAATGCTTCAGTGGAGGGGATTAGACAGAGATACCATGTAAGTATTAATGAATAAAAAATAATTAAAATACAAAATCAGACTGTTTACGAAATGCCGTTCAACTCGATCCGCAGGTCTCAGTTGATGGTTTGTCGCTGTCTGATTGACAGTGCTGGACAGGAAGCGGAAGGACTCCAGCCGCCACAACATGTAAGTTTTTTAATCGATTTATGTTGTAAAATTCAATTTTGTTATTCACTTTACAATTTAGGATGAGGCTCGTTTCGTGGTAATGCTCAAAGGCGCCCCTGAAGTTGTTCTCAACCGCTGCACTCGTCACAGAATGGGGAAGAAGTTGGTAGAAATAGATGAGCAATTCAAAACTGATTGCCAGGTAAATATAATTAATATTAATTAGGAAATGTTAATGACAGAATGCTTGGGAGCATCTTGGAAACGAAGGCCGTCGTGTGATCGCATTTGCTCAAAGACACTTCAACGCTGGGATGAGAGCAAAGTTCGGAGCTGAGGACAAAAATTGGCCTGAGGACTTGGTTTTCCTTGGAATGACCGCTATCATGGATCCGCCGAGGTAAGAACAACAAATTATAGGGATCGTCAAAGGCCTTTTCTGACTGGAAATGAACCGTATGCAAATTATGCCTGTGTGAGATACACGTAGTGCTGTTAAGGTCACACATCACTGAACTTAAAAACATGCACACGCACACACGCATTTTAAGCGGTGTTTCGGAAAAAAAGAAACACTGCTCCAGCCAACGGTTGTGAGCAAATTCGTTGCCAAGTCTTCATTAGCAAGCGATTGCGAAAAGGGTCGCGTTTAAATATATGCTAAACGCCTCCTTGGACAAAAAGCGGTCACCCGCCTTTCGTTGCGCTTTGGAAATGAGGGAGATTATTCTGATGTTGAAATTCAAATTTTCCATTATTACATCAAAAGAGACGGCTACAAAAGGGGCGTGGCCACATTTCGGCCGAAGTAGGATTGGCGAGAACTATAGGTCTTTTGGGCAAGATTCCAACTTTGCGGCAACAAAATCACGCTAAAGTTTCTAAAAAAACCTCTATTTTTAGACCTGAGACATATGGAGCCATTCAACAGTGCAAAGGAGCTGGGATCAAAGTGTTCATGATCACGGGAGACCACCCAACGACGGCTTTTGCCCTGGCATCCCAGATTGGACTGATTGGAGGAGAAACTGCGAATGGTGTTAATGGAAATGGAGTCAATGGAAAGGTAGGGAAGTACAAATGACCCCACTCTCCTTTTTCTCAAAAAATACCTTCTTCATTTCTTTTAGAGTTAAATGAATATCTCATTCTAGTTTTATAAGGAAATGCAGTATGTGGTCACGTCACACTGTTGTCTCCCAGCTGTGTATTACGTGCTCGTGTAGCAAAAACACATAAATGCAAAAGGCAAGCCAAAAAATAAGCAATACCGACAAAACCCATCGATATAAAAAACCTCGCGGAGCTTTTCTACTTAATTTTGACCATTTTTTAACGTAAATTTTGAAATCAGCATGAATAATTGACCCAGGAATTCCCCAGTCACAGAAAACATGTGTGCAGGTTATGAATTGTCCCTGAAATATTGCTACCGAAAAAACCTACTTTTTGCGCTTTTTTGGGCCATTTTTGAACAATCAAATGGATTTTAACAAAAATAGTCGTGAATATTTTTGAATTTCAAAAACTTTTTGTTTCCTGGCTTTTAGAGTGAAAGGCCGAAGACATCGAAAAAGGTTTTTTGAAACAGTTTGTTGAGTTTTCCCTTTTATAGAATGAAAAATCGCTGGCAACCTAAAGATTTGATGTTTTTGGAAATTGAATTTGCTACATAATGAAATTTTTAAATTAACTTTTGGTAAACTTTGAAATTTTTACCATGTCATTTGGGCACATACCGTAATACGGGTCAACAAATTTATATTGACCCAAACGTCGTCAGCAAAAGGCTTTTCGGCCAATTTTCTGCCCGATCAAAGTTCTTTGAAATTTTAATACTCTGTAAAAGCAGTCCTTTATTCCATATTTCCCTTAAAATATCTTCATTCTTAATTTCCAGGCAGCTGCCAAGAAACCAGCCCAGAAGGACTGGAGCCTCGTCACTGGAGAACAACTGCAGGAATTCAAGCAAGTCGACTGGGATCAACTCCTCCGCCATCGATACATTGTGTTCGCAAGGTCAGAGCAGAAAACTATCTACTTTGAAGTCCGATCTTCAGAACAAACCCAGAACAAAAGCTTCTAATCGTGAGGGAGGTTCAACGGAGAGGAGAGACTGTGGCAGTTACGGGCGGAGGAGTCAACGACGCCCCAGCCCTCGCCCAGGCGAATGTTGGAATAGCCATGGGATTGAGTGGTGGGTCAAGGAATAAAACTGAAAACTGCTGATTTTAGGAAGTGATATTGCCAAGCAAACAGCTGACATTGTGCTTTTGGATGATAACTTTGCCTCGATAGTGATGGGAATAGAAGAAGGACGACTACTCTTCGACAACCTTAGGTACCTTAACCTAATCCCTTGAACCTGACGTCTTAAGGTTGTCCCTGGCCTACACGTTTGCCCATCTGTGGCCTGAAATCTTTCCCATTATGATGTCTTTCATGCTCGGAATGCCTCTGGGTCTCACGCCTCTTCAGATCCTTTCCATTGACTTGGCTTCTGAAATGCCTCCAGCAGTGTCTTTGGCCTATGAACAGCCGGAACAGGACATTATGCACACAAAACCCAGGAGAAGGGATGCGAGGTTGATGTCTAAGGTTGCTTTCTTCAACTGAAGCGATGGGAATTGAAGTTTTAGGGATTATTGGTGTACTCCTACCTCTTTGCCGGCACTGCTATCACCATCGGATGTGTGTTCGCTTACCTCTCCGTTTACTGGTGGGATTCTTAGAATTTAATTTTCAATCCCTCATCTTCTGTGTCTCTGAATAGCAGTGTAAAACTCAAAGCATGCTAAATAAAACACACACACACTCTCTCTCTATTTCTCTCTCTCTCTCTCTCTCTCTCTCTCTCTCTCTCTCTCTCTGTGACTATCCACTTCACTGCTTCACTGCTCAGGGCTACACTATCTCCCTGCTCTCTGATTTCTGTGTTCTCTCTCTCTTGTTCTCTATTTCTTCTCGCTCTCTTCTCTCTCTATTTTCTTACTCCCCTTCTTCTCCACGACCTCAGAAAATCTCCACTTTTTCCTATTGACGTGTTGTGGCCGATAGGAGTGATAATGTAAACAACCGAGCCTGAAGTTGGCTACGAAATTCAAACATCTTTTGAGAAAACTCCATTCATACTTGTTGTTGTACTAGGGCTATAGTTAGGCACCATAGATTACTTTTGCCTGACCAAAAACATGTTGTACAGTGCATAAAACTGTGTAAGGGAGTTTAGCAAATTTTTGGGCTGTCTCATACACAATATCTACTTTTTATCAACTTTCCTATTTAAGGTACCATTCGATCTCCTTCTCGGACTTGCTCTTCACCCAGGAACACTACTGGAAGGTTCTTTTCCTCAAAGTTCAATCTCTATGCCTTTTTAAGGTTGGAGCTGCAAACTTCACCACTTCTTCTGGAGCGATTTTGAATGAGTTCCAACAAATGCAAATCAAAGGCCAAGCGGCGGCTGCTTGGCAGATCACCCTCGTCATGTCTCAAGTGTTCCACATTTACAACTGCACCACCAGACGAATCTCCATATTCCGGCACGGCGTTTCCAATGTGCTCTGCGTTTTTGCAGTTCTCGTTGAGGTATTGGTCCGTTTCTTCCGAAAATTCCAAAATCTTAGGTTCTTCTGCTGATCGCCTTCATCTACACCCCTTTCTTCCAATACATGATGGGTATCCACACCCCTCCGGTGCACGTGTGGATCTTCGGGCCAATCGTCGGAATGTACCTTCTTCTGTTCAACGAAGCCAGGAAATATCTAATAAGAAACAAAGGGAATACTGGACTGATTTCGCTCATCAAGTGGTAGCCTTCGGCCGTCCAGGGAACATTACGAGTCACGCAGCCAGTGAGCCATTCTGTATACACTTGTGCATATTTTATAAACATTTTTATAATGTTTTTCCACAAGTTGAATTTGCCGAACAGAATCTTAGGTCTACAGGGCTTATCCACACAACAGAACAGGCTATAGAGGGGATGACTTGAGCCAACCTTTGGAGGTTGACCTTTTCAACCAAGTAATCGGCGAATTTTTGTACGCGGCGCCGACTCATGTTGATTACCGCTGCTCAAAAGCGTAGCCGCGCATGAAACTCCTAGCAGTCCGGTGGTTCAGTGCCCAGCCAGTCGTTTTATAAGCGAAAGGTCAGGGGTTCGACCCCCCTCGTTGCCAAACTTTTTTGTATAGCGTTTTTATTCCTTTTAAATGGTATTTGACTACATATAAACGTTTTTCCTGACATAAAATTTGAATCAAGAAAATAGTATGGAACCGTTTTTCACAATGTCGCCGTTATCGCCCTAATGATCGGACTTCATCTCATGAATAGTTACAAAAGTTTTTCAGTAATTTTGAAATCTGTGAATAATCGGTCTTTTTTCCTATAAATTCTCAATTGTCATCACAGAACTATAAGCATTTTGGCGTAAAAACGAATTCAAATTGCTTATTCAACCTGTGTTCACATATTTTTCTGTTATTCTTGATGTTCGTGTTGTGTTTCCGGAAGATGGCCGGAAGTTTCCTGGAGTCGTCCGGTTGTCGCGAGACATGGCTCCTTTGTGAGGATTTCGTTGGCAAACACGGGCTGTTATCCGATAAGGCCCATTCCGCAAAACCTCTCCAGCTCATGTGTACCCATGCCTTTTACTATTTTCATGGGTTTGAATGGGTCATGCTAACCTTGAATTACGTTAAAAGGAGACCTTGCTCCATATAGCTAACCATGAGACTCATAATAAAACGGCATGATCTGAATGGACCAAACAACTGTTGGTGGCCTGAGGCCCGATTTTGTAAAACATCTTGCTATGGAAAACACCTCCTTTTACCAATGTTTTGTACAGATACCTGCCTGAGGAGTTAGATCCGATGAAACCCCTTTAGCTGGTGTTCAACCAAGAATTCTTCTCATAATTCTGTTTCAACGGGGTCATTTGTCAGCCGCTTTTTTCGCGGTTAACTCTGGGTCCTCCTCAGAATACACACTCTCTTGCGTACTGCAGCGCAATTTGTGATCTACTGTTTTCGCGGCGAGACCTATTATCCCTCATGCTGCTCAGCTGAATTTCATGTTGTTCAAATATTCCAATGCTTGAAAGCGGTTGTGTCTCATCTACGTTACGTCCAAAACAGCTTTCTCATCTTTGAGGTCAAGGAAATGACTCTTTCGAAAAAGCGACCCCAGCGTTAACGAACGCGATTTGAACGCTTTCTTTACGTAATTGATCGTGTCATTTCAATACCTTTTCTCCTGACCGACCGTCCACCTCCTTCCACGTCCAACCCTACTGATTTTACCACTTTACCAACTTGAACAATCTTGTCTACCTTTCCTACCCTATGTTCAAAACATACCTTACCACCCTCCCTATAGCTGTCGCCAAACCAAAATCTGATGCTAATTGCGGAAACATGCAAAGCATTCTCTGTCGACAATGATTAGACTACGAATTTCCCATGTCGACAGAGCATCACTTGAACATTCTAATTTTATTGGCACAATTCCAATTTGGCGACAGCTATATCAACATATCGCATCTGCCTTAACATGTTTTGGGTAAACTTGTTTTTATTGTATCTGAAAATCTCTACAAATAAAGATTTTACACCTTGCTAGAAAATCCGAGCAAACGACAAAGTTTGTTTTATCAACCTACTTTTATATAACACACCAGGAGGGTACGCGCGCCAACGGCGCGCACCCTCCTGGGTCACGGCCTTCGGCCGCAAACATTCATGGCCTACGGCCACTCATTATCGACCTTCGGCCGTGAAACCTGCGTGAAGCACGTGAAGCTCGGCCTACGGCCGATCTCACCCTCCCCTCGTGGGGAAATGAACGCGTGAACTTCCGCTGATCCACTACAGACACACAGACACACACGATAGCGTTTTATTATAAGGGATTTTGTTAGAAGTTTAATTTCCAGAAACATTCGTAATTAGCAACTATTTGTTTAGCCTATTTAAAGTGAACTTCACAAACAATGACAGCACGTTTTTGGTTACCGTTGGTTCATTTCAAAATCAAAATATGGTAGGAAAACCGCAAAAATTTTCAAACCCGATTTCAAAAGAGTAGTAACGCTCGATTAGAGTGGTGCTGGAAGACCAAAGTTAGATAATGATCTGCAAATCTGAAACCATGATTCATTTTTTCTCATGTTTGAAATTTTTCGAGAAAATTGGCCAAAACTTCAAAATTTAGGCAGTTTTTTGATTTTTTTCGATGAAACCTATTTTCTCGTTATAAAATGAGGTTTTGGCTAATTACAAATGATTTTGAAAATTGCATTTCCAACGAAATGAGTTTTATAAAAGTAGGGTTTCCAAACTTTGAAAAACGACCGTATTCAAGGACACCTACCGAACCCCCCCCCCCCGATAATCAACATGGCCCAAAGCATTCTGAAATTCTTAAAGGGCGAATCATCTGCAAAATGAAGTGTCCCTTTTCATCTCTTCTTTCCCTAGATTTTCCAATAGCTGTACCAGAGAATTGCTCATCTGTTCGCTTGTACCCATTGTCTTACCCTTCGCTTGGAACTCGTCTGGTTGCCGAACCTCGTGTTTGTCTTACACCTTACGAATCGCACCTCCGCGCAAACAGCTGAACTGTGTCGTCTGCCAGCCGCTAATTGACACCCGCATTCTTCTTTTCCACGCGGAGTTTAATGGCAATCTGGAGAACCGGCTCTGATTTTCCACGTTTTCACTTACGAAAGAAGGGGAAAGCCGTGAATTTACGCACAGATGACAACGGATGATAACTCTTTTGCTACAGAAACTGCGATCGCATCGAAGTTGCATCAGATATGAGTTTCCTGCGACGAAAACAGGAAGTGCCAGTTTCTGGGCAGTTCCTCCGTTTTACTTTCGACCACTCGCTCTCATTTGACCTTGCTCCTCTTCTTATGACAACGCCTATTGACACAACGACACCCGATTGACACTGAAACGGACTGGGAATTGGAAGGAGAGAAAAAAGAGACTCTGAAACGAGGTGAACTAATAGAACGGGAATTCAGCCGTACTTTTGACCTTATGACGAATTGTTCGAATTCTTTGAGTGAACTGGGACACAGAAAGTAAGTGAGAGCGAGACAGAGATATATAGTTGCCGCCAAACGGGAATCATTCCAATTTGTGCCATAATTCTTTGTTGATGTTAAATTAGTTTGGCGGCAGCTATATTTTTCTATGAATATTCGTAGTCTAATCAGTGATCGACAGACCATACTTTGCCCGCTGTAGAAGTTGACTTGTAAGGCTTTCGGGCTTCAAATGAGTTTCCATGCGAATCGGGCATCGTTCTGTATGGTTTTTTTTACGAGTATTCACCTTGTATTAAGTTAAGACATGGTCTCTGGTAAACTCGAGAATACCACTATCTTAGGAAAAAGTTTATAGCACTAGAAACTGCCCAAATTTGGTCTATAACCTTCCTATGGGCCGTATAGACCATTTTGAAACTTTTAGGTCAATGTCGATTTTTCAACCTGGGTTACGGTAGGGTACTGTAATTTTGAAAATTGGTCGAGTTTTTCGAAATGGTGTTTATCCAATCGCTTTTGTCGTGGGTACACCGAAGCTAACCCTGAAAGACTTAAATGATCGTGTACTTTCGCAAAGCATCCAGAAAACCTCAAAAAAGTAGAAAAATGCATTTGAAAAATCAGTTTTTCGCATTTTTCGAGCCTTTGTTATATAAGGGCTGCAAAAAGCCACTATACTAGAACAATGCGCCACATTTTCCTGGATCCTTTGCAATGTCGAAGTCTAAAATAAATCGGTGACCTTCTCTGACCAATCGACTCTGAATCTGAAATTTTCCATCCATTTCATCAGAAAAATTTCCACAAAAATTTTTTGCTCTGAAATGCCTCCAACAATTCGCAATAAATTTTTGATTACTCCGTAAACAATCAGATCCGGTTTGAACGATACTTGCAACAAATGGTACGATATTTAATACTATCTTACAGTTATTTGAAGGGGGTTTTTAATATTGACTGGAAACCCCAAACTTGAATATGCGTATTAATTAGATAAATGGAAAAATAGCTGTCGCCAAATTGGAATCCTGCGAAAAACAACTTTAATGCAGCCTTTGTGCGATACGCAGGCGAAAAGATCGTGCAAAAAGCGAAGACGCAGAGAAAAAGCGGCTTTTTCTCGCCGATTTCCGTTTGACGACCGCTTGATATAAGTTAAAACAGCTGGATACTTTAGTAGCTAACAAATTTAGGTAGTCAGACAGGTAGATAGGACGGTAATTAGGTACGTAAAGTGGAATATAGCTGTCGCCAAACTGAAATCTTATGCTAATTGCAGAAACATGCAAAGCATGCTCTGTCGACAATGATTAGACTACGAATTCCCCATATCAACAGAGCATCACTTGAACTTTCTAATTTTATTGGCACGATTCCATTTTGGCGACAGCTATAGGTACATGTATGTATAGCTGACGCCAAACGGGCATCATGCCAATTTCGTTCAAGTATTCTCTGCTGATGATAGATTAGCATAAAATCGTAATATCAACAGAGACTGAAGGCACAAATTGGAATGATGCCGGTTTGGCGGCAACTATATGTAGTTAATGATAATTATAGCTATCGCCAAATTGAAATCATGCCAATAACATTAGAATGCCCCAGTGATCCTCTGTTGACATTAAAGTTCGTAGTCTAATCAGTAGACGACAGAGCATGATTTGCACATTTCCGCAATTAGCATATGATTTCATTTTGGCGACAGCTATAATTTCCACCTTTCTAATTATTCTAATTTCCCATATTCTAGGCCAACGGTAGCATGCGATATTCCAAAGAATGAGTGAGGAGCCAGTGAGTGAATGAGAAAATGAGAAACGTGAAAAAAGTAAAAACGAAAGTGAGACAAAGACAGAGAGAGATGGAGATGAAGATAGAGGCAGTGAACTGGATTAGAGATACAGACACACAGACATACACAGAGACCGAGATAGATAGAGAGAAAATCAACATTTCTTGATTACATTGCTGTTTTTCCTTCTTCAAATGCGGAAGAAACAATTTTTTGCGTTTTTGCGTGCCTTTCTCCAACCTAAGCGTGTGTCTTCGACCATCTATCATGTTGCAGGTGGTTCTTTGAACGAGATAGTCTCCTGTTGACTTTTCGTTTCACGGCGCCTGAAAAAACCCCGTGTTCCTGTCAGTATTGCCATTGCGTGGTTGTCTATTCACAGTTTCAAACTGCCACCTTGTGTCAATAGGGTCCTCTGCTCATTCTCCTCTGATGTCAATAGGTGTCTCTCTCATTTATCCTCTTATCCCGGCGTGCCCTCAGGTACTCGTGTGTGTCTCAGTGTAAACCCCGTGTCGCAAAGGCTCTCTCCCTATGAAAACATTCCTTCCTCGGCGACCTTCGTTCGGCCGTTTTTTAGCAGTACATGGGCGGTGCCTTGACGTCAGCCGGCTGGCAGCATTTCAGTCTCTGCCTTTCCGGAGACGGAAAACAGCCCTCCGAACCGACTGGTTCGAGTTTGCGGTTGGACTTAGGCCCATCGGACAACCGACTTACTGGTAGAGGGACCGGCTGTCACAAACCACTGACCCCTGCTGACAGACGGTCGCCCTCTTCAGATTTAGTTTTTGTGGCGAGATTGCTCGGTAAACGATCGTGGGAGAACTGCACGTAACGCTTTCCGATATCTCATCAGTCTATCCATCTCCTCCGGCAATATCTCCTCTCTGTCTGAGCTTGCGTAATCTCTTCTCTCTCTCTCTCTCTCTCTCTCTCTCTCTCTCTCTCTCACACACACACACGCACACATCCTGTGTCTCTATTTCTCTCTGTCAATCTGCCTATTGGCTCATCTTATGGCTCATACTCATTTCAGAGTCCTTTGGATATGTCTCTCTGTTTCTCTGTCTCTCTGTATCTCTGTCTCTCTGTCTCTCTCTATCTCTCTATTTCGATTGCTCTCTCTATGTATCTCTTTGTTCCTTGATGTTCTTCTCTATATCTCTCTACTGACTGAATAACTAAATTCCGCTCTAAATTTTCATCTCCACACTATGTCTCCAACTCTCTCTCTCTCTCTCTCTCTCTTTCTCTCTCTCTTTCTCTCTCTCTCTCTCTCGAATTCCCTATATCTCGCGCAAAAACCTCTAAATCTCCAAGATTTTCTCTTAAAATATCTGTTTAAAGCAAGGATTGCAAAAAAAAAAGTTTTATAGTGATAAATGAGGAGATCTCATTCTCCTGATCCAGAAAAGCCTTTTTGGAGCAAAATGAACCAAATTTGGAGCGCCTGAAGTTTTGTCGAAAATATCGTTTGAATAGCGCGCCATTCTGCGTCTCGCTATTTCTAGCGCTCTCTCGCCATTCTTTGCCGTCACCGGTTGCAGTCCAAAATATATAAAATGGATATGTTTCAGAATCGTGACGACTATATCTTTTCAATTAGGTTGTTAAGAACAAAAGTTGAAAAATCCATTTCACGAGGTTCTTCTCCTTTAATTATTGTAGACTGTTTTAGGCAATTTTTTCAACAAAAAAATATTCTATTTGTTGATTCTATAAAGATTTTCAATGTTTTCGTTAGTATGCACTTTCAGTCGTTTATACTCTCTCAATCCCCGAATCAATTCCTTTTCTCCCCTTTTCCTTGTAGTCGTTTATCATTCCTTCTTTCCCACTCAATAGGTCATCTCTTCCATTAGTACATCGTTCTAAATCACCGTCGGTGGTCATTTTTCGCCATTCCGTGGTTTTTGTTTTTGTCTTCGCCGAAACTTCATCACACGTGTCATCAACCCGTTCGGAACCGATTTTTTGCCAATTACGTAGCACCAGACTGATTCATGTCTTTCCGTTATCAAAATCTCTCTTTTCTTCAAATCGCCTTCGAAAACTGTTCATCAACCCCCAGACATTCCTCAATTGTTTACCCAACACTTTTTGTCGGCTGCCACTACGCAGATTGACGAGGAAAATGATCACGATCCTTGTTTGATCAAAGGAAAAAAGGGAGCTGCCGTGGGAAGTGGACTCGGAAAGGTCTATCCACAGTTTTTGAGGAGAATTTGAGGGGGGAGGCAGAGAGACAAAGAGACAGTGAGACAGAGAGGCAGAGAGACAGTGAGACAGAGAGGCAGAGAGGTAGAGGAACAGAGAGGCAGAGAGGCAGAGAGGCAGAGAGGCAGAGAGGCAGAGAGGCAGAGAGACCGAGCGACAGAGAGGCATTCTCAAGAGAGATAGAGACGAAATGACATCATTCCCCCTCTCAACTGCCATTTTGTCATTTGTCATGTTTCTGCGTGTATTTCGACCTCTAAAGGTGCTAACACCACTCGCGACACCAGTTCTCACTGAACTATTAGAGGATTTCGGTACCACTTTCGATTCCTTCGTGATGGCGCGAAGGCCACGGATGCCCCGCAATCTTTTTTTATGTAACCAATCTTGCATATAGCTACTTTTATGAAACCGACACTGCAACGATTTTTCAGAATGCGGTCCGTTTTATGGACAACAGCCTTGGTTGCTCTTTGTACAGCACAAGGTTCTTTTCCGATTTCACAGGAGAAAGGGACTCGACAGGTACGATTTGTTGATCATTGGGGGCGGTAAAAGAAGTAGTTTATAGAAGCGTTTGACTATTTGCAGGTTTACGATGTTGTCATCGTGGGCGCGGGACTGACTGGACTGGCGGCTGCGAGAAAAATTCAGAAATTGTATCCGAATGCAACTGTGGTTTTACTTGAGGCTAGAGGACAGGTGAGATTTAAAGTTACACATACACACAGACACAGACACACAGTGTTGTTTGTTGTGCTAGTCAAAGGGCAACGACTCGGCCCTGAGGCACAAATAGTAACAGCGCGGCTATCCAGCGACCGAGTGGTAACATTCTGTGACTTTCACATTTTCCCAATGAGCGTCTTAAATGGTTTACATTTTCAGGTCGGAGGTAGAATTCGAGCCCAGAGCATGGCTACAGCCGTGGGAGACGATTGGTTGGACTTGGGCTCCCAGTTCATCTCTAGAGATCATCACGCGGTCCAAGGAGTGGCTCAGGAGCTGGGTATACGTCTTGTGCCACAAAGCACCTGTGGAGAAAGGACACTTTTGTTGGAGGGAACCAGAAAGAGAAGGTAACAAATGTTTGCAAAAAGAGAAGGTAACGATTTCTTGCCAAGCCTGATTCCGACATTCAAAAGTTTGCAATTCAGACATTCAAAACAAACCGGTTCTCTCAAATTGTCAGTTTAAGTACACGCATCCGCATTTTTCTCATGTTAAGCCGTTAAGAGGTAGAGGTTGAGTAATTGAAGCGGAATGTGGGACCCCCCGTCGCCGGGTACAATACGGCAACTGCTGACCTTGTCACTGATGGCTAATGGAACAACCATGCACGCACTTCCTTTTTTGAAGCGCTTGCGAGGGAAATGGGATTTCAACTCTTGAAACTCTCTTTGTGATCAGAAAACTGATACACTTGGGGAAGGGGGGATTTCAAAAGTTCTTCGACAAGTTCTATTAGGTCCACACTCCTATACATTTCTTAAGGACAGGGCCATAGATAGATAAGCGATGAATTAGTTTTGCTTCAAATATACATTCTTTCATAAACAGCTAAAGTAAGAACGGACCCGCAACGGAGGGGCGAATCAGATATAAAGAATATTGAGCGCTGGGTCCCGCCGCGATGAACTGTGATCTACCAAGGCCAGCGTTTCAGCAAGCGAACTACAGAAGTGCCGCGAAAGGGGCGCTTAAACAGCAGTTTGGCAAAATTAGTTGTACCCAGGTTGTAACACAGCTTTAATTTCTCTGTCGAACATATATCTAATTTAGATGTAAATAACTTTTGACGTTGGGTCCCGCCGCGACATAGTTCTCACGAGAAGGGCCGGCCCGCGAGCCGAAGGGCGGGCCGAGAAATGTGTTGACCCTGCCCTACCCGTTTCGGTCCGTTTGTTAAATTAAAATTTCTTTAAACCTTTACAATGATGCTAACGTTATTGGAAAACTCCGCAAATTCATTAAAGGGACCGTCAGGGACTTTTTGCAACTTTGGCCCATGTGAAGGAGCAAAATCAGCTGATCAAAAAACTATATACAACATAGGGTCCAATTCTCGGTTTTCGGGATATCTGGCTTCAAATTTCCTAAAACATCTGCAGATTCTGCGGATCGCCTCAACGCCTGCATGCACGATGTTTACAAGCCGGTCTAATTCCGTAATTGTCATTCTAATTGGACGACAGACATTACTCAGAAAATGAGATGTGTTCCCGACTTTTACATATATAATTAGAATATTTTTTGACTGTACCCGATGAAATTGAGATAGAGAGGTCCCTTTAATGATTTGCAATTTCAAACACCCTCTTCCTTCTTTTTTTTCTCAATAACTCTCCTCTCATTCCAGAGAAGTCTCCTTCTCCCCTGAGCTCTCCGTCCGTCCGACTTTCCGTGAGTTGGTCGAGTCTCCAGATGCAGCCCTACTGGCCCGTCAGTCCGTCTCTGACTTCTCCACAGCTCGTCGGCTGTCAGTAGCTGATGCCGCTGCCACCAACAGGCTGCTTCAGGTGAGCGATAGGATCTCTTGTTTGGAAATGCCGCCTGGTCAGACACCGGTTTCCCTTTCGCAGCCGATTTGATGATCAGCCGATAAAAGCTGCCGTTCGAATTTTCAACGGAACGCGATAATTAAGAAATTTATATAGAAATAGGGAGTTTTTAGACTCTTTACGATGCACCGGAACAGAAGGTGTCGGCCCTTCAAGTGGCCCTGACGGCGGCCAGCGACAACGCCACGGTGTCTGAACTGCTTCTGAATACGGGACACGGACAGTCCCTGCTTTTCGAAGGAGGGGCTTTCAACTTTGCTAGGTTTAAGACTTGTGTGGGAATACATTATAATTTTATAGGCAAATGGCTGACGGTCTCCATATTGAGTACAATCAGAAGGTTGTCGGAATCAAAAGACGTAAGTTAGAGAGAAACAGAGAGAGAGAGAGAGAGAGAGAGAGAGAGAGAGAGAGAGAGAGGGAGAGAGAGAGAGGATAAGAGCATAACATACAAAATACCTCAGTCTTTTCAGAAACCTCTCCAGCCATGGTGATGACCGCCAAGTCCTCCTTCCTCGCCCGCCAAGTGATCGTGGCCCTCCCTCCCGCCGTCGCAGCCACCGTGGTGTTCTCCCCTCCTCTCGACCAACCCTTCCACTCTTTCCTGGAACAGTACAGACCCGGTGGAGACGCCTATTACTTCACGATGACTTTCCCAACTGCCTTCTGGAGAGCTAACAACCAAAATGGTCAACTGATTCACACTTCGGCCAAGGGAGACCTCGCTTGGATGACCACTTTCGACCTGACAACTGATACCCATTGTGGTAAAATCGTGAAAGCTTAAAAACCGTTTTGAACTTTGCAGTTGCATCATCTGGAACTACGGGAGTTCTGTGGGGACTCGCTCATTTTGTGAAGGAACTGCCGGAGAATCAACGTCTCTCCAGCTATGTCAGTGTTGTGAAAAAAGCTTTGAAGACCCAGACGGAACCACTTGATGTAAAGTGAGTAAACTACAAAACTATTGCTTTGGAATATCGATTCATTGATTTTTCAACTTCAGGGACATGAAATTCTCCTCCGATCCGTTGGCCATGGGGTCCATCGGAGTTCTTCCTCCCGGAGTGGCTCTTGACTCCCTCAATTACTTAACTGGAGTCGTTGCCCAAGGCAAAAACACCCTTTTCGCCTGTTCCGAACTCTCGAGTGAATCCACTGGCCTTATGAACGGAGCCGTTTTGGCTGGAGAAGCCGCCGCTGCCTCTGTTATGCAGGCCATGCCCTCCCCTGTTGCTTCGAACACCCTCTTCCGCGATGCTCCGATTTCTACTGCAAACAATTTTGCTTACAGTACTTCAACACAGTATCCTCCATTTGAGGTTGGACTCCTGTTTTCAGTGAATATGGGATGTTTCAGGAGACCAGGATAGCTCTGGCGCCGGCTGTGTTCCAGGATGGAGGCTTCAAATACAGCACATCCACACATTACCCACCATCTCTTTTTGAGAATTCCATTAAAGGTCGGTTTTGCAATAGAAAAAGGCTGCATCTATGTTAGTTTGATAAAAGTCTTGGGGAAAACTCAAAGATACCAATGCACAATTCATTAAAGGGGCTGCATTAAAGGGGCAGTCAGGGGGTTTTACAACTTTCGGTCTCAATAGTAAGAGAGAGACAATCGCTGATCAAGAAAATACATATGACTATGTGGCAAAAGTACCGTGTTCGATATATCTGGCTTCAAAGTGTCAAAAAACCTCCGACCATCCGCAGATTGTGCGGATGGCCAGTACGCCCTGCATGTCCGCCTTTACAAAGCATGCTAACCGAATTTTATACTAATTGAATGAAATAGCTGTGAAAATAGGGAGGACAATTTAGCATAGTTTATCTGCGTAATTCCCGACCGTTTCCGATTTAAAATGAAATGAGAAGCCTCCTTACTGCCCTTTTAAGGCTGTTTTCTTTGGCAGGATTCCGCCGTTTTGAAAGTTGCAGACCTATATCGATTTTTTGAACTAGATTATGGTAGGGTACTGAAATTTTTACAAAAGTGGTAGAAACAGGTATAGTCTTCGCCAATTTTACTTCTTGGCCGATTCGCAAATGTAACCCTGACGCAGTATTGCGTACGTATCCTTAAACACAGGATTTTCGTACGCAAATTCGCGTCTGGTGTCATTTGCACAGAGTTCAGAGCGAAATTGGGCGAAGTAGCATTGGCGAAGACTATAAATGTTGGTTATTCTGAAAGTGTTTTAAATGGAAATCTCAAAAATAACGCTCAAAAAATAAAAATGTTGGGTACTTTCGCAATGGAGGCCGAAAACATTAAAAAGGTGGAAATTTACGTTTGAAATTGACATAAAAGCGCCAAAAGTTTTCGCACATTTTCAAAATTTAAGCCCAAAAAAATGTGTGACCATCCTATCAAAAATTCACTTTGAAAGAAATCGATTTGATTATAAAAAAGTTTACTTTTTGTAGTCAAAAATGGTTGTGTTCGAAATTTGCTTCAAATGAATGCAGTTTACTTACATTTTTGTTTAATAAATGCCAGAAACTTTTGCAGCCGTTTGAGCAAAAAATATTTTTGACCTACCAAAAGTATGTGTCTCACGGCGAAGGGCAACATCACGACGAGAGTGACCGCGTGCCTGCTGACAGAAAGTGGAAAAGCTAGGAACCAAATACACAAAAGGAAATGTCGAATAAATGTACGTTAAACGGACAGTATCGAGGGTTTTCCATTAATTTTCGACCGGATATGGTCAGAAATTATGCGAATCAACTATGCTAAATTGTCGCGCATCCTCCTCATTTGCAGAGTTCCAATTAGAATGAACGTTAGCTCATTAGCATACCTTGTAAAAGACGGACACGCAGGGCGTACTGGCCATCCGCACAATCTGCGGATGGTCGGCCGTTTTTGGCGACTTTGGAGCGTTTTTTTTTCGAAAACTGTAAATTTGCGACCCATAGTCATATACATTTTCCTGATCAGCGAATTTTCTTAATTTAGCCAATGTTGTAAAACCCGCCTGACTGTCCCTTTAATGCTGTTGTCATTTGCTCGACAAAAAGCGATTCCTTAACAAGTCGTAAGGGTTTATTTAGTGCCCAAGGTCGCTTTCCTGCTAATTAGGCATTGATTGGAATCGTGAACTTAAATAACCTGTGATTTGTTATTCAGAAGACGCCGCGGTTCAACGTGACTCTCCCCAGGTGCAATTCAACTATAGGACCTCCAGCATGTACCCTCCAACTGAAAAGCCTCCTCAGACTACAACCTACAAACACTTTAGCTTCGGAAATCTCGATGAAGCTGATGAAGGTAACTATTTTCACAGCATTTGACCAAACTACAGATGCTCCTGCGGCCCTGGTAGCCCATGCTGAACCGGAGAAACCAAAGTCCTTTGTCTACAAGACTTCCACCATGTATCCTCCGACCAAAGGTCTCGAAACGACCACTTTCTCTCACTTTAGCTTTGGAAACGCCGCTTCACAACAGCCACAGCAGCCTCAGCAGCGACAACAGGCTGTGGCTGTGGCGGAGACAGGGGTGAAGTTGAGGGCTCCAGTTGGGGGAACTGTGCAACCGGAGGTCATCGAACAACTACAAGCGGTGGCACAACAGGTAAAAGAGTTAAGGGAAAATATTGGAAAGGTTTAGGCTCCTTCGTCGGACGCCCTTTCCTTGGCCACCACGCTATCAGGATTGGTTCAACAGCTGCTTCAGAGTTTACGACAGTAGACTCAAAACACAAAAGGCTTTAATCCTGTGATGTATTTAAGTCACTTCCTATTCGCTTACGTGTATGCAAATAAACAATACGATTTTACTTTGTTTAGGAATTTTTCGGGCCGTCTTTAGAATCAGAGAACACAAAATTTTCAAAGTGACGATTAGTTTGAGTATATGAGACCTGGAATGATGTAATGAAGCCCAAGAAACAAACTTCCCTGTTTCAAGAAAAAAAATCAGACCTGGAGGTTGTAAGTTTTCAGACTTCGAGCGATTGTTGCCCACATATATTGTCTGTTTCCAAAAAACGGCGCCGGAAATTTAAAGGACGGGTTGACCTGGTCCCGCCGCGACAGTTAATTACCAGCCATGGTATTCAGCCAGGGCTCGTTTGGCAGCCGCTTTAAGTCCGCAAGGTGCCGGTTTGGCAACGGATACTTACTTTCGATTGTTTCCTACTGTGTTCCAAACTTATCTGTTGTTATGGGACGGTCCGTTGGAAACAGACTATACTACGCTTGAGACACGCCTGACAAGCAATGTATTTTGTACTCAGTTTGGTTTTCTTTCAAATTTTTTGTTCAATCATTGTAGTGAACGCCTGAAAGATCTCATCTGTTTTGAGGCAAACCGACCTGAAGCAGAATTTTCAGTGAGAGCAAGTAGAAATTATTAGACAACGAAAAAAGACAGATAGACACCCTAGGCGAGAGATACATGGAAAAAAGACAGACATATAGACATTAATAGAGACAGGGATACAGAGAGAAATACAGAAAGAGAGGGAACAAAGACGAAGAGAAACATAGAAGAGAAAAGAGAAAAAGAGATCGAGAAGGAAAACCAGTAGAGGAATATAAGCGAGAGGGTGAGAAAGAGATATATACAGAGAAAGGCAGCTGTAGAGAGATATAAAGAAAAAAAAGAAAAAGAGAGATAGGGAAAATTAAAAAGAGGTATTGACAAAGTGGGATAAAAGAGCAATAAGGATGGACATATAAAAAATATATACAGAGAGATAGGAGAGGGAAAGAGACAGAAACAGAAAAGAAGAATAAACAAATTAAAAGTTCTCAAGAAGGAGAACCAGTACAAGATAAGAGAGATAGAGAAATAGAGAGAAAGATAGAGAGAGAGGGCCAGAAAGAGAGAAAAAGAAGATTGAAAGAAAAAGAGTATTAGAGATAGAGACAGAGAGAGACTGCGACTGAGAGAGTCTAGATAGGAGAGGGAGAAGATAGTAAAGATAGAGAGATAGAGCAAGTGAAAAGAGAAAGAATAGAGAGAAGGGGAGTTAAAGAAAAAGATAGATAGAGAGATGATTCACCAATCGCCTCCCCTCATCTCCCGTCCTCTCCGTGATTTCGCCTTCCGTCGGCTCTCGCCGCCGTGCATTATATGGCAAATTAGGTGGGCCGACATGTCACGTTAATATATGCATTTTCGATGAATTCATCTGGACAAGCGGTGGAAATCCGCAGATCAATTATGAGCAAATCAGCGACAACAGCCGACGAAAACGTACAGAACTGAAAATATCCGAGATCTTTTTCCATTGTAGCTCAAAAGTTCCTGTAATTCTCCCTTAAATTCCATTTCAATTGCATTCTTCCTGTTCCATTTCTTCTCTCATCTATTTTCGTCTCTATTGCCAGCCGCCTGGTCCCTCATAGCGAAAGTCCGGCTGTCACTAATTTCTGGCCGCAATCCAGTGAACAATTACCGCGTTTTCGGTTCGTTAAAGCATACCAAGGCTAGCGTACCGGCGAGAGAGTGCATAATTACGAGAGACGACAGACATTCTGAGGACGAGAGAACGTGGGAAGACGAAGAGACGCAGACGGCAATTAGGAAGGAGAGAATTCGGCAATTGGTCCCTCATAAGCACTGAATGCGCCAATTAACAACTTTTGATCGAGCGCGGCCCTTCTAAGGGAAAACGATACTTTTTATGGTTAAGGGGAGGTCTGCAAAAGCTAGATTTCACTAAAATTTCCTTACTAAGGTTAAGGTCTTTTAGTGTTTGGGACAGTAGAAAGCCTTTGGCTCATTGGATCAGACAGAAAACTTAAAGATTTGGGTTTGAAAACCAACCAAACCTCTCATTTCTCACTTCCTTATTTACTCTGTTGCTAGATCGAGTGTTTTTACATTATCACACAATGTGTTTGTTAATGAAAATATAGCGCAGTTGGGGTTTCAATCCTATTTTGAGCATTGCATGGGCTATTTTTCCTACTGGGCTGCAAGCATGGCAAAATTGGGGGGCCGCCGGGCCATTTCGGGCTGAGAAAATTTTCGAATCAGGCCGGCCTGAAAAAAAATTTTCTTTAAATTTTGTGATTTTTTCATTGAAAAAAAGGCATACATGTTTGGGCGGGCTTGTGCCGGCCCGACTCGCCCCTGGACAGGCCGGGAAAAATGTGGGGGCGGGCCGGCCCGTTGTCATAGTTGCTGGGCTGTAAACTGTTTCTGGGTCTGTACCCTATTCCAAATTATTGTGAAATTCATTGGGTAGGATGTATGGGTAGGATTCGCATTTATACAAACCGGTTGAGTATACACGATATAATATGGAATTCCCATTCTGGGATTCAGTTAATTTATCGACCGTTTCGCAAATGTACCGTTTACGGCGGGTTGTTTTAATCTCGGGTTTCGCCATTTTCTCAATTCTGGGAGAGGGCTTTTTGGTGTTTTGACGGATCTTTAGGTATATCTTGATTTTTCCGCTACATTTTTGGGTGAAGGACAGGAGATGCAGCTCTAGTTGAAGCAGTAGTTTGTGCTGACGTAATTTTTATAGCTAGATTCCTGAGTTGGCTGGTCCTGAGTAGATATCGTTTCTGAGACGGTTGTAAGGTTGCAGACTGCACCTCAGCCAGTGGTTTCTCATTCAGTGGCACCTCAGTGTTTTTGCAGCTATTTGATAACAGGATTTTTCTCAGCAAATTTGAGGTCGCTCCAATCCAAAGTTTCAGGTTTCCGGCCTTTTTGGCATTTTTGAATTCCAGGTGAATTTCTTCAAAAATATGTAGCGTATCGGGCAATGACAGGCTGTCATGTTTTCATTAAGGCTTGCGTTTTAACCGGAAAAGGTTAGTCCCTTCTCAGATTCCTGACCATTAGGTACATTTAGGTCGAAACCAAGGGTGGCTCAGGGCCGGTCCGCCACCCAAATTTTCTCGGCTTGGCCAGGCTCAGCCCTCGGTCCGAGGTCGAAATTTCTAAAACCCCAAAAAAGTTTTACATTTTCTGTGTACAGAAAATGTGTAGCATGCTAATTACATCAAACAAGTAAGGCAAAAATGGTTTCTCGACGGGGTATCGAACTGGGGCCACTTCGGATCGCCAGTCCGACCTCTTTAGCCACTCGGCCATGAAACGGATACAAAATTTATACAGGGTGTTTCGAATCCTCCTTAATACGGTCTGTTATGCACATTTAGAACTACGTTTCAAAACAAAAATAACCTACCAAATTTCACTTTGAAAATATTTTACACTTAATTATTCACACTTAAAATAGATTTATAAAAATCATGGGGACGGCCCGAACGGGCAGAATAACGTAAAACGTTAAAATGCATATGAGTTTAGTCAAACCTTAAAGTCACGTAACTCGTTCATTTCTTCTCAACTTTCACCCAAATGCGGCTTGTCTTCATTTCCCTCTCACAATGAATGACTGAGGTAGTACAGCAAACACAACAAACACGCAATGATTTCAGATTTGCAGTTAATTCGATTTATGGAATTTTACTTTTTCATAGCTATGTAAATGCAAAGAACGAGTGTAAGCAAGAAATACTTAAAAAGGAACCAAAATGGAGAAAGCAAACGATGTAATGTTCTTGTCACTTGCTTGAAGGTGGGTATGGTCATACATCGAGTTTATCGAATTTTGGATATATAGTACTTTGTATATTTCTAAGCACTTGTATACTTAGTAATTTCCCTTGCCCCAGGCGCATTTCCAGATGGCCCTCGGGCAATTTGTCTTTGAGCGTAAAGGAGCCGGCAGGTAATGCGCCCCGCGGCTAATTACCGTAGCCCTGTTTCCGGACTACGCGACAAATGAGCGTTAAAGCGTCCATTATGTCTGCCCTGTCATTATGACACGTCGAAGCGATTATTAACGGCGAAACTACGGTAGCACGGGGGAAACGGCTCATTTCAAGGAACGTGTCGCCTCGGGCGAAGGGAATTACGGAGGTTTTGGAAGTTACATTATTCAGTTTTGTAATCGAAAAGATGTTACATGGAAATGTTTTTAGACACTAAGAGAGAGAGAGAGAGAGAGAGAGAGAGAGAGAAACAGAGAGAGAAAGAGAGAGAGGGAGAGAAAGAGTTAGGCGAGTTAGGGAGAGAGAGATTCGAAGTGGTAGACAGAAAGATATAGTGATGGGTGTAAATGTGTATGTGTGTGTGAGCGAGACACAGAGAGAGAGAGAGAGAGAGAGAGAGAGAGAGAGAGAGAGAGAGAGAGAGAGAGATATGAAACAAAGGGAGAAAAGAGAAAAGAACTCAGCAAATTTCCGTTTTTGTGGTTTTTTTCCGAATTCCTCTCTCGTCGTTGTTTCGTAGTTGCAGCGCTCATTACATCGCCCAATTAGTCTCATTTATAGACGTGTTTGCTTTTAATTAAAAGAGCCCCTTGGCTGGAAACGACCGCCGCCAGCCAACGACCAGTCTGATTTTCATTGTGAATTTCACATGGCTTCAAAATTTCTAAATTAATCATATTCTTTAAGGAAACTTTTGAAATTTTGATGTTTTTGGAAACACCCATTATAAAAGTGTTTTGCTTAGTAATGATAGATCGGCGATCGGTACACCTACTCTTCACCGACTTAAAAACGTTTTATGAATCCCGTCAAGAAATTCTCTATGCAAAATACAAAATAATACAATATTCGTGCGATACGCAGGCGAAAAGAGCGTGCAAAAAGCGGAGACGCAGTGAAAAAGCGGCTTTTTCTCTCCGATTTCAGTTTGGCGACGGCTATAGGTAATATGAGTGACCCAGATTTCCGGTGCTGACCTAAGTTTGGGTAAACACAGTGGAAAAGTAACCGTACAACGGTCTAATCTGAATTGTCAACATTACAAAAACACTCATCATTTTAAACCCACCTTAACTACTTTACTTAAAAGAAAATGAATTTTTATCAATGTTGCCAAATACTTCATGTTTAAGGGGCTGTTTTCAAAATTTGCTTAAGAACCGTGAAGAAAGCGAAAATGTCTTTTATTTTCAAATTTTTTTTGTTTAACGCTGTAATTCAAATTTCAATAACAAATATGATTTATACTTATTTATGTGTTCTTCAAAAACGAAAACTGTACAAGCAATTTAACCGGGACAAGGTTCTTGAAAACATTGTCGAACCAAATCATCAAAGTGGTACATTTCTGCATAAACTTAACTTCAACTTTTCTAATTTTCCTTTTAAAACTGCTGTGGTTCTTATTCTATGACCATTTCATTTTCAATATGCACATCAAGCGGGTTATACTCCTCGCCCACGGACCTTTTTGGAAATTTCGATGACCTGCGAATCTAAGCTAATTAGAATGAAAAAAATGACATAGCTACACATTCACATTTTTGCATAATTTTCAATTATTTCTTACTCAAAGTTATGCTAATGTCAAAGATTTGCGAGAAAGGTCGCTGGGCAACGAGTATACAATGAACGCATAACTCAAGCGAGCTTAGCACATTTTTATTTTAGATACAACTTTTAAAAGAAAGTTACAAAAAAATGTTAAAATGGTATAACTCATTTTTCCGCCGAATAGAATAGATTCCTTCGTTAGATTGATGGTTAAAACACCAACAAACTAAATTTAATGGACTACCTTCGGAAAGCCTTAAAAAGATCATGATTTTCCTTAAATACTTGTAACAAAAATGAATTTTTCCGTGCGTAATTAGTGATAATGTGCCGTAGTTAATCTGTGTCCGCGCGTCGGCCATTAATCATCAGTCGCATGTTTTAATCTCCTAATTTTCGCCCTCAAATAATCCGCACCCAATCGCCCCTGCCGGCCGAAACTGTTTTAAACTTTCGGAATTGAAATTGCTATTTTTTAAATACTTAAATCGGATTAAGTGTATTTAAACGGCCTAATCGGCTTCCGAAGTTGGAGGGCGGGGTCGGGGCGCGGCCAATTAGACCCAATTGAAATAGCGCCCACTACCAAATTCACAAACAAATTATAGCCGTAATTACCTGAGGGCCCTGAATGATTAGGCCCAGCCGCTGACTGCCGGCGCACACTCGGCCGACCAAGGAGACAAGAGATTTAGGCACTTTAGGCTTAATTAAGGCATTTCAAAGGTTGAGAACTTCTCTCTGTCTCTCTGTCTCTCTGTCTCTCTGTCTCTCTGTCTCTCTGTCTCTCTGTCTCTCTGTCTCTCTGTCTCTCTGTCTCTCTGTCTCTCTGTCTCTCTGTCTCTCTGTCTCTCTGTCTCTCTGTCTCTCTGTCTCTCTGTCTCTCTGTCTCTCTGTCTCTCTGTCTCTCTGTCTCTCTGTCTCTCTGTCTCTCTGTCTCTCTGTCTTTCTGTCTTTCTGTCTCTCTGTCTCTCTGTCTCTCTGTCTCTCTGTCTCTCTGTCTCTCTGTCTCTCTGTCTCTCTGTCTTTGTGTCTCTCTGTCTCTCTGTCTCTCTGTCTCTCTGTCTCTCTGTCTCTCTGTCTCTCTGTCTCTCTGTCTCTCTGTCTCTCTGTCTCTCTGTCTCTCTGTCTCTCTGTCTCTCTGTCTCTCTGTCTCTCTGTCTCTCTGTCTCTCTGTCTCTCTGTCTTTCTGTCTTTCTGTCTCTCTGTCTCTCTGTCTCTCTGTCTCTCTGTCTCTCTGTCTCTCTGTCTCTCTGTCTCTCTGTCTTTGTGTCTCTCTGTCTCTCTGTCTCTCTGTTTCAATGTCTCTATGTCTCTTTGTCTCTCTGTCTCTCTTTCTCTCTTTTTCTCTGTTGCTCTGTCTCTCTTTCTCTCTTTTTCTCTGTTGCTCTGTCTATATGTCTCTCTGTCTCTATGGCTGTCTATTTCTCCGTCTTTCTGTCTCTCTTTGTTTCTGACTTCTCTCTCTCTCTTTCTCTCTCTCTATCTCTTTCTCTCTCTCTCTCTCTCTCTCTCTCTCCATATCTCTCCTTCTGCCCCTTATTATCCTCATTTGATCCGTCCAAATCCCTCACGCCAGGTGTGCCCTCCGGCTTTTTTGCATTTCTCCGTGCGCCTGATGGCCAAGGCCGCTTTTCCTGTAATTATGCTCGTAAAAAGTGTATTAATTGAGCTGCGCCTGCCCCTTTCACACTGATACCCTGCCTGTTCTAACCGTTGCTTTGCCATTCCCAAACCCTTTTGAACATTTTTCCCATTTTCCAATGAATCCGTCTTTTCTGCATTTGGTCACCTGTTCTTTCTCTCTTTTCCTCTCGTCGCCTTCCGTAATCAGCATTCGTGATTACTCTTAGTCGCCGCTAATTATATGATGGGGACTAATGAGACGGCCACGCGTCGGAAACGCCTCGGCCTCGTTCTGTTTTCCATTCAGAGACACACGCTTTGCCCAGATTTTTTATCTTGCCTTTGATGGATTCATTAAGATTTAAATGCCTTTTGTAGTGTCAATTATGTAGGGTGGGGTCACTGGCTTCAAAAAAGGAAAGTGCGTTGTTGAAGAGGGTGTGACATGAGGATGAGATGCAGATGTGCGGAGGGACCGATCACACACACGCACACACACGCACACACACACACACACTCACACTCACACACACACTCACACACACACTCACACTCACACACACACTCACACACACACTCACACTCACACACACACTCACACACACACACACACACTCACACACACACACACACACACACACACACACACACACACATACACACACTCACACTCCCACACACTCGTCAAAATTGCTAAAAGTATAAAGAAAACGTTTTACACTATCTGTGTACAGAAAATGTGTCTCTAGCATGCAAATTACATCAAACAAGTAAAGCAAAAAAGTTTTGCCGACGGGGGATCGAACTGGGGTAGCTTCAAATTGCCAGTCCGACCTCAGCCACTCGGCCATGAAAATTATGCAAAATTTATATACGGTAGTTCGAATCCTTCTTAATACAGTATGTTTTGCACAACGAGTACTATGTTTTGCAACAAAAGAACTTTACAATATTGATATTGAAATAAGTTTCATTAAAAAATATTTTGAAAAATACTCGCCCCATCCTCAAATTTTCTCCGCGCGGTCCGCGATCAGCCACCCCTGGCCTTAAAACTTTCCCAACCGAATCTACTTTAAAACCTGCTAAACGCCTTGGATTTGCAAGTTATGACCATTTTTGCAACAAAATACACCAACAATGCTATAAATACTGTTTTATGGTGTAAATGCGTAACTTAGGCGCCGCAAAGGGTCGGCGCGGGTAGCCCGAATACACAAGAAATTTTGGTTTTTTTAAGCGCGTGCGCATAATTTTTTAGGTAAAATAGATATGTAACAATTGACTCTGACGTAAAAAGGTACGGGGAACACACTGGCATGTGATTTTTGCGATTTCAAACGTCCAACCTCTGAAAAGTGCAATTGAAACGAATTTTCAATATAAATCAGGTTTAAATTTTTAGACTGCCGGGTTTCTTTTATTTTCTCCAATGTATATCAAATCAAGCTGACGTTCTTATTTAGCATTGTTTGAAATAAAGCCGAAGTAAAAAAAAAATCATTTGGCCTACACTGACCAATATTGTTTCCGTGGTCGTTTATTTCACTAAATATTTGTCTAATGTATGATGCTTACAAAGCTCTAATTGCATTATCTTTGCCCCAAGGTCCCTTAATCTTTGTTTTTGTTGACCCCCCTTTGCCTGCCGCAGGTGTCCTCGGCTGACCTCGGCAGTGCTGCTGCAGAGGGGCGTGGCGGCGCTAATCAGACCGAGCTCACCTGCTAATTAATAGATTAATACTCGTTAGGCGGCGATTGAATGGCCGTCCTCGCCTTTCCAGTCATCACTGCGCCTGAAACACCATTAACCCCACAAAACATTGATTTATCATTGGAATATTACACATTTCGCTATTTTTATATACGTTTATATACACATCCTCTATTCTTAATTAGCTCTTTTGTCTAATTACACCAGCGTCTCGACATTTTAGTGAGTCATCGGCCTTGTGATGGACTTAGGCCGTTTTTACTACTGTATAATACCTTTTTTTTAAACATAATTAAGAGAAATGATAACATAAAATGTTTGCTTTTTCGAAAGTTTCATCTTTTCCACGAAGTACAGTGGTAGATGAGGGCGAGATGTATGTTTTCAGCGCTGATTGTGGGAAAACGGCGCTAATTGCAATTATGAACAGGTGCCAGGGAACTGGAATTAGGAGGCGCAAAGGGAAATGAGCAAAGGTTGATTTGACATTTTGTGCTTATTACTTTTAGAAGATTCGTGGAGGAATGCCATTCCTTTCGTCTCTCTCTATTTCTCTCCTGCTCTCTTTCTCTCTTTCTCGCCATATCTCCTTATGATCTCTCTCTCTCTCTCTCTCTCTCTCTCCCTCTCTCTCTCTCTCTCTCTCTCTCGACCTATCTTTGTATCTATCTTTATACCCATTTTTGTCATTTTCCGCGGAAAAACGGCTTTTGTCTGCCTCATGGCTAGTTGTAAGCTCTCTCGCCTGAGTATTCAATTCGACCTTCAATACTGTTATTTTTGGTAAAATTATAATTTGGCAGCTATATGTTTTTATTTCTTCATTTAGATTCATTTTCCTTCATCGTTTTTTGTACTATTCTATCTGTCAGAATTTTCGGCGTTAGTGCTTACCAAGAAATCATCAAACGCTAACAAATTTTCCGGATTGGGTCCCGCCGCGTTTGCCAATGAACAAGGGTGTTTAAATTCAGTTCGGTCTTCCATGCTAGCACTTTATGCATTATAACCCAGTCGTCTCCCCTATTCGAAAAAGATTCATTATAACATTTCAAGGTTGCCTTTCAGCCCGCTTCAAGCCGGCCGTAGAGCGGCCTAAGGCTCGTATCTGAACGGCCGAAGGCCACGTGCTAAAGCGGCTGCGGGCCGCCTACCGAAACTGCCAAAGGTAGACAAAACCAGAATGCAAAACCCCATGTATCACGATATTTGTTTCAGATTTTCAACGTTAGAAGGGCATTTATATCCAAAATCTTGATATCCCTTGTTTCCAGTGGGTGACAAGGGTGGCTACGGGCCGGCCCGCTCTCCAAAAATTCACGGTCCGACCCGGCCCGGCCCAGCCCGGCCCAAAAAGTTTTGTCGACGGGGGATTGAACTGGGGCAACTTGGGATTACCAGTCCGACCTCCTAGCCACTCGGCCATGATAATCATACAAAATTTATATAGAGTAGTTCGAATTATCCTTCACACAGTATGTTTTGCACAATTAGAACTATGTTTTGCAACAAACAGAACTTAAAAATACTGACTTTAAAAAGAGTTACATTAAAAAAAGATTTTTAAAAAAGTGGGGCCGGCCCGGGCTGGCCCGTTCTTTAGATTTTCTCGGCCCGGCCGGGCCCGGGGCCGGCCCGCTGATCAGCCACCCTTGGTGGGTGACCATGAAACCTCAGTCTTGCCAGATACCCTACCATTTTGATGCACATGTAGTTGTTCCGTGTCCTTACATTTCTGTCGGCTCACAAATGATTCCCTATCCGAAAAGAATACTTGTCCGAATTCTTGATATCTAGCCTATCATCCCACCGTATCCTTTATCTCTCCCACTGTAGTCTCCCTTCACTTTGCGTGTACCGTTCCCATTCAGTCTGTATTCACTGCCAAAAGCCTTTTATCGCTCGAATGCAAATGTGGCTCCATATTCGGCGGTGTCGAAAAGGCGTCGGCGGCGCTTCTCTCACGACGTCCGTGGGACCCCGCCTGGCAGGCTACAGTACGCACTCAATCACTAATTCCAATCTCTCCAACTCAATCGTTTTCTCAAGAAAATAGCCAAAATCTGAGTTTTCTTCGGTTGAGGCGTTGTTTTTGCGCGTGTTAAATCGGCGGTCCGGAACGGGAATTCTCGCGCCGCTAATTGGCTTTTAATTGTCGCACAATGGCCGGTAACTCGTCTTCGACACACTTCGGCCACGAGAACGGCGATTTTCAACTATCGATCGAAATTTTACATTTCATATTTATCGATTAATTGCAAATCCATGGAAATAAGAACCTTATGGTTCGGTTTTGAGTGTTTTTTTAACCTTGAGAACGAGCTGAAACTCCCAGAAATCGACAAGTCTCTATTTTCCTATTTGAACAGCATCACACGCTTTCCATACATTTATATACATACATTTATATGTATTTCAAAGTTTTGCATTTGTAACCGATTTTCTAAAGTTAGAACCCGAAATATAAGGTGTTTTTCGAGCGGAACCCTGGTCGTTTTTCCAGCAGCCGCCTCCCTGCCATGCACCATCCTCTCCCCTTTCTTGCTAGTGTTTGTGCACTTTCGGCGCCGGTTGATAGGACAGCCGAAATTTGATTTCCTCGAGTACGGATTGGAAATTAATTCGATTATTAGTCCAATTAGCCACGCGGCCACCGCCGCCGCGCTTTCCCTTTTAACAACGGACGAAACACTGCTACACACCCTCTTTTGTTACTTTTATTTTTTTTAAGTGTCAAAAATATGCATAAAAAGCTTTTCGAGAGACCTTTAAGTTTTCCAAATTAACCAAATTCGGAAGCGAGAACCCCAAAGCAAAAGTTATTGCATTTAAAACAGCACTTCAAAAATTTATTTTTGTTTTGCTTTAATTTTTAGGCATTAGAAATCGACTTTTCAAGTTTACAAAATGAAATACAATGCGTTTTCCCAGCGGATCCGAACCCTGGTCGTTTTCCCCGCGGCCGCTTCCCAACTTTCCGTTTAAATGACATTCTTCGCCTCTCAAACTAAACCCCACATATCCTCATTTTTGTGAATATTAAACTTTCGTTACGAGTTACAATTCCCCCTCCACTTTTTTTATGCTGCAACTCTTAGGTATTTTAAAATCTATTTTTATATGTAACCCTTTTCAAAGTGGAAAATTGTACGTAATTGTTTGGTTATGAAAAGTGGCTCTTAATGGCCAAAAACTTTGAAAGACCCAAATTGCCATACATAAAATAAAATTTTTTTTTTAAAGAGATAGGTTTGAAATTTTTCCATCCGGGCGAAGAAATTAACAATCCTAAGATAACCCGTTTCGAACATCGTTAGAAAATTTCCCCGCCTAACTATATGAAATTGGCACGGGGCAGAAATTTTTGGAGTTCGAGCTGTCTTCGAGCCGTCTTAATTTAAATTCAAGGTTACAAACTTTCGGGTTACAAGTTGTAAACTAAATTTGACCGATTTTGCTGAAACATCCCATCAATTGAATTTACGGCATTTTATGTTAGCAGTTCGTTTGTTATGCATTTGAGCCATTTTTTCTCGCTTACAAATACCGGAATTCGGTTTCAACGCAAAACTGTTTCAAGCTGAAAAGTTGAAACACCTTTTTACTCGCTTTGGATGGACAAAAAATGGACAATGAGATGTTTGTAGTCTCTCTCTCTCTCTCTCTCTCTCTCTCTCTCTCTCTCTCTCTCTCTCTCTCTCTCTCTCTCTTACTGCCTTTCTGCATCTCTTTATCTCTATTTACCCAAAAATTTGTATTTTCATAATTCCCACCTAAAAAACTCCATCGTGCTCTATTACCCTCTCTTTCCACATTTCCGTCAATCAGGCTCTATTAATTCTGCAGTGCCATAAGTGGCTGTCCTTGCGTGTGTATCCCGGGAACAAGTCGATTAAAAGAAACCTGCAATTGTCCGTAATTAGCATACGGCCGCAGGCCCCGTCACGAGAAACACGATTATCGATTGAAATGGAATCACTACAGTACCCCCGCATTAATGTAAATTATGCAGTCTGTCGCAGCCATCAAAGCGTCATTCGCACAAGATTATATTCCGCTCTTAGTCTATAGTCACTAGGAATTTCTGTACTTGTTACATTTTTTATTATTATATTTTACAAATCGTCAATTTTGATAGAATCCCCCGTTCACAAATTTTTCAAAAAGATTTGAGAGGAACATTTTGTTCTATTCGTTGTTTGCTTTTCTCAGAAGCCCGAGATGACCAAAATCCGCGGAGAGATAGTGTTCTTTGAGGAGACGCAGACGCGAAAGAGGGGTATTTACGAGGCTGATGTAATTATAATAACGATGAGAGCACTTCCTGTAATTAAAGTTTTGAGCCGTGTTGAGCCCACCTGGCTGGATTAATTCCCCGGCTGTGGATTGATTGGCCATATTGGATAGAACCACAACTTTTAGCTCTTTTATAATCTGTTTAGAGAGAAAGAGAGAAAAAAAAGAGAGAGAGAGAGAGAGAAAGAGAGAGAGAGAGAGAGAGAGAGAGAGAGAGAGAGAGGGAGGAGGTTTTTTTAATCGCAAAAGTTTTTCCGCTCGTGCTGGAAAATGAAAACTTGAAATGAATCTCACTACTTCATACTTTCCTTCTGTTGGACTAAAAGATTAAGGCCGGCCCGGTCCGTTTTGGCCCGGTCTATAAAAAGGTCAATTTATATTTGCTTTAAATTGCTTTGTATTTTTAAAAATTTGCAAAGTATATTATAGTAGTTATATTTTTCATTTGAGCTCAAAACTAGGTGCTCCGAGAAAACGGGCCAAAGCTGGCCTTTCCGGGCCGGGCCAAGATGGGCCGGCCCGAACCGTCCCAGCCCGTGAGAAATATGCGTTGAATGGGATTTTTCGGTGCTAGGCTTGACACCGATTAGAATTGGTCAATTGTTATGAACTGACCCAACTTTTTGATGGAAAATCTATAACCATGAAGTTTTTTGTCTTTAATTTTTATTATTTGAGCTATGGTTTTACGTAAATTTTACATTACAAAAAATGCACGCTTGGCCCCATATCACCAATTTTTAATATTTATAACCACTCACATCAAGCCCAGTGGATATTATTTGAGACTCTATTTTTTTTCTTTTTTGAAAAAGGAATTTGTTTTCAAAAGTTAAGCCAACCTTAAAGGTGCCATCAGAAGGTTTTCCAATTGGAAATGTGTTTTATATAAATTGAATCATTTCAGTTTTAATGATTTCCCCCAAAAAAAACATTTGTTTACAAAATAATTTTCGTTAGAATGCCGTTCGCACTTTGTAGCCCTCTCTTTTACGGTGCGTTTACAGTATTTTAGCTATTTGGGTCTTGCCGCGATTACCCGTAACCCATCGCTCTTACGAGAACGGGCCGCCCCGCTGAACGAAGCGGGCCGGGCCAAGAAAAGCGGTCCGGCCCGTTTCGGCCCGGTTTTTAAACTTGTTAAATTAATTTTCCTCTAAGTCGTTTTTATCAGATTACGTTACAATATTAAAACCCCGAAAACTCTTTTATAATATTTATATTACATTTTTATTCTAATTCTAAGTTAGCAAAGTAAGTGTCCCGACCGAGATCGAACCTTGGTCGCGTGGGTGACAGTATGACTAGGTTGTCCGAGTAGACGGATCGAAGCGGGCCGGGCCGACGATTTTTCAAGTCGGCCCGGCCCAGCCCGACCCGTGAGAACTATGGCCAAAAGCAACAATTTTGCCGTACTCGGAGAAGAAACAGTTGTTTTTTGGAAACCACCCAAACCACCTCAACCGCCTAAACTGTTATTTTAAAACATTAGGAAGTATGTTTGTTCATTTCGAAAACAGATGATAACTTCAGAATCCCCCAAGTAAAGTTGTAATCATGGCTGCCTACTCCAGAGCCCTCGCTCCGTAACCTGTGCCTTGTGCGTGGCTCATTTCCAAATTGGCTTCGGGCGAATAGGCTCAAGTTCCGGCGATTCAGCGCAGAATTAACCACTCATCTGCTTGATGAGATTAACGCGCGACGGGTAATCAGCTGGCCAACTCTCCCTAACTCCGACGTCTCCTGAAGCTAGGAGAAGGCGATTAGGCGCAAGACGAGTACAAGACGCCCGCAATGAATGAGATTTAGCCTCGCTTCGCCTAACGAACTGCCTCATCAGACCCAGGCCACTAGGGTCAGCAAAACACCCGAAATCGGGGCTCTGATTTTGAAATTTTGTAAAACAAGTTCTGCAGCTGTACCTGTTTGGCATCGATTTGGCTGCAAGCGTTGACTGAGTATCAAACAGAAACAAAATGCACGAGCGTAGAGTAGATAGGATTAACGCAAACCAAGCAGTAGATACTGGATAATACGGTAATTTGGGCCACCTACCAGCCAGCCAAGGAAGATTCAGGTTGGGGTCCCTCTTTGTAACCGAACATTTAAATGTGATAATGGGAAATTTGAATAACAACATCAGAATAATATTACTTATTTTCAAAATTCACCGAAGTAGGATTGGCGGTGACTATATCTACCCTCAAACCCGACCTTTTTTCAATTCAAACGCAAAAAAACACCTTGAATAATACAAAAACGCTGGAAAATTGCCAAAACGCTCGAGTTTTGTGTGTATTGTGAAAAACTCACAGAATGTAAAACCAAACGGGTTTTCCGTTGGATAGAATCCATTTTTCGAATATAGTATTTTTCGCTGTATTTTCACGTTGTAGCTGTAAATCTTCAAAAGTGGTGGCACGGGAAACCTGCCAACCTGTGAGTGTGCGAAATATACACAATCACAGAAAAGTTACCGTATTGATTCAGAAAATGCGATCTTGTGGAATATTTTCCGAATTTGGACAAATACTATTCCCATGAGTGTGGGTATTCAGCACACCGGCAGGGTTTGGCAAATAGCCAACTGTTTTCGCGGCGGGCTTGGTTTCCTTATCAACCGCAGTTCTAGTGGCAAAATGCCAAATCCGTTGTATCATTTGGATTCCGTCAAAATTACAATTGGAAAGACGTGTCGTGCCTTCGAAATTCCCAAAATACAAAGCTGGGTTAGACTATGCCAAAAAAGCAATAAGATTCATTCACAACGATTGAAGTCCATTTCCTGAATATTTGATGACCTGGTCGGGCCGGCCCGGCTTGCATAAAGCCCTAATTAGTGGCGAAAGTACTTATAAAATGAGAATAGATCAAAACGAACTGTAAATGCGCTCCAATGCAAAAGAAATTCAAATGCATTCTTGATCTCTGGTCGTTCTTTCAATAGCTGAAATAGCACAACTCATAACGAAAGTTCGAGATGTCTCGTTAACAGTCGCTTCTTTGCTTGATTTCGAGCAAAGATGGAGAGTTTGCGAGGGCGCTGATTAGAGAGGGGCTGTAATCGCTTTCGGAGGTAATGTCTAATTGTGGGCTGATTTAATTGTCAGCCGCAATCTGTAATTATCCCGTTTCCAACCACTATCCGAGCTGGTTTCCCCTGACAATCAGCCGCCGCCCCTCACTCTTCACACTTTCGACTTTAGAAAATTTGAGTTTAATTGTTTACACTCGCTTTGCTAAGCTAAGGACAATATGTATCCCTTGTGTCGCATGGAAGCGCTTTGAACCAGAAACCAAACTGAGACTATGCCTGAGACATCTCTCTCTCTCTCTTTCGATTTTTCTCTTTGTCTGTTTCATTTACGACAGTTTGATGATTGAGATGTTTGGGACGTTTCAGCCCCGCGCCTAACTATTCTTTTAAGAAAACCTGTTAGCCCTTAGGCGAAATCGGGCCTTAGCACCTTTCGTTTGGGTTTTTAGCGTTCGGAGAGTCGGCCCATTGCTTCCGCCGATCCGTCAATTATATTCGATCCGACAATTAGCCATCTTTTACTACAGCGAAATTATGACTCATTCAGATTTCTGAATCTCCCTATCTCATTTTCAATGACTCAATGCCTCTTTGCCCCTTTCTGCCTCTCTCACTCTCTGTATCTCTTAATATCTCTCTATCACACACACACACACACACACACACACACACACACACACACACACACACACACACACACATAGAGATAAAGATAGATAGAGTCTCTGCCAGTCAAACAACATCTCCGCCTCCATCTCTCTCTCTCTCTCTCTCTCTCTCTCTCTCTCTCTCCCTCCCTCTCCCTGTCCTCCAAACGCCCTTTCCCTCCTCGACCCCTCCGTCACCGCTGAATTACGGGCCTCATTGAAACTTGTCAGCTAAATGCACCGCTTGTTCAGCGTTTGTTCGCGCACCAACGCCCTCCATATTAGCCGAAATGCGTGAAATTAGGCGGAAAACATAATTCGTGGCACCCTCCCGACGGCCCTCAAACAACCTGTACCCGCCAATTATCGCACTTTTCTTTTTCCCGCAGCTTGATACAAATTTCGGCTGCATGATTGTATATTGTGCATATATAGCCCTTCTAATTGCGAAAACGTCGCTGCAGCATATTTCATCAGGCGGCATTGATACAAGGATCTCATGGCGGCTGCAGGCATTCGTGGCCGCGTGGCGCAATGGATAACGCGTCGGACTTCGGATCCGAAGATTGTAGGTTCGAATCCTGCCGTGGTCGAAACCTTTTTGCATTCTCAGGGTTTTCTTGCAACTCTTCTTCTTCAGCCGTGCTCGCGCGAGTTTTCGGGCTGCCGTCCGAACCGCGCCGGGCCTAATCTGATTTCTATTCCATTTCATGTTTTCATCATTACTCGCGCCCCGGTTATGCAATTTCGCCGTGCCGCGTCCAAGTTATGATAATTCAGCGACGCCCCCCACAGCGCAATGAATTGACTACCGTAGTCTCATCAGCAGACGGCGCCTCCTCATCACGAAGGCCGCTAAAGAGGACCACACGGGGACTATGCTCACTTGCACAGGGGATCTCATCTTCCGAAGCACTGGGTGCTTGAGTGTGAGGCACAAGGGCTTGGGAGTCATGTCATTGTTCAAACTACTCCCTGTTCATGTTTAGTCGTTGGAAACCCTCCTTGGGAGGTGAGAGACCGTCCGCGATGATCTTCCCCTTCGGTCCCTGTAATTGCAATACAGTATGCTAATTACGCGCTGATCAATTGGCAGCATTCCATAATTGCCACCACTTATTGACAACTAACGGATTGTTTTCTCGCGTCAACGGCACACTAGAAATGAGGACCTCAGAAGGGAGTCAGAGAGGAAGTGAGAGAGAGAGGGAGAGAAAAGGAGGGATAAATTATGTGAATGTGTGTGCGTGTGGTTGTGTGTATGGGCGTGTGTGTGTGGGCGTGTGTGTGTGAGTGTGTGTTTACGTGTGTGCGTGAGTGTGCGTGAGTGTGCGTGTGAGTGTGCGTGTATGTGTGCGTGGGTGTGCGTGTGTGCGTGAATGCGTGAGCGTAAGAGTGAGCGGGAAAGTGAGAATGATTGAGGAAGTATGTGAGAGAAGAGTGAGTGAATGTGAGATTGTGAACGTGAGTAAGTGACTACGTGAGGAAGTCAGTGAGACGAATGAGTGAGAGAAGAGTGATTGAGCGAGTAATTCTGTAATTCCCAGCCATTTCTCTTCCCCAAGAAGTTTCCCCGGCGGCAGATGGCCGTGATTCGGGTGGCGGCGGCTCTCGTCTCACAATTAGCTAATTCAGCCTTGATTGGATTAAAGCTTGAGTTGCCTAATTTGTGTTGGTGGCCCAGCGACGCCGGCTACTCGCCCACCAAAGCAACTCCTTGCACTATCCAATCCCATTGTTGAAACCTTCGCATCATCTTTTTCTTTGCAGAACTTTTACAACTCTTCTGACCATCCCATACCCAAAACCATGGGACCTCTCTCTCTCTCTCTATCCCTCTCTCCCCCCTCTCTCTCACTCACTCTCTCTCTCTCTCTCTCTCTCTCTTGCTCTCTCTCTCTCTCTCATGATCTGCCCACTTCCTTCCTGTGTAGCTGTGATTGTCTTGCGTGGCCGTCCAATCCCAGCCAATGAGCTGCCCCCTAATTTGGCGCCACTTCAAAGGAAACGAGATCACCAGCTAACGACTCCCCGCCGCTGACCTACGCCACTTTACTCCCCATTAGATGAAGAAACTCGAGCTTCATCTAAGATGAGGAGGGTAGAAAGTGAATTCTGAAGCTTCATCAAGGCCTTTACTTGATGTATTGTACGAACCATATGATAGTTCTTAGCGTGTCGACCCACAGGAATGCCTAAGCCCGAAGAGGTTTCAAGTTGGTTAAATGTTCCACTTCCGGTATCACAAACTTGATCCAGAGACCTTTGTCATTTTTCTTATGACGGCGTTGTTGTGTGCCTGGAAAAAGAGGAATTCAATCGGCGCTCGCCTCATAATTAGGCGAGATAATTGCTGTTATATAGGAATTGTTTATCAGCTGTCACGGAATTGCATCCCAGCAACGCTTTGACGTCGCCTGGGGGACTGCGGGAGGTCAGCCACGCCATCAGGGGGCAGGGGGCAGGGAAGCGACTGAAAGAAGAGGGGTTTGACAAGAATTTACTAATTCTCGAGGTTTCTTCTATGCGGCTATAGAAAATGCAGCAGATTCATAAAATGCAAAGCTAAGAGACCACGAGAAAGCAAGTTCTTCAGGTCCTGTTACTATTACTTTTTCTTTAGGCTTATAAACTAGCTAGAGATGAAGTTTCGAAGCAAAATCTACACAGTTTTATAGCTCATGTGTTAGTGATTCTAAAAATAAAGTTAAAAGTTGAAAACCTCGTTTCATTTTAGAATTTTACATATTTATGCGTGTGTCTGACCCCCGCGGGATCATAAGGCGGCTGCGCAGTTCAAATGGCACGGGAGAATGGTGCAGTGGTTGAGTTCTGGCCTCGTAAGCGGATGGTCCCGTGTTTGATCCCGCTGTACTGTAATTCTTTTGCTTTTTTGTGTAATAAATGCGGATGCGAGCCTGTAAAACCAAATACTTACTGTACACCGGTGGCGTCGACGGGTCACGAAGTTTAACTGACCTAGGTTCGAGACCACCAAAGTGCCCGAGGTGTTTTTTTCAGCTGAAATGAAAAATCCTTGATGGCACCTTCACCAATACTGAAAATTAACCTGTGAAATTTCATTTGAAACCCATATTTGTAATGTCTCATGTATATGTCTCTAAGACGTTCCCCTTAACGAAGCGGCCCCGCCCCAATTTGATGGGGCCCCGCCCTCGGCCCTCGGCCCCTAATCCAACTACCGTGTCGTGTCGCCTCATTACATCTTCGTCGCCTACGGTGTGTCTCTTTTCCAAAAAGAGTGAAAGAGAGAGGACGATCGCCTGTAATTCATGCAAATCCCTCGCTATGAAACACTTCCGGCACACGCGGTCGGACAATCACTTCCTCTCTCTCTCTCTCTCTCTCTCTCTCTCTCTCTCTCTATCTCTATCTCTCTTTCTATCTATCTATCTATCTCTCTCTGTCATTGTATATTCCAATTCTCGCCTTTTTCCCGCCCAATCCGAAGCGGCGACTTCAAAGTGGCACATCTGTTGGATATGTTTGATTTGTAACTTATACGTTACTTATACGACGACCCTGCAGGTGGCCCACGCCCACCGCCTGAGGCATTTTTCGCTTCAAAGACGATCCGACAATGCGCACAGAGTTATCTCTTTTGAAACAGCACTTTTCGCTTGATTCCAAATCTTTACATATTTTTCGTATCTTTTCTGATCACCCTCACAGCTCTTAAAGCTACCTCTCTTCCCCTATTCAGTCTTAAATTAACATAATTTTTCAATTTAAACATGCGAAAATACAGATATTCACTATATTCTCTGTTTATTTCTTAATATATCTGCTTGCACCCTAGATTGGCTTTCATCCGAAAGCCGAAAGGAAAAATCAAGGGGTAGCTCATTTCTTGTCCGGATAGCCGGAATTCCTCACAAATTTTCTAAATTTCTTGAAAATCAGAAAAATGCTAAAATTATAGCAAAGTCAGAAAATGAGTACTCTCTGTCAATTCGTAAAACAAACAAAACTTGACTGGCAAGCAATCTGGGACTGATTTTTACAAAAATATTTATGGCGGGCCAATTTATTCTAACAAAAATAGAAAATCTTCAGACAGAAGGTTGAATCAGCTATTGAAATTCTACATTCAGTAATTATATTCAGAATAAAATAATTTCAACCCTAAGTTAAAATATATTTGAAAACTGTGTCAAAAACTATGCGCCAACTTTTTTTGATGAAAACTGCGGGCTAGCCCGATTTTTATTTTGGTTTCTAATGAAGAAACACACTGGCCCCCTTAATTTGCTTTTGATTTTAAGGCGCTTAATTGTACAATTTTGTCGTTTTTCGCTTTCCGAATACAGTTTACTGATTCGATAGAATATGAAGCCTAAGGCTGAATCCACGTCTTCAGAAGAGAGTGGTGTCCAGCTAAGGTGGTTTAGGAGGAGTCGAGTGCCACATGTTAGCCGAAATCTTCCGCGGCTCAACTAATTAATTGCTCACACATGTGGTCAGCCAGCCGCCATAAACATCTCCACCACTCGCACGACCTTTAAAGGAACCTCATACAACTGCTAATTGAAGGGATTTTATTTTTAATTCTTTTTATTACTTTAAATGACAAAAGTTCGCAGGCCCGTTTTCTTATACCTCTAGAAAGAGATAACTTCGCACAACGCCTTTCTAAATTCAACTTTATATAGGATCTATTAAATTCTATGGAAATCCCGTCATTGAAATCATTTTTTGCAGCATCTCTCAAGAAAAGTTCTGCAGTTCCACAAAATACTGGGACCTCTCTGTAAATAAATACTTGCCCCCCCCCCACCCCACCCCCCCCCCCCCCCCCCGGCCAGGGAGTAATAATTTCTAGAAGTTAAAAAACAGTTTTTCACGAACTATTTCACAGAATTGCGCCTGTATCAAACCTCATGTATACAACGAAAAAGGCAAAAAAAGTTTTGTCGGAGGGGGATCGAACTGGCGTAACTACGGATTGCCAGTCCGACGTCTTATCCACTCGGCCATGAAAGTTATACAAAAGTTCAATGGGGTAGTTCGAATCTTCCTTAACACAGTATGTTTTGCACAGTTATAACTGTTTTTTTGCAACAAAAAGAATTAAAATAATGACTTTGAAAAGATTTACATATATGAAATATTTTCCAAATTACTCAGGCCCCTTCCCCAAATTTTCTCGGTAGTCACCCCTAATAACATATGCTTTAAGGGAGGCACCTTCAATAATTCATTTTCCTCAATCTACCGTTTGTAACTTTGTTTGCAAAATTTTACAAACTTAGAGATTTCGGAAAATCACCTTTTTTAATGAATTCAAGTTGTGAAATTGATATCTGTTTTCACCCGCTTCTTCCTAACTCCTTAGCCATAAAATGTATCAAATATCTGCATTTACTTGGTTCAATCTTGCTAAATCAACGTAAAATTGCTTTTGCGAGAGATATATCTTACAGATTTAAAAAGAGAAAATGAACCATTTCATTGCCCTTGGGGCATTAGAGAGTCTTGAAATGTCTCCCGAAATTCGCGCCCTCAGTGACTCTGAGCCTAAAATGCATTTCGGGCGTCGTATAATCAGCGCCGTTATTTACTTTGCGATCTATACGCTAACTGGCTTTTTTCAAAGCGCCCGGTCATTAACACCATTAGAGATTCCTCTAATTGCGGACGGCTCCACTGATTAAGCTCCTTTCGCCCTCAGGCGGCTCAAAACACTACTACTTCCTTTGTTCACTAGTTTATTTGTATATTTCTAAAGTTAATAGGTGATTTATGAAAACAGACCCCTCTATTGCTATCCTATTTCACAGTCAGCGTTCACTGAGTATCCTATTAAAAAACCAAACTTTTATATATCTTTTCGGAAAATCCTAACTTTCAACTGTATTTTTATTCTTCAAGTCGCCACCTCCATGGGTACAAAACTTCTATGATGACCCGCCCGCATAATCAACTGCATTGTCGCCCACACGACCAGGGTTCGATCCCGGCCGGAGTCTTTCTCTTTTTAAAGTCAACTTCTTTCATTCTATTGCTTAGGCATCGAATATTTCAAATTACGATTTTTAGATGCCCTTTTGATGTCGGAACCCCGTGTGCAGCAGTACTTCTTACCGATGGAAGGCCATCTCCTCCCAGGACCCTCCTCTCTTGTTCATGGTGAGAATTTTAAAATTCAGAATTACAGTTAATTGACTAATTACCCTAATTATCTTTAGATTCTCCCTCTGACACCCCTCCCTCTTCTGATCCGGCGGACCTCCTCCGGCTCATCGCCGAAGCCAACGCCCACGGCGGTTACGGAATTCGTAATTTTTTTCAGATAATTTTTTAAAAGCTCCCTTTTTTCAGCGGATTCTCCCAAAACTCAGCTGGATCGATTGATGAGTGGCGTGGGAGACGTCGGAGATGTTTTCAACCAAGGTTTGATTTTAAAATAACCCACATTTTTGAAATTTCATTTTTCAAAAACCACTTTTCAGGCATCGAAGTGAGCGCATTTGGATTGCCGGCCGATTTTTCCCATTTCACCGATTTTTCCCATTTCACCGATTTTTCAGTAGCAGCTTTGAGGTCGATTTCATTGATTTTTAATTTTTAAAATGTATTTTTCAGAAATTCCTCTAAAACTCTGAAATGTCCCAAGTGCAATTGGCATTATAAATACCAGGAGACCTTGGAAATCCACATGAAGGAGAAACACGCCGAGGGAGATGTAAATCGATCGATATCGATTAAATAATTCGTTTTTTTCAGGTGAAATGCGTATTTTGCGTGGAAAATCGACCACATCCCAAGTTGTCGAGAGGGGAGTCTTATTCTTGTGGCTACAAACCTTACCGGTGTGAATTGTGCAGGTAATCGATTGATTATTGATTGATTGTAAAGTTGTTTGTTTAGATACAGTACGACTACCAAGGGAAATCTTAGTATTCATATGCAGAGTGATAAACATCTTCATGCCATGCAGGAGCTTCCGAATAGCATAGGTAAGTGAAAAATAGGCTACAAATTGGGCAGTGCGGGACGAAAATGAACAGATTTCCATTTATTCGCTTAGTTTTCATGTTTAGCACTTTCTAAGACTTTCCCTAGCATAATCGAATGTAAGGCCTAAAAGTATTGGCTCGGGTGGTCTAGAGGGCTAGGGCGCCCTATCACTCAAATGGTCGCAAGTTCGACCCCACCTCGGGTAAATTTAGCCTATTTTGCTCCGTTGAAGCCTTCAGCTTCAGCCTGAAGGCAAATTTGATCAGTTTTCAACAGAGATTTCAACGTTAACTAATTTTTGTGATATATCGTCGGGTCACTATGTAAGGAAGAACATTTGAATACCTATAATGTTTGGTTGCAAGTTTGACGGTAGTTACCCACAGAATCCCGCCTCCGGTCGAATACGAAAATTTTGTTCCTGTGATAGTATAATGTATATAGCTTTCGCCAAATGGGCATCATGCCATTTTCGTTCAACTATTCTCTGTTGAAGATAGATTAGCATATAATCGTAATATCAACAGAGACTGAAGGCACAAATTGGAATGATGCCCGTTTGGCGGCAACTATATATGGTTAGTTTCCAACCAAGACTTCAGATTTGGTGAATTTTTGAGATTTGGTCCCGCCGCGATGTGAGGGAGAACATTTGAATACTGAAGATCTGGGGTTTCTCAAGTTTGAGGGTAGATACAATGCTCCGAAAGTAGGTCACAATGCGCTTACCCGACTTTCGACAATCGATTTTTCCAGGCATTTTTTCCTGTTTATGACTACTAGATTGGTTACATTGAAAAAATTCACCCCGGTTGGATCTCATTGAAAATTTTCTGTTCACGGGTGAAGCTTTCAGTGAAAGCTTCAAAATTTGAATGTTTTGTAAACTGAGGGCGCGTAGGCAGTATTGTGCAATCTGCAGTTAGTTAGCGGGTTTTGAGACTTTGAAGCGTTTTTGAACCGTTGAATCTCACTTTCATTAGGTTTGAACCGAAAGAAAGCAATGGTGTCTTGGGTCAATACTTCATCTGCAAAGTCCCTACGACATTATTTGAAAATCATGAAATTCATTGTAAACGTTTTAATTTCTCCTCAGTTTCCGCCTCATTGGGATGTCAAAGAACAACAAGAAGTCCAGTGCAAGACGGAGAAAACTCTTTCGTCTGCCTTGTCTGCGGTTGCTTCTCCTGTGACTCCCTGCAGGAAATGATACATCATGCTGAGAAGGTTGCAACGGGGTTTCAAATAACTTCTTGTATTTAGGATCGCTCTCGACCTTCTTCGTCGGATGTTTCTTTGAACGGAGGCATCTTTCGGTGTCATTTGTGTCCCTACCATACCAATCTGAAAGCCAACTTCCAACTGCACACGAGGACTGACAAGCATCTGCAGAGGGTGCAACTGGTGAGACTTCTCCTCTCTCTCTCTCTCTCTCTCTCTCTCTCTCTCTCTCTCTCTCTCTCTCTCTCTCTCTCTCTCTCTCTCTCTCTAATCACTGTCGCTTTGCATTCCGGGTCTGTACAACGTTTACCGTCGTATGACTCGTGGGGGCGCGAAATGGCCCATTCCCTGATGAGGCGGGCGTGAATCAGAGCGCCTGAGAAACAGGACCTATCCCGGGCGGCGGAGGAGCAGCGTCATCAATACAAAGCTTCAATTAACATACGGAAACATAGGTGATTCGAAACGACGCAGTTTTAGTTGAACCCTTAGCACCCATAGAAAAATGCGAAACACCTGTTTCTCTGAAATTTTTGCTTTTTGTGTTTTGACAAATGCAATTACTGAGCTCTTTCCAAACATTATTCTACTTTAAGATAGTTTGTAAGCAAGTAGAAACACCCATAATAAGCAAAAAGAGCGTACGGGAATCCGATCCAACTACTTGCAGCGCGATAGACTGTCTCGCGAACCACAAGGCCACAGGTGCATTACTACCGAAAACCGCGGCAGCACCTTTTATGCGGCCGCGCTACGAAACACAGTGATCCCCTTAACTTTTAAGTGCAAATTTCTCTAATTTGGTGAACGCTAAGCAAAAACCGACTTCCGTTTCTTAACTATCAAGTAAAGGACGATACAAATTTGTGGGTCTTATCAGATTTCAGCCAAATCTCTTTTAATGAGATCTTTAGCCCTGTTGGTCCCCTTGTGCCCCGTACAGTCCCTCCCTGGGCGATAAGGTCGTCCGTGTGTGTCGCTGATTCAGAGCCGGCTCGTTGCCGAGAATTAATAGCCGTGCGCGCGAAAACATTTCGCCTGATTCTTCTCTCCTTCATTATTGTTTACTTTTGGCCATTGTCGTCGTCCGCATACGGTATCGTCTAGTCAAATAATCACACACTGTGTCCATCATCACCTCCGGCTGGCTGTACAAGTCCTTGCTGACAGCCGGAACTCCTTCTGCCAGCCGGCTGTCACTGACACTCTCCCTGTGGTCCCCGTGTGGTCGACGACTTTTCGGTGTTTGCGGGCGCCAATCCGGATGATAATAGGCGGCGCTGATTGTAATATATTCTGTAATTAACCACGCGCACGTGATCGATTGACACTAGTTTCAGTTGGGCGACGAAGAGTTCACCAATACTGAAAATAACCAGTAAAAATCTCAAATTTTCGCGTATTTCTTAAACAAAGTTTACGTTAATCCTTATCTAAAGTGTGAGCCATCCAATAATATCCCTTACTTATTAGCTAAAATTGCAAGTTTGCCAAACTTTGCAATGCGCGGGGCCTTTTGGCGCGCGCGCCAGGACCCATCCCCCCGTGCCAGCCGCTTCTTTCGTGTTCGGATCGCGCGCCAATTGATCCGCAATCTGTACCATGCGCCATGCCCCCATATTTGGTTATTTGTCTTGTGCAAACTTTCTTAGCGCCAGCCATCGTCGCTCATTGTCATGGATCGCCCGACCGCGTATTAACAGCGCCCTTCCTCACCTCGAACACAAACGACCGTAATCCCACGCACGCACACTTAGATGAAGGCGGGGGGCACTTTTATTAAAGGGTTACCTGATTCTGGGGCTATAGGGGCTAATTACCATAATTAACTGGCATAATTAGTGATTTCGCATCATGTGCTCTAAGTAGGTTCAATTACTAAAGCGAAATGCCTATGTCGTTAACTCTAGTAGAATCAAGATTAGCTTTGTCGATAAAACAGATTGGGAAGTGCGCGAATTTGCTGTTTTTGACCCTCTTTCTCTGTCACTCTTCATTCAGCGCAAAATATCTTTTGTGCGCATGGGGTTCTTCGCGGCGGGACCCAAATTTTAAAATCTTCCATCTAATCGCGGTGGGACTAAATGCGATCCTGCGTTTTGCCCTTTTCAACCTGTTTGCAGTTCCATTTTTAACGATTTTCATTTTCCGAGAGTTCCATTTTTTCAGTTATTTTTGAATTCCCAACTTCAGCGAAATCTTTATTTTGCATTTTACCCGGGCATCTGTCTTAAAGTTGGTTTTTATTACTGAAGTTTTTAGGTATAACACGAAACAAAATTTTTCCCACACCTTTTTCATATTTTTGCCAACGAAAAATGGTTTTTGGCCAAAAACGATTGCTTCTACAACGAAATATATGACATCGTATCTTATTTCAAAATTGTCCAATTTCAAAATGTTAGAAGTGCATTTTAGTGGTCGTAGAACGGTCATTTACAAGTCTTATGGGGTTTATAAATATAAAAATTGAATTCTTATTCCAAAAATACTTAATGTATTACTGTACTGCAAAACATTAAAGAAAAAAACTATCAAAAATGAAGAAAAACAGTTTTTAACCGATTAAAAAAAGTTAGACACGCGGCGGGACTCGAACCCGCATCTCCGGACCCGGGGTCCGGCGCCTTCTCCTTTAGGCCACGCGTGCGCAACGCTGAATTGGTGCAGGCCATAGGTAAACTGGTAAAAATGCGACGCTTAATTGCTTTAAACCTCCCCCTCTCTCTCTCTCTCTCTCTCTCTCTCTCTCTCTCTCTCTCCTCTCTCTCTATATATATATATAAATCTCTCTATCTCTCTCTCTATTGAATGGTTTCTCCGCAACCCTCGGCTGCCATCGTGTCTCCCGAAAAAGGCGTCATTGCGTAGGCCTTGAACCCTTCTCTTTCTCGTCGAATCACCTCATTTGCATAGCGTTGACCGAGTTGAATTCTTCCGCGTGTCTCGATTCTCAATTTGTCGCTCATTATTACCGGGCGTCGACTGTTTGCCAACCCAGTTCTGAATGGCCCTTGCGAGTGCGCGCCCGCTCTGATCCCTCATTTGCACCCAGCACCGATCGAATCACACTTTCTACAAGCACATTTGGAAATAGAGGGAATTCCATCTTTCTCCGGATCTTCTATTTCACAAGTCGCAAATTTCTCCGCCAAAATTGCCATAATTTGAATGTTTTGGTTGCATTGGGACTCTAAAGTACATTTTTTCGTTTTGTTAGATCATGATGAATCAAAGTGAAGCAGTTCAATTTTTGACGCCTTTTTCTCTCCGTCTCTTGCTTTAACGTGCTCTCTGATGAGCGCGCCTGAGTAAATCACGGCTCATCGCGGCGGGGCCCAATTCCAAAAATCCTTTAACTGGGTTATTTATTGGAAGCGTAGTCTGACTAATTGAGCACACATGCATTTGCAATTTTGAAAATAGCATTGACCGGAAGTACTTGAAAACACGCCGCAAACAAGTTTCAATTGCGTTTTTGTTAGGGGCGTTAGCGGGGATCGAACCAGGGTCGCGCGGGCCATTGAAAAATTGAAAAATCTTCTGAACCCTAAAAGTGAGTACAATTAATACATTTTTGCGGTTGATAAATTGAGATTCATTAAATATTTCATTCCCTTCCCCATCAGAATCCTCCCGAAGTGGGCCATGGTGGTCGCTCATTATGCGATTAATTCCTCCCTAGCCCCGTGCTCTCGACGGCCGCCTCGAGGTCAAAAGACAATGGCTGAGAAACTGCTGTGCCAATAAAATTCCCGTCTAAGGTCATCCCCCTAAGGGGCGGCGCCTTTCGCCATTCGCCGGCCCCGCCCCCCGCCGCCACCGCTAATCAGCCGCCGCTAATGATCACTGTATCAACCCCGCGGCGTCTATAATACCGTATCCCGCTAATTAGTCCTTTAATTAACGCATCTTTTGTCTTAAAACAGTGAGTTATTGAGAACAGTGCGCACAGGCCACACCTGTGCCCTTTTTTTAGACGGTTGTCGCCCACCGAACGGCTGGCACTAACAATGGCGGTCGAGGACCAGCTGGCTGGCGCGAAATGAGAAAAAATGAAATGGGCGACGATTCATACACAATTTAGTTTGCGAAATTGGTACAATACTATTTCTCTAGCAGGATCAAGCCAATGATTATTTTCTTCGAAAAAACTGTTCGAAAAAGCAATTTAAATAGGAGTTTTTTGTCGTTGTTCTTCAATGGCAAAAAATTGCGGCGAAAGGGGATCGAACTTCGGTCGCGTGCGCGTTTGCAGCCCAACTTGCGACTGCGCCACTTGACAGCTTACAGCTTTAGGCAGCCTGCGTGTAAACGCGAACTCTGCCCTAATAGAGCAAATTTTACCGTATTGTGCAATTTTAAGACCCTTTCTGGATTCCCGCAACGATAATTCCTCCGTAATTCCATTACGGTACTGAGTCATTGACTCTTTTGTGTGACTGAAATCGAAACGACGCCGGTCGTTGCGGATTGAGAACAGGGGAGCACAACAAATCATCGATGAAACACAATTTTGACAATCTCTAAATAGAATGGGACTGAACCAGCAACAGTTTCGTCTAGTCCACTTAGCTATTCACTTTGGCAACCCTCTGCCTGACTGACTCACTGCGCTGCGATTTGTCATTTCCCTTCTGAAAGTAACCTTGGCTAGTTCGCACTTCTGCAGTCGACAGGCCAATTGCTGCCTTTCCTCTCAACTAGTTGCGTCCCGCAGCGACTGAGGGCGAGGAGTGAATCGCTTTATGCTAATGCGATTATGTCCCCTGGAGCGCGGCCCGCGTCCGAGCGGCTGTTTTCAATTTTTCCAATCAGGACCCAAATTGATTTGCTCATCCGCCGTGTCTGATCGGTCCATTCAAAGAGACGAGCGCAGCGAATCGTCCCTTCATAATCCGACTTCCAACCCCCAACACCCACGGAATTCTCATTCCCTTCTTTCACAAAACACTGTTCACTCCGTAGTTCTCTAGTCCTTTAAAATATTTCGAACCTCCACCTTTGACACCAAAATTTGGTCACTAGACTAACAATTTCATTCTGAGCTCTCTGCTAGACCATGTAGTGAAAATATATTATTTAACCAATTAAATCCAATTATATGTTCACTTTTTGGATGCCGGCGTCACAAAAGCGGCGCCGCGGCGCCAAAATCAGAGCAGCTCGGTGATTCAGTGCAAACCGCCTCTCTTCATAAGCAGACGGTCGAGGGTACAGTCCTCCTCGCCCCCGGACTTTTTGTCTTTCTTTTTATTTCTTTAAAATGTGATATAACAGCATCGAAACGTTTTTGCCGACATAAAATTTGTATTTCAGCGCGAAACAAACACTTTTGGACAATTGTACCAAGTCAGAAAACACTTTTTAATGTAGTCCCTCATTTCACTCACAAAACGAACCCGAAATCCTTCGCTCAAATAAAGGCGCTATTTCCACACCAATTTTTCTGATTCTTCACTCCTGTTAAACCATGATGTGCAATTAAAGCAATTAACCAATTAACTCCAATTAACTGTTCAGGTAAATCACATCCGCGAGGGAGCGAACGCCGCCTCTGCGTTGTGTCGCCTGGGAGCCGCCAAAAGCGTCTTCCAAGTCCTCTGTCGCCCCTGTCAGGAAATTCTCCCCACGTTTGTCTCTTTATATGCCTCCTCGAGTTGAGTAATTTCAGAGGAGCGGCCCTCAGAGATCACTGTGAAGGCGTGGGTCATCGGACGAACCTCCGACAACCTCTCACCGTCTTCCGCTGCCGGCTCTGCGCCTTCGAAACGCAGTTGAAGCACGAGGCTTTGGGTGAGTTAGTTTACTTAATTACCCTAATTACTACTAAATACATATTGCAAAATCAGCCATTTTTTCATTCTTAGCCGTTAGTTTCAAACGCTAACGAGAGGTCTCTAATGAGCCTCCGAAGGCCACGTCCTCGTCTTTTTTCGCGTCCCGTCGCGTAGCGTCGGACGACACTTTTTTCCTCTTTTCGTCTCCATTCAGAGCCAATCGGCGATCGGCGTTAATGGGGGATACAAGCCTTTTTCAGGACACATGGCCGTTCACGAAGCGGCGACCTGGCCCATTGACAAGATCGGTGAGTTTTCCATTCGAGACCCATTTTGGGGTGGGGAAGCTGATTAGAGTCGTCTGGGTTGAGCCCTATAATATTTTGAGCCTGTAATCCTATTTCTCTATTTTCCCTTCTAAACAGACCACATTGAGCTTATTTCCCTCCGTGCAATCAGAGGTTGCGCTCATTTGCGTCGTTCGGTTGTTCGCCAATCGAGCGTTTGCCAGAAATTAGGCCGAGGCGTCTTCGCCAACTCTCAAAGGCCCTATATGATGAATCGGCTTCATTGCCTCATTTCGCTATCGCCTTCGCTCATTTTGCCTCGGCTCTAGTAAATAGCCGCGCGGAGCCAACAGAAACACGGCCCGAAGCGACTTTTCGAAACACAAGCGGAGGAGAGGCGTCTCACTTGGCGAAGTTTCTTTTCTCCGGCAGTTTTGTGTCTCGTTTGAACATTCCATCGGATTCCACCTCACCTCCTCTTTTGCTTCTTACGTTATCTCTATTTAACTAGTTATGGAGCCCCTCAGATCAAAGATCTCAACCTCACTTCGTCTCTTTTTCCTTTTTGCTGTTTATCACTTGGGAAAGTTCCTCTTCGAGAGGCCATTACAGTTTTTTCACCTTGTGCGTGTGACCGTGTCTGTGTGAGCGTGTATGTGCGTGCGTGGGTGCGTGTGTGTGCGCGTGCGTGTGTGTGTGTGCGTGTGCGTATGTGTGTGAGCGTGTGTTCGCGTGTGTGAGTATGTGAGTGTATGTGTGCGTGTGAGCGTGTGTGCGTGTGACTGTGTGTGCGTGTGAGCGTGCATTCAAATAATTAGTCAAAAAGGAACCTCTCTCAAAAGTACAAATTATTTATTTCCCCGATTTTCAAAACCCGTTATTCGAATTTTCTCTAAAAACCCGCTTCCATTCGCCGTTCCCTTGAAAATGCGCGCCAAGTTGGCGCCAAACCTCGTCGTCCTAATCGGTGTGGCGATCTGACGAACAACATAATGAGCTGCTCACTGCAAATTAGGATTTTATCGCTGCGGGACCCATTCGAAGGAGGCCAATCGGCGCATCTTGAAGAATGGCCGGCTGATGGCCGAATTAGCAACTGAGGAGGGAGGAAAAGAGGAGAGGAGGGAGTGAGAGGAGAAGAGGAGAGGAGGGACTGGGAGGAAAAGAGGAGAGGAGGAGGGAAAACAAGGAGTGAAGGGCGCGGCGGATGGCAGCGAGAAGAGACAATGCCTCTGTCAACAGCGACGCCGGTATTCCTGTCCGGGCGCGGATCATCACCGAAATTGAGCCCCACGCGCAGGCGAACGGGCTTTTCTTTGCTCAGGATTACAACGAGATCTCGGAGTTTAGAATATCGATTTCAACCCAATTTCCAACTTTTCAACCTTAAATTTCAATAGCTCAATTCATTCTTTTCTCGAATCTCTACCCCTTTTCATAGTTTTTCTAATTCATAATTATGCTTACTTTCCTAGTCTGTTCATTGCTTTTCGCCATTTTTTCTTCTTCTTCTTCTTTTCAATCAGTAATTCAAAAAAGTAAATCAGCCAAATTAGCCTACCACGGTTTTTCCCGCATTCTTTTTCAAAAGTTTTATGATTAATTTGCTTGAAAAAGGCATGTTTTAAAATTTTATTTTTAAATGTATAATTGATAGAAATTTCCAACTAATTGACACGCCAGAACTGGTCAGATGCCCGAATTGTGTAGCCTAGGAAATTTGGTTTAGGTTATTTATAACGAAAACTATGTAGCTTTGTAGTTTATAACCTGCGGTGCATCTAATTTATAGACATTTTTCGTTTGTGCAATAATGAAATATCCATTTACATATGTCAATAGGGTTGCAAGCTATAAACTGAAAGGTTACAACCTCTCATGGTTACAACTTTGCGGGGTTTTTGTAACCATGACTTTATATATGATTGCTGTTTGTAAACCGTGTTGAAAAACTGTAATTTGGATTTTATATTTGGTTTTTTTTAATTATGCAAATTTGGCACGACAATTTCCGCTTACAAACTGTCTTAGTTACAAATGAACCGGCTTTTTGTAACTACAATTCCATGTAGCCTCTCTGTTTGTAACCCAGGTTGAAAAATTGTAAGTTGGATTTTTAATTTAGTAACATTTTGCAAATTTGGTTCAGCTTTTCATATGTCAGTAGGGTTGTAGCGAATCACAGTTACAAACTTGATGGTTACGAGCTCTCCTAGTTACAACTATGCAGGGTTACAAAACTGCTGAATAGGTTACAACATGTCGCTTCTTCTTGTTAGGTGAAAATTAGTCGCTCCGAGTGCTTTTGAATTAAAACTCATATAGCTGTAGTCACACGGAAATCATACGCTAATGTAGTAACTTATACAGAATGCTTATAGTTTTGCATTTTCTTTTAGTTCTCCTATCAAACCCCAAAAAAAGTCTAATGTCTATTTTCTGATCCTAAGAAACAGAAATTTCTTGGCGCTTCCACAGCAGGTGGGCGTATATTTCCATCTAACGGAAATGTTACCCATATATAGTGTCTTTTAGTATAAAGATCTTTAGAACACAGTTAATTGAGTCCTACCCTAATTAAAGAACAAAACCCCTCCTCCCTGTCAATTACCTCGAATCTTGTGCTCCATCATCATATCCTAGTGGTGGCCGTTCGTCTCCTGGCGGAATCCCTCGGGAGCCAGGGGCGCAATTAGCCGAAATCTTTCACATTCCGTCTGTTTTTGGCGCTCAGCCAACAAATTGGCCGTCGGCTGGCGCTAAGCCAATAGCGGCAACTGATGAGCCTGTTAGCACCGACTAATCATTGTTTGCCTGCGACGCCCCTCGCGCACACGCGCCTTCTACAGTATCCGGAGAGCATTATCACAAGAACCACGAACGTTTGATACCCAGGGGAGGGATTCATTGACGCAGTGATTTGATTCTGGATTCTACCGTATTTCGCTTAAGAGACCAACTCTCTTCCGATTCACTTCAGTATGAAGACCTCAATCTCAGTCTCATTGTATTTAAAACGGACCAATAGAAAATATTTTGTATAACTAAACCACTTTACTTTCCTTTAAAACTGCAAAAAATATTTGCCTAGAAGTGGATCCGAACCCAGGACCATTTGATTGGAATTCGTAGGCGCGAACCACTTGGTCATAGTGCCGCAGCCGCTTTGTGAGTCTTGTAAAGAGCGGACACATGAAGTAATTGAAATGCACTTAGAAAGGCCATTTTATGAAATTGTAAAAATGAATGTTAAAAAATGTTTTTGTCGTTATTGGATCATGATTTTGTAAGTTAAGATTTTAGAACTTTGAAATCACTTGGTTTTTCAGCCGAATCAGCCTCGTGCAATGTAGCATTTTTGTGCATTTGATACTCTATATGCTAGCTTTCCTCGGTATTCGCGCCCCAATTCACAGCTAAACATTCAGTGTCGATTGAACACCAAGTATCGATTGAATGTGAAACTTTAGCATCCACGTTGGTATAATTGCAGCAAATTTTATGACAGTAACAAACACGCGGAATTACAAATACATCGCTGCAACTTTGAATCAAAACGAAAATTTTTGGAGCTATTTTCTCTTTTCGAAATAAATATCATCTCCGCATATAGTTATCACACCCATCTACCTCCATCCCGTTTTAAAGTCACTCAGCTAAAGAAATCAATAATGGGTAAAAAATAGATTCGTTTCTGAATTTTTTAGGACAATTCAGCAGGTGTTGTCGGTATTCGCGCCCTAATGCAAATGTCTAAATATCCAGTATTGATTGATTGTCAAACTTTGTTATCTATGTTGGTATTATAGCCCCTTTAGTTATGAAACTAAATAAATCACGGGTTTTCAAACAGAAAGTTTTAAGCAATGTGTAAATTTATAAGGGTCTGTGTGTTTTTGCTTACTTTTCTCGGATTCTTTCAATCTTTCGCTTCTTTTTCCAATAAAAATCGTGTCCACTTACAATTAGCATGTCCCCCACCATCACGAATGAGGATTCTCCTCTCCTCTCTCTGAAATCCCTCTCTACAGTATCCGCTTGTCCTGTCCCCTCTCTCTCTCATTTTCTGTTTGTCGAATGACTGTGCGCGCCGGCAATTCTCATAACAATTAGATAATGGTTGGGAATCGGCCGGCTGGCACGACGCCGGCCCGACACCGCTCATTACAGTACGCCGCGACCTGCCTGTTGCCGCCAGCCGGCTGCACGCTAATTACCACCCGGTTGTTAGAGTCGACGCGTTGCGTACGTTCATTTCCACTCGCACGACTGGGCTCATGACCTGTCAGCCGGCTGGCACAGTTACTGCCAGATTCTGTTTTACTTCTACTGAATGTACCTTCTTAAATTATGCTTCTCACTCTGTCCCACTGAAAAATGGCAATAGGGGCGGTTCAGCAACCCAGACGACCTTTAAAAGCCCTAATTCTCGTTTTCCTTACTTTAAGGCCTAATCCGCTTAAACTGTCATTCTCATTTGCAGAGCTGGATGCGATGGCCGTGGACGAGGACGCGGCGTTCGGCTGTGCAAGCTGCGGTTTCACAGCCAGTAAGTTTCTTTTATAGAGTGAGAGAGAGAGAGAGAGAGACGGAGAGAGAGAGAAAGGGAGAGAGAGAGAGAGAGGCATCTTCTTGTGCCTCTCAGCCGTCCTCATTAGCGCAATGGTCGTTCCTTCTCCCGGCGCTCGTTGAAATCCGGTTCTCGTTGCGCCACCTCTAATTTTCCGCAATGTGCCACACGCTGATTACCCCGCCTGCCATTCCAAAGACAACTCAATCGATCGATATTCCCTATCGATCCGTACCTGAGGCACTATTTATGGCGATCGTGAGTCTGTGTGGCCTTAGGATTAGCATATTCATTTCGGTGATCCGCCGCCACACGGGCGGTTCCCAGAGCGCCAATTACGGTAGGCAGGGACGTATGCTAATCACTCGACTTTGCAATCTAATTGGACCACCCAAGGCCACGGAGAGGATCTGAGGGAGAGCACGGAAGGTATATGGTTTAGAGAGGAAGAGATAACAGAAAGATTTTTTGAACTCTAAGAGAGTAGCTTGGTCCCTCTCTCTCTTTCCCCTTTCCTTTCTCTGCCTTCTCGTGCCTCTGTCCCTGGGTATTGTATCTCTGTATCTATGCGTCTTTATGTCTTTGTGTCTCTGTATCTATGCGTCTTTATGTCTTTGTGTCTCTGTGTCTTTGTGTCTCTGTATCTATGCGTCTTTATGTCTTTGTGTCTCTGTGTCTCTGTGTCTCTGTGTCTCTGTGTCTCTGTGTCTCTGTGTCTCTGTGTCTCTGTGTCTCTGTGTCTCTGTGTCTCTGTGTCTCTGTGTCTCTGTGTCTCTGTGTCTCTGTGTCTCTGTGTCTCTGTGTCTCTGTGTCTCTTTGTCTCTGTGCCTCTGTGTCTTTGTGTCTCTGTGTCTCTGTGTCTCTGTGTCTCTGTGTCTCTGTGTCTCTGTCTCTCTGTCTCTCTGTCTCTCTCTCTCCTTTAAAGTCTTTCTCTCCGTGTATCTCTGTCTGTTCACCCTTTATATCTCTATGCATCTGTCTCTCTGTTTAACTTAACCCCTCTGTCTCTATTACTATATCCAGATATTTGCTCTCTCTCTCTCTCTCTCTCTCTCTCTCTCTCTGTCTCTCTCTCTCTCTATCTGTCTGTCTGTCTGTCTGTCGCTCCGTCTCTGTGTCTCTGTGTCTCTGTGTCTCTGTGTCTCTGTGTCTCTGTGTCTCTGTGTCTCTGTGTCTCTGTGTCTCTGTGTCTCTTTGTCTCTGTGCCTCTGTGTCTTTGTGTCTCTGTGTCTCTGTGTCTCTGTGTCTCTGTGTCTCTGTCTCTCTGTCTCTCTGTCTCTCTCTCTCCTTTAAAGTCTTTCTCTCCGTGTATCTCTGTCTGTTCACCCTTTATATCTCTATGCATCTGTCTCTCTGTTTAACTTAACCCCTCTGTCTCTATTACTATATCCAGATATTTGCTCTCTCTCTCTCTCTCTCTCTCTCTCTCTGTCTCTCTCTCTCTCTCTATCTGTCTGTCTGTCTGTCTGTCGCTCCGTCCCTGTGTCTCTGTGTCTGACTCTCTTTCTATCTCTCTATCTCTCTATCTCTTGAGTTAGTGAGTGAGTGAGACATGGAGACCCCCTGTATTCCCCCTCCCAATTGTGCCTTGTCCTCCCGTCGGCGCCTCCTTTTTCCGCATTGTTGCCGAGAGTGTTCCATTCTGTTTCGGTAATTGTATGCCTGGGAAAGTGTGGCGCATGAAACGCGCCGCCCGCCGCGCCTAGGGAAAATCACAACTTTTTGGCGGCCGGCAGCTTTTACCAAAAAGAGACTATTGTAGAGGGGCACTATAAGAGATAAGCTATAAAAAAAGTAAAATCATGTTTTTATTTGGAACAGAAATTGTTTTAGTAAAGCAGTTCTCAGTGCGTAAAGTTCAATGGTTATGAGGGAAAGTCAATAGTCATTTTAAAAATCGTTTTTCTCGGTCATTTGTACGTTCCTCCTCCCTCCCATCACTCTGATTCCCAGCCACGGAGGAAAAGGCCAATTTCGGCGAACTGTTTATCGGCGTAAAATGCAAATTCTGATGAGCGCGCCCTGAATTCCAGGCGTCGATCGATCGATTCTTCCAATCGCCCGGCGCACATTTCATTATCTCTGTTATACGGGCAGTTAACCGGCTCTTTTTCCCCTCATAATTAGCATATTGTGGCCGGCTTTGATCTCACCGACACGGCGGCCGCAGGCCAGGAAAGTTTGCAGAGACCATGGGAGAGAGGCACTCACTTGGAAGAACTTGGAAGATCTCTCTCTCTCTCTCTCTCTCTCTCTCTCATTGTCTCTCACTCACTCTCTCTCTTTCTCTTACTCACTCTCACTTCTCCCACTTTCTCTCACTCTTTCTCTTTCTCTCTCCAGCTCTCTTTCACACTCTCTCTACCTCTATCTCTCTGTATCTGACTATCTCTCTCTATCTTTATACCTCTCTGCCCCGTCTCTGTCTAACTATCTCTCTCGTGTTTGCTCTCTCACCCGCTCACTCTCACTCTTTTCTTTCCCTCTCACTTTAATTCTCTCTCTCTCTTTTCACTTTCGCTCTCTCCACCTCTCTTTGTCGCATTCGCTGTGTTTTAATTCTCTCTTTGCCTTATCTCGATATCTCCCATCTTCGTCTCTTTAGGTCTCTCTTCTGCCTCTCTCCTTCTAGGTATATCTCTGTTTTTCTATATGTCTCTCCGTCAATCTCTCTCTTTGTTTTTTTATCTCTATTGGTTTTGCTATGTCTCTTTTTTGATTCTATCGGTCTTCTGCCCATTTGTCTGAAACTATCTTATGGGTCTCTGGTTTCCCCTGTGCCTCTGTCTCTACCCCTCTCTCTATGTCTCTCTCTATGTATCTCTTATTTTTTTTCTCCGTGTTCTTTATCCATTTTCCCCTTATCTGTCTCTCTGTTAACATATGCACCTCTGCCTATGTTTCTCTCACCCTCTCCCTCTCTCTCTCCGTCTCTCCCTTCCGCCGCAGGTGTGAATCGTCATTCTGTGCGTTGATAATTAGAATAGTGCGGGCGTGTTGGGGCGAAACTGTAATTCCGTCGTCTTTGATGTCGCCGCCGCAGTCCATTAGAGTGTCTCTGTTAGTCAGCCGCACTCCCGCCCGGCCTTCCTTTCCCCTTTTTGTCCTCTTCTGTCCATTTCTCCTCCAAAAAGAAAACTTTCTCTTGCAATTGTCATGTGAGGGAAGAGCTTATTCCGACACGTGGCCAGAGTGCAATCGTGGAATAAAAAATACTCAAAACAAGACTTTTTCGCCCTATGCAGTCTAGGCCCTTATCGCTAAATGGTGTGAAAGAAGACGTTAATACGCCTTGTGATTCGATTAAAAGCAAAATAATTTTAATGAAACACCGAAATTCTCAAAAAAATTTCATCACATGACATGTGCGTTTTAACGATGCGATGACTGATGTTGACCGGAAATAATCATTTTTATCATCGCCTGTGTGCTCTGAAAACAGAAAATGCATTTACATAGACAGTTTATTAGTTTTTGCCCGGAAAATGACAGTTTCTTTTGAAAACAAGTCACTTTTAAAACTTTGAAAACCATTTTTCGCTTTTTTGTTAATTATACGAGATTCAATCAAGTAAAATCACACAGTAGATTATGAATACCTCAATTTCGATTGATTTATAACACATTTTAACCGACTGCAAGGAATTCAATATGGACAAACTACAAATTGTAAAAAGGAATTTCAATCGATTAAAATTATTTGACAATGTGTCCAAAGTATTTTTTTCACTAATTTTTTATTACTTTTAAAACATTAAAACAATTAAACCATTTTTTCAATAGATTAATTTCTAATTTTTAGAAATCGAGAAATATGCTTAATTGTGAACCAAACAAAGGGTTGCAATCCAAAAATTGGATTTTGTTTTTTCGGCTATTTAAATATTACAATTTTTTTTTGTTTTGGTATTTAATGCGAAAAAACTATTTTTCAACTTATTTCACTATAATTGTTGAAAAGTCACAGAGAGGGGTCGAACCAACAACCTTTAGTTTCGCAATTCAGTGCTTTAACCACTTGACCACCATGAACAGTTTTGGATGTATCGCAGGTTAGGTTTTTTTTCGCATAGAAAGTCCGAGTGTTTTAAAAATATTTTTAAACGAAAATATATCCCTCTAGGCAAAAATTTAATCGTGAGTATTTTTTTACAATTTTTACACATTTTTCCCAAAATTTTCAACCATGAAAAAATTGGCTGTGAACACATTGTCGTTTTGTTTTTTATTTCAATTGTGTAATAGACTGAAATACGACTCGTATGGATTCAAATGCTCAGATTTTTTTCCCTGTTAACGAAATATATATTTTTTTAATCAATACCGACATAATTTTGAAGTCACTTAAAAGGACCGTCAGGGGCAACTTTGGATAACATGAAAGAGAAAAATCAGCTGATCAGAAAACTGTATACAACATAGGGTTCAAAATTCTCCAATTTCGAGATATCAGGCTTCAAAGTGCCCAAAGCCGGCCAACCGTCTGCAGATTCTGCGGATGGCCGCAACGCCTGCATGCCCGATTTTTACAAGCCAGTCTAATTTCGAAGTTGGCATTATAATAGGACGAGTTTAAAATGATTTTAGCATAGATTTTTAGTATATTTTTCGACAGCACCCGATGAAAACGGGATTGAAAGATCCCTGACGGTCCCTTTACCCCTGGCCGTGTGTTCTCCTGGTGGCGGTCGTCGTTGGGCGCGACTCAGCCCATGAATCAGCGTTCCCATTAGGCCCCTCTGCACTTATCTCAATCGCTCAAATGAGCGTCCCTTTCGCTTTCCCTTTTAACCCAAACCTACACCCTTTGCTTCTGAAGACACTTAACCTTTTGCTTCAGAAGACGCGAGCACGCTGGAAGAGCATGCGAGGAGCCACGAAGAGGGCGAGCCTTGTCCCCTTTGCAACGACAGAACAACGACACTAAACGAACACCTAATTCAGGTGGGAATTAATGAAAAATGGGGGATAAAATGAATTTTAGGAACATAAAATCTCCGAAACCGCCGTGGAGAAGCTACTGCAAGTTCACAGAGTCGACCCCATTGGGTTTGAAACGAAAGAGACATAGAGATAGAGAAATCTTAGGGCGTCGACTCACTCCTTCCGCTGCTCCAGATGCCAGATGGCCTTCCGATCTGAGGCTGCTCTACACTCCCACTCCGTGCTTCATCTCTTCGATATGGCTCAGAAATGCACTCATTGTTCGAAAGTGTGTAGTACGGCTGAGGAATTGAAGAATCATGTGGAGAGTGAACATGCGAAGGAGGAGGAGACGCGCTGTGATCTTTGCAATGAGGGATTCAGCACGAGGAGTCAGTACATGGCTCACGTCAATTCGGTGAGTGGTCTCTCTTTGTGTTTCACTCTTTTGGTTCACCTCTCTTTTTCTCTCCTTCTTCTTCTTCCCAGTTTTTCTCTCTTCCCATTTAGTCTCTGCCTCTTTTACTCTGTTTCTCTGTTTTTCTGTCTCTGTCTCTCTGTCTCTCTGTCTCTCTCTCTCTCTATCCGTGTCTCTTTCTTTCATTTTCACTCTCTCTCTCCCTCCCTCCCTCCCTCTCTCTCTCTCTCTCTCTCTCTCTCTCTCTCTCTCTATACTTTCTCTAAGTTCTCTATCTATCGCTCTTGCTCTGTCTCTGTGAAAAACCCTCCTTAACCCCCTCCTCTTTTAGGTGCGTCACCTGCACGAGGCGAAGAAGCAGCTGGAGGCGGGCTCCGTCAGTCTAAACCAACAGGTGGGCGTGGCTTCGGCTGAATCCCGGGGGCGGTCCGTCGCTTCTGTAATTAATCATTCGATCCGTTGAGCCCGTGTTATTAGTTCTCGGGGCGCATTGATCATACGCACACACCGTCGACCGCAAACTGTTCCTCATTAGCATCTCTCGATCGAATTCCACCGCACAACCATTGCTACCAGTCTCATTGAACACCCCATCCCCACTGCTTATCTCCTTCTTTTTCCACTTCCAAAGTAGAAGGCCTTGTCATCCCTATGTATACACACTGCAGATGGGCCATAATTCGCTGTAGATGTCCTGAAATGCGCAATTTCGCAGCACCTGAAGCCATAAATTTCATTTGTCCCATTGAGCGACGCGCAATTTGAGCGCTGCGCCCGGAACCGTGCAATGTTTTGATTTCCACCATCGCCCCTCTGGGAACTCGCTTTCCTTTGCCAAACTTTGGCATGGCTAATTGCCCCCCAATTAACCCAGGTTGTTAAGGTACTATCCGCCCTGCAGAACCCCACCAGCCCTGGGGAGAAGAAGCCTTTCCGCTGCAACGTTTGCAAAATCGGCTACGGCCAAGGGGCTACCCTCGATATTCATCTCAGGTAACATTTATTTTTGAAACTATAAAAGAGATATTCAGATCTGTTGCTCATCAATCGAGAATGAACAAGTTGGGAGAACTGGTGGCCTCGAAGGAGATTGATCCAACCAAGCCCGTGCTGGAGCAGCCCGGAGGAGCTCCTCAGAAGTTGATCAGAGAACTCGTTGGAAATGATGACGAGGTGAGTCCTCTCTCTATGTCTCTCTCTCTTTTCTCTGTCTCTCTATTTACCCATCAAATTGTTGATTCTCATGTAAATGAGCGGCGCGACCTTCTGCGGTGCGAGGACGGGAAACGGGGGAAGGGCGCCACCGAAACTTTTGTTCCCACAAGGGCGGGGCGCGACAAATTCAGACAAAGTTTTTTAATTGTGTTTTAAAATATAATAGACGTAACTCTAAGATGAATGATTTTAAAAAAAATGAAATTTTGATATTCCTCAGTTAACATTTTGGAGTTTCGGACCCTTTTTGGAATTTTGGACCCTTCTCCTTTCAGCTGTTTTCCTATTTTAGGCCTTAAAATGTCTCTTTCGTTGCCTTTTCCTCTTTCACAGTTTTTCTCTACCTCATTGCGTATCTTTCCCTGTATCTCTCTCTTTCGGCTTTGGGATAGTTAACACGTACGCGTACCTACATACACACAAGCACACACACACACACGCGCGCGCGAGAGAGAGAGACAGAGGGACAGAGAGACAGAGAGACAGAGAGACACTCACTCACACACTCAGTTAGCAAAACCATGCTTGTAAGGAACCACCACCCGCTTCCCCTAAAACATTTCCTTCTCTGCGTCTCTCTCTTTCCCCTGCTCTCTCTCACCCCTTTCGAGTGAGGCAGCCGGCTGGCGTCAACGGTTCCCACGCACAATAGGCGCGCTCTGGATCATTGTTCAAACAAATCAATTAAAGGCAAGTTTCGAGGTCGATCGAGGCAATAATTACGGTGTGTCGGCGACTGCTGCGCGAACGACGCAAATGAGCGATCGATTGAAGGACCGTGGTTTCAGACGACGACGACGGCCGCTTCTCAGCAGAACGTGATGAACGTCTTCAATCTGATGAACATGTTCATGGGACAGAACCCCATGGGAATGGCATTTGGGACGACGCCAGTGGCCGAGGAGGAGGAACAGGAGACGCTGAAGACAGCAGCTGATCTACTCAACATGCTCAAGACCTTCGGCATCGACAGGATCACAGCCGCTTGTCCTGAACTGCTTCTGAAGTGGGTTGAAGAGTAAAAAGGGAATTGGTAATTCACTAAAACTGAATTCAGTCACTTGCATTCCTTAGTCTAGCGGTTAGCGCCTCTGTTTCTACGCGTTCAGTGCCTAGTTCGATCCCCGCGGCGGTTTCTGAATTTTTCTCATTTGAAGATCAATAAGGTTATACGGTACTTACGATAGCCGCTTTTTTCTTGTTTGCTCTAAGGTTCGAAATTTCATATCGGCGCGCGTTTCGCACTATTGTTTCGCGCTACAGTAGCCAGCGTGTTGCGCGACGCGAATCAATCGATACTACGATAAATATACCTAAATTGATCCTATTTTTCCACATGTCGTTTGCTTCCCAAGTTTCACACAAATAGGTTTTCCCATTCTAAGGTGTGAGCTTGAAAAAAAAGTCGAAATTATATCCAAATAGGAGCTAGGAAATACGTGTTTCATCCATTACAAAGTTTCTAAACTGAAAAAGTGCTATTGAAAGCTATTTTTTCACCTTGATGCAGAAACGGGCCGGGGCTGGTCGGATCGAGAAAAGTATCGGTCTGACCGACCCGTTTCAGCCCTGTTTGTAAACTTGTCAAATTATAGTTTCTTTAAGTCGTTTTTTTCAGGTTACATAAAATATCATAAACCTTCCAACCTCTTTCATGATACTTCTATTACATATTTAAACTAATTCTAAGTTAGCAAAAATTAAATGCCTCGACCGGGGTCGAACCTTGTTTGCGTGGGTCAAAGTTGGACTAGGTGGTCCGAGCAGACGGGCCGAAGCGGGCCGCCTGATAGTTAAATTACTTTTTAGAGAATGTCTTTTAGGCTTGGCAAGCTGACAGTTATTCCTGATGAGCAGATTTCCCAGCTGTGCAAAGTCGACTGTACCGAGTGTGGACAAACCCACGCCTCCATCGTGGTAAGACCTTTTCTATCGCCTATTAGACTAAATTTTTTATTCAGTGTAAAATTCGATTTCAGGTGCTTGGTGTTCACTACCAAGACACTCACTCCTGCGCCCTTCCTGAAGCCCTTCTCCGTCGCTTCTGCGACCGTCTGCTGTCAGCTGCTGGGGAGGCCTCAACCCCTTCGGGCCATGACTCTCCAGCCACGACTTCAAGAGACACGACGAGGGATAACAGCGAACCTCCGGAGAAAAGGCCCCGCTCAGGTCCTACTCCGCCAGAAAAACCGGACCTAACCCAGATGGCCATGTTGGGGATGATGACTGGAGGATTCAACCCTTTTATGCAAGCAAACCCATTCATGGCCCCTGCAATGCAAGACTTTTTCAACCCTCTCTTGGCTCAACAGCTGAATATGGGACAATCTCCGGCTAAAAGAGCAAGGACTAGGATATCCGATGACCAGCTGAAGATTCTGAGACAGTACTTTGACATCAACAACAGTCCCTCAGAGGCTCAGATCAAGGAGATGTCGATCAAAGCAGCTCTGCCCGAGAAGGTGATCAAGCATTGGTTCCGCAACACGCTCTTCAAGGCGAGTTTTTTGTTTCTCTTCTCAGGCCATGATTACGGGCCGAATTGGTGACAGCCAAGTGAGTCAGCGGTGGCGCGCGTGGGAGACGACGAATGTACCGTAAGACAATGCCACGCTTTCATTAAAAATTGGAAAGGGGAGAAATTGGAAATGGAAGAGGAAAGAGAGGAAGTATCATAGTGAGTGAACAAGTGCTTTACAATTGGGTGGGCCCGGAGCGTGATCGAACTTGCAACAATTTGAGTGGCGCCGCCTTAGACCTCTAGGAGCCCAACCCAAGAACATTAGGGCACATTTTTGCAAATTTCAATCAAAATATATTGCAATATTTAAGCTAAAAATCAAAATTGTAGGCGCATTGCGAGAGTCACTTTATCAGCAACGTTTTCTGTACCAGAGTTTCGAGTTCAGTTCATATTCACACGTACCACACACGTTCGTATACGTATACGTGTCACATTCATGTGTACACTCACACACGCGTACCCACATGCACACTTTTACACACGCACACGCACACACGCGCGCGCGCGGGCGCACACACACATACACACACAGGAGTTCGCGTTTACGCACATACTTACACATGTACATATGCACGTATACACACGCACATATTCACTCACGTACATTCACATACACACAAGCACACCATAGAAATTGAGACATGCTGCTCGTCAATCCTACTTCGGCCAAAAAGCGACATCGCCTCTATTGTAGCTCACTATTCTCATGTAAAAATTCGAATGTTAACATCAGAATAATCTCACTCAGTTACTAAAACCGCCGACGTACGGTTGGCGGGCTTTATAAAGCGAGAGCTGAGAGGCAAAGAAGAGTTTCCAGAACAGGAATATAGAGATATTGAGAATATGAAAATATAGACCAACCGTGTAAACCCTAATGAAAAAGATATTTTAGGAGCGTCAACGAGACAAGGACTCTCCGTACAACTTCAGTGTCCCTCCCCAAGTTGGCATCGACATGGACGCGTATGACAAGACCGGAGAGACGAAAGTCGTTCCCCTCACTCCTGAGGTAGAGGTTTCTATTTATCGTTTAAAAAGGTATTCAGGTTAAGGCTGAAATCAAATCTGAGCCCTCTCCTGTTGAGAAAAGACCGGAACCCACTCTGCCCCAGCTGAATCTGGCCACTATGATGCAACAGATGCAGCAATCTCAGTTCTCCTTCATGGATCCTATGCTCCACGGTAGGGTAATTAGATAATTGGGGGTAATTAAGTATTTTAGGTCAACTTCCTCAGTTGCCCCAGCAATCGACCACCACTGGAAGGAGGGCGAATCGGACGAGGTTCACGGATTTTCAACTGAGGACTCTGCAACAGTTTTTCGACAAACAGGCCTACCCCAAGGACGATGATCTGGAGTTACTTAGCAAGAAGCTTCAGTTGAGCCCCAGGGTGATTGTGGTCTGGTTCCAAAACGCTAGACAGAAGGTACTTAAGGTACATAAGGCCTTAGTTATGTGAGTTTAGGCGAGAAAGATCTACGAGAACCAGCCCAACCATGAAAACAACGATCGGTTTCTGAGGACTCCTGGGTGCAATTTTCAGTGCAAAAGGTAGTTTTTCATCTTGAAAATTGAAAATTTCTCTAAATTTTTAGGTGTAACCTTGTGTTTCAACGGTACTACGAACTGATCCAGCATCAGCAGAAGGTGTGTTACAAAGACGACGGGCTGGCCCTGGCCAATGACAACAAAGGAGTGGAGGAAGGCCTCACTGAGGATGAAAAGGCCCTGGCTCAAACGGCCTCAAGCTCCGAGAGCAAGCCAAACCCTGCGGATTTGTTGAAACTACTCGGAGGAGGGAAAAGCAGCACAGAAGCTCTGCTGAGGATGTGTGAATCAGCCAACAACCCTTCCACCGCAGCCTACAGCAAGAGATGCCCCTTCTGTGCACTTCTTTTCAAATCGAAGACGGTATTCTGGGTTTAGAAATGGGGTTCAAAGCAAGATTTAGGCTATGGTGGAGCATTTGACAATGAAACATGCCCAGCAGATGTTGTTCGCTCCTCTGGATCCGGATTCACTCCCAGACGCGGAAGATGTAAGTTTGTTGGGCAATATTTATTGTTTTAAAGGAATCGTCAGGTTTTACTGCATACTTAGATTTTTCTTAACCCGCTCCTTATTCCGATTGCGATAGGCGTTACCGAAGCTCCGACTACCTGAGGGAGTTGTTGAATAAATATGGCTGCTTGGAGCGAACCTCTCGCTGAGAGACGCAGACACACCGAGAAACTCTTCTCGGACTCTGTTTCAACAGGAATCTCTGCTGCTAGCGTGTTAAATAATTTAAAAAGTTACACTTACACTTTAAACGGCTAAAATTGAAGCCAGCATTTGAATTTCCGCAACGAAAAATTTGGCACTGTGACAGCCTGCCGATTTGCGCATACTTTTCTGTAAACACCGCGGCATGAGCTTTGTAAATGGACTGTTCGCTGAAAGTTCGCTTAAATACACACATAACTCCAAAATTACCTTGGGCTGTATTTCACTCATTTGCAGATTTCGGTTGCCCGCTGTTTAACGCCATGCGGAAACCCTGCTGCACATTGCGGCACGCCCCGTCCGTCGAAAGCTACATTTGAAAACGGCGACTGCAAACCCGTACTAAAATCGCCATTTCTCTTTTCAAAGTTAGCGAAAATTGAGAAAATGTTCAGAGCTACGACTCAGATCTACAACCTTCGCCGCAAATAATCTTGAATATAAAATGATAAAAATTGGGGTTGTGGTCGATTAAACGCGGAAATCAGCTTTGATTCTCAATCAATCTTGTTTCTTCAGGTCCCTGTTCTCTCGTGCTCCGACCCAAAGGACCTCCCAGGAGTGCTCGACCTTAGCAGTGCGGGCCAAGACAGGGAGTCTCTCTCGATGTCCCCCTTCCTCGCTGGTCAAAGCGACGGAGATGACTTCAACGACTGTGCAGATGACTCCACCCTCGCCTCTCTCGTAGCCAGTTCCACTCCAGGAGCAGCCAGAAGTCCCGTGAACAACAAACGCTACAGAACACATCTGACACCGGTTCAAGTTCACGTGAGTTTCCAAATAGTTTCTTACAAAAACGAGAGTTCAGGTGATGAAAAGCGTGTTTAATGACTACAAAACGCCTTCGATGTCAGAATGTGAAAGCCTTGGAAGAGACATCGGCTTGCACAAACGGGTCGTGCAGGTGTGGTTTCAAAACGCACGGGCCAAGGAGAGGAAGAACAGAGCTTCCAATGGTTTGTTTTCTTCCCTTAAACGCCTTATTCGATGCCTTAACGTCCTTAAAAGTTTACGAAAAAGTATACATTAGCGCCCCGAGTATCCCCACAAAAGTCCTTTTTTGGACTGGAAATCAGCGTATGCAGTGCGAGCCGCTCTGAAGTCTCAAGTCGCCGATTTCAAATTTCAACCCAATTTTTTCAGGAGAGAACGAAGACGTCTTCAGAAGCACAGCCACCGGTTGCACCTTTTGTGGAGTGGACTACATCGGCCGAATGACCATGCAAGATCATCTCTTCAGCCAACAACACATGTCCGCCCTCAAAAGTCAGACCAAAAACGAAGGCAACTTGACGGAAAGTGTTCATGAAAATGGCTCCGACCGGTTGAAGGCTTCAGCTCTGCTAAAGTAAGATTCCCACTAAAACTTGAATTTCATTGATTTTTAGACCGTCGAAGTCACAACTGGGAGCTGTGATGAATGGGTTTCCATTCCAGTTCATGAACGGAATGATGAACCCAACTGGCATGCCCATGATGTTCGATCAGACCTTGTTTGGAGTTCCAGTTACGGTGCTTCAAGTACCAGATGCTGTCAAAGAACAGATCAAGTCGGACATGGCGGCAGGACATTCGAAATCCAGGTTGGTATTGGCAAAGTAATTTCTACTGACTTATAGCTGTCGCCAAGATGAAATCATATACTAATTGCGGAAATGTGCAAATCATGCTCTGTCGTCACTGATTAGACTACGAACTTCAATGTCAACAGGGGATCACTGGAACATTTTTATTTTATTGGCATGATTCCAATTTGGCGATAGCTATATTTTACCCTAAAATTTCGATTAACATAATATGTTAAACGTCCCCAGTCTTCATAATGTTAACATGTTTGCTCTACGTGGGTTGTTTTCACGGGATACATTTGGTGACATACGAGGGCGAGCCCCATCCTTAGGGTACCCCTGCCCCCCTCCCCGCCCTTGAAAAAGTTACCTATGGGGGGGGACTTAGCGATACCCACTCTTCTACCTAGGCTTTACCCCGCAAAGCCTTTGGGTAAAGGTCAAGATTTCAAGTTTGGGCGTAAATGATATATCGAATAACTTGTGGAGGGGGGCGGGGGATGCACATACACAAAACTATGCTAATTACAGTTTCTTCACCTTTTACCCAACACATTTTCCGGGAGATTCGAAATTTCGTTCCAAGACCCACCGAACAAATTGGTCGTATGTTTGTTATACTATCGAAATTTATGTTGTATTATACCAAAATATCGAACGAAAATCCAAAATTGCTTTGGTTGAACGTTAAATTTGATATTTCGCGCCAGGACCCAAAAAAACTGTATATCGATCGATTGTGGGATATGGCGTAGCTTTGAGTAAATTGCCAACATTTCAAAAGTAGAGCAAATCGCTTTGGGATGTGAGATATTAAATTTTCGGCCAGAACCCAACTTTTTGCAAAACGTACTGTAGGCGTCGCGAGAAAAGCCGCTTTTTCGCTTTTGCACGTTCTTTTCGCCTGCGTATATCACGAATGCTTAATGCTGCGCTAAGGCTGTTTTTGGCCACTTTGGCGACAACATGAATAATTATACCTAGCGAATAGAGATGACATCCAGAACAAAAGGGCATAGTGGTCCACTCTGGTGAAAATTCGGTCTAAGGAGATTGATTTAGCCCAAATCAGTGACTTTTACAAACTGCGTTTAACTTTGGGAGACATTTTTCGATATGCCTTTTGTAATTCACTCCATATATAAAAAGTTGTTTTCAGATTTACCCATGATGGAGAGTCGGTGTCTTCATTGAAAGAGGTTCTGTCTCCAGAAGACGCCTCTTGTCTCACAGCGGAGGAGGAAGAAGTGGGTTGGGGTTGCCCCGCCTGCAGCAACGTCTTCCAACTGGAACAACATCTGAAAACCCATCAACAACAGTTCTGCCGAGTCAGTGAGGTTTGTCTTATGTCTTCTGAATCCTTCTAACCCTAATCTTTCAGACTTTTACCCTTGTCCAAACCCACTACGGTTGTTCTGTGTGCAGTTCTCGTTTCGGCAGTCAGCGCGAGTTCCAAGCACATCTTTCTTCGGCCGAGCACCAGTCAAGACATGTCGCCTCGTCGAGCAGTTGATGTCCCTTTTTGTCATTCTTTCCCTTTTTGCCTCGGGTGATCTCCCCCCGTTTGAGTCTTTGTTCCCCGAGCAATACGAGCAGCCTTTGCCCATAGTCAGATCTTTATCCCGCATAGAGTTCTACCGATGTGACCGTCCGGTTCTGCCTTGTGATTAGACCACTCGATTCTATTACGTCTCGGCTTTACGTGACAGCGCTATTAACAGATGCATCTCGAGTAATAATATGACGTGAATAAAGATATAGAGTTATTCGCTTTTTTGTAAAATCTACAGAGAGAGAGGGGAAATTCAAGGACATATTTCAGGGGGGATCCGATGCAACTAGATAGTTCCCAGATATCAAGTGAGTCTCGTACTCATATTATTCATGGACTTGATGGTCCCTTTAATAATGCACCTTAAAGGGCTCGTAAGGGGCCTTTTCAGAATCGCATGCTAATGAAGACTTGGTAAGCATTTTGCGCACGGCCGTTGTCTGGAGCGGTGTTCGGAAAAATTATTTCAATTGAAATGGCTCGATTAGCATACCTTCCATTTCCAATCAGAAAAGGCCCCTTACGGGCCCTTTAAAGGTAGCAGATGAATATTTACCTTCAAATTTCTCATACCGCATTTCTCCTCACCTGGGAACATACATACGATACAGAGAGAGAGAGAGAGAGAGAGAGAGAGAGAGAGAGAACGATTCCCACAACATACGCGAAAACACTTTTGGTGAATTTGTGTGTCAGAGCTTGTCTATTCGAAGAGGTATTTTTTCTGACAAACAACAAACAACAAAAACACGTTTCAAGACTTTTCGAGGGCTTCTTACTTATCGCCAAATCAACTTCGGCAGATTTGGCTGCGTACACGCCTGAGTATCCTATATTGCACGCTTTTCTCTTGGAACAAAATTAAAACAATGGCACGTTATTCTGAAGTAGATTTGGCACGAACTATACTTCAATTACCTAAAATTTTGAAAATAAAGGCGAACATATAATTAGGAAACGGAAATATTTCGGCCAGTGTGGGAATGTAATAAACCGCATTCAGAATCTGTGTTCAAAAGTTGTTGAGCTCGACTGATTATTGACTTATGCGCCCATCTAAACCGTCTCATAGCAGTTTTATAGCACGTTTTGCTTTATTTCAAAACTCAGAACTTTGTTACTTATTTTACTCAACACGTGACTCGGTTGGTTACACTAACCAAAATAGGTCCTCTCGCAAGTTCTAGTTAGATATAGCAAACCGAAAGCCTATGCGAATGCGGCAATATGCAACTATTTCGAGGATAGATTTGACATCATGTATCCCATATGGACGACAGTTATAGTTCTCTCCATCCGTAGCTGAACGCATAGTTCTCACGAGAACGGCCGGCCTTGTCGAGCCGCCCGTTTCAGCCCGGTTTCTAAACTTGTCAAATTGAATGTTGTTTAAATCGATGTTTTAGCTAACATTAAAATTTTAAAACAAATTTTAAAAAAAAAACAAATTAAGTGCCCCCACCAAGATCGAGCCTTGGTCGCATGGGTGGGCAGTTGGACTAGGTGCTCCAAGTAGACGCGGGCTGTGCCGTGAGAACTATGGCTGAACGTAACTATTGGAATCTTTTTTAGTTGTTGTCTATTAAGGTCCTGCAAACGCTGCTTCCCCAAAGAAGACCAACTTGACCAAGAAGCATTTGGAACCGAAACAAAAGACAATGTGGATCAAACAAATCAGCATCGTGGGATTGAATTCGACAACTGAGATTTGCTATTGATGTTCAGGAAAGAGACTTAGAGAATAACCGTAAGTATGGACGTGTAACATTATGACGAGGGGTCTTTCCAGCTTGGATATGTGCAAATCTTTCATGTTCCGTGATTTGAGCTCTCTGCATCGCTTACGAGCCTTCGTAAATCATTGCATGCTTGGTTTGTCGTCTTTAAAATACACGTGACAAACAATTCTGTGACAGACCACTAGAGTCTAGAGGAGAGCAAGAGATAAGACACAAAGAGTTCCGTTGTGCTTTGTAGTGTTCTGAGTGATGAATTAAGTGAAACCGTCTCTATTTGCAGTTAACAGTTTTAATGGTATTAATAATTAGTCACACATACAGAATTGGGTAAAACCATTAGTCAGAATCCTTAATAGAGTTTTCAAAAGCATTCTGGCCGCCAACCGAATATTGGCGATACTTGGACTTGCAAAGAAATATTCTGGTTTGAAAATCGAAATACTCGCTACAGCATCAAAACCTTTGGAAAGAAAAAGTGATCTACAAAAGGGGCGTGGCAAAGTTTAGCCAAAATAGGATTGCCGAGAAGTATGACTTGTTGCTTTCCAAAGGTGGAGGTATCTTTTGATTTGTGTTTATGTGCTATCGCAAGGGAAATCAAAGCCAAAGTCCTTGTTCTTCTATCACGGCGGGTCCGGAACCACTCTGGCGGAACATCCTTTCAGCCGTCGTTCTGCAATCAATTTCCTGGATCGAAGTCATTTGAGACCAATGTTTTACGAGTTCATCGCGTCCTTCCGACGTCAGAAACCGTACTTTGCAACCAAATCATAGAGGAAGCCTTATCTCAGCCGATATCGCCGCTTCGGTATTAAAGAGAGACTGTTCTGAGCAGCCACACTCTCTTTCAACCACAGGCCAACAGTCATTTTCCCTAGGGGGAAGGCCTTTTATGACTTCCATGCATTTAACATTTCTTTGAACAAATAATATGATTCATTTCAGTTAAACCATGAGGGTCCTTCTTTGTCTTCTGGCCACCGCCGCCCTCTCCATGGGATTCGTTATCCGTGGTATGTGAATGTTTCTATTTACAAAGTACAAAGACACAGCGTTTCTTTGGCTAAATTGCTGTTACGGATGAAAATCCAATGCTGCAACTTTGATTTTTTAAATGAATGAAACATAAAAAAAACTTTTACAAAAAGTTCCAGGGCAGTTTATTTGGAATTTCTCTTTAGCATTCGCGATTTTACATAAATGTACACTGCTGAAAATAAGTATAAAAAATAGGCTGAAAATCAAATTTCGAAAAATTCCAACCGTGTGCCTTTTTTGTTTTTTTTTTGCAAACGGCGCCGGCCTGTGGTATATCCTAGTGAATATTCGTTTTCGGCACCTTAATTTGTTCATAAGGGGACCGTCGGGGAATTTTTCATTTTCAGTTTCATCGGGTACGGTCGAAAATTCTACTCATTTTCCCAGTAATCTTGTTCTATTAGAATGGCAACTTCCAAATTAGACTAGCTTGTAAACATCGGGCATGCAGGTGTTGTGGTCATCCGCAGAATCTGCAGACGATCGGCCGGTTTGGGGCACTTTGAAGCCAGATTTCTCGAAAACGGAGAATTTCGAACCCTATGTTGTATAGAGTTTTTTGATCAGCTGATTTTTATCTTTTACATGTACCAAAGTTGCAAAAGGTCCCTGACGGTCCCTTTAAGACTTTGCTCAATCGAATGAGTTAGTCTGTATCAGCCCTGAAACCCTCAAATATCTTTTAAAATAGCAAAAAAGTGAGCCTACACTTTTTGTCTTATCCTTTTGTACTTTTTTGCCCTAATCTTCGCAGCACGGTGTGTTTAGTACAATGTATCTTAAAAGTATACTTTACAGCAAGAATAATTTTAAAAAATCAAGTTTGAACCAAAAAGTTAATTGAAACAGCTGTGCGAGCTGAATGATCAAGCCCTGTGCAGGCCGGCCCATTGCTCGTGTTCCTTAAAATAAATATGTTTTCAGCCCAGGACCCTCAGTGCGACACCGACTGGATCTACTACTCCATGACCAACTCTTGCTATTTCGTGAGTTTCTTATCTTCAGGGGGTTGTAAAATCATACATCCAGGTCTGGTGATAGGGTGTGTCTTCAAGGGGTGTTCCGTCTAAAAAATAAAGATTCAGAGCAAAACGAAACTGCAGGGCTTTTTTAAGCGCTCAATTTTGTAAAACTTAAAATACAACCCTGAAACGTTTTCACATTTGCAAACTTTACTTTGTGCACTCTTTTCACTTTGGCTTTGGCATAAGAACGGTTTTTTCAGAAACATGTGTTTCTATGATATGTTTCCGAAAAACGGAAAGCGCTTTGGCCAATTCATAAAGGATTGCGGTCATTGCATCTTACCGCGAAAAGTTCTGGCAACCGCTTGACTTTCAAAATATCTTAGTCTCCAAATTACGAGGATTCGAGTACAAACCCGCACTGAAAAATAAAGTCTGTAGTTAATGTGGTTGTACTTCAAAAAAAGTGGTCTGAGAATCTCTACTGTGGTTCGTGAGTAATGGTAAAAATTCTCCAAATTCAGCGATTTTCGGGAAGATGCTGTTAATAGCTAGTTAAACGAGTACTTTCGTTGGTTTTCACATGCAATTTTACAACATAGCCGTTCCTGAAACAGTTGAAAAAGAGAAAAATGCGCGCGCGTTTTGAAACCATATAATTTCGGACTGCCCCGCCGAGGCCACCTCTGCGGTGTCTAAACATAGATGCTACCCATGCGTACCTACATTTGTTTGTCGCTATAGTTCGTGCCAAAACTACTTCGGAACAACGTGCCGATGTTTTGATGTTGAGATTAAAGCGTGCAGTATAGGATACTCAGCCCGTGTACGCAGTCAAATTGACCGAAGTACATTTGGCGAGGACATCATCCGCCTATAGGAAACAGACCAGATTTTGAAACAAACAAGAATCTTTTCAGCAAGGAGACTACCTGGAGTTTGACACTGCCGAGGCCAACTGCAAGAGTCTCGGAGGGCATCTCACCTCTATCCATAACGCTTTTGAGAACAAGTTTGTGCAGTGTGAGTTTTCAACCTTTGCCTAAAATCGGCCTTGTTTTTGTTGAACAAAATCTCTATTTCAATTCACAACAAAGTTTTCAGCCCTGACCGAGTCCGGAGAGAAGCAGAACACCGAAGGCATGACCTGGATCGGCCTTCACTTCGTGGTAGGACCTTCAACACAAATTTCTAACAAAGAAAAGTTTTTAGAACAACGAGTGGCAGTGGACCGATGGCTCTGACACTTCCTACGCCTATTGGATGGCCAAGATGCCCGAGAAGCCCTCCAAGTACCCCTGCACTGAGCTGCTTCAGGACGACTACACCTCCAAGAGGAACGTTAAGGGAGAGTGGCAGAACTGCCTCTGCTCTCACAAGATGAGGAAGTACGTCTGCAAGAAACCCGCCAACTACATTGCCTTCAACTAGAGAATAAAGAGATTTATGCACAGGTGTACTCGTAGATTGTACTCGGATTGCACAGGCAGGGGAATGAGAGGGAATGAGAAATCATAGGAGGAGAGAGGCAGATTAGGAGGAGATCCAGTTGTGGAAGAGGTTGTAGCCAGCTGACATTATAGAACGCACCATTCCGACATCCTGAAAGTAGATTTTCAATAATAGAACAACAACAGAAGAAAACAGAGTTTAGTTTCCCTATTGTGGCTTTTAGAAAGCTGTAGAGATTGCAAGATAATTTTATTCAAGGACTTTTCTAAAGGCAACTTTGATAACTTGAAAAGTTCTCACGGGCCGGGCCGATTTGAAAAATTTCTCGGCCTGGCCTGTCTCGGCCCGGTCCGGCCCGCTTCGGCTTGTCTACTCGGACCACCTAGTCAAACTGTCACCCACACGACCAAGGTTCGATCTCAGTCGGGACACTTTATTTTTTGCTAACTTACTAGGGAATGCTCCAAACTGGCCCCCAGCAGATCGAGATGAGCTCTATGCCGTTTGAAAGAGAATTAAATTCTGAGTCGAGTAGTGAAGTTCGATTTTGCTAAACGGTTTTAATTTTTGAGTATCGATCGATTTTCGCGGCGCTCGGCCCGCGAAAATGCCAAGCGCTGTCTCAAAAGCGGCGCCGGGCCAACGAAACCCGATTGATTCCCCAAAATTAAAACCGTTTAGCAAAATTGAACTTCACTACTCGACTCAGAATTTAATTCTCTTTCAAACGGCATAGAGCTCATCTCGATCTGCTGGGGGCCGGTTGGGAGCATTCCCTAGTTAGAATTTGTTTAAATGTATAATAAAATTTTAATAAAAATGTTTGCGGATTTTAATATTAAACCTAAGCTGAAATAACGCTTTAAAGAAATTTACATTTGACAAGTTAACAAACCGGCCCGGTCCGTTTTAGCCCGGTCCGCTCCGGCCCGCGGGCCTGCCCATCTCGTGAAAAACCTAGTTCTTGAATTTTGACACCTGCCAATCTGGGAGTGTGGAGATTCAGCACACTCCAAGAAAAATGCATGCTAAACTTGGCTTTTGGCGCCTAAAACATTTGGGGGAATTGGCAAGGTATTGTCGTGGTTTTACTTGTATGAAGCATGAAGTTGTGTTCAATTTCGATTTTCCGTAAAAATGTTAATTTTAAAATTAGCGGTAAATGTCAAGAGATGCGCGGCTTATTATGTCTAGAAATTCATTTGAGATTTTATATAATAAAGTTATTATACCGAACAGTAAATCTGTTAAACTAACTAATTAGGGCAAATGCTGTGTATATGGCTATCGGCAAACAAAACCATAGGCTTATGAATAATGGAACTAACAATAAAGCACAAATTAAAATGATTCAAGCTCTGTTTCTCTAGCTCTCTATCTCATTCTCTCTCTGTCTCTCTCTCACTCACTCACTCTCTGTCTGTTTCAACATTGCTTACCTCAATCGGGACATTCTCCTTCTGTCCGTCCTCCTCTTCAGCGCCTTCCTGGTCAAGATCCTTCTCCTTTCCAATCTCATCCAAGATCTTCTGCTCCCCGTTCTCCTGCTTACCAGTTTCGTCGCCCTTATCCTTCTGTTTGATGGATGCATCCGAAACACAATCCTTGGAGTCCACAACGGTGAAAGTGGAAAGCAGGTCTTCCGGCTGAAAACACGATTTTACACGAAAATTTTCTCTTCCTCGTTATGATTTTATGATACGACGTTATTAAGCTCGAGGCATTTGAAGCTAGTTACTTTCATTTTAGGATAAAATCTTCGTTAAACCTATGCTTAATGAAACATTGTATGAAAACTTCGCAAAAGTTTGATTTTCAGATGTAAAATAGAAAAGATTTACCTCCTCAACGGGAATGTTGTCGAGAGTGGGCATCTCCATGCTGTCCAGAGAGTATGGCTTGATAATAGTCAGATCAGTCAACGGAAACATGTCGTCCGAGTATTTCTTTGAAGGCGCTGAAAACAACCCTTTATTGACCGAAAACAGTGAGCAGCGGCGGGATGACAGCAGCATGATGAAACATGGCGAAACATGTTTCAACCACGATTTCAATTAGGCTTTAGGTTGTTTCTAGTTCAATTTTTGATTCGAGGCGAAGAATTTTTAAGAGATTATGCGAAAGTTTTCGTCTGTCCTCAAGCTGTGTGTTGGAAAGAAACAAAAAGCCAAACGAATCGTCAGGTACCTTTTTGAAATGCTGTCTTGATACATTTGCTGAATAAATTTTCCTAAATTAAACATTTTCCAACGGTGTTTCAAACGACGATTGTAAACAGAGTGCAGCACAAGAATTTGCAAAATATTCCGTAGGTCCATGTATTTCGCAATTATGAAAAATGAGCTTCTGTTTTGATACGTAGTTCATAGCTCTATTTCATAAATCTGTTTCAAACAGATACTCAAAACATTTTACAGTATTTTCCGTATAAAGAGTGAATTAACCATGTGATTTGTGTGAAATTGTAAAATATAACTCACGATCGGGCCAGAAGGAGAACCTAATCTTGGAGTCGTCTTGGTGGAGCAGCCGATGCATTCTGGAATTGTTGGGATAATGACGAAATATTCGTATTTCGACAAAACACGCGCAACTGACTGATAAGGAGAAAGCGATGAGAAAAAGCCATCTGCGGGACACCTCTGAGGAGGAGGTTTGACCTTTCAAAGAAGCGAATTCACTTTGAAAAAAATACAGTTTAGGTTACTAAAAGATGTAATTCAATTATTTAGTTAATATATTAACATCCAAAAATGGAGCTTTTTTCAGTAGGTTATATATAGTTCGTGCCAAAAGTACTTCGGAACAACGTGCCAATGTTTTGATGTTGTTCCTATATTAAAGCGTGCAATATAGCATACTCAGGCCGTGTACGCAGCCAAATAAGTCGAAGTAGATTTGGCGAGGAGTATAGTAAAAGCGGAAAAAGCGAACCGTTTTATGCGGCGGTCGGAGGGCACTGTTAGGGGGGGGGGCAAGTGTTTTCGCAATCCGCCTGGAGGAGACGTGGCTCACAGAGGGGTGTTTGGGTGAAATATCGATTTATCATTTGGATTAACAGTATAATTTTTGTTAATAGGTTTGCGAAAAAGGAAACTCTTTGCTTATTAACAATCTAAGAGAGTAATTGGGAGTATCGCTTAGATAGAATGACTATGCGGGGAGCAAAGGATAAACGTTCTCCCGTATCAGTGAGTTGTGAGAAATTACGAAAGCTGATTCAGCCTTTGAGAACATTTATTTTATTGAGGATAGGGGTTTCAAAGAGATAGACAAAGGAGATTAAGAGAGATGCAGAGACCTAGAGAAAAGAGGGAGGGAGGGAGGGAGGGAGGGAGGGAGGGAGGGAGGGAGGTAGAGAGAGAGAGAGAGGTACAACGACTGAGCGAGATAAAACTAGAAATACAAGAATTAAGAAAGAAATAGAGAGATAAATATAGAAAGAAAAGCATAGAGAGAAACAAATGGAGAGTAGAGATAGAGTGATAGAGAGAGATAGAAAGAGAGAGAGAGAGAGAGAGAGAGAGAGAGAGAGAGAGAGAGAGTGAGAGGAAGGAGACAAGAGGAGGAGGGCACCCGACCGCTTTCGGCACAGAAACACAAAACATTGCGCCGAGTGGTTCATCCTGCTTGCGGTTTCGAACGACGGCAGGATCGATTGATGATCGAGAAGCGACTACTTGGGAGGACCGAGTGACACATCGAGCTCATGTGACAGCGCACGTGCATATTGCCATAATTGTTGAGATCTCGGGCAAGGAGACAGATGAGAGAAACAGGAGAGAGATGCCTAGACAGAAGAGACAAAGATACAGAAAAGGAGGAAGGTAGTAGAGAAAGGATAAAGATAGAGGGTAGATAGAAAGAGATGAGAGTGAGAGATACACACAAAGAGAGGGGAGATAAAACAACATTGAAGAGAGGAGTCAGACAAAGAGAGATAATTCGTGAGAGAGAGTGAGAGAGAGAGAGAGAGAAGGAGAGAGAGAGGGAGAGAGAGAGAAAGAGAGAGAGAGAAAGAAACAGAGAGACAGGTGGCATCGAGAGCTACAAAGAGGCAGAGAATTGTAAATTAGATATTTTACCAAGAAAAAGGTGTGAAACAAAACGAACTCATAGGAAATGAGATGAAAAGAGAGAAACGAGCCAGAAACAGAGATATTTAAAAGAGACAACTATAGAAAAAGGCACCAAAAAGCTTCTATGGATCGATGCACTGGACAACAAAAGCCGAAGGTGTTGTCTTCCCTCCAGACCCCGCGGAGCCCCTTATTTTTCGGTCAACAACCTTATCATCCTAAGGCCTATTGTTTCAACGTTACACATGAGTCGCCTTCATTTCAAACTGACATTCCTTACTCTAAGGTTGTCAGGTGCCCTTCCCTTGGCTATCCTTCATTGGGTTAAATTTACAACTCCTTCGTTTGTTAGTACTCTGAGCACTCAGTGTGTACCTAAAATGATAAGCTGTCTTATTTTGTCTCCATTCCGTTCGTTTAATATTGTTGTTTTAAGTTTTTGGCAGAAGAGTCAAGTTTAATTTCAAACAAACTATCCAAAGATTGAAATATATTCGCTCTCTAACCATCACCGTAAGGTGAGTAATGAAATGAATTTAATGAGCTGAATTTCTGAATTTAATGAGCTGAATTTCATTCTAATTGGATAAGATAGCTCTGGAAAAGAGGAGGGTGCGAGACAATTTAGCATTTTTGATTCGCATATAGTTGCCGCCAAACTGGCATCATTCCAATTTGTGCCTTCATTCTCTGTTGATATTACAATTTTATGCTAATCTATCATCAACAGAGAATAGTTGAACGAAATTGGCATGATGCCCGTTTGGCGTCAGCTATGATTTCCGACCGTATCCGATCAAAAACCCTCCTTACTGTTCCTTTAAGGAAACAAAGAAAGCGACCTAGCGTTAACGTAGGCTAATTAGGCGTTCTGTTTTACGTGAATGGTCTCGAGCTTCCTGCATTTCTGCGCTTCTTTGGCTCGCAGACGGCCAACTTCCTAATTCAACAACTGTTAAGTTCCTCTCGTCATAAAAGTTTACTTTTAAATTCATTTCGATTTTGAATGTCTCTTCTTTACTGAGTTCTGGTGTTTGTTACTCATCCATCGGGTCCTTTATGATTAAAACAGTGCCCCTTCGGCATGAAACATATCAGTAGCTATATTATATGTAGCTATACCATGCATAGTTTGAACAAAACCAAAACAAAGATGCCGAAGATGTTTCATATCGCTCGAATTGTGGTCTTCTATTGAAGGGCTCGAAGTCCCATTGACATATGAATTTGACCCAACCTGCACTGCTCATTAGAATACTTGGTGGCGACAAAAACGTCCGTTGCAGTTAAAACCGCCTACCCTACTTCAACATTCACTGGCGAAGCATTTTATGTTTCGAGGATCAATCAGGCCTATCCCGGATGGGGAGCTGTTGCGCGGTATGTAGTGCTGTCTGCCCTCTTGAGCAACCGTGAGTTATGTATGTTACCAATCTAACCTCTAAATTTAAGGCGATTCCGCAGTCGTAACTGTAGTTGCAAAGCAATTCACCACTATAATCGTTTTTGGGCGTTTTAGGTGTTTTGCGATGAAACAATACTTTTGTTTAACTAGACCGTGTAATGATCACGTATCACAACAGTACGTGGGCCATTCCCCATTTTCCGAATGGAGCCGCCTGTAGAACGAATTTTGGTACTTTTTTCGTTAGCCTCTTGAGCTGTTCATGAGTTTTTTTTTCGAATATTCGCTTTATATGATTTGTACTAGACAATTCAGTTTGAAAGCGAAATTCCCTGCTTTAGCCAACTCGTCGTATTTCAACCAGTAAAAGACGCTTAAACCGATCATTGATCGGAATGACATCATTCCCCCCATTTTGACGGTCCCGATGCTCCTCGGCCCATTGTAGATGACAAACATTGCCGTGGCCTTCCACTACAGATGCCTTCGGTCGTTGACCGTTCATCTCCGCCTGCAAACTGATGAATGGCCAGCGGCGAAGGACACGAAAACTACAGGAATAGATGAAGGATCCATGGGAAATGGTGACCGGGCGTTCATTTATCAGCCGATATTAGTCTTCTGGATTTTACCAGGAGGGTACGAGCGCGCACCCTTCTGGCTTGCGACCTGCGGCCGTACCTACACGCGGCCATCGGCCGCTCATTTAGGCGGCCTACAGTCGCCATAATAGTGGCATACGGCCACTCATGTCTTGGTTTACGGATGTGAAGATGACGTGAAGAACACACACACAATGGTGAGAGTCAGAGAGTTTTATGATTAACAAGGACAGGCCCCCTCTTCATTTTAAGTGGGCCTCTGCCTTTAAACTTGGGCTAACGGTCGCTACAAACGCATTCCCACCCTTTCTGTAATACTCCCTTCCTTGCACCCGGTTGCTAAACACAAAGGCGATGACGACCGAAAGACAAATGACAGCAATCTCATAAATCAACCACGGGCAGTTGAATCACACTTCCGGAAAAGTATTTTTGTTTTGATGGAGGCTATTTTTGGCTCATTGACAGAGAGAAATTACTCTTTCCTATATCACTCTTCCCTTTACAATCGAATATTTTTGTCTAAAACAATAATTGCAATACATACGTATGCTGTAAAGAAACCATGGTTCCATCATCTGCATCTGCAGTCGTGTGACTTCAAAGACCAACAGTGGTCACGGTCAATCAGGGGGCGAATCGAATCATAACTAGTAGTGATGAGTTTTTCGAGAAATTTTCGGGGAGTCCCTCTTATAGTCAGGTGAAATTGACGATGTTGTGTATCCTACCTCTCCTTAGTCTCTCCTTGTTTTGGCACATACACACGGTTTATTCTTTAGGGCTGTTCCGTAAACCGCTAGAATGAATCACAGTTGTCGAATTCAATCCCAAGACGTTGACTCGGTTGATCCCATTCTCCATTAATTTTGAACGCCTCCTGGCCAAGTTGCTGGTACAGCTCTCCTTGGGGGGAAGCAGCTTCTTCTCTGGTTCCTGGAACGATTGTGGTACTGTGGAAGACTTCGGTGATTCATTTTGGTTGGAGCTACGTCCTCACGGGGCTTCACTCCGGCTTGAGGACGGACAATCCAGGCCCGGTTGGGAGAGCGACGAAGGAACCGACCGCACGGCCGCGTAAGACGCAGGAAAGTTTTGGCAACTTTGGGTTAAAGGGGCAGTAAGGGGCCTTTTCATTTCATTTTCGATCGGATACGGTCGGAAATTATGCGAATGAACTATGCAGCATCCCTTGTAAATACCGGACACGCAGGGCGTACTGGCCATCCGCACAATCTGCGGACGGTCGGCCGTTTTTGGACACTTTGAAGCCAGGTCTATCACAAAAGGGTACATTTCCGACCCATAGTCATATACATTTTCTTGATCAGCGAATTTTTCTCTCTTAGATGAGCCAATTTTGTAAAACCCGCCTGACTGTCCCTTTAAAACGCCTTAAAACATATGAAATGTATATTTCCCGCTAACTCTTTTTGAAAGCTTGGTTTCCAAGAACATTTCTTCTTTTCATGGAAGAAGGAGTCTATCACAGCTGGAAATTGCTGATTTTGACGTATTTTGGATAATTCTGTCTGGGGTCATCGCGACGGGACCAAATGCCAAGAATCCTTTAACGCTAGAGTATGCTTGGAAATCTACTCATATCTGAAATTTACCCCTACAACTCACCAAAACTAAGTCTCTTTATCATAATTCAAATGGTTAGAGTCTCTAGTAGTAATGTGTTGCTTGAGAAGGAACTTTTCCAAGGACCAACTCAAACTTGAATAGAAAAGACAAAAGGTTCGCTAAGATCACAGTGAGTTCGTAATACGGCCGCCAAAAATATGAGCCCAAAGAACGATACTTTAAATTTGTTAGCAGGACCCCGGAAATTGAAATACAAGGCGTTTCGAGACGTTTGTGATTCGTTCCAATCGAAACTATAGGTGAAACAAGCCCACATTTGCCCAATTTCGTCGCCACGTTAAAAATAAACCTATTTTCTTTAAAGGAGCCGCTCACGAGTCATACATAAAAACGGAAATGTTTTAAGTTGTCCGAATTACGAATTATCTTTTTATATTTTGCTCAAAGGAGCGAGATACTATCAAGCTCATTTGGTCGCTAAACTTGCGAAAAGCCATTTTTGTTGATATCTTTATGGCGGGTGGATCACCTGAATTTTTCTAATACTTTTAAACGGACGAATTTCGGGTAAGATCGGCCTAGGTCGCGTGTCATTGCGGCCGCAGGCCGCGGCGCGCGCCCTGGGGCGCAGGAACAATTTCAATTTTCCAGGTTTGCCTTTACATATTTTGATTGTCTAAGGCCGCGATTCGATCGATTCCTTGCTTGTGCCCTTTAAAAATGTCAGACAGGAAATGTACACCATTTGAAAGAAAAGGTCACTGCCATTGTTGCCCGACCTTCAACGTTTAACTCGTGTCTAAACTTAAAAGCCCTTCCGTCACGTTTCTAGCGATCTTCAAAGGTTACACCCTGTCCTTGTGTCTCTGTTTTGATGTTGCTTCCCAAAATACCCTCCGCTCATTTCGTCTCATCCGTCTTTTTCCGTCACAATCACTCGTTCTTTGCATTGGTGGTTTTTCGATCTTTTCCTGTTCTGTCTCTTTGCCTCCCTCTCTTTCCCTCTAATCCCTCTCTCCTCTACCGTATCCCGCCCCCTCCCTCCGTAAACACGTTCTCTCTCCCCTGTTGACACTCCGTAACGTCTGTATCGGCCGCTGGTGCTTCCGGTGTGCCAAGAATAGCCCTTCTCGTGATTTCCCCTTGAAACCCGTTTTTTTCCAATCGTTTATCTTTCAGTTTGAAGAGCTTTGAAGGTTCCAAAGAAACTATTTTTAGTTTGTGGCTATTTTGGGAATACATTCGTGAAAATCACACGTCATGCGCGTGCAAAAGACTGAACCAAACGGGTTTCGGTTGGATCGAGACGGACGACGCCTCTTAGCAGATTGTGACCCGCACTTAAAGGATGATAAACGGCGGAAAGAGAGATGAGAGATCCCCTCTGTCTACAAACCGCCTTTATTTGAAATCTAGGTTTCATATTAGACAGTTCAGTAGGCAGGCCACAAGCCGTCCATGCGTGTGTAGCTCCAAGTTTTCAAACAATGTCTTCCCACTTTGTACAATCCTTTTCTCTGGCATTTTGTTCCATGCTAATGTGAAATCACACATTTTTTTGCAAGTAGATACCAGCTACCTTTCAATAACCAAAAAAGCTTACGGAGCCCACCGCACCCCACGCCCATCGAGAAATATCGGCGCCCCAGGTGACCCAAAAAGTGTCTGGGTCTCCATGTTTCGCTCACTCATTTGCTCCTTAGATACGCAGGTTAGTTAAAAGGCTTTGATCGGGTTTTGAATATGTTTGGGGGGAGGGGGAGGGTTTTTCAGAGGCGTACCCCCAAAGTTTGCGTGACTCACACCCAAAATCTGCGCAATGGACGGAAATGGAGCCGATAGAACTGGGAGTACTAGAAAATATACCATTGTAAGAGAACTGCACTTTCCCAAACAATTTTGAAGTGTTTCTTTACGGTAGTTCTATTTCTATCAGTTCCTGTTGTTTCGCCGCATAAACTGTTTTTTTTGCTGTCTCTGAACATTTCTTCGATCGTCTTGTATGGGAAACGAATTCTGGACCACCATTCCGTTTGTGGGTTGATAGACGAAGCAGAAAATTACGCTTTTGGGTGAATATCTCTTGGCCTAATAATAATACGCACCCTCTCCCGTCCTGCTGTTTGCGCCTTTTGTGATCAACTTCCTTCGCGACTGGACCAAATACCTGCCATCTTTTAGGACGCATCGTCCCTGATTTTAAAACCGTTTGGAATAGGGGTGGGCCGGTGAAAATTCAGTGAAAATTAGTTGGTTAAGACCCGATAAGTCGTAAAACAGACCTCTTTACAAATGTGGAAACCATGAGGTCTTTAAGGGATAGTTAAAATCCAATTTTCATATCTCGTTTCAAATCAACTTTTTTGACTATAAAAAAATTATTTGATAGGCAATTGTGCAACAGAAAACTTTTGTAATTAAAGCCAAAATGGTACCTTGAACTCAAACCCCCAAAAAAATTGAAAAATTATCCGAAAAGTCACAAACTTAGGGTTCTTAGCATTTTACCATTTTACGGAAAAACTTCCACCGATCGTCTCATAGCATTGTCATTTTAATTTTTTACGAGTAATTTGATGCCGGTGAAGTTACCAATAGCCTAATTTCCGTTCACTGAACGTTGTGCTAAATTTTCTTGAACATTTCTACATTGCGGTTTCGAATTGCGACAAACGCCAGAAACACTGTCCAAACCCAAAATGGTCAAGAACTAGTAATGCCATTAAAAAGAGGGTACAAATTACTCCTAAATGTTATTTTGCTTCCACTGTGCAAAAAAGCTAGAATCCAAAAAATCTTGCAAAATGTTCTTGAATTTGTCGAATTTCGTTGCGGTTTTGCTTCGATTTTTCTCCAATAAAAAAATTGTCAATTGGGGTAATTTCCTTAAGATTTCCATAGTTTGGAATATTGGTCACTAAGATTCCTGAACGTAGAAGAGCTCTTTCCCTTGAATTAAAGTTAAAAGCATTCTCATCATCTTTCGAACCTTGTGGAATCCCCTGTTTGAGTGAAAGGCGATTTTGAATTGTGCGAAATCGCATTGAAACGAGGTCTCGTTTCGCCCGGCTTCCCTGATCTCCACGGTCGTACCATCGACCATTTGAGTCGCGTCATCGCCACCCACACGCGCCTTCCAACTGCTGGATTCTCATAGTGACAGCCGCAGAAAAAAAAACGATCTTTGTGCTGAAAAACACATAAGCTGACCGGTTTTTTTCAAGAGAATCTTTTGATAAACCATAGTTTTTCAATGAAACGGTGGTCATCTGATTGAACCGAAGAAATACAAAAACTTTTACTGAAAGAGCTGACCCCTGCTCAATACGGTAGGTCCGAATCTCTATTGCTATCCAGTCCTTTAAAGGTATGTCTACTGTAGATGTGAATCTGCAGTCCTTTAAACTTCTGCGTGGCTCGATCCGTCTTCCTCCATTCGTCTTTGTCCACACGGGCCAGGTGAAAAATGGCCGTTCGCGCCGAGCGAAGAAAGTTCGGCGCCGCCGCGTTTTTGTCACCGTCGCTGATTTATCGACGTGTTTCATGCAAACGACGGCAGAAGGACGCTTTCCGGTGGAGGAATCCACAGAAGAGCGATCGACGGCCACGCGATGCGAACAGAGAGATCAAAGGCTCCACAACACACTTTCGAGAGAACTCACAAGACTTTTTGCAAAAGCGGAGAAAACACAAGTTTTAGAACGCAATTACCACACGATTACCAAAGAACCAAACCATTAATTGCCAGTTTTGCATTTTGTAAGAAGTACCAGGAGGGTGCGTTCGCCTACAGAGCGCACCCTCATGGTTCGCGGCCTGCGACCTCATAGATACGCCTTTGTCCGCTCAGTTATCCGGCCGGCGGTCGCAGAGACAGGCGGCCTGCGGCCGCAAATGATTTGTGGCTTACGTATTCATATTCCCTCGACCATCCCCGAATGACTCCAATTATCCGAGCCTCCATGATTTACACGTATTTGCTAAGTTAGATGTGCAGGTCATTTGCAACGCCTTCAAATCTCCGTAGACGACGAGTTTATAGATCCATTTGCGACCGTACGATATCATCGAACGCTAATGGCATCGTGGGAAATGCCATTCACTTCGGGTGGTATTCCCTTCGCGCGAACGGCATTTGTGCAAATGTCAATCTGACCACATCTTTGAGCAAGCCGAATAGTAATCTGAATCGTCAGTATTATGGACGCCGCTAGGGAGATTTATCCGATTGGGAAAATTGGTCCCATGCCGAAAATATCCCTGTCGTTCCCTGACTTGTTCCCACTTTTACGTAACTTATATGCTAAGCTTGGTAATTATGGTTTTTGTGAGCGAAACTTCCCTTTAAAGGCTCATGAAAAACAAATCTCTCGGTTTTTCACATCAAAAATTAGATCTTTCTTTCTTTGCTGATCACGAAAACCAAAACTTTTGATATTGGGGTTGAAATTCAATTTTGAAGTCAGCAAGAGACTTTCAACTTTTCCTGCCAATGCTTCAAATGGTGATTAGCCTGCGACTCTCCCCACTTTCAAATGATGAGGGGCGATCTCTGTAGGGTATGGGCTCTATAGCCCAACGTTTTTTGTGACACACTGCCTTTAACATATTGACCATTCCATACGATTGATTGTATATCCGAGAATGACCCGAAGGCTTCACTAACAAAGAAATATCGTCGGCACCATTCAAACCGCCCGAGAACCTTTCATTATGAATAGCTGTCTTGCACTTTCGCTCCGCCCCACACCTGCAGCCGTTTTACATGTATGTAACGCAGTCTGCCCCTTGTCTGACTATTCCTCCACTTCTTTCCTTACTGTCTCACAAATCATGAAATCAATGTTCCCATTTTCCTTGTTTCTATAGCCGTCGTTTGAGGGCCGTTGGTTCAATGCCCCCTGTTTTTGGCATCTTTCATTTCCAGAATTCACTTGGCCGCCCTTTCTTTTACCTGCCTTACGACTTTTGTTTGCATCTTGGTATAGTTAGGCTAGTCTTTGTTATCTAACACTTGACGTTGCAATCATGCTTCCTCATTGGTTAGGAGATCACCCTTGAGATATGATACTAAACGATATGATAATGTGTCCCACTCCTCGTTTTACATCACAAAGCATTGGTGTTTATCGATTGGTCTAATTTTAGCGTATATCTCATTCAATGAGACCATAGGCTCATAGTTCTTAGATAATTCCTTTGCTTGTAGATGAAAAAGTTTCTGATCTGTCGTGATAAACTATGTGTTCAGGAGATTTATCATATTGAGCGAATTGATCCCTCCCATTTCGAAAAAATTTCTGAAGTTCCTCCCTGAATCGTTTCACGCAAATCGTATAGCTGTCGCCAAACCGAAATCTTATGCTAATTGCGGAAACATGCAAATCATGCTCTGTCGACGATTCATTACTACCAGTTTCAATGTCGACAGAGCATCACTTGAACATTCTAATGTTTTTCGCATGATTCCAATTTGGCGACAGCTATATGTTTTTTGTTTGAGGAGGTTTGCAACAACCGTTATACAGTTGCGACCCGGTTTTTATGCAAAGTGACGTTTTGAAATACAGTTTTTGGACTGTTTTGAAAACCGGTTGGAAACTCGGCGAATCGCGCCCGAATAAATGACATCTGGGCGCTTCATATCGTTTTAGTAGGCATTTGGATTGTTAAGTGCACGCAAATAAGGTGGGGAAATATCCCAGCGGCGATTCGAATAGGTCGCGAATAGAATCGCTTGCAACTAGAGTAGGTTGCAAATGGCCAGTTTTCTAAATGATCAAAAAAATCTAATTCCATGAGGGTACGGCCTAAGGCGAACACTCTCCTGGGTTGCGGCCTGCGGCCCGGGGTCTTTTGTTAGGCGGTCTGCGGCCGCAGAGACACGCGGCCTTTGGCGGCTCAGTTAGGCGGCCTACGGCCACTCACATTACTCGGCCTTAGGCCATGCTAATAACGTGAGGCACGTGAGAGCCACTTACCCTCGCACTCGGTGGAAATGTATGTACGTGGGGTTCAGCTGACAGACTACTACACCACGGCAGATACCAAACGGTTTTGTTATGAAGGAAATCAAAATGCACCGCGGTACGACCCGTGCGGTTTTCCATAAAAAGGTTCGTTCCCAGGCCTAGTGTCCCTTTGACAAAAAATCGTCGGCACTATTCAGACCGTCCTTTCTTTATGAATAAATGTTTTGCACTTTCGCCCCGCCCCACACCTGCAGCCGTTTTTGCCTGTCTGGGACGCCATCTGCCCATTGTATGTCTCGTTCCACTATTCCTCCACTCCTTCCCTTACAGTAAGGGCCTTGCTCCCTATTGTTTTATGTCTCACAAATCATAAAATCAATGTTCCCATGGCCAAGGCCTCCCCGTGTCGATGGCGCGACTGGGAAAAGAATGGACAAAGGGGATTCGGCAACTGATCTGTGATGAAAAGAGAAGGCATACGGTAGCAGGCAGGGCATTCTTTTGGGTCCCGAGCGGATTAAGAGACTCGCGCCTCCGCGTCATCGTTTTTCCCCCGGCGAAACGCAAAAGTGGCAATAAATCCTGGGTTGTCCTCATTTAGACGGGGTGATTCTAACAATAAACATACCGGTCGGATGGATGACAGGCCGCCTTTCCTGTTTACCCACGGCTGCGCTGCTGTAACACACAAATGCATCAACAAAACGGCAAAGTTCAAAAAATGAGATCGAACACTCTGATTTCGGTGTGAGAACGGCCTTTTTGAGATGGAACGTCGGGTTGGGCGTGGTGGGTGACTTCAACAGAACACACTACGGACAGAAAGGCTGAATATGGTTAGGTAACAAAAGAAACCAAAGTGGTAATGGATTTGGGTCCCGCCGCGAAACCTCCGCGAGGTCCCGGCGCGATGAGCTACCCCGGCGCGTAAAGCGAATGCCTGCAGAATTCAGAGACAAGGGGAGGAGGGGCCAAAAGCAACAATTAACCTCACTGAAGTTGTCTTTTGAAAATGAACTTTACAACCCTTTTGGGGAAACCAAGTCGTCTCAGACACCCACGTAGACACCCCAAGAGAAAGCGCAATAGTCAAAGGTCGATTTCTTCAGATGACTAGCATTCCTTTAAACCAGCCGTTACACTGCCTTTCCCCGTGTTTTCTTAGTTTTCACAAAGGATTTCTTGCAAATCAGAAGCCAAAGCCTTACTACGATGGCCTTCGGCCGCCCGAGTTCGCGGCCCGCGTCGGCCGCGATTCGCTTAGCGGCCTGACCTTGGCCGCTGCTTTGAAAATGAACCGCTTACTAAATACTGGCAGTTAGTTGATTTTGGAGTGTGAAGAACCCATATTCTAATTGTCCCAACTAATTATGTTGATTTTCCAGCGAGATTTTGTCACATCAATGTTGTTCTCCCAGTTCAGCGTGATTTATAAAGATACTCAGTGAATGCGAACAGCCAATTCGGATCAAGTAGCCATGGCGAGACATACAAACCCATTTAAAAGCACTGCATCCCACGTCATATCATCATTTGCTACCAAAATGTGCTCTTCCCGCCCCTTTTCGTTGCCTTTTCTATCAAAGCGCCAATCGCCGGTCACTGTAAAGTTATCATTTCTCCGACACCAGCAAACGGGTCGGCGGCAGAAGAAGCTATTTTCAGCCGACGGAAACACCGTGATCCCGTCAGCAATAGCCATTGATTTCATTGTCTGCACGGCATATTCCTATTATTTCTTTGAATTACTCAAATGCTTTGTGAACTAAATCAACCTTCTATCAGTGAAGGTTAAAACCGTCAAAGGTACTTCACTTTGAGAATTACGCGTTTTTATGCGCGGAATCTCGAAGTCCTCGCGCCCTGTGAAGAAAAGCCTGGCACATGCAATTCCTTACAATGACAAAATGGCGCAGGTGGTAAGCCTCCAGACTCTTGAGTTGGAGGTTGTGGGTTCGACTCCCGCCTTTGCAAAACATCTGCCTCTAATGTTTTTTTTTAAATCTACAAGCCAGATTGAAGTTTTTGTAAATTTGACCTAGTTAGCAGCTTCTCTGCTTGCAAAAACATCCTCCTGCTACCATTCATTTACAAACACTCCCACCGACTTGCTATTTGTTGAGCCTCCAAGTTCTGCGACACCTTTTGCCATGGAAATAAGTAAAGATAGACAAGAACATAATGACCCTTTTAGACAAGTTCCAAATCAAGCGACTGCAAATTTTTAGTGTATGGTTTGTTTTTAAAGAACCGGCCAACGTTTGACCGCTAAGCGGACTGAGACCACCGCGGCCGCGAACTCCAGCGGCTGAAGGCCGTCGTATTAGGGCTTTCACTTCTGATTTGCAAGAAAGTCTATATGAAAACCAAGAAAACATGGGTAAGGCAGTGTAAAGGTTTATAGGAAAGCTAGTCATCTGAAGAAATCGACTTTTCTCTTGCTACGTGGGTGTCTGAAACCACTTGGTTTCCCCAAAAATAGTTGTAAAGTTAGTTTTCCAAATCCAATTCGAATAAGATAATTGGAATTTGCCTCTTTTGTAGCGTGCCTCCGTGTGTGTATGTGTGTGTGTGTGTGTGCGTGTGTGTGTGTGTGTGTGTGCGTGTGTGTGTGTGTGTTTCAATGTTGTAGTTTTTCAAAGTCTTGTATCCATATTGAACGATCAATCCCAATGCAACACTGTTTAACTACTTTACCGTACCCCTATCCCCTTTACACAACCAGAAACTTTGGATTTGTTCTATCGATTTATTGCGATCCCTTTTTACCGAAACTCGGGGCAGTCGGCTGTCAGAGGCGTCATTGGTGCCAGACGTGAAAGGACTACAGTCGTCTTCTGCGACTGACCCCTGGGTCTGGTTCCCTTCGGAACCGCCTGGATTCTTCAACCTGTTTTCCATCAAAACGCCCCCATTGTACTTTACTTTTTCCTTGTTCCCCATTTGAAATAGATGTTTGCTTCAGAAGACTGTAAATTTAACTGGAATGGGTATGTTTTCAATTGAATCCGGTGGTTGAAATCGATCTTTGAAATTCTATGAAGTTCAATTCACTCCTGTTTTACTGTAAAACGTTGAAATGGTGGAAAATAGCATTTCTCTACTTAACTTATTGAATTGGCAGCCGCTTGTTCATAATTCTAAGTAGTTTTAGCGCCTATATGCTAATTCTTCGACATTTACTCTCGTTGTCTGGGACCTCTTAAGGGCAACGCTCTATAACGTCCTTTGTCTTTGTCTAAACAGAGAACAGAAATGATGCAACCTTGCATGTCTGGAAACCACGTGCCATTTTTCACTTCCACTTGTTCTATTTTTAACCACTTGATCAAACATCTATAGCAGTTTATGAATATATTTTAAAAGTGTTAAGCAAACTCCAGTCACACAAGCCATTTCATTAGCTAGAAAGTTCCATAAACAATAAACTGACGTATCGTTTTCGCTGTCTGATTTCTGATCAAAACTCGATCTTTCGCAGATTCCGACCATGGAATGTGAGTATTGTTTGCTTTGTGTATCCTTGAATTCTCAGACTTTGTGACACAAGAATGGGGAGTTCAAAAATGAGGGTCATACCCCGACGCAGTTTTTTTTCGTTTCATGTGCCTATCGTGCACTTTAAAGGTCGATTTCAAACAGTAAATTCGAATGCTTTAGTTTACTTTTTCACGCTTTCAAGACATAGCTTTTGGCAAATTGTATGTACCTCTTCGTCCCGCATGATCTACCCAACGCGTGTTTCGTGTGAGAGATACATCAATTTTCATCGCGACAGGACCCAGAAATATAGAATGTAAACACCTACGTTCACACAGAACACACACACACACACACCCAATGGGTGGGGGTAATTCCTATTAGCTTGAAAGAGCAAACAGAGATAGGAATCCTTTTGCTATTTTCCCGAAATGTTTCAAACTTTCAAAAAATTGCAGATTGAAAGTGATATTTCTCATCATTCGTTCATCATTTCCCTCTCTTCTTTATGCTTCTGCATCTGTTTCTCACTTCTGTTTCTCTCTTAATTTTTACCCCTACGTCACTCACATGACTGCCTTACTCACCCCGTATTTTTCGTCCCTCCCCTGCCTCTTTTCCCTTCGCTTTGTCTCTTTTCCTTTTGAAATGTCTCTTTTTCCGTTGTTTATTCGTTTGTTTCAGTGGCGCCCGGCCTCGTGAGTCGCCCCTGTCGGCCCGCGGATGCCTGTGCTGCTGATCGACGATGAGATAGACCCGGACGAAATATGTTACTACGACGACTTTCCCGTTCGTTCATTTGTCATATCGATTAGTGATGTTCTTTAGAAAAACGAGAAACGACAGTACACAAAACAACTGAAAACGACCACCCTTCGGCCGTACTATGTGTGGAGAGAGAACTTTCTACAGGACAGATGCATAGAGAGCAACGATCTCTTTCAAGAGGTAGTGGGGAAAACGAAGGATAAAGGAGGGATTTTCAGTTCCTGAGAGCATCAACTCCCCATATTCTACTCAATGTGGGGTTATTCGTTTACATCATTTTGGGAGCTTGGTTCCTCCATTCCATCGACGAGAATGTGGGCAAGGAGAACATGAGGGAGGCTATGCTGTTCGCCTACACGACTATTACAACTATAGGTATGTTGCTAAAGTTTTTCTACACAAAGAAATCAATAAACCTGAAAAATGAGCGACTTTAGGAATATGGCACTAAAGAGAATCATTTACGTAGAGATTGCAGGCCTACGTGATGACATAAGATTTGAACATTGAATGTCGACATTTTGGAATCGCGCAACGATTGAGTCTAATCTTAAAAGAATTCTTATCTAACACTATAAATGAAACAATCAAAGCTGGTAATCGATCGATATACAACATGAAAGGCTTACTACAGTATACCAAATGGCGCGCCGCTTAAACTGTAGCGCGCGGCTCGCAGCTACAGAGAAAATCGATTTTCTTACAGCGAGTAGGTAGCGAGGAAATTGGCAATCGATCAATATACAATATGTAAGGTGTTCCTGGCCAGCCACAGTATACCAAATGGCGCTTCACTTTAACCGTAGCGCGCAGCGCGCTGGGAAAATCGATAATTCCTAAGTGCTTCAAATATGAAATCACTCACATTTGTCATTTGGAGCAACATAATTTCCTATATTAGCCTAAACGTTATGCAACGTAACATAATTACCTTTGGGCAAACTTCAGGAAATCGCCCTGAAAAATGAAATTCCCTAGCTCAATCCTTATAAGTTCGCGTCCAAAGCGTCTTTTTACGAAAATTTACGAAACCTATTTGTTTTTGAATAGAAGGGCGTTTAAATAATGCAATTTTCTACAGATTGATGTTTTCAAAATGAAATTTGGATGAGATTGAAGCGAGTTACGGTAACCTATTCATTGGTAACAGCAACCGTTCGAGTCAACCCAAAATCCTAATTTTTGGACTCGAGATAAATGAGTAGATCTCAGTTTTTTGATGTAGAAAGGTGAGAAAAGTGTCCGATTTTCCCTATTTGGAGCAAAATGAACCAACTTAGTAGCGCCTGAAGTTTTGTCGAAAATATCGTTTGAATAGCCCGCCATTCTGCGTCTCGCTTTTTCCCGCGCTCTCTCGCCTTTCTCTGCCGTGTACAACTGCACCGGCCACAATGCAAAACGTATATGGATATATCTATTTTTCCAGATCCTTACCCTTAATGAATATTATTTTAGGGTACGGTAACGTCTTCCCAACTTCTACAACTGGAAAAGTCGGCTGTATGATGTACTGTGTCATCGGGATCCCTCTCATCTTCCTCGTCCTCTCGAACAACGGTCAATTCCTCGGCGAAGCCTTTTGGATCCTTCGCAATAGTTTCAGTAGCAAAAAAGTATGTTTCCTAAAGAATTAACCTTAGACGGCCTTAGGTCTCCCCTGCGTCTAAAGAGCTTCCCCTGTGGATGACGGGTCTCCTCCTGGTCGTCCACTCCCTCCTCGGCGGTTTCATCTTCAGTTTTTGGATCGATCAGATGCGATTCATCCCGGCCGTCTACTTCAGGTGTCTGTGGCAAATCCCGCAATTCTCATCCCCTTTTTCCAGCTTTATCTCCATTGCAACAATCGGCTACGGAGACTTGACTCCCACGCCCGAAGACTGGTTCCAGACTGTTGTCATCATCGTGTACATGTCGGCAGGTGGGAGATTTAATCAAACGGCACAATTGACATTCTAGGTATAATAATACTCTCAACTCTCCTCGGATCTCTTTCTGGATATCTCCAGTGGATTTATAATATTGGAAGGTCGGATAACACGGGAAAATTTAAGAAACTGAGATTTAGGCCAATTAATCAGTCGAAGGATATTGAAGTCTGGTTTGGAGGCAATATGCTCACTGTAGAAGAATTAGTCACCATGGTTGCAGAACAGTTTGGGGTGAGTTGTTTGTTCAAATTGTTATTTTTCAACTATTTACCTCTTTCGCACTTTCCATTGAATCGTGTGGATGGCGTAATGTGTGTGTGTGTGTGTGTGTGTGTGTGTGTGTGTGTGTGTGTGTGTGTGTGTGTGTGTGTGTGTGTGTGTGTGTGTGTGTGTTATATTTGAAGTCCAGCTAAAGTATTTTCGACAAGTATGGAGCTGAATTTGAGCTGCAACGTTCAAAACTGCGCGAAGTCATATTTTTCAAGCGCGTTTTTGACAACGGTGCTCACGCTTCATTGAAAAGGCTTTAAAAATGTTTGTTAAATACTTACAAAACTTCAAACCGGTTTCAGTTTTTTCCCATTATTTAAAAATTCCGGCAAAAATGCCACAATGTCCCGAAAACCCAAATTTCTGTAGTTTCCGATTCCTATTTTTTTTAAACATGAGACTTTGAGTTTCGACTAATTGAGAATGTTTCTGGAAATCGAATGTGCATCAAATTGATTTTAATAAGTAGGCACTTTTGATAAGCTTCGAAATCCACCGTACCCAGGGAGCTTCACCGTAACCCGGTACGCAAAAATCATATGAGCTAAAGAATTTTAGAAATTTATGTTTGGGTCTTGGGAAGATCACATAGAAATTTTTCGCGAAAAATGTTTTTCTGTGATAAATGAATAGATCGTTTTATCGTGATCCAGAAATGTGTTCCATTTTCCTCTTTGGAGTAAAATGAACCAAATGACGAACGCCTGAAGGTTTGTCAAAAATATCGTTTGAATAGCGCGCCATTCTGCGTCTCGCCATTTCCCGCGCTCTCGCGCCCTTCTCTGCCGCGTACATTTGCACCCTTTGCATTGTTAAATCGATCCATTTAACTCTATTCAAACTCATTTGTTCACTTTCTACCTATAATGTCATCTGAATCCTTTTTTAGGTTAGCCCACTTCGTCTAGGAGCTGTGATGCAAGACCTCGATGACATCCTCACCATCGCCTGTGAGACTCCAGACAAACAACAGACCGAAAACCTCCGAAAACTCTCAAAAAGAGAGGTCAGCCAAACATTTTCCTCATTTTCATTATGCCTCTTCAGAGCTGTGTGTTCATGTTGAACCCTGAAACGAAAAGTATGCTAATGAATCTGGAGAGTCCAAACACCTCCCTCACACTGCCTCGCCTCGGGAGAACCTGCTCCGACTCGAACCTTCATCAGACCTTTACTCCGAAAGAGACTGCTCTGGTGAGTGATTTCTTCAGAAGTTCTCTTTAAGGTGAGATTTAGGCCCTTCAAGCGATCGGAGTGATCCACCACCATCTGAGGAAACAGCGTCGTGCCCCCGGCGATCGATCTCCTTTAACGGGACGACAGCTCTCGAACACCGTGTCGAATGGGTCGGCCACCACTGCGCCACAGCCGGGAAGGGCGGAACGCCACACGAGCAGTTGAAGCCACAGCAGAGGCCACAGCTAAGACCACAGCAGAAGAATAGGATCGTTGTTGTTGCTGTACAAATGTACATAGAACATATGGGTCACACGTGTAATAAATACTCAAGTACAATGAAGGATTATTCACACAAAGAGAGTATTTTGGGAAGTGTTGAATCAGGCGAAATGGAATCATCGCAAAGTAAATAGGAAGATTGTTTTTGGGGAACACGTGGTGTTTTCCACAGTGAATCAGCAATTCCTCCAAATTTTCTTGCGAAAATCGGACACGAAAACAACTTTTTTTCGTTTTGCAGGCTCTATCTGTCGCTCTTGCTTCATTTCGTCGCCATGCTCGTGATTTTGCCACCAATATTCAGTATTCTAATCAATACGAACGATTTGCGTAAAATGAAAATGTCAAAAAGGCTCATTCCGTTGCTCGGCAACTACTTGAACCACTTGTTGTTTATTTGGCTGAAATTTTCGCCCTTTATTAGGTTTTCAAGAATCCTTTTCTATTTGCGTAAACTTTTCAATTGCAGCCATTCGTCAAAAACATTATAAAAAATTATTGAATAAGACAAAAAAGCCTCAGAGATAGTGACTAAGTGCTCACTGACAATCACGCAAACATTTGGTATTTTGAACCATCATCGACGCTGGTGGGGGTTGAACCCGCACCGCTTGGGCAGCGCGGGAACAAACGCCCTGCGCCACCCAATCGCTGACGGCTAGACGCCAGGCGCGCCTTTTGAACGTTGGCAGCCGCCGCAAACAATTCAACATCTACGAATGCCATTCGTTTCCATTGATATCGATTGAATGACGCCACTGGGGTTCCATTTTAAAGATAGTTACGTATTGAACGTGTAATTTAACGCGGATTTTATTTCCATTTCACAATGGTGTCACAATGTGTGTTTGTTTACTTTGGCTCGCCTTTTTGCAAATTGCTCAGTTTTTATTTTCCCTTCTTTCCTTTTCATTTCTTTCATTTGCGGTGATTGTAATCGCGCCAGCCGGGTGGAATCCCCGCTGCCAGTCGGCTGTCGCGGGGTCATAGATCACAGTGTCTCCCAGGTACATTCGTGTTTTCAGTCGTACCCTGTGTACCCAGCTGCTCTCCCTTGTTTCCGTGTTTCTACAGTCTCTCTCATTCGACAAATGCATTCCTCCGTCCTGTTTTCGCTCTTATCGCTCTCGGTGGGTTATCTAGAGGTCAACATTTTCGCAGGTTGTCTATGAAATACTGACCTTGCTTCTAAAATGACCATGTAATTGCGACATTATGAATAACATTATGAACCTAGCGAATTATCTATCGAAGTATCTACCGAATTAGCTCCCTCTCCCAATTTGAATTAAACTGTACATCTAGTCATATATAGTTCGTGCCAAAACTACATCGAAACAACGTTCCAATGTTTTGATGTTGTTCCTAGAATAAAGCGTGCAATATAGGATACTCAGGCAGTGTACGAAGCCAAAATGGCCGAAGTAGATTTGGCGATGAGTATGAAGACAATGCAAACCTTAGATACGCAGACATCTAGGCGGATTTCTCGTGGACACCTCACTAGGCAATGCATCACGGCCTACACAACTGGTAACTCTGGTCCTTCAAAAAGAGAACTGGAGTTTTGCCAAACCCCGCCTCTTTTTGTTAATTGGGACAAATGCCAACCCTCTGGAAATTGTGGCTACTGTTTTCGTAGACGGCCGCATTTCTTGCCGATTTTCTAAATGCCAAATCCGTTTTCTCCGTTCGATGTGATCCTCCAGTACTAAAGACAGTGTGTCATGAAAAATGAACGCATGTACAGGTGAACCTGTGAAGCGATAGATCCATTTTCAGCATAGGAAATGGAGAGAGCGGTATTCTAATCGCAGTTCAAAAATTTCGCGGGAAAACTTTGAGGAGCCAAACATAAGCAACGAACAAACATTTTCGGCAAAATATAGATATTATTCGAATCGTCTTCGCAAGGTCTACTTTTTTAAAGTAAACTGGGTTGGTCGAATGTTGGTGACACACTGCCTTTAAGATAGAATCTGAGACAGTCGGACGATTCTAGACCACCTCTTTTATAAATTTCACATCTGCACTGAGCTCTGACCAAGGGACCGACAGCAAACAGGGGTTTTCCTCTGAATCTTCGTGATTTCACATTCAGTCACATTAGTGTCACAAGTTGAGTATTCCATCTTTATATGCATAACATGTTTGGAATCTTGCTTCATTTCAATTCCAATTACTGGCTGCTGGCGATTCGCAAAAATCTCCAGGGTGTTGGCATTTGTGCAAAGTAAGGCGGCAATACTGCAGTTGGTTTTTTTACCCGAGTTACCAGTTGGAAAGGCCAGGAAGCATTGCCAGAACACGCGGCGTTAATGAAAATTCCAAATGAAAGAGGCGTCTCATGTTGGTCCACAAAAATGTCTGGGTTTCCATGTTTTCCTCGCGCACTTGCTCGTTAGATGTGCAGGTTAACTGAAATCCTTCCCAGGGCAATCGAAGAGGACTATACAAATGGAGAACAAGTTGTTTTTGTAGTTTATTCATAAATAATCGTTTTAGACGTTCGTCGCCTCATCCGACATCTGCTCTGCGTATGAAAAGTATGAGAAGCAGATCAGTTGTGGCCCAGACGGATATCTCCTTCACTTTGGACTCCGAAACTGCCACAACTTCAACAGCAACGAAACGAGGGCCCTATTCTCTCCCATTGGGAAAAAGTTCATTGATTGCACAACGGCATGTCTGGTGAGACATCTCGACGACATGTTCAAGGTATGAATAATTTTCAAAATAGAGAAAATATGAACAGTTTCAGAAAGAAACACCTAGCTGTTCGGTGGTGACGACTGAGGCCTTCGACTCCCACGTGGATTGTTACCTCGAATGTGGTTTCTGCACAGTTTGTAAGACTGAAAAGGCTGCCCTCGCGAGTACCTACTACTTCAAGGACTTTTTCAGCATGGCCGCCCTCAGACAAGTCTCCGCTGTGATTGCCCATTGCGGCATTTTCAATTGCTTGTGGTGAAACTAAAGACTATTTTTTTGATCATGGATGCTTTTTGCCAGCTTGCCAGTTGTTTAACGCTTTGCGAAAACCCTGCGGCACATTGCGGCTTGCCCCGCCCCTCGAAGGCGGCAATTGAAAACGGCGGCTGCAAAAGCGGTATTGAAATCGTCATTTCTCCTTTCAAAGTTATGTTAAAAAATTAAATAGTAAAAAATTTGAATTGTTGTCCCTACCTTTTTGAAATCAACTTTTCTGCTTCGCTTTTTTTCGCCCTTTGCTATCGATTTGCTATCGATTGATAATCATAATGACGTACGTTAAAAGCGTTTTACGATAACTTGGTACGCGTCGCGTCGTGTGCGCGGCTAGCATTGCGCTCCAATCAATACTTGTAAATACTCCAATCTTCGTAGTTTTGTAATATTCTGAGAAAATGCACGAAGCAGAATAGAATCTCTTATTTTGTTTTCACAGTCATTCTCAATCGACTCCACTGAAAATCTCCGAGTTTTCGATGGCCGTGATGAGCTTCTGCTTCAGTTCCCCGTAGGTTGTGTAAGGCGGCAGATCCAGGCGATTGAAGCTAAAAGAGGTCTTCAGATTCATCCCATGTCTTTTCACTTACCACGTGTGAGCCCTGGGCAACATGTCCGGACTTCCCCACTTTTCAATCGTGAACTTCTGCGGTCCGTTCGACCCGTACAACTCGCGGAAACCGTTCATCGGCACACGAGAGGTTCCCGAAACGAACTGCAGAACACGCGCCCTCATCTCATTGTCAAAGCTCAGCAGACACTTCCAGAAGTTGTGCACGGTCTGAAAGAAGAGGCTTAAAGAGAGAGAGAGAGAGAGAGAGAGAGAGAGAGAGAGAGACTGAGACTGAGACTGAGACTGAGACTGAGACTGAGACTGAGACTGAGACTGAGACTGAGACTGAGACTGAGACCAACCTGACTACTGGGCCCATATCCTCCCTTGTACACCGTGTTTGCCTTCCAGTCCTTCACATCAATCTTCTGCAGTCCGCACATGAGCAGTTCCATCTCGTGGGAGTCGAAGATCCTCAGAAGATTCGAAGGAACCACCTCGTGAAGTCCCCTCAGAAGCTGTTCCATCTGCTTCTCAACTCGCTTCACAAAGCGCCAATTGACGACGGATTCGATGTAACGTTCCTTGTTCTCCTCCGTCACCAACACGTCTTTCCCATTATCAATGAGCTCCACCGTCTGGGTCTGAAAACGCAGGAATATAGCTGTCGCCAAATTGGAATCATGCCAATTAAATTAGAATGTCCCAGTGATCCTCTGTTGACATTGAAATTCGTAGTCTAATCAGTCGTCAATAGAGCATGCTTTGCACATTTTCGCTATTACCATATGATTTCATTTTGGCTACAGCTATAACTAAAGTTACTGTGTCTTGCAATGAAGAATTCTCCCTAGCTGCGCCTTCGATTTCAGGGTTGTGTGATTATGGAGCTGTGGCAGCTAAACGCTTATTGCCATCGTGGCGGAGTGGCTAAGAGTTCTGCCTATTGCTCGCGCGGTAGCTGGTTCCATCCCCAATGAGGGTGTCCCTTTTCAAAATGTCAATTCAGCAACACTTCTATTACTACATTTGCGCTGCACCGTTTTGCAAGATTGCAAGATTTTCCCTAATAAACCAACCTCTCCGAAGACGGAGTCATCGACAGAGAAAGTGAGTTCTAGGTCGGAGGGGTCGTTGTCTTTGACGTAAATGAGCGAGTTGTAGTAGGAATTGTCAACGGATTCCATGTCGAATAGAGTAATCTTCTTGTTCAGCATCATTTTATAAAAAGGGCGAATGAAGAAGGCTGAAAGAATCTATTTTCTGATAATAAAAAGGCTTACCATCAAGCAATTTCCCGTGGTATATGGCCATACCCATAATCTTTCCGATAAAGTAGAAATAGGACAGATGGTCTGGGATACAGGCACCCGAATGGGGGTTGATCTGCAGGGTGTAGTTGTCTCTGAAAGAGAAAATATCTAGAGAAAGAGAGAAAAGACGAACGTAGCCGAGTACTCGAAGAGACCGTAGTAGGGATTGAAGATCTCATGGGAGAGGAGGAAGAACCACTCGCGAGTCACTCCTGAAGAGAGGAAATTAGAGAGAGAGAGAGAGAGAGAGAGAGAGAGAGAGAGGATAAATATCGATTGAAATGCGCATGGTGTGCAGTTCACCTATGGCCTGCGCCTATTCAGCGGTGCGCACGCGTGGCCTAAAGGAGAAGGCGCCGGACCCCGGATCCGGAGATGCGGGTTCGAGTCCCGCCGCGTGTCTAACATTTTTTAATCGGAAAAACTGTTTCTTATTGGTTTTTTATAGTTTTTCTTTATTCTTTTTGTGGTACTTTCAACTTTATTGAAAATTAAAAGGTGTGTAATTTTTGTAACACAAAAATCAGATATGCTGCAAAGTATTGCAAAAAGTTAGTGTCCTACAACCGCAAAACATGGATCTATTAACTTTTGAGGTTTGATCATTTGGAGATGAGTCAGGCATTAATTCAAGTGTCAGAAACAATCGTTCTATGCCGCAAACCAAATTCGTGGCCAAAAAATTGAAAAGGTGTCCTAAAATATATTGTCGCCTGTTCTCTACAAATCCCTTCGAGTCATGCCTTTGTCGCTAAAGTCTCGTTTGAAAAGTACGGATACGAGCTGATTTGTACGCTTCAGAACAGACTTTCCATGAAAATGGAAGAAAATTTTGGAAATGCGAGCTTCTATCTCGCTTGAAACGCTGTTTTCAAACGGTCAACCTACCGTCCTGAGTGGTCCATTTTTTAGGGGATAGAATTGTATTTTTAAATGATTTTCAGACAAATTTTTCACAAAATGCATTTGCATGTGTCATCAGTTTGCTCCGCCTTCAAAAAATCGGAATTTTACCAGCTCACCTATGGCCTATTCAGCGTTGCGCAGGCCTAAAGGAGAAGGCGCCGGACCCCGGATCCGGAGATGCGGGTTCGAGTCCCGCCGCGTGTCTAACATTTTTTAATTCGAAAAAATATTTTTTTTAATTCGATTTTAACGTTTTTTTTTCAATATTTCTGTACTTTCTTCAACAAAAGCATATTTTTCATTCAAAATCCAATTTTAATGGTTTTCAAACGCTTTTTAGATACCATTACTGTAGATAAAATCTCAATAAACGCAAAAAAACATATGTGAATTGTTTTGTGTTTAAAGTACCTTTGATAATTTTATGTTACGTAATTTAAAAAATGTTTAAAATAAAAAAATTAACAAAAAATCAACGCACCGCCGTAGTCGAGGCCCGTCTCCCCCATAAACTCGATCCACAGCTTGTGTCTCAGCTCCGACGGCGTCTGAATCGCACATTTCCATTTGAATTCAACGTTTTCTCACTTTTCCCATAATCTGCCTATAGGAATCCTCGAAAACGGAATCCCTGCTGATCACCATGTCACACTTTCCATTCGAACCAGCCCGCGGCAATTTCGACCGCAAGTACTCCACCTGTACAATTAAATAATTAAGTTTAAGTAATTAACAAAGTAACCTTTCTCTTGTAATCGCGAGAATACGGTATAGCCGGTCCAGCGATGCTCTCGTTCTCGAAACGGGGGTCCTCCCACTGGGTACGACGGTTGTTGTGGTCGATGAAGAACACTCGGCCGTCCACGTGCACCTGCAAATTAAAGGTATATTTTCAAACAATCAATATATTGATTTTATCGATTTAATGTTCAATTGCAGCAGTGTCTAAACAATGGAACAAACAGATCGCGCCAGTAGTGCTCAACGGCTCTTCGAGATCCCAGATTTTGGGGGAAAGTTGTCAAATGTCAATATTTGGATCAAAATGGAACTTTCGAACGATGTTTTTCATCCCAAGAACACCAAGGTACTTCAGAGACAGAACAATCGATTTTTTGCGTTAATCTTGTAAGTTTTTGGCAGTAATGCTATGTGAATATGATTAATATAGGCGTGTGAATAGGATTAAAATTGAAATTTGAATGAAAAATGTGCTTTTGTTGAAGACATTACAGCAATATTAAAGAAAACTGATAAAAAAACACAAGTTTTTCGTTTAAAAAAGTTAGACACGCGGCGGGACTCGAACCCGCATCTCCGGATCCGGGGTCCGGCGCCTTCTCCTTTAGGCCACGCGTGCGCAATGCTGAATAGGTGCATGCCACAGGTAAACTGGTAAAACCGCTCCGTGTTTTAATTTTTAAGGTGTCTGAAATTGGAGCATGTCGGTCTCACAGAAAATCGAATTTCATTTAAAAATTGTCTAAAATAAAAGTATAAAAGTATCCAATATAGCTTTTTGTTTTTTGTCCCAATTTTCGGTGTGCATTCACAAATACTCAACCCAAATGCAATGTAAAAACCAAATCCGATTGTGATTGAAATGATACCCAAAAAATCCACAAATTGTGGAAACAATTCAGGTTTTAATAAATTTTTAATGGTTTGACAATTAAAACGACAAAATAAAATCCTTATTCTACCTCGAATTGCGCAGTTTGCGCAGTTTACCAATGACCTGCGCCTATTCAGCGTTGCGCACGCGTGGCCTAAAGGAGAAGGCGCCGGACCCCGGATCCGGAGATGCGGGTTCGAGTCCCGCCGCGTGTCTAACTTTTTTAACTGAAAAAAGTAACTTTTAAGCCTAAAATTGTAGTTTTTTTTCATTTTTTCGTAACATTTTTCTTTTAATTGAGTTAAAGTTTATAATAAGGCTCACCCTTTGCTCCCATCCCTCCGGCAACGCTCCGATGTCGTCCTCCGTGCACCTGGCCGCCGGCTTCGCGTGAACACAGCCCGTCCTGAACACGCCGTGATCTCTCTTCTTTATTTCTCTCTGTGTCTGTCCCTCTCCTTTCTCTCTTCCTCTCTCTCTCTATCTCTGTCTCTATCTACTTCTCTCTCTCTCTCTCTCTCTCTCTCTCTCTCTCTCTCTCTCTCTTCTCTCTCTCTCTACCTGGGATCCGTCCAAGTGGTCGTCTTCGTGTGATGGTCGATGAAGAACATCCTCCCATTCGGAGCAATCTGAATCTCTCTTTCCCTTCCCTCCCCTCTCCCTCCCACCTGCATGTCCCATCCACTCGGCAGCTGTTCGTCGTCCGAATGTCCGTTCGTCTGAGTCGACCCTCCTTCGAAGTTCGCCCGCATTCCCTCATCTATCTGAAACCTTTGATTGATCCTTGAATGGGAGAGACGCGCCCTGGGTTGCAGCATGGCAGAGTGGCGTTTGGACTACATGTTTGCATTGGCAACGGGTTCGAGTTGAGGCTGTTCGCACTGGCAAACAGCCTCAGGCACACGGGGAGATTAGACCGGGGAACTCCGTGAGTCAGCAGTTTCACTTTTTCAAGATCGCAAAGTCATTGTTCATTATTTCGTCTCAAACCCTTACTCTCAGAGTCAAAGGTTAAAAAGGTGACTAATCCTAAGAACCTTAACTGCATTCGTCATAAATTTTAAGGGTTTACTATTAAGGCGCAAATATTCTTAATTTACCACGTTTGGCGAAATTTTACCAGCTCACCTATAGCCTGCGCCTATTCAGCATTGCGCACGCGTGGCCTAAAGGAGAAGGCGCCGGACCCCGGATCCGGAGATGCGGGTTCGAGTCCCGCCGCGTGTCCCACTTTTTTTCTTTAAGAAACTGTTTTTTATCTGTTTTTATCGTTGTTCCTTATTCATTTTGTCGTAACTTCAACTAAAAAAAAGCTTGTTGTCATTTAAAATTTATGAAGTTTTGTAAAGCAAAAATCAGATTTGCTGCAAAGTATTGCAAAAAAGTATCTTTTCCAACCCCAAAACTCGATTTTCTTAACATTTGAGGTTTTATTGTGTTGAGATGAGGTATCGGGCTACAGAATCCATTAGTTAAAGTTGTAGAAATCATCGTTATAGGTAAAACCCCGATTTCGTTCCAAAAAATATGAAAAATTGTGAGCATTTTTAAGTGTTGCCTGTTACGTACAAACTCCTTCGAGCCCTTCTTTTGTTGTTATGACAAGTCATAATTCCATAACCATAATGGGCGGGGCCTATCCGGCAGACAGCAAGTTATGCACCGAAGGGTGCGGCGGCTGCTCTCATAAGGTCACGATCAATCGGCCATAGAAAGAGAACACATAGTAAGATCATAGTGGATAAAATATAATAAATATTATTCGCTCTATTATCATGTTTACTCTTAATATAAATTTGGGTAGTTTAATTGGGGGAAACTGCTCAAAACATTTGTTGTTGAAATCTTATTTGAAGAAAAAATAGGATTACATGCGATTTTGTACGTCTCAGAACAGACTATGCATGAAAATGGAAGAAAATTTTGGAAATGCGAGCTTCTATCGGCCAAGAGGTAATTTTCTCGCTAGAAAATCGACTTTCAGAGTGGTCAAATCTGGCCTACGATCCTTAGTGGTGTAATCAGGATTGGATTATTACACGATTTTTGACAAAATTTTCACAAATGCATTTGTATGTGTCTGCTCCGCCTCCAAAAAAGCGAAATATACCAGTTTACCAATAACCTGCACCTATTCAGCGGTGCGCACGCGTGGCCTAAAGGAGAAGGCGCCGGACCCCGGATCCGGAGATGCGGGTTCGAGTCCCGCCGCGTGTCTAACTTTTTTCTTCTTCGAAAAACGGTTTTTTATTCGTTTTTTTTTTAAATCTTTTTTTTTTTAAAGCAAAGGACTTTTAAGCCCTGAATCTTGGCTTTTCTGGATTATTTTTGCAACGTCCTATCCTCGGGGGGTCCAAACCCTTAAAGTTTAAGGATGGTATTTTCAAAACGCTGAATCATAGCTGATGACAGATTTTCATTCCTAAAGACTGAGTGTACTTGAACGCAAATCGAAACATTTTGTGTTTCTTCTCTGCTCTAGCATATTTTTCTGTGGCTGGGAACTTTTTGTGTCAATAAGCAATTTCAGCTGCACGTGACGGTATATTTGTTTGCAAGAGGACAAAGTTACGAAACATTACTAGTATTTGGGTAAACAGCCAAGTGATCGTGTTTTTTTACGTCACACATCAACTTGTTTTCATTTATATCGAAAGAAGTCGAAGCAAAACATTGAAGACATGTTGTTTTCACGAAATCAAGAGTTTCCTCCCGCAATTCAATTAAACAATATTTTTAATAATAGTTTTACGAAAAATCCTCACCGAGTCGACCTGCACCCGTACGGCATCGGGTTCTTCCTCTGCCACCCTGCTCCTGTTCTCGTAGTCATCTCTGCGTCTCCTCGTTTCCATCGCACTCTCCTGTTCAGACTCCTCTCCCTCAGCCGTCGGTCTGTCCCACTGAGTCCTCCTCAACCGGTGGTTCACGTAGAGGGTCCTTCCGTTTCCATCCTCCCTCTCCTCCCATCCTGACTACCGTATTCTTTCATCTACTTTCCCCCTTACCGTCAGGCATGCTGCTGACCAAACGGAGGTCGCTGGTCGACTCGGTTGGAGAGGAGTCTTGGGGAAGGAAATGGACAGCCAGCCACAAGGAACCGGCGTTGCGGTATCGAACTCCCTTCAGAACATGGGCGATCGCAGGAGAGGACTCGGTAGACACTCCGCCGTCGCTCAGACGCATCTCCACGTAACCCACAAGGGCGTCTTTCCTCTGAAAAGAAAAATTTAGACTTTTTCACAAGGAAAATTATTCTCATCTGTGTAGCCAAATAAAACGATTTATACTGGAAAAGGTGAGGTACAGCTGTTGCCAAACAGGCATCCTTCCAAAAACGGGCTTAATGCAGCAGCCGTGGGATACTCAGGCGAAAATAGTGTGCTTGCAGCGAAGACGCAGAGAAAAAGCGGCTTTTAATTGCCAATGCTCGTTTGGCGACAGCTATACCTACTTCAGACTACTTTTTAGCTCTAAAACCCCAAAAGCAAAAATTAAGACGCAGTCTCTGTAAGTTCCGAGCAAGCCACCGAAATTGGGAAAATGTAAAAGTCTCAGAATTCTCTAAAAAGTTGTATATAACGCTCCTATATAAGTTGTTCTGAAAATTTAGAACTCTGGTGATTTTTCCGATCCGGGTTACGGTAGGTACCCCTTGTGTATATTGGAATTTTGAAAGATTAAAAATCAGTTGTTTATACATTGTCTTGGAGCAAATTCAATTTTACGAAACATTTGTTTTTCAAGAAAACCGGATTTCCTGAAATTTTAGGAAGTTTGGACCGAAAAACTCGAACTTATTTGAATTTTTACGGTTTTTGGGTTTGTTTCTGAAAAACTTTCAATTAGCGGAAGAACCGGACTTTTATTTTCACATTTTTTCACATTGTTTGGAACAATTTTTGTCTTGCCATCATTAAATTATGAGGTGATCATCATTCTCAAACACAAGTTTGCAAAAGTATGACAATGATACTTTTTTCAAGTTTCCGAGTAGAATTTTCTTAAAAGCTGACGGGTCGTAATCAAAGGCTGTTTACAACTGTTTATCTAGTTAGTGACATATAGGCAAATCGAAATGACGAAGGGCGGATTCGAACCCGGGTCGCGATATGCGCCTTAAACGGGAAGGACAGCGTAAAAAATTATTTTTGGGCTTGTGATAAATGAGAAAATCTCATTCTCCTGATTCAGAAGAGTGTCCTTTTTTCTCTTTTTGGAGCAAAATAAACGAAATTAGGAGCGCCTGAACTTTTGTCGAAAATATCGTTTGAATAGCGCGCAATTCTGCGTCTCGCTTTTTCCCGCGCTCTCTCGCCTTTCTCTGCCGTTCACAATTGCTTCCTTTGCAATGTTCGGCCGTGTATACCTGCGCCTATTGCAGTACAAAACATATAAAAAGTATATGTTTCAGAATCGGGACAATGGTATCTATTCAATGAAGTTGTTCTTCTAAAGATTTGAAAAATCAATTTTACAAGATCCTTCCCCTTTAAGTCAGGTAGACGGCGCGCAGCCCTCCGCACTACTCTATCTGGGAGTAGTACTGCCCACCCCATTTTGAAATCCGTTAGCTGTTCCCGCTAACTGTGGCTAACCAAACATTCCCTCACAACCGTCAATATAAAAGCCATTATCCGATTTGAAACTCACAATCTTGTGTTCATCGTAGACCAGAACCTTGAGAGTGCAAGTCCTAGTTACACGAAAGGTGAGCACAGAGTTCCACTGCGGGTATCGCGTCTTAAAACCACTAATTGAGAATTTAAAACTAAACTTACACTCCGTTTCTTCTCCAAAATCACTTCATCCACAACTCCTCCGTCTTCTTTTTCTAGTCGAACTACGCAGTAGGGATCGGGCAGACCGAAGAGGTCCCTTTTGCCCAGCTTCTCTCCTTTCACCACCCGCACCCGTAGCAGTTCGGTCTGAAGCATTAAAGGCTAAAGAAAAGGATTCTAAAGGACTGACCGCCTCTTCGCCGAGCTGGAGACCGCGGATGTCGGCCACCATGACCGCACGGAAAGACGAGAATTGAGCAAATCAAGGAAGAAGCGCCGCACACGCGAACGCCATACACTGAACGTTTTGATTAGAATATGAATGGGAAGGCAAAGAAAGAGATTGAAAGAGAGCAATTGCGAATGGAAAAAGGTGATTTAAAGGAATGAGAACTGGGTAAGTTTTTATGATAATGTCCATCGTCAGAAGAATTTAGGACCCCAGGGAGACATCCAATGCGTATCACCATTAAAGTGGGTTTTCATTACTTGATTTATTTTAAAGATTAAAGTGATTTCGAACGAAAGAAGCCAAAGTTGCTCCAAAGTTATGAAAAAGCTATCGCCAAAGCACGTTTGGAAAAAAGTTGCTTTTTCTCTGTTTCTGCCTGCTTTTCATGGACAAAAAATAATAAGGAATACCATAAATGAAAACCTAATCAACCAAACTTTTTGCAAAAACATGCTTTATCCAATTTGGCTGCTACATTTCCTGAGTATCCTATGCTTAAGGCTTTTGGCCCGCTGTGAAAACACCACATGCAGAAGAAAACCTTAAAATTTACTATATTTTTGTTATGGAAAACTATTTTTCATATCAAACACAGATTTTTTTTTAATTATAAAGGCGTTAGTCAAGATTATGCTTACGTTTAAAGAATCCGAAGCAACTTAAAGTTGCAGAAAAAACCTTATAATTTGCACTAAAAAGCTAAAGTACTTCTTGTTCTTCGTCTACATGTAAAATATTGTTCTTAGCCGATAAAAATGGGGCATGTGCAACTTTTCTGTTTAAAAATTTACGGCCGTTTTTTGAATATAAACCAAAATATTTGTTTTCAATAAAGATTAAATTTTCAGGGCTGTCATGAGAGGGGGGTTTCCTGACCGAAAATATTTCGAAAAGTTGGATATCGCTTCCGTTTACAAAATCGACAACCTTGAAATCAGGATTTTTATAGCGCTGAAAATTTGGAATTTTGGGAATTTGGTCTCACAGCGGTAAACTGCGATCTAATGTGAGCAAAATAGAGATCTCGCATAGCATAGATGCACAGAGAAAAACTCCAAAAAACAGGAGTTTTTCGAACTAGCCCTCGTCGTGCACTTCCAAAATGAGAAAATGTTCTCTGGAAACAAATAAAAAACAAAGTGTTACAATATGAAACATTTTCTAGACCGTAACAGAGAGAGAGACAGAGAGACAGAGAGAGAGACATGACAGAAAGACGGAGATATGTTGCCACTTATGAATGAATGAGCACTGGATTTACAAAATCTGGTGGCACAAATACAAACGAAAAGAATGATTTAGGCAAAAAGAGGCACTCACGGGGTGAGGTACCTGAAAAGGGTCGAATTTCTCGTGCTGGGGCTATCAGTTCTGCTCCTGTTGCTCACTCGCCAAAGCAAATACGAAGCGTCGAAAACAGGTGACGCCTCCCTTTCCGGGCACCGCAAATACACCTCATATCTGTTTTCCGTCAACAATATTAACACCGTTATTGTTTGTTTGCCGGATGTGGACAGTCGGAATTATAAGAATTTCAGAAACATGGGTTAGAAGTAGGGTGGGTCCCGAAACGAACGCTTGAAACAACTAAAATGCAAAGAAAAAGGCGTGAACAGGTCTCGAAACGAAAAGAGGGCGACACGACGTGTCATCTTTATGCAAATATTGACATTATGCAGAACACTACACTGCTAAACATCGAACAGTGGTCAGGTCAGCCATGGGTTTGGAACAAAGGATGTCGTTGGTTTTGGAGACGAAAATCGATTTAAAGTGGGAGTAATTAAAGAAAGGCTTAGTCAGTGTGTGCAGAGAAATACGCAAAGAATGGCCACAGGAGCCAGAAAACAGTAAAAAGTGTAAAAAGTGATTTGAAAAATAGTAAAGGGATCAATGACAAGAGGGTGAGGGGGTTTATAAAAGTGGGAAAACAAGTGTAATTCAAGCGGAACGACGGTTGAAATCGATGGCCGAACCGGTTGGCGAAGCGGCCTTCCCGCATGACATTCTGGAGCAGGCGTTTATAAATAAATGGCAGAGGTAGGAGATATTTTTGGGAAAGAATGTTTTAATTAAAAACCTTTAAAGAGTCAGATGGGAGGATATTGATAGAGAGGAAATGAGAGAGCAGTGATTCGAAGCCGCGCAACGACGGAAACTCAAACCTGTAATTAATGAATCAACCTAACATACGCAGAGGGCCAAAAATGGGATTTGCACGTCGACGAACGCAAACGGCCAGTAAGAGTCAAGTCTTGCTAACGTTTTCACCTTCAAATCTCGCGACGCAGCTTCGATTTTACCCTGCGATTTGTCGCCTTCATTTTTTTAACATGAGAAAACAGGACAGTACATATTAGAACATTTTTAGACAAGTATAAAGCTGAATCTGTCTTTTATTTTACAAAACTGCCTGAATTCATACTTTTTCAAACGCGTTTTTGACAACGACGGTCACTTTGTCATTTGTCAAAACGTTTTGGAGAAAATTCTTTCAATTGGAATGACGCAAGTTGCATACGGCCCATTTTCGATTTGAAAAGGAGATGTTTTAAGAAACTCATATTTTGGTCACATGAAGTCATATATAGACTGTTTTCAATGTGTTTGGTTGAGAGGCACCGCCAGGGATGGAGAGGGAGAGAAGAGAAAGAGAGATAGAAAGAGAGAGAAAGAGAGAGAACCGTTGAGGAAGATAAGTGTTGCCATCGTTTGCAATCTCACCCTTGCAGTTGTGCATTAGAATTATTTTAATTAAAGTGCGTTAGCTAAAGAGACAAAGAAAATGGGATTTTCCTAAAGGATTAGGCACATTTGGTCCCGCCGCGATCATCTCTGTTTCAGCGCTGTTTCGCATATTTTTCTGATATTCACATAACTGTTTCAAAACGAGAGTGGATAGTAAGGATTGGACATCAAAGTCGATGAAAAGTCGAAAACCTTTCGTTGGAAATAGACTATACTGAAAGGGCTCGTAAGAGGCTTTTTCCCAATCGTATTCTAATGAAGATTTGGCAAGCATTTTGCGCACGGCCGTTGGCTGGAGCGGTGTTGGGAAAAGTGATTTCAATTGAAATGACTCGATTAGCATACCATTCATTTCCAATCCGAAAAGGCCCCTGACGGTGCCTTTAAAATTTCGTACTGTTTGCCATGGTGCAATCGACTAAGTAGCGTTGGATAGGAATAAACAGAAAGAGAGTACAAAAGATTGAGAAAATGAGATAAAGATAGAGAGAAAGGAGCAGGTGAGAGAATTGCGAGAGATGGAACGTGTAAAACCAAAGGTTGACTGACCGGTCGACTGTTTTTCCCTTCTGTTGATCCGAAAGAGAACAGTTCGTCCTTACGACAATTTACGACTTTCTTTAAATGTTATGACAGATGGAGATCATTCATCGATTCAATACGCAACACTCCCACCAAAACATAATGGGATTGAAAGTCTACTTGTAATGAAATGCTCAATTCAGAAATAGATGTATGATCTTTTGAAACATCACCATCGTCATTCGTGAATTGAATTAATCCCATCACCGCAGTCCGTGTGTTCTCTGTTGTGTCTGGGTGGTCGTAATCCGTCGTTGGTCGCTCGAACTGCGAAAGTTCAAACGGGCGAAACGTTTTCGCCTGTAATTCGGGCGATTGCTGATTCCGCCGCCATCCGTCCTAAGACGCTGACGTAATGGCATTAGCGTCGATTTGGCCACGAGCAATTCCAACGAATCTTTGATTTTTATGGGGTTTCGAGTAAATTTGTAGAAAGCGCATCAAATCTGGATTACTACAAGATAAATTAATGATTTTCAAAAGAGATGCAATGTTCATTCTGGATGAAGTTGGTCGAAGAAAATTTTCCGTTGTAGTTTTCAATGTTACGATTTTTCGATTTTACGCCCAAGACAATGAAATTTGGCAACAGTTTAGGAACAGTTTAGAACAGAACCCATGTTTTGTGTTGTGAAAACTAAGAAGAGCCTAAAAATGCCCAAAAAAAGCTCGCAAGATGGAAATCGTAATGAATTCATAAAATGCCTGCCAGTTTTTAACATATACTCGTCGCCCAGCGAACTTCCTAGCCGGCAGCGGGAAACAAGCGGCTTTTTGTCTGCGTCTCCGCGACTTGCACACTATTTCGCGCGTTAGATGTGCAGGTCATCGAAACTTTAGGAAAGGTCCGTGGGCGAGGAGTATATATGTCAGAGTTCCAAAACATGAGCAGAAAAAACTTTCTCCCGAAGCCGTTTAATGATCATTTTGCTGTAAAGAGAATGAAATTCTCTTTTGAGCAAATGATTCGAGATCCCGACTATCGGAGAGATTTTGCATCATTCCAAGCGAAAATGTGGGTGAAAATAAGGCAACAGGTGCAAAACTATTATTGTTTTACACCTTATCTCAAGTTATTCGACATATACACATTTATTTGATAGTTCAAGTTGCAAAAAAAACAATTAATCATTATGGCCCGGACTGCAGGTCACGGCCGACCTAGCCCCAAAGCCGCAATGCAAAATGGGTTGAAATCCATGTGCGCGGGTAGCCTAAATCCATAAGAAATTTTGTTTTAGGTGTGCGCGTGCAGTTTATTAAAAACTGGATATGTAAAAATGACTATGACGTAAAAATGTACGGGCAACACACTTGTGCAAGTGGTTTTTGCAAATTTAAGCGTCTAACACCCAAAAAAATGCAATTTAAAATTTTTAGACCGCGGGGTTTCTTTTGTTTTTTGATGTTAATCGAACCAAAGCTTAAAGTGAAAAACAAAAATAAAAAATCCATGTTGGCGGATTTTTTTTATTCAGCATTGTTTGAAATAAAGCCTCAATTAGCATGGACTTCCACGCCGTTAAGAATGTGAACGACTAAGTAGCCAGGGGCGGATGGGTTGGAGAGAAAAAGAAGCATTGACTGACAGAAGATTTGTTTGGTCGACGATTGAGGACATTGGTTAACTAACAGTGAACATAACCTTGAATCAGGGACCACGCCTGCACTATTGACAAAACGTGGGTTCGTGACATCAGAAGACCACCAACACATCCTAAGTACTTTCGATATAAGGATTAATGAGCAATAATGGCCTAACACAAGGAGTATTTCGATGAAATGGAACCTCGGAAATACTGCATTTTGCCTAGTTGGAAAAGGTTCCGCAAAGAAAATGTTTGACGGCTGAACTTTGCAAAATTCGAATGCAACGGAAGAGTTTGTGAAACGATGTAATCAGTTCTACCGAGATTCGTCACCTTCGTTTTTTTTTTCGCAAGTTCACCCGGAATCAGTTGTTTTTGTCTTTGGAGTGCAGCCGGTCCTGTTTTCCACATCTTCTCATAAACAAGCGGTCGCGGGCCAAACAGCTCGTCGATCGAGAAGGCGCCCGATTAATCCGTCGAATTCAGGCCCTCCCAATCACACTGCGAGCTCGTAAAACAAGGACACGAATGGCCGCTGCTTTCTATATTCTGCTGCCACAAAGAGATTGGCACTTGCCGTAAAAATTACGACTCGACTGGGCATACTGTCAAATTATAGAGAGGATACAGTTGCACCCGGGGTGTGACAAAAATACGTAAAAAGAAAAAAACTTTCGTTGGAAACTTTTCGCGCATTTTGTTCTCCGCAAAGGTCAACCGCTTCTGAGCCCAAAACTACAGAAAGTCTATGTCCCGCACGCATCGCGGTCTTTGCTTCTGGCTTCGGCCGCCTATTATGTATTCCTGGCCAATCCTACTTCCGTCTAAAAGCGGTCATGTCCCTTTGTAACGCACTATTTTGACGTAAAAATAGGTAATTCGAATATCAACATTAGAATAATCTCACTCATTGCCAAAAATCGTCGAAGTAGGGCTGGCTGGCACTATATAGCTCACATATATAAATTTCTTTAGCCTTTTCAACGTGGTATTCTTTTTTTAGGGAAATAATATGGATAAGCTCAATTATCTCACTTAGTCGAACTGGCTTTGAAACGTATAGCGAGAGCAAGGGAAAATTGAGTCGTGAAAAAGGTCGTTCAATCGGGTTTCAATGGGTGTAATTACAAATAGGTGCTTGAAATATGCATGAAACCACCTACGTCGAGCGAATACGAAATTTGTTATAGAAGGTGTAGGAACTCACAGGACAAACAACCAAAACATAGAGGAAGGCAGGGAGTTAGAGAGAGAAAGAAAGAAAGAGAGAGAGAGAGAGAGAGAGAGAGAGAGAGAGAGAACATTAGCAGTTAGTGTGTTCTGCCTTCAACTGGGGTTTGTTCCCGCCGTGTTCTCCGACCCCGGGTTTGCGCAGGTCAAACAGAGGCAGGGTCTTGTTTTGTTCGTCTTTGAACATACTAAGCAACGCCTTTTTTTCGTCAAATACCAATGAAAGTAAACGGCAGACGCCAGTTGGAAAGGAAATTGAACGCCCTTCACTTGACCTTATTAGTGGTTTGCGGAAGATTGGTTATTCAACAAGAATGAACTCCACTTTCGCACTAGTGGAACGAAAAATCGAATGATATTCCAATAAAAAACATTATTTCATTGCAAATAAAACAATTCAAGGAGGAAATACCAGAAATCTATGATGTTGCCCTTTTTGATTTGTCACGTGGGCGAATTTGTCGGATAACGCAATGGATATGTCAACACTTGAATGTGGACATAAACGTATTTTTTGTCAAATGAGGGTTAAAAAAGGAAATAACCCTTAAATAGTGGGTAATCTAATCGGCAAAAAAACAGAAATTCATGTGGAAATCCAAAAACAAGCTAAGCTGATTTTTAAAGCTATTTATTGAGTTTTTTGGTTGCTTGACGCTCTTTGTGAACTATTTATTCGCTAAATTGACAGTTTTTCCTTGAAGAATCGATGAATTTGAATTTTTTAAAGCTTCCTTCATGAAATCAGACTTTGAGACTTAAAATAGTACACTTACATTAAGTGGTTACAAAACAAGATGGTTTCTATGTCCCTTACAAGCATGGTAAAATTTGGGGCCGGCCCGAAAAACATTTTTTTCGTTATTTTTGATTTTTACATAGCAATAAGGCATAAATATTTGGTCGGCCGTGAAAAATTTGAGAATGGGCCGACCCGTTGCCATGGTTGAATGAAATGAGGTTCGAGGAAAACCTTTCAACTGCGAATTTTGAAAACAAATCAATTGGTTAGGCGAATGGTCTCCCGATCAAAGGAATGGTCTTGAAACGAAAAGGGTTACTGTATAAATGTGTTATCGATCGTTGTTGCGGAATTGGCAGTGGTCCAGGCGGGGAATTGGCGAATAAGTCATTTCGGGAAAGCACTTGTTGAGAGTTAGTGGGAGCAGAGCGCAGACAGAGCAGCCCGAGGGGCGCGAGAGATTGGACCCTCGGCGGAGGGCGCAGAGACAGGCCTCGGCCATGCCAGCTTCCTCCCAAATCACAATTTATTAAAACTAATAGTATTAAATATCATGAATCGCGAGATTAGATCATTCGGTTACACTTGCAATAACAAGGACAGCGACCAGGATACAGTACCCAAAAGAGGAGATCTGGGCCAGCCGAGCGCTATACAGGGAATAAATAGGGAGGGAGAATGCGTACATTTGGCACAAATGAGAGAGAGGGAAAGAGGATGGCTCAGCGACGGTAGAGAGGGCCGAATACGGATTTATCGGAGACTTCGGAGACACTGTAGAAGGGAGACGACTGTCCGCCCATGCTGATCACGCGGTTGATCGACACCAGGTCCTGCAAATAGTAGTTTTAGTTGTATTTTTTAATTATAAACCTCTATATCTGAGCTTAAGCAGCTTACACTAACTATGTTATTATTTCTTTCTGTCATAACTTTACCAATAAAGTGAGTTTGCGGATGGTACCACAGTTCTCACGGGCCGGGCCGACTTGAAAAAAAAAAACCTCTGCTCGGGGCCTAAAACTGTCCCCCACGCGGACACTTTTTTTTGCTAACTCTCAGCCCGGCCCGCTTCGACCCTTCTCGTGAGAACCATGGGTTGCAAACATCGGGCTCAGCCTGGCCCGGCCCGATCTTGCTAGGATCGAGCAACTATGGTAAAGTGAAACGTCTTTGTGAAGTACAATTTTGAGTTAAGGTGTTGTTTTGGGTTTTTATCTTTTAGTTAAATTATACTCCTCGCCTAATCTACTTCGACCAATTTGGCAGAGTATACGGCCGGAGTATCATATATTGCACGCTTTACTCTAGGAACAACATCAAAACATTGGCAAGTTGTCTCGAAGTAGTTTTGGCAGGGACTATAATCTAATTTATATTTATAGGTAATTTTATCGCAAGATGATGAAAAACTTTATCTTAACTTGTCAACCGATTTTGAAAACGGGCCCGGCCCAACCCACGACCACCCCTGGAGAGAACTATGGGTGGTACTGTAATGGGGCACCCTTCGGGAACGAACAGATGAAAATTTCCTTCTTTAGGTATTTAAGGCGGCCCCATTCGCGCAAGGCGATATCCCGCATTGAGTTTAGCTTAAACTTGGGATTTTAAAACATTTAAGGGGCCTAACCCAAGTGTTCCCGGTTAAAAGAAGGATTTTCATAGGAATTCTTGGTAAAACCAAATGGTTCAATTTGGTGTAATTTAACACATACAGTACGAAATACAATACTAAGATACAGTTCCAAATGGGTTCAAATACAAAAGATAATTGAAGAATGTTACCTTCCGCGGGCTCTGGTTGATGTTGTACTTGAGCCTTCGTTCGCCTCCAGTACTCAGGGGATGCATCGGTTGAACATGGACCTTTAAAAAAACTACTTCATTCAACCAGCTGCCGTACCCGATCGGCGAGTGCCCTCTTCACAGGAGTCAATCCGAATCCGTGAGGTTTCGGCATCGGCGCCAGTCGTTCGATTTCCTCCTGGTCTTGCATGCTTTTCACAAAATCTTCGGTCCTGAATCTCAAACATAAATACAATTAAACAGAAGAAACTAGCCTCGGGAGGAAGACCTTGTTGTAGTACTTTATTAAATCGACTTTCTCAACCGAAGTAGGCTCAGGCGTGCCTTAAATAAATAATTATCGTTATTTCAAAAAGAAAAAAAAACTAACCAGGGACGGAGCTAGTGGGAATGGTGGAGGCACATCTAAGGCGTGGATGGCCGTGGGCACTCGTCGAATCTCGCGAATTTCCATCGTCACTCGGAGTACCACGGTGGGTCCTGCAACATTTTTTAAACAATACGCTACAGTGTGTTTCGTGATTTCTCAGGAACTGCTTTTTGCAACTCAACTTTTTCCAGTAAACCAAATCGTCCCTTTCAGAAAAGAAAACCGCATCTGCGTAAAAGTACACACTTCAAAAGACTCGGTGCTACGAAAAACATTAACCGCGACAGCGACAGTCCCCATAATTATGAAAAAATTCGAAAATATGCGACGGGCCTCCTTCTTTAACAAATTTGCCGAAATCTTAAAATTGCGACGCCCCCTACTGCCGCTTTTGGCGGAGCTTGACAATGTATGCCGGGGGTATATTTTGCGACAACCCCCTTAATTATCGGTAACTTCGAAAATATGCGAAGGAAAAAACCTCTGCGGGCCTGGCCCGGGCGGGCCCCAAATTTTGTCATGGTTTCTGTAAACCAATTAACAGTTGAAAGAACCCCCTTCAAATCTAGAAAGCGTTGCGGTTCATACACTGTGTCCATGCACATTTTGCAGCTCCATATGGACAGATTATAGTGCAATGGTTCGGCAAAAAAAAACAATTCCTATGAAGGGTACAATAACGCAGTTCAATATTTCGAAAATCTCGACTGCATGTGGTGGACGAGGGCCGGCCCCGCGAGGCTTACACAGGGCCGGGACATCAAGGGGCCCGGGTCGATTGCCATAAAAACCACAGCATTATTCGAAAATCCGTTTTCCCGCGCTGACGGTAACGTAGGGCCTGCCCTGGGAAGGAAGTTTTTGGCTCGGCTACACTGAGATGCATTTAAATAGAGCATTTTAATGCCTTGCAACTAAACATTATTGGTGTGTTTAGTTCCAAGGTTGTTTCGTATTTTTATTGAAAATTTTGTTGTGGGATCAAGTTCTCAAACTATTAATGGCCGCAGTCGATGCCGAGCTCGTGGTTTTTCAGAACAGATGATTAAAAAACCAACTCACTGTAGATCGACGGCGATCTCTCTGTAAACCTGCGAGCGAGCCTGTGGCTGATGGCGGTACTGTGCAATTACATCCATGAAGGTGGAGCTCATTTTGAGATATTTCGCAATTACGTATCTAAAGAGGCATATTCTTAAAACCTCCGTCCGAATTCTTACATAATGCAGAGTATATTCTGGTCCAGATGGTGGTTGTACATGAGGCTGGTCTCCTTCCTCAGCACGTGTTCCAGAAGATTCCAGGCGATTCTTCTGCCGACCTCGCTCATTCTCACCCTGTCGCAGAGGTCCGTCATCCGCATGCAGGCCAAATAATACACCTGAAATTTATTTTAAGATAGATTTACAGGAAAAAGCCCACCTTTCTGAAGAAAAGCACGGTGGTCATGTTGCCTTCGAAGGAAGGCACGGGCGACTGCGTGCCGTCTTCTCGTTTTCTCCGTTTCAGCGGAGAGTAACTGAAATATTCAGGGTGAAACGAGGAGATTCAAAAGAAAATTCACCTCTCGGCGAGTTGTCGTGGCTGTTTCCATGCCTGTTCGCAAGTGGGAATGTCATCTGGGCGGCTGGAGAGCACTCGCCACAGAGGACTCGATCCAACCCACGCCAGTTCCTCCAGAACCTCCTCTTCCTTCTGCAAATCCCCAATAAAAATCAACCGAAGGGAGTAGAACGGACCTTATTGAGGTGTTTGACCATCTCCCGGGTGAGATTCGGCACGGAGCGCACGACGAGTTCTATGACCTTGTGGAAGCAGATGGCAGGTAGATCACACATCTACAAGGGACAATAAGAGGTAGGTCAAATGGAGAAATACTTGTATGCTCCAAGGGAAACTCCTGACACTGTTGTAGGAGAAGAGGAGCAATTCCAGGGCGCAACAGAACACGGAGGCCAGGAATTCCTCCTTTCGCAAGACGCTCTGAAAATACTAAGTGAGATACATCGAATTTCATTTACTTGTGCAAAAATAGTTTTTTTTTTAAATAGTAAGGAAAAATTCGCCCACGGGAATCGAACCCTGGTCGTGTGGGTGGTAGTATACCGAGACGTAAGGTACGGTAGGTACCTATGTAAATGAGCTTAAATGCCGAAAACTTTAACAAAACGGCTGCGGGGATTACGGTATTCAGTGGGTTCTCATTTGCGGGACCTACGAATCGTACTCCTTAACAGCTCCTTATCCACCCATGGGTGGTAGTTTGGCTATGCATAGTTCTCAGGGCCGGCCCGACTTGAAAAAAATCCTCGACCTGGCCCGCTTCGGCCAGTCTACTCGGACCACCATTTATTTTTGTTGGTTTAGAATTAGTTTCAATATGTAACCGAAGTATTATAAAAGTGTAAATGACGATTAAAAGAAATTTTAATTTGACAAGTTTACAAACCGGGCCGACACTCTTATCAGACCGACCCGACCGGCTTCGGAGCGCGGCCCGGCCCTTCGCTTGAGAATTGTGTGGCTAGGCACATGCTGGCTGGGTCAAAGCGGGCCGGCCCGTATAGGAAGTAAAATCTTGGTCAGCCTGTGGCGTGAAAGCTCGCGAGGGGAGAGAAGCGAAAGAAGTGAACATAATTTCCCCAAAAACCATTTAAAACGTACGCAGAATTCTCCTTCGCGGTCCATTCCTCGTTCCTGTTCGCTTCTCACAATGCACTCGACCATCACGTAGAACAGGTCTCTGACCATATCCTGGTGTTTCTGGAGCGAAAAGAAAATGTTGGGGTCGAAGTCGGCCCCTATATATTCCGCCTCCTCGATCACCTTGTCGGCGAATCTACAAATTTAGTGTTTTGAAAAATCTACCATTTGAAGAAAATAACGAACCAACCTCTGCGCAAAGTTCTCCGCATTGCATGCTATGGTTGTGAGGGGGTCGTCCCTCATCTCCCTGCACATATTCTCCAGATCAGAACCAGCCAACTGCCAGAATTCCGGAATGAGAGCAGCCAATTTGACGGGGTTCTCGATGGCATGGGTCATCGGAGAGGAGGGATAGAGGTTGTCGGAAGAGAGTATGTAGCTGAAAATAACAATTAAGACAGCGTTTTTGAGAATCTCGAGCAGAGACCACTGTCTTAGAAATTGGGTCATAGTCTCAGAATCGGATCATTTTTAGAATAAAACCTTCTTAAGACAAAATAAAGCCTTCTTAACTATTATGAAAGTTTTAGCTCAATATCTTTTTTGAACATGGTTACGGTAGGGTACTGTAATTTGGTAAAATTGGTAGAAATCAGTGAAAGTGATTTTTTTAAAAATATATTTAGTCATGTGTACACCAAATTTAACCTTTGATTGCTAAAAAGTTTTTTTTCGTGTTTTTTTTAGCACAGGACCCAGAAAGCCTAAAAAATGTGAAATTTTCCGTTTGAAAATGCAGTTTATCGACTTTTGACTTAAAAGACGCGCAAAAAGTGACCTAGCCCATTGAATACTACGTTTTCTTCGCAACGAAAACAAAGAACAATGTCGAAATTATCTCGACCCCATCATGACGAAAATTGCCTTCGAAAGTGAACTTTTCCATCGATTCGATCAGGATTCACTTTTGTAGTTTTTTTTTTTAAAACATCTTAAATAATTTTTTTTAAGTTTATGCATGCACATTCTAAGACTGGTCTTAAATAGAAAATGAGGGAGCACTTACGTTTTGGAGGACTGGTTGGACTTTTTGTATTCGGTGAGCTTCTCGAGGCACTGCTGAAACGGAAAAGAGAGTTAGAGAGAGAGAGAGAGAGAGAGAGAGAGAGAGAGAGATAGAGATAGATAGAAAGAGAGAGAGAGAGAGAGAGAGAGAGAGAGAGATAGAGATAGATAGAAAGAGAGAGAGAGAGAGAGAGAGAGAGAGAGAGAGAGAGGGGGGGGGGGAGAGAGAGAGAATTACCTGAGTTGACATCCGGAGAAGGAGATCCACATCGGCAAACGTGGAATCGTCGGGACCACGCCGTAAAAGCTCCACCGCCGAGCCTGCAATTGATTGCTTGCCAAAATTCAAGAGTTTTCTACAAACCGTCGTAGGCTTCGTTGAAAATCCGCTCAAAATCGTCGACCGTTGTCGGGAGAAACATTCTCTCGTCGATCTCTCCCCGCTGAAGCACGATTTGCTCGTAAGCTTCGGCCCAAATACTTCTGAAACCAGCGATCCCACTTAGAAGCTACCGTAACCCACCCGAAGCCCTGGTGTTTGGAGATGAAGCGACTGGCATCGGAAATGTGGAGAATGCCTTCTTTTCGGGCGGCGAACCAGTGGGTTTTGAAGTGTTTCGCGTCGAGAACCACGCCTCCGAAGCACTTGCAGAGGTATTCCAGGACTCCGCACTCGCTCTCTATCAATCTGTCACCTGAAATAGCCACAATAAGAGAGAGAAAAGGGGAAGTCCTCACTGAATTCGGGGTTAACCAGTTCGTCCAACTCTTGTCTCCGCACCTCATCGTAAATGATTTCCGTTATGCAAAGGAGGAGGTGGAAACTACTCAGAAGATCTTCAGCTGGCAACGATTCTGAAAAAGACTTAATAGAATAACAATGGAAAGAAATAAGGTTTTGAAGCTATTTTCACGGGCCGGGCCATTTGCACAATTTTGGTCGGGCCGGCCCGACCCGAGTCGGCCCGTTACCCTGGACCAACCATGGCAAAATAGCGAGCCGGGCCGGTCCATCTCTTCGTTATTTTTTTTATTTTTTACATTGAAATAAGGCCAAAATTTTTGGTCGGGCCCGGGCCAGACCGTTAAAAATTTGGAAACGGACCGGCCCGCAGCCATGGTTGCCCTGGACCACCAGTCAGATTGCCACCCACACAACGGGTTCTATCCCGCTGGTGACACTTTTTTTGTACAACTAACGTTGATTTATATGTTAGTAACAAACATTATTAAGCTAATTGAAGCAGTTTAAAAAATTGTACCTATTTATACAAAATTTAAAAATATATTTTTCATACCCGGGCCGTCCCAAAAAAAAAAATCCCTCCGCCCGGCGGGTCAGCCCGTCATTTGAGAACCCCGTTTGGGAGAATGAGACGATCCAAGGATACAAATCCGCCTTTCACTCAGAAAGTTCAACCGGGATTTAACGAATACTTCCCTAGAAAGCACCGCGCCCATGTACAGATTTGGAAAGAAAAAACCCACTTTCCAACGGAAAATCTCCCAATATTAATCGGTATATGGCGAAAAAAAAATTCCTTACTTTTGACTAGGACGAACATGCACCATAGAATCTTCAGAAGGTCGTGCGAGGCAATAACTGAAGCCGTTTCATCCGTGTTTACGAATAGACTCCTGAATACGGGCAGCAGCTTTTTGTAGATCACGGCGGACACGGCCAGGGAACCCTAAATTGTCAATTCGAAAAGACAACTGAAACGCCAACCTGTATCTTCTGCACGTGCTCCTTCAGCCGCTTCGATGCACCCACAATCTCCATATACCTCTCGAGTTTGTCGAACAGCTCCAGCACACTGAAAAAGAGGCGGGAATTGAAGAATACTGATTATTTGTAGTAAGAACTGTCTGAGTAGGCCCCAGAAAACAAAAAGAGATCTGAACTAACCTGACACCGGAGGCCGTTTGAATATCTGACAGGGCGAAGGGGAAGGAGTGGCTGCGAGAGGAGAATTTCCGACTGATCATGGCCACGTAGATGGAACACGAGATCCACGCACGGGGACTACCCTAAAACAACAGTTTTATTTAGTGTTATTTTATTTTAGGTGGCGGTATTTACAACAACAAAAAAACGAACCTCCATTACGACTTGCTGCGATGCTTCGTAGTACTGTTTCCAGGCCTGGAAACACAGACCGTGGAGGCTTTCATTGTTGTTCTCGTACGATCGTATAGTCTCGAAAATCAATAGAAACTCCGTACTTGGGAGAGGGACTTCCGCCTGAAACGTCTGTATTCTCTTTTTAAAAATCGAAGCCCACCTCATCTTCCACAGACTCTGTCTCCGTCTCTCTGAAATCCGCGTCTCCCTCTGGTTGCTCGGTTATTACCACAATTTCCTCCTCTCCAGCAACCAAGGAATCTTCCGTATTGTCGTAGACAACCTTAAAAGTTTAAAATAGAAGGGTACAATACAACCCAGGTTAGAATTACGAAAAGGCCTCTTCTAGTTGAAGCGAGCTTATAAAACTAACCTCAGTCTCAACGCCGTATTCCTCAGTTTCTTCAGAAAACGTAGCCTCTTCTTTGAAACTGCTCACCTCCATCATTGGCTTTGGAAGCCAACCAACTGCCTGGAAACACTCTGTTGAAGGCAATGGAAATAATCAATCGATGGAAATTTAAAGAAACTATTAATGAAAACAAATTAATTCAAAATTTAAGCGAATCGCTCAAAGAACAATTAAAAATACTGGTTTTACAATTAAACTTTTCATAATTTTCTTTCGCGGTTCTTTGGCATACTGTAATAGGAGAAATAGTACGCGTGTGAGAGGAGGGCGCAGAGAAGTTTGCAATCAATTCGCAATGGAGCGAGATTATCGAGATATATTAGTGACAGTCGGCTGGCTATTACTCTATATTTTCTATTAATTTTGTTATTGTTTTTATTTACATTTTTAGCACATGTCACAATATACATCCAGTGTATTGGATGTATCTAGTGCGGATTTCGACGTGGACGCCTACTTGAGTCTCCAGTTGAAGGAAAAATCGCTGGATGAACTGCTAAAAGAGGAGGAGTCCATGGTCACAGCCGTATGTTTTATATTTTTGTATATATTGATCTAGCAGACTCGGATGTTAAAAATCGATTGCGTAGGTGCGTCGGCTGGACTCCGATGTGCACCAATTGGTCTACGAGAACTACAACAAGTTCCTCACGGCGACGAACACCGTCCGAAACATCCAGGACGAGTTCAACCAGCTAGATCATGTAATTTTGTATATTTATGTTTTTAATCTATTTTGGTATAGGAAATGGACTCTCTGAGTGCGAGTATGAAGAACATCTCTGGTCTGATCGGCGACCTAAGCGGAGTTCTGGGCGGACAGCGGTCCGATCTGGCACAACTGGGCAGTTCCTACAAGGTTGTCTCCAGTCTCAAGTTCATCTTCGACCTGCCCAACACACTTAGGGTGAGTTATGTTCTGGTTAGCGTGCTTTTACGGCTATTACCTTAGTACCATTCGGCTGGCTCGACTTTGAAGCTCTACGTTGAAATTTTAGGGCTATATTGACGAGCGAAAGTACGCAGACTTTGTGAGAGTCACCCTTCTGGCGAGGACAGCCCTGGGCAAGTACACGGATATGGGGAATGTAGCGGAAATAGTTGTCAAAGTGAATAATCTACAGGAAATCGTCGTGGGAGAGGTATTTCGCTCAATATGGTTTATAAAAAATACTTTTAGTTATTGCTAGTGGTGGATAATTCTATAGAAAATGTGGATCAAGTGGAGGAGGTGGTGGGTCTGTTGCTGAAATTGGATCAGTCTGAGAGTGAGGTAAGAGTTGGGCGGGAATCATCCGCTTTTTCTGTTATCTACTCGCTATTTCCTCAAGGGAACCGCGCGCCGCGATGTTTGAAAATGACCCAGTTCGCGAAATTAGCAATGAAAGTCGTGTTAAAGGAAACTGTCCCTTTTGAGTGGGGCATGAGAAAGTGAATATCAGGGGTAAAGTGACATTTCCAGGTCCAAACCAGAGTCCTGGCCGCCATCAAAGCCTCCCTTGCCCGTGATGTGAATGCTCTTCAAAACGGAGCCGCTGACGTTCTGGATTTGGTCGATAGGTTGGTTTAATGCTAGGTAGAGACAACCTAAAAGGGGTAATGGAATCAGCCTACATACCGTAAGTTCCGAACCCTCGTTTTGATTGAATGGGTCGGACACCCAGCATAGGTGGGCGGGGCTTCCCCCGGAGTGAAGGGGGTTTTGGTAATTCGATTGTGGGAAAGGGATTTTTGGCCCGGGAAGCCACTTTTGGCTTGTGAAGTGTGTAATATAGGATACTCAGGCCGTGTACGCAGCCAAATTGGCCGAAGTAGATTTGGCGAGGAGTATACGACGGACATGTTTTTAAAACATTGTCTATTTATAAGGTTATATGATCATTAATTTCAGAGGCTGTGGTTCCTTCGTCCCCAACCTTACTCTCCTCGCGTCCATGTATGTGCGGCTGTTTCCGGCGAAGACGGAGGATCTCATAGACATGCTTCAGGTTCGTCTCTTTCTCTCTCTCTCTCTCTCTCTCTCTCTCTCTCTCTCTCTCTCTCTCTCTCTTTCTAACTATCCCTCTCTCCAGGAACAGCTGCGTCTCTTCCACTCCACCGTCTCCGACCGTTTCCTCTCCTCCGCCGACCCCAAGGACTGTTCCATCGTCGTGCGCGCCCTCGACCGCTACTTTCGCAAAATGTCCACCTGTAAACACATAGTCCCTGGTGAGTTCCCTCTCTTTTCCTTTAATTTTCCCTCTCTTTAGGTCTGGACTGCCTCTCCTCTCTGATCTCATTGGTTCGTAGTGTGTCCCGCCACGAAATCGGCATCTCCTCTAAGAAAATCAACGACGAAATGAAGGCTGTGTGTCTGGAGGTTCGGCAGTCGCTTCTCGCCAACCCAGGCCTGGATCTGACCAGCCTATCCGCCAAGGTCGAACAGGCCTTCATCTTCCACGTTAAGGTTTTCTCTGTCTCTGCGTCTCTCATTATCTCGTTTCAGACCGCCATGGCCAATCTGCTCCTGTTCATTGCCAGTGACGTCACCTTCTCCAACATTCCTCCCTCCGAATTCCAGGCTGAATTCGCCCAAGATGTTCATGAAATGCTCCTCGTTCGTTCGTTTCAATCCCTGGCATCCTACCTCGAATCATTCGGTCAGTGAGCCTTTTATCCTGTTTATTTGAATCCTTTAGGTCAGGCCGAGGGAGATTCTCGCTGCAGCAACCCGTGGCTTCTCCTCACCTTCGCCGTCTCTCTCCACCACCTCTCAAGCAAATCCTCCTCCTATCTCCTCAATCTCTGCAGGGAACAACTCTCCCTCACCTCTCCTGACAAAACGGCCTCTCTTACTAGTTTGTACTTTTTGTAAATATTTATTCTCTCATTTTAGATGCATCTACCGTTATCTCTCTGCTAAAAACATCTGCTCAGGCCTTGTTGAGAGCATTCGTGCAACAAAGGGGAATGCAGTTGGGAGAGAGTCTCATCAAAGGCTGTGAGGCCCTCTGCCAGCCGTCGGCATCGCCAACTGGAGTACGGTAGGTCTCTCTATCTCTCTGTTTCTCTCTCTCTCTCTTTCTCTCTCTCTCTCTCTCTCTCTCTCTCTCTCTCTCTCTCTACCAACAACCATACGTGGGGTAACAAGAAAGGATGCTTAAAAAGTCTCCGAAGCACCTTTTAGGGGACTTACGCCTCAAGCCCCCAAACGCACCTACTCCAGCTCTGGCGGCGATCGAGCACATGGATCTAGTGTGGCGCCCGCCGCCACTGCCATTGTGGCATTGAAAACGGGGTTTTCTTGAACGCCCTGGAATTTTATAAAGTTTGATTTTTTACAGGTTTACTAAATGACAAATTTGCCGAAAACAGACATAGGTTAGCAAGGTTTTTTATGCTTATGACAGACTTACTGCAGCCTTTATTCCGTAAAATACGGCTTGTTATATCCCAGTAATCTGAATGAGCTTCAAAGCCTTGCTAACCTATGTCAGTTTGCGGCAAATTTATCATTTTGTAGACCTGTTGAGTTCACACTTTATAAAAATCCTTGGCGGTAAACCGTGTTTCGATGCCAACATTTCGGCCGCCGTACTATATTAGGCGCCTCCAGCTCACCAGATTTTTTTTTTACAATGGTAACCACGTCTTGAAAAACCATGTAGAAATTTTCCATTATGGGTCCCAAACCTAGGCAGTTATAAAAACCTTGGGGACTTTCGAAAATTGGCAGGCCCACGTATGCCCTCAACCCCCTTCTTTCAGAGCAGCTGTTCGTCGTGCAGTCGAAGAAGTCGGCGAGTGTGAGCGTGTGTTGTCTCAGCTTCTTGGCGCCGATCAGAGGAAGGAATCCCGTCCCCGAAGGGCTCCGGATGCCCCCAGGGACTCGCTCTGGTGCGAAAGGATCGACTTCCACCAGCAGATTCATGTAAGAATCTTCTGAAGACCAAACTAACTTCTATTTTTCCAGTTCAGTAAGGCTTCTATTGTGACGTCTATCGTCAAAGTGGTTCTGAAGTCCTTCACCGAGTGCATCCGTCTCCAGACCTACAATCGACCCGCCGTTGAGCAGATTCAAGTAAATCCTTCACAAATTTCCCTGTTTATTCGCATTTTCAGGTGGACTGTTGCTATCTCCAACGCTACTTTTCTCCCCTCGTCACGGACGAAGTGGTGGTGAATTCGATGGTCGACCAGGCCCTTTCCTCCGCTTTGAAGCGATGTCTGGACCCCGTGCTCATCCATCCAAGCAAATTGGCCGTCTTCTGCGAGGACAAAGAATAACTAATGTACATTGTGTAAAACGGGTTCAAATGTGATAATAATGTAAATACATATTTATAATATAATATTGCTTCAATCTCTTTGGTGCAAGCGACCATGGCTTGGGCGTCAAAGTGCAAATGGGAGTACGCAGTTGCGTACCCAAGGGATTGAGGCGGGTGGATTAACGCTTACTCGACGTTTGAGATGATGAAAAAATGGTCATTTCTACAAATTCACTGTTTTCGAATTTACATTTTGACTTAACCTGGCGTTTACAATTAAAAAATACTTTTATTTTCGTAATACTACAGTGACCACCTAGAAAACGAATTCTGGCTGTATTAAGCATGCGATCTGCAAAAAAAATCAAAATTAATTTTAAATGTGTTTTCCTGAGTAGATTAATTTATACGCGGTGTGTCTCCAACATTTCTTTCTTTGTCCAACGACAATTTTTTTCTGTATTGAAATGTTTGTTTCTTCTCTGCTCCAGCCACCCGTCGTCCTTCCGCCGAAATTTCTTTCTATTTATTCATTAGGTTTTCCGTGTTGCTCGTTTGACTCTGAGAGATAAGCGACCGCGATAGGCCGCTTCCTAATCATTCAGTGCACAGAAATCACCCATTCCAGGTTCATCCACGACCAGTTTTGCAGCAAAAGCATATCTTTTGGTTTTTTATACAAAATAAAAACATTTATTTACACTTTTTTGAAATATTAAACCTTTATTTTAGTGAACCCCTGATAATTTGATAATTTTGCCAAGCTCTGTTCTTTTTACCAGAATTTGAACATGTTCCAATCCGAAATGTGCCTTCAATAACCTTCAAAACGCAGCAACTCGCTTTCTTCCTTCTCTCTCTCTCTCTCTCTCTCTATCTCTATCTCTCTATCTCTCTATCTCTCTATCTCTCTCTATCTATCTATCTATCTATCTATCTATCTACTCTCTACTTGGTTACATCTCTTTCCACTGTACTCTTAATCTGACTCCTAATCTGTTCAACAAACTTTGCCTTCAGATGAACAAATACTCATCAAAGTTAACGAAATGTGTCAGTCTATCAGAGATAGAGAAGATAGATTTAGAAGAAGGCTTCGGAAAAGAAATTACGAGGAAAACGCAAGTCCACATACTGTTTAACCGAACATTGGTTTTTAGATCAAAGGAATCTACTATCAGAGCCAGGGTGAACAAAAAGGCATACAGGGGGAGGTTCAGTTTGGGCAAACCTGTGGTGACATCATCTGCACGAAGGAGGAAGAGCTTTAACAAGGGAAGCGGGTACTTTGAAGACTACGACGGAGATGATGACAGTCCGAATAGTACGGTTAGTAGACAGATGGGAGAGGTGTGTATGTGTGTGTGTGTATGTGTGTATGTGTGTGTGTGTGTGTGTGTGTGTGTGTGTGTGTGTGAATGTGAGAGTGTGTGTGAGTGTGTGTGTGAGTGTGTGTGTGAGTGTGTGTGTGTGTGTACGTGCGTATCTGTGAATGTGAGAGTGTGTGTGTGTGTGTGAGTGAGTGTGTGCCAATGATGACCCACTTCGTTCTTAGGTCTGCAACCTCTCTCCCTCTTCCTCCCAGCCCGTCTTCCGTTGTATCCCAGTGATCGAACGTGAATCTTCCACTTCCACTTCCACTTCGACAGAAGGACGAAAGTCAACAGATTGTTTTCAACACACGGCCCTATTTGTAGTGGATGACAACGCACGAGTAAAAAGGTTACAACCGAGAGGAAATGGAAACATTCGGTTTTTAGAAATGCGTTTTACGAATCTATGAGTTCGTTTATGAAAATCTCGAAGACTAAACAGAGCCGAATGTTGATTTTGAAGGAAAAGGAGAACCAAGGTCGTATGGAAAAGGTAAAAAATTGTTTGGAAGGGGAAAAACAAGTAATTTTCAGATGTTCACCTGCAATGTGAAAGGACAAAAACCGAAGGATCACAGGATGGACGACGTCGTTTGGTTGATGCTGAAGGCTTACTTTGCTGGAAGGTAAAAATGTCTTTCAAACAAGTAGCTTTGAAAAGGAGTATCGTATTGAATTTGAAGACCACCTAACATCTAAATAGTGCGAATGTAGTATTGCGAGAAGGCTTCCCGTATTAATCAGGCCTTATAAAAAGCGCTAACCCATCTTCTAAATTGGGCGACCGCTACGTGAACGTCCGCTTGTTGTGAATGCTAGTTTTGGGGGAAACGGCCCCAAGCATTTCCACTCTTCTTTCGCTGATGAACGGTCATTCTCATCATTCTACTGCGTTCTTAAGTTTCTTCGTTTCGATTACCGTCTTCTAGATTGTACCCAAAGTAGCATTGCTGTCTAATGCAGCTATGTTTCAGTCTTGTCCCTATGCTCCTCGCCCTCCGACCTTGACCGGAAATGTCGAAAACCTGCACATCTAATCTAATTAGCATAAGCACTGACAGATTTACAATTTCCCATTTTTTGCGTAATTGTCTATTAAAAGATATGCTAATGTCCAAGATTTCGGTCAAGGTCTGTGGGCGAGGAGTATATAGCCGTCGCCAAACGAACATCGGCGATTATAAGCTGCTTTTTCTCTGCGTCTTCGCTGCTCCCACACTATTTCCGCCTGAGTATCGGACAGCATTAAGGCCGTTTTTGGCTGGATGCCCGTTTGGCGACAGCTAAAGTCAAATCTTTTTGCAACAGATCAATTAGCATATGCTTTCCATTGACTAGAGGCGTAAAATTGCCCTGGGAAAAGGCAAAGATAAAATAAGAGATATGGTTGAAGCCAAACAAGCATCTGCGGGGAAAAGACGCTTTTTCTCTGCGTCTCTCGAATTCACACACTATTTCACCCTGCATGTCGTATGGCTGTTGCATTAGGGCCGTTTTATGCCATGTTGACGACAACTTCAAAGAAATTAGACGAAAACAAGACTCACTAATGAAACAGTTGTTCAGAGAAGTGGGCGAAAGTCAAGAAGCAGCTTTCGAAGAAGACTCCCTGCTTTACAAACGACGAGAACAGCATTGGACCATCATTGACGACATGTTAACCTATGTAGCTCTGCCGTTCCCTTCAACTTCGATTAACCTAGATCCTTCCTATATGGCACACATGGCACAGACCAGAGATGAAGGTAGATATCTTGAAATTTTCACTATAAAAGAACATTTTCAGTAATCTCTTTACTTCATAGGATTGATCACTATCAGTCATTATTCCCTACACAAAAGGCCATGTTCAACTATGTTGAGAAAAAGTAGGTATTTATAATGTGTAAAACAATAACTTATTTAGAAAAGACCATCGCTTCGCCGAGATTCTGAAAGACCGCATCGATGTGCTCAATGCTTGGTTGAACACAGTTGATGACCTGTTCGAACGCATTAGAATGGTAAATTTCTTTTCCATTGAAAAAACTGAAAAACTTTCAGTTGGGAACTCTTTTCGAAGTGGACCATCTGCCCGACGCCACCCGAATTTGGCCCCGCCCAATGGGACACTCGCAGGTTCCTGTTTCACTGAAAGAGGCAAGGCCTGTTTTTAAAGAGTACGTTGGAAAGAATAGAAATCTCAAGGTAGGATATAAACAAAAATAAAGAAACTGTGATTCAGGCGATGAAAAAAGTATTGGTTCGAGTGTGGGAGATTTGTGAAACTTCTCTGGTGAAAGCTGCTCTGTTGCTGAGCAGACCACCCTGTACTTATGCAGAAGCTGCAAGTGGATACAAACCACAGATTCCTATTAACGAGATACAGGTACACACACACAAGCACGCACACGCACACACACGCACACACACGCACACACACGCACACACACGCGCACACACACGCACACACACGCACACACACGCACACACACAACACGCACACCCACATTTTCCGAAATCTCTCACCAATAAATGAGTCTCTTGAAGTTCCCTTTTTAAGACCCAACGATACAACTCGACAGAGACCTCCAGTTTCAATCGTGGCTGCTTTAACGAACACTTCAAGCAGATGGAACTACCCTCCTTCCTTCCAATCTTTCTTTTCATTCTAGGAGTACGACTAGAACTTATACTGGAATGGCTTTCGTTTAGGTAAGATATCGTGAATGAGATAGTGAGTAAGTGAGTGAATGAGTGGGTGAGTGATTTAGTGTAGTGAGTGAGACGAACTAAGCTACATTCTTACAAAGGTTATGCATTCATTTTTAGATCCAGTTTTGTAACGCCATTTGACGATGGTGTTGATACTTTGACGTTGGGTGCAATTATCGAAGACTCTAAGGACTGTTTAAAAGAAGCCATTATGTAACTTCAAATAACATTCAAAATAAACTTTCAACATTCAGGGTGAAACTGCACTACCTGAATATGATGCAGGGAATCGGTTGTCGCTCCAAGATTTCCGGGGAGTTTGATAATTGCCTAAAGGATGTTTTCAAGGTTTGCTTTAACCAACGAAAATGTTTTTAATAGAGAATTCCAGAAATATCTTGACTACGTCTCCAAATGGTGTACTTCCATAGCCGAAGAGGGCGACGTGTCCCGTCTCTTCGATGGTCTCACCACGAAATGGAACGAGGCTTCTGGCTACGCTCGTGCGATTCTCTCGGGAATCGAAGATCTCACCGCCGTCTATGTCTCCCAAATACCTCTTTTGATAGAAAAGCTCGTGCTTGAGTTCTGGGAAGAAAGTGCCGATCGAATCAAAGAGGAACAATCGACGGCCGACATCGCTCAGGATGAATTCGATAGAGAAGACGAGAGGTTGGTTGGTATGTAAACTTTATGGGAAAACGTGGTTTAGACACCACGCGTCGATGAATTCGGTGTTCACTGCGTGTAGGGAACACAATAGAACCATTCGAGAGGTGAAAGAGAGGATCAAGAGGATATTCACTCTACTGAGGGATAGGATGCTGAAAGATCTCAATGACTGTGCTGGATTTACTCTGAGTGGAATAACAGAAGAGGGAGTGGCAGAACGCCTTCAAGAGACTCATTTATTGGTGAGAGAAGTTTGGTAAAAGTGTGTAGTGTGCGTGTGCATGTGCATGTGCGTGTGCGTGTGTGTTTGTGTATATGTGTGTATGTGAGTGATGTTATATGAATCCATTTAGGTCCGCCTGATAGGCCACGATGAACAGTGTACATTACCCACAATGTGTGTCGACCTAGGAAACAAAGAAATGGCAGCAAAGCTAGTCAGAGCACTTTGTGAAAGTAGAAGCTTACCTGTGGAAGGACAAATGATTGTACTACCGTTTTCAAGTATACGGTGAGACAAAACGAATATACTAATAAAACGGGTTTGCAGAAAAAATTGGAAAGGAAACAAGGTGGATGTCAACTTGAACTACGAGGCAGTCACCGGTCTGAAGCACCTCAGGGTGAGATTTAAAATACACACACACAGAGAGAGAGAGAGAGAGAGAGAGAGAGAGGCGGGAGATAGGGAAAAGACAGAATCTTGTTTGCAGAAGGACATGATCCTGGTCTCCGGTGACTACATGAAGCGTCCCACTTTATCACCTCTTGAAAAAACCGTCATTGCCACTTCTTCTAACGATTTTGTGGCTGATCATTTGCAACAGCTTACTGTAATAGCTTACACTATCCTAAAAACGGATATTTTTAGGAAACCTTAGTTGATCACTCGGAGAGGCTTTGGGAGTTGGTGCAGAACATGTCCGATGTTTACGAACATGTCACCCAATGCGAACGGTTTAAGGATGCCATCCTGTCTACTCTGCAACAAGCTTTTGATCTAGTCTTTGAAGTTAGAAAACACGAATGCACCTTAGGACTTTTGATTTCAGGTGCATCGCGATCTACTGAGAATGATTGGTGATTCGCACAAATCACTTTTCAACAACAAAATTATGGACAGAGCAGTTGAGATTATATGCAGGTATGGGACTACACACACACACACACACACACACACACACACACACACACACACACACACACACACACACACACACACACACACACTTTTCCAGATGGAACGAGCTTGTAAGGGCCATGGACCTTCCGAGCAAGACTCCGTACATCCCCGTTTGGGCAAACTCTGCCTTCAACTTTATCTTCTTCATTGTGGATCCGAAATGGACGTCTTTCTTGGAAGAGGAACAATTTGAAGTAGGAAATACCGAATGAATAGTGCAATATAGTTTTCAGATGTTGACAGAAAAAGTGGAAGAATGTCGAAATTTGATTGTGTCTCAAAACATAGAAGGTCACAATGGATGCTTTCGTGGTCGTACCAGAAGACAGTCTTCTTTCATTTCAAAAGCGAAGAAGAAGGTTATGGGAAAGGATGGAAGACGAGCACAACTGCAGGAGGCAGCCCAAGTGGCCGATAACACGTTGGCTTCTAGGATTAAGGTATGTTTAGAAGAAAAGGAAATGAATCGACGTTTTAGAGGATATATCCAATGGGAAAGGTTATTGAGATGGCACATCACAGATTCGATCTAGCTGCTCATATGGATCAATCGAGGAAACCGCCATTTAAATGGCAACTCATCAATCAGATCGGTAAGCAGAGGCAGAGGCAGAGGCAGAGGCAGAGGCAGAGGCAGAGGCAGAGGCAGAGGCAGAGGCAGAGGCAGAGGCAGAGGCAGAGGCAGAGGCAGAGGCAGAGGCAGAGGCAGAGGCAGAGGCAGAGGCAGAGGCAGAGGCAGAGGCAGAGGCAGAGGCAGAGGCAGAGGCAGAGGCAGAGGCAGAGGCAGAGGCAGAGGCAGAGGCAGAGGCAGAGGCAGAGGCAGAGGCAGAGGCAGAGGCAGAGGCAGAGGCAGAGGCAGAGGCAGAGGCAGAGGCAGAGGCAGAGGCAGAGGCAGAGGCAGAGGCAGAGGCAGAGGCAGAGGCAGAGGCAGAGGCAGAGGCAGAGGCAGAGGCAGAGGCAGAGGCAGAGGCAGAGGCAGAGGCAGAGGCAGAGGCAGAGGCAGAGGCAGAGGCAGAGGCAGAGGCAGAGGCAGAGGCAGAGGCAGAGGCAGAGGCAGAGGCAGAGGCAGAGGCAGAGGCAGAGGCAGAGGCAGAGGCAGAGGCAGAGGCAGAGGCAGAGGCAGAGGCAGAGGCAGAGGCAGAGGCAGAGGCAGAGGCAGAGGCAGAGGCAGAGGCAGAGGCAGAGGCAGAGGCAGAGATGATAATTTCCAGGTTCCGGAACCTTCGCTGTTGTGTACAAAGCTTTGAACCTTGACGACAAATGTGTCATAGCTGTGAAGAAACTCCGTGTCATCCAAAAAGCTCTTCCCGTGAGAACTTAGAGTAATTGCAGACATAGATAATTTTAAGGTAATCGAACGTGAGATCGACATCTTCCGAGGCTTAAATCACCCAAACTTGGTCAAATACTACGGCTTTCAAGTTGTAAAGGTTTGTCCTTAGTCAATTGTCAACCTATTCATTGTATTTTAGGACGACATTTACATTTTGATGGAGTTCTGTGCCGAGGGCACTTTAGAGAGAATCTGTCGGGAGATGATGGATATGACTCTTGTTAGAATGTACACTAACAGTCTACTTCAAGCCATCGCTTACCTCCATCGACAGCCGGTGAGTAAAAGAAAATACTACCTCTCTCTCTCTCTCTCTCTCTCTCTCTCTCTTTCTCTCTCTTTCTCTCTCTCTCTTAACGAAACAATTTAGGTTGTACACCGTGACATTAAACCAGCAAACATCTTCCTTGACCTGCGCAGTCGTCTGAAACTCGGAGACTTCGGCTGTTCTATCCGTTTGAGAGATGAAGCCACGGTTCTCGGAGAGTTGGCCGAGTACGCAGGAACACCTCAGTATATGGTACCCCATACCCAAAAACAGTGTTCTTATCACACTTTAGGCTCCCGAGGTTCAAACGTACGGTGGAAAGATGGAGAACGGCCAGTTCAGAGGGTACGGAAGGGCCGTTGACATTTGGAGTCTTGGCTGTGTGGTACTCCATATGGTCACAGGAAGAGTGCCTTGGCCGGATTGTCATAGCTATCAGATTACGATGAGGGTTTGTGGAAATAGGGAGAAACCGCCGTATCCAGCGCAGGTAAAAAGAGGCATTTAAGGAAAGAGTGGAGATTTTAGGCGCCTGCTCTTCTGGTTAATTTCCTCAATTCGTGCTTTGAGTTTGAGCCTCAAAACAGAAAAACGGCCGAAGCATTACTACAAGACTACTTTGCCAATGTTTTTGTGAGTTTAAAGAGAGAGAGACAGAGAGAGAGAGAGAGAGAGAGAGAGAGAGATACTGAGATTGAGTGAGTGGGTAGTGAGTGAGATATTCAAAAAGTCCCTCATTCCCTCCCTTCTCCATTTATGGTAGAGTATCTCCCACCCCAGCTACCGTTTTGTTGTCGTTTGTGTTGAAAAACAGGCCAAATGGAAACTGCTAACACTGCAACGACCCTTATCATTGTTTGTCCATCAGCAATTTCTGTTTGCCTACTCAATTTCTGCCAACTTTTAGGTCGATGTGGACACCGTGTACGCCAGTGGCCTCTCCTCTCCCGTCGTTCCCTCCGACGTCCTCTCCTAGGCATTTTTGAATTTAGTTTAATAGTTAAATCCCCTGTACATTTAAAATTGTTGTACGATACTACCTTGAATCTCGCAAAATCTCACTTCAATCTCCAAAAACAATCGAAAACGTGCCTTAGTCCCCGTGGTGCCTTGTGATTCCGCAATTCCGTTGAATAAAGTTAATAAATTTCTATAAAGATATTATTTAATTTTTATCGTTGCATCGATTGATGATTACCTAAAACCTAATGTTAATTGATGTTTAATTAGCATGTTAAATTAGAGTATTCTAAGCAGTATTGAATCGTTTGCTTGCGAATGCCACATCACTCTTATTTATTCTCAACCACCGCTTGCCTTCGCCAAATTGATCGCTCTGCCGATCTATTTGCAGATTCTGTCATTCTCCATATCTATTTATTTATTTCTGTCGTATTCCTTTCATATATGCTTAATTTCAGCTATGGTGGAGGCTTCTTGCGTGTTTAACACGCTCCTCGGCATCAACTGGGCCATCTTCCTGTGGGACCTCTACTTGGACTACCGTCAGTACCAGGTGCATCTGAAGAATGAGAAGCGCCCGAAGAATCTGGAGAATATCATGACGGAGGAGGTGAGTCATCAGCATTTCTATCGTTAAATGTGCTTCAGGAGTTCACCAAGGCCCGTAATTACAAATTGGACAAGCACCGCTTCGGCTTCTTCAACGACATCTTCGAGCAGGTGTTGACCACGGTTCGTTTTTTTTTTAAATACCATTTTAAAATTGATATTTCAGTATTTCCTATGTGCCGGTTGGCTACCCTGGATGTGGGATATCTGCGGTTCCCTCCCCGCTCAGGTGATTTTTAGTTTAATTTTGTGAATTTTCCCGATTCCAGGCTGTTGTCTTCGTGTCTTTGAACACAATCGTCCACACTATTGTCGACATGCCCTGGGACATGTACGACACCTTCGTAATCGAAGAGAAACACGGCTTCAACAAACAGACTGTCAGCTTCTATCTGGTCGACACGGTGCGTTCCCATATTTTTTATTATTCGGGAGTGATTTCAGCTGAAGAAGCAAGTCGTTAGCTTGGCTCTGACCGCCCCCGTCGTTTTTATCATCGTCTGGATTGTTGAAAACGGAGGTTTGTATCCTTTTTTCCGTGGTTCATAATTTTTAGGTCCATATTTCTTTGTCTACGCTTGGGTCTTCGTTTCGGTTGTCGTGTTCATCCTCCTCACCGTCTACCCTGCCTTCATTGCTCCACTCTTCGACAAATACATTCCCCTGCCTGAGGGAGACCTCAAAGTGAGCTTTTTTTTTGTTGTTGAAAATCGATAATTTTGTGACTGTACCACCTGGTTGTCACGTATAGCTGCCAAAAGTAATGCAATAATGCAGCATTCGTGCGATACGCAGGCGAAGATACAGAGAAAAAGCTGCTTTTTCTCGGCGATGTTCGTTTGGCGAACCTATTTCGTATATATTTCTTCTAATTTTTCATTCAGACTTCCATTGAGAAGCTGGCCGCTTCTGTTTCCTACCCCTTGACCAAGCTGTACGTCGTCCATGGCTCCAAGCGCTCCTCTCACAGCAATGCCTACATGTACGGCTTCTGGAAGAACAAGAGGATCGTGCTCTACGACACTCTTCTGAGCGGAGAGGAGAAGGAGAAAGTGATGAAGGAGTGTGCGCCTGACACTGATGACGAAGAGGAGGAGACTGAGATGGAGAAGGTTGGCCCCCAGTCTTGATTGTATAAAAAGGGGTTTAGGCGAGAGGAATGTCGAACATCGAGGTGGTCGCCGTGTTGGGCCACGAACTGGGACACTGGGCTCTGTCGCACACCATGAAGAATCTCGTCATCGCCGAGTTGAACATGCTCTTCATGTTCATGGTCTTTGGTTATTTCTACAAATGGAAGGCCATGTACGAGGTATGCGAATAATACAATAATTTGTTGTATTAAGTTAATACTTCACTGAAAAAATCGTTCTTTCAGGCGTTTGGCTTCACCACCACCACTCCGACCATCGTCGGTCTTCTGCTCGTCTTCCAATACGTCATGGCCATGTACAATCACGTGAGTCCCCTCCTTTCGCCCCACATGGTACCCCTCTTTCTTCCAGATCACGGGTATTCTGCTGTCCATGCACTCGCGCAAGTGCGAATTCGAAGCCGACGAGTACGCGGCCAAGTTGGGTTTCGGGCCGCAGCTGTGCACGGCCCTCACTAAACTGAGCAAGGACAACCTGTCTCTGCCGATCGACGACCCGCTCTACTCCATGTGCAACCACTCCCACCCGCCCATCGTCGAACGCATCGCCGCCCTCGAGGGACGCAAGAAGAGCGACTAATCCCTCCCCTTCTATCATGTTTTATGTAAATACCGTAATATATTTATGAAACGGAAATTATCTTTATGGTGTCATAACTACACGTAATTCATATTCACATGCATCGGCCGAGTAAAAGTTGTGGTTAGCGAGGCGCCTGGCGTGGATTATCGCCTAGGCATCACAGTCTCGTCTCCGTCCGGGACCAACGTCCTCTCGTTGTAAATGCTGAAAGTGGGATAAAGAGAGAATAAAGTAGGCGTCAACCTGTTGGCAAAGCTGTGTTCGCTAGTCATCGTCATGTCGCAGTCGGGGAAGTTGGAAGGATCGATCGCCAGAGGGGTCACCTGGAATTGGAAATTTATCAAAGGTATCCAAACAATACACCCTTCCGTTTAACCCCACTGACCATGATATCCGCCTTGCTGAGTCCGATTTCGAACAACTTTACGTCGCTTTGCTGCACGGGGTAGTCGGAAGGCTCCACGAACGGCTTCTCATTTTTGAACTCTCCCAGAAACGAGGTCATAATCGGGGCTTTCGGCATGAAATCCATGTTCTTCGCCAAGAACCTAAAATATCTCGAATATTCAGTGGATCCACGCCGGTCATACGCTTTCACTCGCTGTCGCTGGACCTCATCTCCCCAGAAGACGGAAATCTGCAGACGAGGGTTCGACAACGACGAATCCTTAAAAGAATTGCCTCAGTTATTCAAAATCAATCTCACCGAATCCAACGAGTGCGTTGAACTCCTCGTGTTTCCTCCCGTCAGGAACCGTCCGATGTTTTCGATTTTGATCTGGACTTCCTGAAGCAACAGAAAACTACATTTATGATTGAAATAGTACCTGCTCCATTCCGGCCTTCAGGGTAAAGTTGGGACACGGGAGAACTTCGCAAGGAACGGGCTGCTGATCGACGCAGACGACAACGACACAGAAGGCCTTTCTGAAACACGGACAATAAGAGAAAATGGGTGGCTACAGTACCTTTTTCCCTTGGAGACCAGTTTGAAAAAGATGCTGTCATCGATTTTCCCTGGCTTCAGAAGGTAGGCACCGAACTTGTTACTGCGGACCTGCTCCCTCGTGCCCTCAACCGCCACAGAGGCCATTCCGCCGGTACCTCGGAGAGGGACCTAAAACGAGCAATTATGCTAATGAATGCGTTTTTCCCACTGCGTACCATTCATGGGCGGGATACCTGCCAATTTTCAAAATTCTCAAGGTTTTTGTAACTGCCTAGGTTTGATGTTTTTGTACCTTGGTCTTTGCTAACCTGTGTCAGTCTTGTGGCAAATTTGTCATTTAGTAGACCGGCAAAATTCAAACATTATAAAAGTCCATTGTGATCGAGAGAAAAAGCCTTGTTTAAATGACACAATTGTCATCCTCTCCGATTGGAACTCGTTGGTTCGGTTCCCCCAAGGTACAAAAATTTTGAATCAGAGAGGTGGCTGGGTACAAAGTTTTATTCAAGAAACGAAATCCCAAGTTTTTTTTTCACAATGTGCCCCCCACACGGTATATATTTCGCTCCGGGAAATTCCTGCCCACGTATGCTGCGTACGCACCTTGAACACCTCTCCTGTGTTGGTAATTTCCATGACGAGTTGATTGTTGTGGCGCTGATTCGTAGTCGGTTTGAACTCCACCCGCACCCTTTCCGCCTCTCCCGGCTCCAACTGTATCATCGAAGCGCCGAGAATCTAAAGCGAGGGATAGAACGAAAACGAGCATAATCTCACCTTGTAGCCACTGTTTTCCTTGCGCAAACTCAGCCTGAGGGTAACAGCCAGCTGGCCTCGATTGGTCACCGGTAGGAAATTCGTAATGGTCGCTCCCACGTCGATGTTGCCGAAGCAGAGGAACTTGGAGAACTTCAGGGAGTAGCCACTAAAACTATGGCTCATTAAAGAAGAAGTAGAACCGACCTTTCGGCAATAGAAGAGGCCGTGCTGAGTCGCGTGTCGGGGCGAGAGATGCAGTCCTGCATGCTGTTGACGGTCGAAGGCGGCCGGCTGTACATGTCGGACATGGTGTCAGAGCTGGCAACGCGGGAAGAGGCGGTGGATCGCGAGTGCTGGCTGAAGAAAACAGAAAAATACATTTTACTGTGAGAATACGAACCTGGCCGTATGGTATGAGGAGGAGCCGGATTTGTTCTCTTTCGCTGATGGCACAAAGCTCATCTCCCTGGCCGTTTTGAACATCTGAAAATAAATATGTATACCCTTGCAAAAATCTGTTGAAGTGCCCTTTGGGGGCACCCCCTTGTACATAGAATTCTTCCAGGTGATGTCCTACGCCGTCACGTACATGTATTTCTTTATGATTGTGCATTTACTGAAACACAGTTTCTAGGGGCGATCCACTGTTGCCAAATTGGTATGACCTGATTAAGACTAAAAAGTTTCTCTCACACAACCCTCAAGTTACTTAATTACCGTATTCCCAGTCCAACCACTCTAACCCCCACTGATGGTGCCGCCAAGCAGTTCCGTCGCGAGTGGTTCCAGGGCATACATGGGCGGCAGGCAGCCCGGCTATGACGGCGGGGGTCTCGCGTAAAAGGATTTTGATTTTGTATCAGGGGGGGGGGAGGGGGTTCGATATCTCTAAGCTCCCCGTTGGCTATTTTTCAAAGGGAGGGGCCGCGACTTGAACGTCGGAGCTATGCCCATCTTCCAGGGAGACGGAATGGTCTACAAAAAGAACATCTTCATAGAGTACAACCTCTTGAGTAAATTTCGTTGTTTTAAAGCGGTCTATCGGAATTTGGTTGAAAATCGTAACAAAAAATGAACCGGGAGCCCAATGTTTTTTGGGGGCTTACGTATCAAGTTCCCAAACGCTCCTTGTCGAGCCGAGCCATGGAAGCGGCATTACGTCCTTTATGGTAAAACGGGGAGATTGGTTGTGGGCGCCAATTCCTGGAACGTCTCAAGGTTCCTAATTCTACCGAAAGTAGTCTTTAGTTGTGAAGGACAAGATTTTAAGTGTTTCGGGAGCATGTTTTACCCCCTCCCAAGCTGAAGTGTTTCAGACGTACCGTTCCGTCCATGTGTGTAGCCATGACGGGTGTTTCCGTAACTTGTCTTGGCATCTCCTTCAGCGGCGGTCTTCCAACCAGCACCGACTTCTCTCGACAGCTGAACCCTCGTTTTCGCCAGAATCACGTAAATGCTTACTTTTTCTTGTTATTCTGCGTGCGCAGTGCCTCCAACTGGGCCATGATCTCGTCAATAGAGCTTTTCTTACCGAGCGCCTGCAAACGGAATTTGCTAGAAGTTGAACAAACGGACCGTGGAGATCTGCGACTTGCTGAGCGGGTCGCCGACGGTTGAATCCAGCGACACGTTGTTCATGCCGACGTTGATGGCAGAAATATCCCCAAAATCGGGAATAGCCGAAGATCCTGAATATGATAACATAATTATTCGAAGGAAAAAAGTTTAAAAACCTTTCATGACTTTAGGAGTACTGTGAGCCAGTCCATGCTGGAGGGTTTGGGTGTCTCTCTGAAATAACAAATTATGCGAAATAAGACATCAAAAGTACCCTGGTGAAGGATTTGGGCCTCGGTCTGACGGGGGTGGTGGTGATCACGATGGGATTCTGCTTTTCAGGCGTGGCCACCGACTGCTGCACGGAAAATGCCTCTTTCTGAAGAATCTTGGATGGATCAGGAGCCTCGGTGAAGAGATCCGCTAGGGCAGGCTTTTCCGTGGAAGACTTGGAGGGCCTTTAAGAAATAATAACTGAAAGTTGCAAATATAACCTACAATGCGGAGGATAGCGGCTGGCTCTGAGAGGGAGCTTGGTCGCGGGAGGGCTCACTGTCGAACCTGAGCAATATATTAAACACGTAAAAAACAACACATACTTGAGATCACAGGTGACAGGCCCTTTATCCCAGCTGTTCTGAGCCTCGCAGTTGCCAAAGCTAAAGTCCGGCGGAATTTCCAGTCGATTCAACTGCGAAGTGTCCAATTTGCTCTTGACAGATGGATTGGCTCTGTTGTCAAACTGCTGTATCGCAGCCAGCGCATCAATGCCTAAATTTAAAAAAAAATAAATCTGAAAATAAAAGAAAACTTACCATTGGCCCCGAACTCGGCCGACATGTTCGATCCTCCACAAGCGCCGCCGAAAGAGCCACCGAAGGCCTCACCGAATGCCGACGTCTCAGCGGAGTTTTCGGGGCTCACTCCACCGGGAATTCTATCGGTGTTCACGGGAGAAGCTGCAACAACGATTATTCAGAAATTGACAAGAATCCCCACGTCTTCTCGAATAAACACTGGTTTCCTCCGTGATAACCGTGAGAGTGGGACTGATTCGGCCCTTCCTGTTGTACATCGAAATTGGCTGAACGTCGTCTTCTTGATCGCTATACACTGCTAAAATGAGAAGAAAATAAAAAAAAACTTAAGTTACAAACCATCGTCTACGCCCACTTCGTCGTCGAAATCGAAATCGACGGTGTCGTTGTTAAAGTCGTCCTTGACCGCATCCGCTTCGTGGTCTTCCACTTCACTCATTATAAGACTGAAAATCGTTATTAACAATTAAGTTTACAAATGAAGTTTTAAAAAAAAAACTTCTAAATAAGAAGAATTATTCAGAAGTTAGGGGATCCGGCCGGAAGGAACTTTGAAATATTTGACGTTCGCGGCACACTGACTTATTTAGTCCCGCCACGAAATGTCTTTCTCATATGTAAAACCGTGCGGCGGCGGTGAACAACAATACGAACAATAAAATGAATGCACTTTTCTTTGTGCGTAATCTCCGTGATTAGCAAGTTCTTTTGTTGATGTTAATGAAAAATTGTTTTGCCTATTTTTGGAGGGAAATAATATATCTTTAAAAATCTTTAAATCAAAAAAAAAAAATATCTTTAAATCGTTAAATGAACAGTTTAAATTCTCTTTCGCATAGTTTTGGTTAGCTTTTCGTACTCTCGATTTCAAGCTGTTATGTCTCTACGTCCCTTGAATGCACCGTCGAAGTTCGTATAGGAAGGTATCATTTTATTCTTTTTTGTAACTCCAACAGTGTTAAAATAAGTATTTATTAACACGATGTGGCGTACACAGTACACACTCGGATGGCTGGGTGGAATGCGTGCATAATCGAGCGGCTCATACGGAACAGGGCTAGTCTTTTCTTTTTACAACAAAACAGGACGGGGGCCTAAAACAAGGTGTGGCGACCTATGACAACCGTTTCCGACAAAAACAAAACAAAAAACGGAAAAGAAGAAAAAACACGGAATGATCGCTACTCGGCGGCTAGACGGCCTAGCGAGATAAGAGAGGGCTAGAGGTAGTTGGACTAAGGGACGAACGAGGTCCAGATGAGGTCACGGGCGAGGTAAGGACACTAAGGCCGTAACATCAACACACGAAAACAAATACATTTTTGGACTAGGATAGGCGTCCTGGTCAAAGGAGCGGAATGCCGCCGAATTGACCGGGACCGGACTAGACGACTAAGGAAAGGGCACCTAAGGTACCTTAACACACTTAAGGGAGGGGGTCGCGACGGAAGGCGCAATCGGAGACACGACGGATGAAGTGGTAGTTCTTGAGACCACAGGCGGAACAGGAGATGAGCTCATGCAGCAGATGACAGTTACCCTGGAGACGCCGGATGGCAACGTAAAACTGAGGCTACCGTACTCTATCTCACATTCACGATCTGCGACATGAGGCCTTCCGGGACGAGCAGAGGACTGCGACAAAGAGTACACGCAGGGGGACAACACTGACCGGAGGAGACTGAAAGAGACATTGGAGTGACTCACTCACTCAATCACTCACTCATTCACTCACTCACTCACTCACTCACTCACTCACTCACTCACTCACTCACTCACTCACTCACTCACTCACTCACTCACTCACTCACTCACTCACTCACTCACTCACTCACTCACTCACTCACTCACTCACTCACTCAGGAAACTGAAAGAGATATTGGTGGGTGAGTGATTGAGTGAGGTATCATAAGGGAACTTGGTGAAAGAGTCTCTGTCTCTGTCTCTGTCTCTGTCTCTGTCTCTGTCTCTGTCTCTGTCTCTGTCTCTGTCTCTGTCTCTGTCTCTGTCTCTGTCTCTGTCTCTGTCTCTGTCTCTGTCTCTGTCTCTGTCTCTGTCTCTGTCTCTGTCTCTGTCTCTGTCTCTGTCTCTGTCTCTGTCTCTGTCTCTGTCTCTGTCTCTGTCTCTGTCTCTGTCTCTGTCTCTGTCTCTGTCTCTGTCTCTGTCTCTGTCTCTGTCTCTGTCTCTGTCTCTGTCTCTGTCTCTGTCTCTGTCTCTGTCTCTGTCTCTGTCTCTGTCTCTGTCTCTGTCTCTGTCTCTGTCTCTGTCTCTGTCTCTGTCTCTGTCTCTGTCTCTGTCTCTGTCTCTGTCTCTGTCTCTGTCTCTGTCTCTGTCTCTGTCTCTGTCTCTGTCTCTGTCTCTGTCTCTGTCTCTGTCTCTGTCTCTGTCTCTGTCTCTGTCTCTGTCTCTGTCTCTGTCTCTGTCTCTGTCTCTGTCTCTGTCTCTGTCTCTGTCTCTGTCTCTGTCTCTGTCTCTGTCTCTGTCTCTGTCTCTGTCTCTGTCTCTGTCTCTGTCTCTGTCTCTGTCTCTGTCTCTGTCTCTGTCTCTGTCTCTGTCTCTGTCTCTGTCTCTGTCTCTGTCTCTGTCTCTGTCTCTGTCTCTGTCTCTGTCTCTGTCTCTGTCTCTGTCTCTGTCTCTGTCTCTGTCTCTGTCTCTGTCTCTGTCTCTGTCTCTGTCTCTGTCTCTGTCTCTGTCTCTGTCTCTGTCTCTGTCTCTGTCTTTGTCTCTGTCTCTGTCTCTGTCTTTGTCTCTGTCTCTGTCTTTGTCTCTGTCTCTGTCTTTGTCTCTGTCTCTGTCTCTCTCTCTCTCTCTCTCTCTCTCTCTCTCTCTCTCTCTCTCTCTCTCTCTCTCTCTATCTCTCTAACTCACTTATATCGTAGTAGTAAAGAGTCCCCAGTATAATAGCCTTTCCATTAAACCATCCTTCTGAAATCTCTATTCTTAAACCTTCAAACATTAAATCCAACCGTTTCCGCAGTTGCAACATTTCCAATCCGACCAGAGACAATCGGCGCAAAGTTGTTGAAGAAAAAGCCGCTTTCCCTCGTACATTACTTCAATGGGTGGTCCATAGTGACAGACGGGTGTCAGAAAGAACGTCCCATCGATCAATGGATATCGATCGTAGACAGTCAACGTCTTCTGACAGGCAATGCATGGAACCATCCTCTGATTGTGGGCTCCTAATGTCTTCAGAAGACATAGACGAACATCATCTCCACCCTGAGGGCAGTCATCTTCCATCTGAAAACGTATGTAAAGTTTTGCAGGGATTCTATTTCCATCCCCCGTTTGCATGTTTCTTTTCTCTCGGCGCCCGCCCCTTCACGAGGATTGGCTCCGCCCCCTTTGCGAGAAGGGCGGGTGTACTGTAAACACCTAGTGCAACCATCTGGCAGCAACCGAATTCGGCCGAGGATCTGTGCCCGATCGATAGTCCTTTTGGAAAAACAAGAAAGGCAGGGGTATTTTCGGCCTCCTGTTGACAGTTTCAGCTGCTGGGAGCCGTCAACAACGCCCATCGATTACCTTGATGTGGATGCCGTTGAACTTGGACTTGGGGATGGAGGTCATGAGGCTGTTGAAGTTCTCTCGACGGGCGAACACAGACCCATTCACCCTCACTTGCTCATCTTCAAAGAACCAGTGCTTGTCCACGTTAGAACGCAGAAGCTCTGGGTTGATGCAGCAGCGAAGCTCCAGCTGACCTGAAAAATCAATTTGTTTAAATTACTCTGAAAGTTGAAGTGAATCTTACCTGCATCTTTCCTCCATTTCTTCTCCTTCGACCCTTGTGTATTCGATCGCTTACGAAACTCTTCTACTGAATCTGAAAAAGTTGCATTCGGGAAAAATGGTTTTTGGTCTGTTACGTAGATAATCACATTGTTATACTGTTTTCAGTTCTTAATATTCCCTCGCTCTGGCCTCTCAACGATCGGAGGAACAGGGCGAAAACAAACTAATTGGATAGCATGAAGAGACAGAAAAAGAAATGGAAAGAGATGGGATAGGTGGGAGTGATCTTTGTGTTAAGAGGTCGAGCGGTAACAGTCATCTCTCTCTCTCTCCCTGCTTTTTTTCTCTTCTCTTTTCTCTTTCCTCTCCTGCCTCTCCTAAAGAAGTGAAAAAGCTCGCCTATATCATATCACTTCGGAAATGTCCCTGACGTACAATTTTAGCGAAAAGTGAACAACAACAGATTTGTTACGTTTTCAGATGGGTGTCTCTCTCTGTTTTTCTTAAGCGCATACAGCAACCATGAAAAGCAATAAAATGCCACGAGTACTCACTTGTAGAAGCAGCGCGTGCCTTGAAACGAGACATGTGCAAGGTGCTCTTTCTGTTGTGGCTTGTTTTCGAATTCTGTTGTTTGTTACGAAATACCCGGCATTCAGGGAATCGATATTGATTCTTGCGCCTCTTCTGTGCAATGCAGGCAAACAGGGCTGGGTTTCGCGGTTCTCGGGGGAATTTCTAAGGTTTGGGAAGGTACGAGATAACTAGGGAGACTCGGGAAAGACTTTGTGAAGGATAACATAATCGAAGGGAATAATGAGGATATGTTGTGAATTTCAAAAAGGGAGAGGAGAAATTGAGTGAATGCGTTCAGAAGGAGAGACATATTGTGCAGAGAGATAGGGACAAAGGGACAGAGAGACAGAGAAATAGAGAAACAAAGAGACAGAGAGAAGACAAAATGAATGCTGTTCATTATATCTTACGCAATGCTTCCGCCGCTTTTGACCCTAGCCCTCATCTGCTACCGTAACCCATCTCCTCCCCTCCCTCCCTCCCTCCCACTCCCTCCTCTCCCCTCCTCCCGACCCCCTTCCTCAGCGCGTGTCCTGCTCATCGTGATTCGTCGAAAACAACGTGTCCCGTGCAGTCTCCGGGTGTTTTGGCTGTGCGGGGCTGCAGCCAGCCGACGGGGTTGTTTTGCGCCAGCCGCAAAACACGACGGACGCCCCATTTGGATACGCGCCAATCCGAAAGAGCCCCCCGCGACGTCCTGTTTCTCGCCACAGGGCGAACACAACAACAAGTGAATAAGGCCTCGGGCGACATGCACACTCACTGTACACATCGATTACGGAGGGAGGAGGGGAGGGGTGGAAGGGGGAAGGAACTGGTCTCGTAAGAAGAATTGGAAGGCGCTTTTTTAGTGAATCCGTGAAAGTTACACAAAGCTTGAAAGCTACACTTTAAGTCTTTAGGTATTTGAGAAGTACTAAGTAAATAAATACGAGTTGTCTACATCGCCTTTCGTCATAAGAACCTTTTTGTAATCATAAGATTCTGGAGCAAAGTCGGGCAAAAAATCGAACGAAGATGGTGTGCGAATAATTTTCGATTCCAAAAACCTAAAACGGTTCTTTTAATGGTACGAAAATGAAACTTAAAACTGCATTTAAAGGGACCGTCGGGGTTCTTTCCGAGCCTCGTAATATATGCTAGTTAACCGCTTTGTGAAAGAGAAAAATCGTTGCTTGGAGCGATTTTGGTCCAAAATGGCAAATTGTGGAATTGGGAGAATTCTTTGTTGTGAATTGGGAGATCTTTTCACACCTTCACGTCAAAAAGGTCCAATACGATTTTTTCCATTAGAATCAATAACTTTCTTCTTAACTCTGTAAGATAGCAACCGTAAAATTCAATAGTCAATACAACTGCTGATAGAATTTACTTCCTGATGACTCGAGCATATGTCAACATATGGGTTCAGATAGAACATACTGCTCTCACGAGACACGTAAAAATTTCGAAAAATAGAGGTGCCTAGAACTGGAAATATATGGAAAAGAGTTGATTGATTGATTGAGAGAGAGAGAGAGAGAAAGAGAGAGAAAGAGAGAGAGAGAAAAACAACCAAAGATAGAGAAGACGCCTGATTTTCAAAACATTGCAAAGGCAACGGTTCAGGGCTCTTTCGTGTTTCACGATGAAATGAACTTTCATAGTTTTACTATAAGTAATAAGATTTTTTAATGAACCACCAGTAAGTAATCGATATCCTGTTGTGCAACAAAATATTCTAAGACAAAGATCAGGGTAGAAGAGAATTCAACTCGTGCTTACAAGTACTTCATTATTGATGTCTAACCACGCCCGCTTCCGAAAACCTGAGATGTCTGTTTTCATAGACAAGGGTAGTGGTAAAAACACGATTGATTTTGTATTAGAAAGCAGTTCCTAGGACAAAATAATGCCTCGAGTGATGAACGCGTCGTAATGTGGAGGGAGTCGTTGGTGAAAAATAAGGGGGTTTCGAAATGATTTCAGAAAAGGTGAATGTGACGAACTAGAATGAATACCAGCTGAATATCATAGGTTCAGGAATTTTTGAAACAAGATGTTGTCTTGAGGTAAATGCAGAGCGAGTTATTTGGAAGGAGGAAGAGTTAGAGTTAGAGTTAGAAAGAGAGAGAGAGAGAGAGAGAGTTAGAGAGAGAGAGAGAGAGAGAGAGAGAGTTAGAGAGAGAGAGAGAGAGAGAGAGAGAGAGAGAGAGAGACTAACCGGTGGACTTCTTTCTGTCCCTGAACGTATCCATACTAGTCGTGGAGGTACATGTAGAGTGAGGCTTTCGGGACAAACAGCCAAAGGGGCGGGGCTTGGCTGAAGAACAGACACATAAACAGGCAGAGACCGTGAAAAACAGGAGACGCAGACACGGAACCGCCCCGACGAACTCGCGCTGGAAAAGGGAAATCGCCAGACGTTGCATATGGTATACTCAATGGAAGGGGTGGAAATAATGCTGGAACGAGGTATCTCTCTCATCTATCTGACTCTCTCACTTTCTCTCCCTCTCTATCGTCTCTTTTTCTTACTCTTTTCACTCTTTCTCGCATAAATTCGTTTTCATTCTCTCAATATTATTCTCACCACCCCTCCGAGCCTAAAAAGTTGCCGATATTCGGTCTGACATTCGTATGTACAGGCTTGGATGATTTTTTTGAGTATCCGAAACAGAACATAAAATCTAAGGAGCATAGACTAAGGGCCACAAAACATCTCTATTTGGTCCACATAATTCCAAAACTGTCCCTGCATAATAGTTTCCCCATTTTCAGGCACCCTTGTCTATTCAAAAGATAAACCTGCCTACAGAAGAGTTAACCGTCTTGCACAAACAAAAAATTGGTCGAATTGCTTCGGAAGACGGATACCTTTCTTTGCAAGTAACCAATAGTTTCATATCTGTACACAGAATTTTGGTAAGTTCGGTCTCTCACTTTTTTCTTCCTTTCTGTTTTTTCTTTGTGTTTCTGAGTGCTAGAGTTTATTGTGCAAGTTGTTTTCTTGAAGTATTAAGCCTTATAAGATTTTTCATGATTTTTTTCTTTTTTTATGGCTTTTCAAACCATTGCTAAGTGCATGCACTTTAGCGTTTGGTCCCGCACCGATTGTTACACAATGCATGCGACAACCGTGCGGCTGCGCCTACAAAGTTTCATTTTTTTTTTAAAATTTATTACACTTTTACCCTTTAAAAAGTTTTAAAATTACTGTTTCTAATTAAATATTAATAGTCACATTATTTTATAAGCGTTTTAGTTTGTCGTTTATTTAAAATAAGAAGTTTTTACGTGATGATGTAATTGCCATGTGATTTTGGCGTTCAGTATCACGTGCACCTGTTTCTATTTTTAGAAAACGTTCTTGGCACGGAGAAGGGCGATTTCTTTCTTGAATTTTGAAAAAAAAATCCTAAGTTTGCTTCTAATAAGCTGTTATTTCAGGCGTAGTCCTCCATGCCGTAGATGTTCCGCCGATTCGCCGAGTTCCTGGTGAAGAACATAGAATCGGTTAGTTTTCTTTCTTTCCTTGGCATTTTTTCTTAAGGCGGCTGGTACTAGTCGTTCGTTCTCTACTTGTCGCTTTTTCCAGCAGGGTGGCCGGTCGTCATCATGGAAATCTACGACCAGGTCCGTTTTTCTATCATTATGCTCATAAACTTCTTTTTAGTAAGAAGAAGATATGTGATTCCCGTGTGTTTTTCGCCTTCGCCGCCGGATTTTCCTTCAAAGAACACGGTATTTCGGACGAGCGGTATTCGGCTGCTGAGAAGGCCGTCTCTGAGTTCGGTACGTCTTTTATTCTTATGCTGCTGATATGGAATTCTCTTAAAGACCTTGAAATATTGTTTCAGATGCGCACAACGACGCCGAGCAGGGCTGGGAGGTGCTTCGAGAGGAAAAAGACTTCCGCGCCCTCCGTCGTCGAATCACGGGATCACGCGAGCTGTACGAGTACAAGTGCGCCGGCACCTACCGAGATATCAGCCCCCGATGTTTTCTTGGTTGGTTTTTCTCCGTTTTCACAGTAATCTTTCGTTAAAGATGCCCAGAATGACTTGAACTACCGTACCGAGTGGGATGGCAACGTTTTGAGCCTCGATATGCTTGAGGAGCAAGGGGAACACGAGGTATGTGCTGGGGAAGGTCCAGAAACGAATAGGGCTCACTATGATCAGTATCTTGGGCCTTGGCCGCATAAAAGAGCCTTTGACACGCTCTTAATGTTCCTAAAAGTCTTATGGTCCTATTTTCAGTTGATCCGCTGGGTGTCTAAATTCCCGTACCCGATGTATCCGAGGGAGTACGTCTACGTCCGTCGCACTTGGGTCTCCGACGACGAAAAGGTGGTCGTAGTGGACAGTGAAGTCGTCCCCGAAGATGTAGGTCTCTTCTCCAGCCCATTTTACTGAAATCTCAGGTGGTTCCGTCGGCCGAAGTGGGAAAACACGTGCGAGTGACCAGTTATACTTCCAGAATGGCCATACGAGCACATTCGGAATGGGAGGACAAGGGACTGGGTTGGTTTGATTGGGGTTACATAAATGTTTAAGGATTCAGACTACATTTTAACATATGCCGACAACCCAGAGGCGAACATTCCCCGCTACGTGTACAACTGGATCGTGAATCAGGGAGGACCCTACTTCCTCACACAGGTTAGAGAAACTTGCACAAAAAAGAGTATTGCGGAAGCACCGGGCGCGCCATTAGTTCGTTTTTTTCCGGGCCTCATTTATGTGCAGTCGTTTGTACCCTCCCTTGAAGAAATAACTTAAACGGACATTTCCTGTGGTCTTCAGTTTTTACATTTCCTGCCAGCTGAGTGGCCATAAGGATAAAAATTAATAGCGATCCTACCTTTAACGCCGTGTTGTGTTGTTTTGCCCGGCCTTTGCTTCAGAAACATTCATTTAAAAAGGGGATTCTTTACATTCCCAGGTAGTATTTGTACAGGCGATCCCATTCGCGCCATGGACAACGGTTCAAATTGAAATCGACCGAGATTGAAATAAATTTGGGATGCTACATCATTAAAAACGAGCTTTTGCATGAAGTTTACAAGATAATTCTGTCAAAAACGATATTAAAACAGTAGAATAGGCATAAAGTGGCTTACGATTAACTTTAAGTCAACAAATAAAAACGAAGTTGCAGGGCTAATTCACTTGTTCTTAGCTAGAACTATAATAACGATGATTTTGAGCACCATTGGAGCCTTAAGATGATTTCATCGGGCGAACCCCCGAAAAAAGTTGCCCAATCACTACAGAATCAAAGATTTTCCGGCTTCCTGGGCCAAAAATCTCTTTCCCACAACCGTATTTCCAAAACCCCCTTCATGTACCAAGTTGTAAATACAACGTGAATTAGAATGACACCATGCCATCACGGGAATAGTATCGTTCCGTTGCGCTCCATAAATTGCGAACGCACTTAGTCGGATCTTCTAGTAATATACTCGGAAGAGGTTTACCCTTCAAAGCTGACATATTTCATTTCAGGTGCACGCAGCAGCCCTCAAACTTGAGAAATCGGGTCGGGAGATCCGTTCGGTTCTGGAGAGGATCCTGAAGAGTCGCTTGAAACAGTCGCATGAGCCAGAGCAACCGGAGGAGGAGGAAGAAGTGGTTGAGAAGAAGAAAAAGGAGCAGCAGATCATGGCAACGGATCACCGCCCCCTCGCACTCTTTCCTACTGAATATCTCCCAATCCATTAAAGTCCCCATTTAGATACCGAAAGTGAAGTGAAATCTTTATGTTGCGTTGTGCCAGGGGAGGGCTATGGGGTTCTGGTTAGTATGTACAAACTATGTCCCGAAAGGAGTATTCTGGAGACCAAGGTCTCTATCACAGGAGGGGATTAGGCGGAGTTGAGGAGGTCTTCGATCTCTGCCTCCCACTGCTCTTCGCTCTTTCCAGTGTTCTCGGCAACCACCTCGTAGTCGGGAATGTCCGCCAGAAGCTCTCGCTCAAAGTCTTCGTCTGAAAACGGAAATATGACCCGTAACTAATGTAAGTTTAGTTTCACTCTGTCGCTTGTTTAAGAGATATTTTGGACTTCAGGATTACTTTCGGAATATTCATCCGACTGTGGAACTTCTTAGGAACAGATTAAATTGTTTAAAGCAGAAATTCATTAGCATACCACACAGACAGGCACCGTCTGCCAAAAATCAAAAAAATAACGATCATCAAATGTTTGGGGTATCGTGATGTACACCATTGGAACGCCCTTGAAAAGTAGTCCTGGAAAATGTTTTGTTAAAATTCAGAAAAAAATCCTGTTCGAACAGACAAGCTTTGAAAAAACGAAATCACCCTCGGTATTCAAAAGAAAAATTAGAAAATTACCATTTTCGTAGCAGAAAAGTAGCAGGTTTTGCTTTTTCAAAGCTTTTTTCAAGTATGTTCGAACAGGATCTTTTTTTCTGAATTTTAACAAAAACATTTTCCAGAACAACTTTTCAAGGGCTTTCAAATGGTGTAGATGCCCGAAAAATTTCTGTGAGGGTCGTAATTTTGTAATTTTTGGCAGACGGCCCCTGCCTGTGTCGTATGCTAATGAATTCCTGCTTTTAACAACTTAAACCGATGCTAAGAAGTTCCTCAGTCGGATGAATATTCCCAAAGCAGTCTAAAAATGACATTTAAACAAGCGACAACAAAAACGCGAACATACACAGGGTGTACATTTTAAAAAAAAATTAAGCCAAAACCAACCGGAGAGTGAGTCCTTGGTCTTCTCCTCTTCCTCCTTCTTGTCTCCCTCCCCACTCTCCGCAGTGCTCTCCTGGGTCGGCTCCTCTTTCTCCTCCTCGGCTGAGGTCGAGGTCTAAACTCTTATCCTCCCTAATCTCTTTGCCTCTTTCTAACCTTGGCCGGTTCCTCAACCACCTGCTGCTCGGGAACACTGTTCCTCAGCGACTGGCGGATCAGAGTGATACGGTAGAAGTAGTTGTTCCAGAACTTTTTCTCACACAGCCTGATGACAGATGGCTGGATTTCAGAAGAACCTACTGTTTAGGAACCAGTTGGAAACGGACGTTCTGTAGGTTGGGGTCGTTCTCGAGCAGAAGGGCGGCCATCGCCTGTTGCGCACTCTCCGAGAATTCGCTCTCGCCGGCCGAATCACGAAGGAAGTTACGCGTGTCCTGCAACGAAAGAATGGTCCTTTAAAGGGGAAGACGTACCAGGGAAAGGGCAAGGATCTTCTTCTTCGCGAGGGCTTCGTCGGGCACTCCACTCCACGGCGTCTTCGCCTCCACGTTCTTCGAAGCCTAAAGGGATATTTTATGGAATAATTTAAACAAAAATTTGTAAACCACTTCTTAGTTTTTCTCACCTTGATTTGTTCCTCGAAAGCCGCCTGCTCGGCGTTCAAATCCCCGATCAGCGTCTGAATTATTCATATTTAAGGATTCAAAGATTCCTTACATGTTTCTCCACGGCGTTCTTGACCACTTCGATCCCCTTTCCAGCCATAACCGTCGACTCCTTCGCGTAGTCCAACAGCATGTCTTTAAATTTAAAATATTTCCACTTTAAATGAGGAGAACTCACTGCTAGCCATCGACAATTTGGAGGCGAATGAGGACGGTTCGGTCGACGAAGGCGGAGCCTTTTCAGCAGAATCGGCGCCTTCTTCAGCCGGTGCATTTCCATCCTCGGTGGGCTTCTGGAAATTGTAGTTTAAAACTAGTTACAAAAGGATGGAGAAACCACGGTATTTCGGTACGGTGTCGATTACCCCTCCCTCCACACACAAATACACACACGCGTGTGCGTGCGCACACGCACACATTTCAATCAAGCCCTCCACAAAAAACTAGCTTGCTCCTCCCACTTGACGATTCGCCGAAACTTCACCTAAAGTTAAGCCCACCATTTCTCACTCGTTAAGAAGATAAAGTCAGTTTTCGAGTAAAATAATTAAGCCCACCACCTTTAAAGTACATTATTCAGTAATTCCCAGCCCCTACCCACATTTCAGAGTTCCAAAATTGTGACAATTTACGTTTCCAAGCACTTGAGTGGAAGATATCGAGCGAGCGGTGACTCGCGCCACATTTTTCATTTGTATTGTGGGGGTCGCCCGAAAAGGATCCCATGGTGGCTTGTTCATGTATGGGCTCAACCAGGGGTGGCCAAAACTGGGCTCGGCCTGAGAAAATTCGGAAGCGGGCCGGCACCAGGTCTAAAAAAAACTTTTTTTAATGTAACTCTTTTTAAAGTCAATATTTTAAAATTTTTTGTTGCAAAACATAGTTCTAATTGTGCAAAACAAAACATTCGAACTACCCTACATAATTTTTGTATAATTTTCATGGCCGAGTGGCTGAGGTCAGACTGGCAATCCGAAGTTTCCCCAGTTCAATTACCGTCGACGAAACCTTTTTGTGTTGCTTGTTTTTTTATTTTTGTTCTGCAAGAGATACATTTACTGCACATAGGTAGTACAAAACTTTTCCCCCTAACTTTCAGAAATTTTGACCCAGGGCCGTGCCGAGAAAAATTGGGGGGCGAGCAAGCATGGCAACGGGCCGGCCCGACTCAACCGAAAATTTATGGCTTTTTGATGTAAAAATCAAAGAAAACGAAAAAAAATTTCGGGCCGGCCCGCTCCAAAATTTTTCTCGGTCCGGGCCGGCCCCAAATTTTGCCGTACTTGGGGGCGAGCCAGTACTGAGTCACCCCTACTTATACGTAATTCAACGGATACAATAATTAGTTTCTGTTCGTGTTTGATCACCTGTGCCTGGAAGGAGGAGTCGATTTGGGCGACGGTCTCCTGGACCTTCTTCTTCAGGTCATTCAGAAACCAAGACATCTAGAAAAGAAAATGAGATAAGAAGTGTAAACAACAGGCAGGTATGGGGAGATGAGACTCCGCCCACTTTTCGCTTGAATAGAATGTACAAACTTTATTAAATTTAACAGTAAAATGGTTAAAACGGGCGTGTATCACATATAAAAGGACCGGTGCTTGGTCTCGTAGATATTACTGATAGAAGCTCAGAATCTGGAAAGGGCTACTGGCTAGAAGGAGCGACTAGTGAAAGGACTGAGCGATTGAGGCGGGGATATTGCCACACGGGAAGGCACGCGAAGGATGGCCGGAGGATGAAAAAGGGAGGGAGATCGGCGTTGAACTGAAGGTAAAGCTCAGGGCGCGAGGCGAGGCGTCGAGTAGGAATGGCAGATGGAGACGTCTTTGCTGTAGGCGCAGAGACTGCGGAGGGCGATGGCGCGGGGATCGGTGGTGAGGAGAGACTGGTACTGCGGGGAGGAGGACTGACGGTCACGGAACAACACGTCGGCCCACGAGGACAGCAGGTCTGAAAAAAACACGGATCGACGGGGTTAGGGGAAACAAACAACGACAATCGGTCATTGACCAAAAATGGGGGAAATTTTGTGAGTGACAAAGTGACTGAATAAAAACAACATTTTATAACAATGATTTTGAAGAATTTGACACTCCAAGGCTTACACGGCCGAATTACGTAGGTACCGCGAGCACCTCACCTATGGTCCCCGATCACAATACATGATTCCATCCTCTGTATCTTTAACAGGAATTCTTCTACACCGAGTTCTTATTCTTTACTTGTGCGATTCCCAATACTACTCAAAATTTCACGAGTCAAACTTTGCAGATTTCTACAGCAACCTTTTATTTCGTCGCCGCCCTCTTATACACGAGTCGCGAATTGCTAGTTTAGTCATAACTCGGGAGACCCTGGCAGTTGACGTTTTTTGGGGCTTAAGATGAGGTAGCACCTCTACACTTTGGGTCCTCAGGGCTGATTTTACCGAAACTAGTGAAAAAATTGCTTATATTTGGCTCCTCAAAGTTTTCCCCCGAAATGTTTAAACTGAAATTAGCATACCGCTCTCTTATGCTGAAAATGGCTCTCTCGTCTCACGGTACGCTTTGTACAAGTTCAGAGCTGGCCCAAATAAACAAAAAAAACGCGCAATGTCACGTTGCTAAATTTTTTAAGGCTCGGGGATATTTTTTTTTTGCCGTGAGAGCCATTTTTAGGCGGTCCTACCTGTGAGATTCGGAATTATTCCTAACTTACCATCGGCCATTCGCTTGTTTCGCACCAGTTCCGTTAAATAGGTTACGAGGTATTCGAGAACGGCTGAGTTGACGGGAGGCAGCGATCCCACAAGGGCCCACAATCTAGAAAGGACAATTCAGTAAAAGAGAGAGAGAGAGAGAGAGAGAGAGAGAGAGAGAGAGAGAGAGTCTCACCGTCCAGGATCTGCACATCCCAGGTGGAATTCCGGCTGTCTCTGGTAAGGAATCACCGGTTCCTTCAGTGAATCCAGCAGCCGCAAGAGTGCATTGTAGATGGCAATTGTCGGCACGGAGAGGATGGCTGAAGCGATAAAAATAGTTCAAGATTAAAAAGAAACTAACAAAAATCTTTGGGAACGTCCTCTTCGATGGCCGAGCGGACAGTGAAAAAGTGAGAGCTGGATCCGTTAGTGTTTGTTGAAAGACTGTCGCTTCCTCTCTTTTGCAGGGCCGTCACGAGGCGATAGATCTAAAACATAGTAGTTAATGAAAGAATTCACAAAAGTGGGGGGCTGTTCTTAAAAAGCCCCAACCGTAGCTTGAAATTCATACGAAAAACGCTAATAACTTCACAAAGAACGCACCTCTCTGGGCAGATTCGGAGGGGAGAGATCAGGCTCATTGGCACCGTCATCCTGAAACTCATATTCCTTCTAAACTACAAAAAGAACTAACGAAATCGATGAGGTTTTCGCTCCTTTTCATCTTGTTGGTCAACAGTCGTCCGAGAGACACTCCGAAGCATCTGAATCTCTTATTTCAATCACAAAAGAAAAAGGGGGAAACCTCGGATGGTGGTTGGCAGTGACGGGAATGAAGTGGTCCCTGCCGTTTTCCAGATTCATAACGAGAATCTCCTGTAGAGTGGTCTCTGTGTCGTTGAGTCCGTAGGCCACTTTGGCGTCTACGGAGACTGTGAGGGAGATCTGGAAGGAATGGGTGAGAGAGGGATAGAGTGAGAGAGATGCCCAACCTGAGTGTACTGTCCCGTGGGTATCACATAGTGCGGGGGTGTCACTTGAAGCCAATTGGCAGAAGAACTCTCAGCCGGGCGGACCATGAACTTGAACCGAACCTAAACTCCCAATTCTCCAGAATCCGAATGAGCTAAATACCGGCGTTTTGCCGACATTGGTGATGGTGATTGTGCGGCACACGGGCTGTAGGAAGTGTACATTGCCAAAGTCGACCTGAATGCTGTTTACAGCGAAACAACCGTGGCAAACCTCGTTTTCGCTCAGTTTCACTTGCGGCAGAAGCTCGTTCGCCCTCCTATCTGCCTCGCGGATCGCCTCTTCGTGCAGCGCGTCGGCCTTTTTCTGAACAAAATCAATCGATGATGAATAGACGGCGATCATGTGGGAAAACAACACAAATCCCATGGTGTGACTGGTAAATCTGGTGGAACTGGTTGAAAAGGAAAGAAAGGGGATGGAATTAGAGAGAGGCCTCATATGCAGAAATGCCGTAGGCTACGTTGCCAAGGAATGGGAATTCGCGACGGGACACATTCAGTAGTAGAATCGTACAATAGTGCCCAATTCCAACACGATATTCAAGAGATCTGCTGTCTTCCACAACGCAAGGGTTCGATTTCAGGCACAGCTTTTTTATCACAAAAGCGGGGTACGCGCAGGCAATCGCAGAAACTTTTAGCTCATGTTTTTTTTGGCAATTACCCAGCTATTGTCGCCGCGCTCGCGGTCTTGGTCATCATTTCTCGCGGCAGTTACCCTCAGCTGTTCTGGGTGACGCATGGAACATCGGAGATGCGCCATGGGCTCCCGGAAACCGGTGATGCCAAGACGCAAAACTTTTAGTCTTTTTCTGTTGCTTGTAGTGAACAACAGTAGCTAACAGCAGAACTTGGGAGGGTATACTTAGCTTATCGCAGGTTAAGGGGTAGAGGCCCTAAAACGCAAAATGTAAGGGAGGTTAGGCACTATTTTCATTCACTCGAAATTTCTCGGAATTCGGCTCGGAAAGCCAAGTTAAGGGGTGCAACCCCTTTTGTGGCTTTAAAAGTTAAAGATGGGTTCGTCAGGGCCTCTCGATGTATGAATAGCAGTCTCTACGAGTTCTCGGTCCTGCGTGTAAGCGCACCCCCGAGCGTACCTGGACACGTGGTGCGGGACCTTGGTTTTGGGGAGCTGCTTAGTGTGGGGGCCGTGTGAAAATGGGGGTTCTTGATTTTTGGGGTCCCCCCCTTTTTTAGGGACCTTACTTTTTGAGCCCCTCCGTGCTGTGTCCAGGTATGCAACCGAGTATGTGGAAAGACATATCAGTGAGATTCCTCAGACCCTCATCTTGTTCGAACAAATCTAGCGGGACTCATACAAGATCAAATGGTCCCCAACGTTGTATATGACACTGTGCCTATACCTGTCTCGACTCTATATATACTTAGACATTTTTAAACACCTACCTGATCAACATTCTTGACCAACATGGTAAAAACGGCTCTGACGGGTTTGTGGTCGCTGATGGTTATCTCAGGTACGCTGAATCTCAATTTATTATCCCTTTAATTTCCTCTGACCTCTCGTACAGATGTTGTTTGATCTCCAGGTCGTTGTCTCTGCTCCACCACATGATTCTGTCGCACCAGGCAGGCGCCCTCGCCTTCTCACTGCTATCCCAGGTACTCGTACCCGTGTCGTATTTGTAGGTGGGACGGAAATTCAGAACCGGTGCCTCTTGGAATCCGACGAACACCCTCCCGGCAGCCTGTTGCTCCCGGAGCTAAAAGTACAGTAAGAAAACGGAGTGGAAAAGAGAGAACCTGGTCGAATTGGACGAGTTTGCGGAAATCTGAGCTTGAGGCGATCTGGCGTACATCGTCCCCCGACCAGCCCTTCTCATCCGTGTTTATACGGTAGTTGAGGTCTCCGAACCAGAAGACGGCGTCGTGGTCGTGAATCAGAAGGTTGTTGTTCATGAACTGCAGTTGAGAGATGTCCCTGAAACACACAGAGGTCTTCAGAATACCCACCACCCAGTCACGGGCCGGGCCATTTGGAAAGTTTTGGTCGGCCCGGCCCGAATACTCTGGACCACCCAATCAGATTGCCACCCATACAACTAGGGTTCGATTCCAGTCGGTGCCATTCTTTTTTGCACAACTAATATTGACTTATATGTTAGTAACAAACATTATTATAAAAAATATATTGTACAGATTTATGCAAAATTTAAAATTTTATTTTCATACCCGGGTCGTCCCAAAAAATTCATCGGCCCGGCCCGTTTTGAGAACCCCGCCTCCACTCACCTGTAGTCCTGATTCCTCCTCTCCAATTCCCCATTTCCAGCGGCCAAGTGGCAATTCACAAAACAGATCAAAGAGTCGTTTAAACGGAGCGAAATGGCCGTTCCTCCCTGGAAAAAAGGAACTTAACCACAAAAAAAGGTTAAAAAATCACCTTGTTTCCTAGTTTGCTCCCGAGTAAAGAAATACCGGTGGCGATGAAATTGGCCTGTACGTTCGAGTGTTTGATGGCCGATCGACGACATTTGAAGAGAACTACGAAAATCCCGACCAGTCGCATGCTGGTTACCTGAACGGACGCTCCGTGCACTTTGATATAGCTTCAACTGACCACTTCAAAGTTCTGTGATCCCCCGGGGAGTGAGGCGTGTATGGTCATCAGCCACTCGTCCATCTTCCGTGTGTTGTCGATGATGTAGGTGCCCACGGAGAGGTCCATTTCCTGTAGTCTACACGGGACTTTTAAACAAAAGAAAAGGGCAGACCTACCCCACGGCGTAGAAATCGGCCACAGACGCTTCGGGGAACCAGCCCTTGACCGCCCGAGGGGGACTCTTTCCATTCACGTTGAAGGTGGACACGCAGAGGGAAACCTCGTTAAATGTACAGTATCTGAAATGCAGATTCGTGTTTTAGCACCAATTTTTCTCAATTCGAAACTAAAATATGTTTTATCAACTTTATGGATTCAGAAGGCCTCGTCGGAGCCTATCTAAATTTGGAGTGATTGTGCAGCCGACCCCCAATCGCGCCGTGATTTTTGATACCTCATAGGATTCACTCCAAATCTTCACCGCCAAGCGGTCGGTTCTACCGCCTAGCTGAATCGGCCCCAAAAACTTCAAATCTACCTACATAAGAAGGCACTGGGATCCGCAGGCCGAGAAATACCACCCGCTCAAGATCCAGCCGTGGTTCGCACGGTGAGTCGAGCGAGTGGCCCCGCGGAAATCGGAACGGCCCTGCCAGCCGCTTTCCCCGTGTCCTAGTGACTACGGTATTTATAATTATAGGGTGTACCAGGGTGTACAGTTTCTAAAGGGTGTTTGAAGCGGCGTTAAAACACGCCGGGCAGCGCGTAGAACGGCATGCTTTTTGCAATTTTAATTTAAAAATACCGTAGTTACTAGGCCTCGAGAATACCGGCTGTCAGGTCCATCCTGATTTCCGCGGCTCCCCGCCGTGTTCGGGAATGAATATTTTAATGTATTGTAAGCTCTGGCCCACATTTAACATAAAAAAGAATAGAAACTTTACTTTAAGAACTAAATCTTCCCAAAGATTTGTCCTAGAATTACCTTTGACCAGATTTGTTTATTAGCGGTCACAAAATTCTATCCAAATGCGGTTCCGAACGAATCCGAATCGAAACTGAATCCGAACGCGGCCAGATTCATTGAAATTTTCCCTTTACATTGGAACCCTAGGACAAAAATGCCGTAAATACATGTTTTAATCAAATATTTTGAGCCTTAGACACAAAATGCCACACTCTATTGCTAACCGGCACCTCACTTTTTTCTTTCCGTCGCTCTATTAGGCGAACGGAGCTGGTTTCAGTACTTTTTAATGCATACAGCGGGTATTCACACCTAGTTTCCATAGCGGAGCCATGAATTTGGCGGGTAGGTCTCGATTTCTTTTAAAAACATTCTAAATAGTCAATGTCCATGAATTTCTCGTAAATCCTCATTTTTCGTCATGGATGACTCACTTCTGCTGCCATCCTCTCATCACCTCGTCGACCATGGGATCCCGGCCGGGCACGTAGCCGGGACGCCTTCTCCCCGGGAAGTAGAACGTCATCCCTACACAACTGCTATTGAATACACCTCCGCAAGTTGTCAGAAATAGAAATCTTCGAAGAGACAACGGGACAAAGAGGAACTGAGCCAAAACCAGGATATTTATTGTGCGGCGACAAATAAATGAATATTAGAAGGATAAGATCAACGTTGACGGGAGGATCGGAAGGGGCGGGGCTAGTAGCGGCCTCCAAAGTCAGGGAACAACTCCACGTAGCGGGCGCCTGAAATGGAATCTGTGATAAAGTAAACAAGACAAAAAGGTGATCGACGGGATCGATGGGCAAATACGAACTGCGAACACGCCGTGTCCCGAGGGCAAACAGAATATTGAAATGCATAGCTAAGGGGGGGGGCATAATAAGCTTAGCCCCCATATTAAGGGTGCCCAGAAAATGGTAAATTAAGGGGTTCAGACACTACTTTCATGAAATTCAGCTAGGACACAGCTAGCCTCCCAATGGACACCGTAGACGCTTTGAAAATGACTGGCTGTTAAACATAGGACAGGAACTGAAATTTTCCGGCTCTAGAAATTTGCGCATATTTTTCTGTGTTTTAAAGTCGAATCAATAGCTGATATATTGAACTTTCAGAGGCAATTTTTTGGATTTCCAAATTTCATCGTATATCGAGTGTTGGTACATTTTAAGTCAATATGCCAATCGGCTCCGAAAATCAAGCCAGGTCACAAAAAATACAAAAACATACCCATGTACTGTTTGTCCTTGAGCAAAGCGTCGTCGTAGTCCTTCCTCGTGTCAAACTCCACCCTGGCCTCGCCAGAAGGACGGCCTCCGGGCTCACGGACGATCTCTACGCGGCTGGGACGGATGGGCTCGAAGAACTGAAAAAGATTGATCTCTACTGAATAAATAAGTGGGAAAAAAACAAATTTCAACCAACAGGACCGGAAAATCCAAATTCCCGCCTAAGAACACCAAGAGCCGGTTATACAAAATACGAAATGGGCCAAATCGAAAACGCCGGAATACCAAATGCCTACATTGAGAATGAAACAACTGATTCGGGGCTTAAAACCAAAACAAAAAAAGGATCCTCCCCCTCCATTTCCGGTCTCCGTTCCCCCAAAACCTTATAAACAACTCACATCGTAAACATCGGCCTCAACCGCCCTGAAGGGCACTCCTCTCATCTTCAGCACGTATCTCTGCCCGGGCCTCTCTCGTCCCCTGGGCGCCTCAGCCGGTCTCTCATATTCGGCCGCCCTCCAAGCCGCCGCCGGCGGTTCCCTCTTCATCGGCCCTCCACCCTGTCCCTGCTGGTACTCCTGTCCATAGCCGTACCCCTCCGGACCGCCCGCAGGGGGTCCTCCTCGGCCCTCCTCCCTCCACGAGGTCTCCGCCGGTCTGTACGGGTCGCCGGCAGCCGCGGCTCCGTATCCTCCAGGTCTTGCGTACGGATCGTCGTATCCCCTCCTTGCGTAAGGGTCCTCTCTACGAGCGTATGGGTCCGGAGCGGGTCCTCCGCGTGCGTACGGGTCTCCTCCGGCCGGCGGCCTGCCATACGGATCCTCCGCGCGAGGCGGCGGGGCGTAGGGGTCTCCGGCGGGGGGTCCGCGGGCGGCCCCGTAACCGTAGCCCGCGTAGGGGTCGCTGTAGGCGTCGAAAGGCGGTCCTCCGCGTCTGTCCGGGTAGGCGGGTGCGGCAGGGCGTCCGTAGTCGGGTCCCGAAGCGAAAGCCGGTCCGTAGCCTGACTCGAAGGGGGCGGGGCCGGCGTTGCGGGACGGGCCACCCGGCGGCATCCTAGGCACCCTGATCCCGTTGTCGCTACAGAAACGGCTCATATCGCTATACGTAGTCTCGAACACCTCGATGTACCTGAATTAAGACTATTCCCTACCGAAACCCGACAATCACAACGAGAATTCCAATTTACAGCGAGCCTTTCCAAAAACCGCCTTCACCATCTCAAAAAGGGCTAACAATGGGATCAAAAGTTCCAAATTAAGCTTTCTTAAAGTAAAATTTGAGTTTTGAATGCCCTTTTTGAGACGGTAAAGGCCCAAACCGCCTCCCTCGTTCCACCGTACCACCATCCTCCTCCGAAATTCCACCATCCGCCAAAACGCGCTTTTCCTATGAATGCTCTTAACTAACCTGTGTCCCAGACTCTTCATATGCATCATTTTCGCACTCCTCTGGCCCCTCTCATCCTCGAAAACCACGTAGGCCTCCCCGTTCTTGGACTTGGGGTCGTCGGCCAGCAACACGCCATCCTGTAGAATTAAGTAAATAAAAAGTACAAAATAAAACGAACCGGAAGGATAGGAAGGCCGTGGAAGAAGTCCATGACGTCGCTTTCGCGGGCATTGTAGGGCAGGCCCCTCAGGCGAACACAGGCCTCGCCGAAACGGCCATAGCGCTCGACGGCACCGGAAATTTGTCCAGGGCCTCCTCGGCCAGGTCGATCTCCTCTGAAACCATGATTGTTTAAAAATTGAGTAAAATCGGTTACCTCGGAGGAGGACGCTTCTTCGAGCCATCTTCATCACCAGGGAACACCTCAACCCATCTGAAAAATCAGGATTAGAACAGTACTAGATATTACCAAAGCTACTGCTAGTTTTGTAGTTTTATAAAGTATCTTGCGCTATTTTTAAAATTAGAAAAAAATAATATAGTTAATTACCTGTGTCCCATATGTTCGTGGTCCTTCTTAAGGGCCTCGTTGTAGTCACGGTCGTTGTTGTAGTAGACGCTCGCCTCGCCGACGGCCTTTCCATCGCGCATCGGCAGCTCCACCTTGTCAATTCCAGAATCTAAAACAAATACTTATATTAAAAAAAATAAATGAAAATTCACCTCCAAGGAAACGTTTGAGGTCCTCCTCCGTGCACGAATAGGGAAGGCCCCTGCACTTGATTATAAGGTTTTTTACCATATCTAAAAATATTTTTTAACACAATATTAAAATTAAAAAGGAAGAAAAACAAAATGCAAGCGCATGTTTAATTTACGAACACATGACGACAATGAATGAATCAAAGCGCATTCGAGCGTTATTGATGCACGCGAGCAGAAGCGGGTTTCGCTTCGGGACCCGGCACAAAGCACCGGAGGAAATGCGAAAACAAAGGAATTCTAGATTTGAAAATAAATATGCGGCTGTTTGAAATTTGTGATAACACAAATAATAATAAAAACGATAAAAAGTAGCGGACTACGTACGAACAGATCCAAGACTTATTAGAAATAGCAGAACAACTCAAAAGGAATTGAAATAAAAGAAAGAAATTTTTAATGTTTTCAGCAGCGTTTTTAATTCAAATTTTTCCCCGAAAAAAAGTCCATTCGCAAATAAAAAGGAAATATGTTTGTGCGTTCGTGCATGTCCAATTGTAAAAATGTAAACATACTCGCTAAAGGACCTTTTACATACCCGTCCGGGACCTTTTCCAAATCGTATGCTAACGAGGACTTGTCAAGCATTTTGCGCATGACCGTTGGCTGGAGCGGTGTTGGAGAAAATGATTTCAATCGAAATGACACGATTAGCATATCATTCATTTCCAATCCGAAAAGGCCCCTGACGGTCCCTTTACAGGCAGAGGCCCAGGAAAATGAAGAAGGGCCTGTCCATGACGTAACGTAGGCGAGAGAGTGTCATTTTCAATGGTGAAATGCAGAGAGTTTTACCATTAGCATGGACAGGTCCCCCTCTTCATTTTACGTGGGCCTCTGCCTTTAAGTCCATTTTAGGAAGCAGTAATGCCTTTCGATAGTACTATGTAGTAAGTTCAATAGTACTGAAAGTTCCGAAAAAAAAGCTTTTAACAGAAATATAGGATAGGAACTATGTTGTAGATAGATACAAAACACTGACAAGAAAAGGGTTCTTCAAGCAATTGCCTAAAATTACCTTACAACATGATTTGATTCGATGAGTGATTCAAGTCTACTTCTAGATCACTTTTCTTCAACGTGTTCTAGGGGCCTTAATTCAAACGAATTAGGAATGCATTAGTTTCAAAGGCAAATTCAAGCCCAGAAAAATGAAAATGAAACTGTCCATGATGTTACGTAGTATAGAGAGTGTCATTTTCAATGGTGAACTACAGACATTTATGATTAACATGGAAAGGTCCCCTTTTAATTACGTGTGCCCCTGCCTCTAAGGGACGAAACGTAACGGAATCATGTATTGTGTGAGACATCGGATGTGAGTTCGTTCATCCCTCTTCTTCATTCCAAGGGGATCTCTTGCTAACATAAAGAGGGTCACAAATGAAACACAAATGCTTTCCAGGGTATTCCTTTGTAAATTTGCCCTTATGTAACCTTTTGTCTTTTTGGAACCATTTTGTGTCATGATTCTGATTAACACATTTTCCGGTCCCGTTTTTCAAAGTTTGAGGAGTAAAAGTTTCCATGATCTTGAAACAGATACAGAGACAGATACAAAGATAGATAGAGAAAGAGGCAGAGAGACTGAGAGACTGAGAGACAGAGAGACTGAGAGACAGAGAGACTGAGAGACAGAGAGACTGAGAGACAGAGAGACAGAGAGACTGAGAGACAGTGAGACAGAGAGACTGAGAGACTGGGAGACAGAGAGACTGAGAGACTGAGAGACTGAGAGACTTAGAGACTGAGAGATTGAGAGACTGAGAGACTGAGAGACAGAGAGACTGAGAGACAGAGAGACAGAGAGACAGAGAGACTGAGAGACAGAGAGACTGAGAGACTTAGAGACTGAGAGACTGAGAGACAGAGAGACAGAGAGACTGAGAGACTTAGAGACTGAGAGACTGAGAGACAGAGAGACAGAGAGACTGAGAGACTGAGAGACAGAGAGACAGAGAGACTGAGAGACTGAGAGACTGAGAGACTGGGAGACTGAGAGACTGAGAGACTGAGAGACAGAGAGACAGAGAGTCAGAGAGACGTAAACCCTTCCATAAAGTTCCCTTATGGTCCCTCCGTCTTCCAGAAGACCTGCCCAGCCCCCTGGCGATTTGGGCATTTGAGCGTTGTTATCGGGTGCTCTCGGACCCTCCGTGGCCACAGCAGCCGCGGCTCCGCAACAATCCGCCCCTGCGAGAGCCAGACACGTCGTGCCGAGGGCAGAGACGCAGAGGCGGGCCCTGAATTATCGGAAATCATTGGGTGCGCCAGCGACCGACTCGTCGCGCTCTCGCATGACCACTCCGCTGGCCAAGGTGGGTTGAGCTGCACCAGCCAGCCGGCTGTCACAGCCGACCGCGCGCCACGCGCGACCAGCTGGCACGAGATAAGGAAAGCCTGGAGACAGCCGGGTGGAGATAGGACTGCTGCCAGCCGACTGACACTCGCGATAATACAAATTGAAGGAAAAAGGGTACAACCCAAGCACCTTTTAGTGGAAATTGTAGTCGTGACCCAGTGATCTGCAGTTCCACAGAAAAACAACAATAATGCATCAGTTAAACTACATTTTTATTTGAAAATAAATTCAAATCTTTACAATACAAATTAATATTTCTTTAAATCAACTTTGCAAGTCATCAGATATAAGTTCCATCATGTTTTTTCGTTACTTTCTCAAACTCTTTCACTGCTCAAACTTTTTAAAACATTACACTTAGCCAGAAAAAAGTTATTGATTCTTTGTTAAAGTTACCCATTTCGTTTCAAATCCGAATTTTTACTTGGCAAAAAGGATTTAAAAACTCTGTAATGTTGAGTTTTTCAAAAACAAGCTGGTATGCTTATTTTGTACAATACAAAGCATTTACATTGTTCTAAATGTGGTATTACAACTTAATTTTTAAAGTATAAACTGTAGATTCTTTCGCCAGAACCCGTTTGTTTGGCTGTTGTCGTTCAAAGTTAAACCCTCAATCGATTTTTGATGCAGCCCACGGCCAAGGTGATTTTTTATTCCTGCAGAAAGATCTAGTTACAAAAAAAGTTTTACATATAATTTTTCTCTAGTATTTTACGACTTTTATACAAATGGTTCATGGGAAATTCATAAATTGGCCGTTTTTCTACTTTTCTCGCATTAAATAATAAATAAAACGCTCTAAAACTCTAGCGTTTTCCCGAAGCGACGTCTTCCAAATTTGCCGGCGTACTTTGCCTGAGTATTCACTATTCCACCCAAAAAAACTAACTTTAAAAACTTGAAACGCAAATGATAGGTAATAAGCAAAGAAATTATTTTCGTAATTTTCAGCTGGACGTGTTGAGTAGACGTCTGCTGGAGGGCGCACAGCTCAAGACCCACAAGTACTTCCGCGTGGCTGTGCCTCAGGCCCTCACGGGACAGTCTCTGGTCGCCCTCATCTCAGAAAAGGTCAGTCTCTCTCTCTCTCTCTCTCTCTCTCTCTCTCTCTTTAAAATCCCAGTTTTCTTTCATCTCTCTCCCCCCAGATCCTCACAAAACTGGCGTAATTGGCCAATTTGCGCCGCTGATCTTTTCGTTCGCCTGACGCCGTCGTCACACGTCTCATTTCTTTAATGAGAACTGCCGCCTGGCCAAATTGCTCGCTCTACCTCAGTGATAATTATCTTTATCACGCCATACTGCCAATTTCGCCAAATTGCCGGTTGTGGAAAAAAGCCTTTCGCAATTACCCGAATGGCACACTTGCCGACTGCTGCATTACAGAGGGATATTCAAGTGAGGGATTGAAAGGAAAGAAAAGGAAAAATAGGAGTATTTTACAACCGCTTTAAGGTCATATTGGCAAAAATGACGATTATAACACTGACATGATGACCTACAGAAAACAGAAGAATCTTCTAAAGAAACAAAGACAACTATACCTGAGGAACAAATATCTATATCTAGCTCTATCTCTGTTTCTCTACCTCTCACTCATTTTTTTCATTTACTCATTCACTCACACTCACACTCACACTCACACTCACACTCACACTCACACTCACACTCACACTCACACTCACACTCACACTCACACTCACACTCACACTCACACTCACACTCACACTCACACTCACACTCACACTCACACCTCACAGTCACACTCACACTCACACTCACACTCACACTCACACTCACACTCACACTCACACTCACACTCACACTCACACTCACACTCACACTCACACTCACACTCACACTCACACTCACACTCACACGCGATATCACTGACACAATCACGGTATTATTGTCTAATCGTGTCTCTTTCTCTATTTCCACTCATTTTCTCGTTTCAGGGTTCTGCGGAAGACGAGTCAGAAGCAGTTCACTTGGCTACTTTGCTGCTTCAACACGGCTACCTCTTCCCCGTAATTGAACAAGCCGTGTCAGTTCGTGACGACGGCACTTTGTATCGGCTACAACGGCCTTACTTCTGGCCTTCACATGCTACACAGACGGATAATGTTGAATACGGTTAGTCGTCTTCTAGAATCCAAGCAAAAGTTTGAAATTTTAACGATTCCGTAGCGCAATCAAATCACTTTTTGAGTTTCGCCTGTGAGAGAGGGAAAATAGAGATAGAAAAAGAGAGAGATTTTGTCCAAATCAGTTTCTTCCTTCGCCGTTTTAATCTCCAACCTGATCAGTAAACAATGACCCCCTCTGCCTCCTTCCCTCTCCCTCTCTCCTCCTCAACCGATTCCGATCAAGAACCGCCGTGTAGCATGTTTTCGACCAGAGGATCCGCCGTTTCGAATCGAGTTCCGGCCGTCGAAAGCGAATAGAAGGCGTCGCTCCTTCCGGCGGCTTCCAGCCAGTCGGCTGGTCCTAGCTGCGCGCTTGTTGTCAGCCGCCCTCCTCGTCGGCTATCGATTCCCGCGCACTCAGTTTAATTTACACACACTTAAATGTAGTGAATGCGACTCAGCACAGTGCTAAGAGCGGCGGAACGAAGGTAAAGGAGGAACGGAAGGGGTGGGAGGGGTACTGTAAGATAGAAGGGGCAAGGGAGATGGAGGTCAAAGGGGGGGGGGTCAAAGGTCATAAAATTTAATTCACAAACAACAACATTAGAAGTGTGCGTGAAATACTTGGATTGTGAATACATGGTTTATGACATTGGGCCGAGGGTGTACGAATGAGCAACTACAGAAAATTTACCCACCCCTGCCCAAAGTTTACCCACGATTAGAAAAAGACAAGAAACGCAGCCTGAACGATTTGAATACTAAACTTTCCAACCGCTTCTTAACAAGTTTTTTTTCTCTATTCAAGACGAAGCCACATGACCATTATATCATCTCGGGCTGGCCCGGGTCAAGAGATTGGCGAAGGACCGAACTGCAAATACACCTTGATCTGAATGAACTCACGATCAGTAATAGTACACAGGGCGCTCCATTCTGAAAATGGAGAACGGCTCACGGGGTCGTGGCGTCAGAGTTACTTGCTGTGTTAGACTTCGTAAGTACTCTCACTATACGTTTCTCTCAAATCTCGGTCTTTTGTGTGTGTGTGTGTGTGTGTGTGTGTGTGTGTGTGTGTGTGTGTGTGTGTGTGTGTGCGTGTGTGTGTGTGTGTGTGTGTGTGTGTGTGTGTGTGTGTGTGTGTGTGCGTGTGTGTGTGTGTGTGTGTGTGTGTGTGTGTGTGTGTGTGTGTGTGTGTGTGCGTGTGTGTGTGTGTGTGTGTGTGTGTGTGTGTGTGTGTGTGGGTATTTGTTTGTTTGTTCGTTTCAAGTTTATTTGCTGCTAAAGAGATAAATTAATTTCAAATTGAAAATCTACTAAAGAGATAAATTAATTTCATATTAAAAATCTGCTAAAGAGATAAATAATTTTTTTTGTAATTGTTTTGTAATTCAATATTTTCAGCAATCTACCTCAACAAGCGATTATTACGGAATGAACAAAAACACGGGTTGGAGGAGGACGAGGCGGAGGCCTACAACAGGTGTGTCTTTTAAGCCTGTTTTTTCTCTTTTTCCTACAAATTTTTAGGGTTTTGGCGCATAAAAAAACGTAATGACGCCGTTTCTTAGAACTTAGATTTCTCTCCGTTAGATTGTTGAAAAGATGTTTTGCTCATTTTGAGAAAAATAAACAAATACGCATTCGGGACTTTTAGTTCATAATGAATAGAAATTGATGCTTATAGGCTATATAACGATGAGAATTTACAAAACAAAACAACGTTTCGGAAAAAAAGAGAAAGAAAATGATCGGTTACACTTATAAGTCACAAAATTAAGTGCCTACCGCTAAAACGGAAAGGAGTTTTCATTCAAAGTTCACGTTAGGAGATTGAGATGTCGTTTAGAATGTTGAACAAAATGCCGAAATTGTTTGAAATACATGGCTTCTTCTTACAGATTGGCGGAACTCCTTGCCCACATGTGGGGTTTCATAACGCAACAGGCGGAAATGCAGCTGAAACAGCAGAAAGAGAAGAAAAAGGCGGACAAGGTAAGAAAACAAAAACGAAATAATGAAATATTTAACCCAGGTTGTGTATGACTCGGAAGAACGCGCCTTTTGGAGGATGCGGAGACCAGGCCACTCGAATTCCTTAGAACAACCCGTTCAGAAGGTTTGGATTTTTTCAATTTAAAGGCAGTGTGTCACCAAAATTCGACCAACTCAGAATTTAACACTTTACTTTACAAAAGTAGACCTTGCGAAGACGATTCGAATAATATCTATATTTTGCCGAAAATGTTTGTTCGTTGCTTATGTTTGGCTCCTCAAAGTTTTCCCGCGAAATTTTTGAACTGCGATTAGAATACCGCTCTCTCCATTTCCTATGCTGAAAATGGATCTCTCGCTTCACGGTACGCTGTGTACAGGTACACCTGTACATGCGTTCATTTTTCATGAAACACTGTCTTTAAGGATTTTACAGCACTTTTTATTACAGAACAATGTTTCTAAGAAAATATCAAATTTCAGACGGAACGGAAGCTTCGAAAACAGACGGCGCAGGGTTACCGTAACATTGTGGATAGGTTAAAGTTTTCAATCAAAACGAAGCCTTGGCTGAAAGCGTTGAAAGCCTCTGACACGTGGGTTACGGTAGACAGAGGGTTACTGTAGCTTTTTGTTCAGGATGGTGCAATGGGTTGAACAACGGGTAGACTACGATCCTTTCCTCAACTCTCCACAACCGTCGAATCCTTGGATAACCGATGACACGAATCTATGGACACTCAACACGGACCAGTGCGTTTTAAGTTTTTGAAAAGTCTCTATCTCTGTCTCTGTCTCTTTGTCTATCTCTATCTCTGTCTCTTTGTCTATCTCTATCTCTGTCTCTTTGTCTATCTCTATCTCTGTCTCTGTCTCTTTGTCTATCTCTATCTCTGTCTCTGTCTCTGTCTCTGTCTCTGTCTCTGTCTCTGTCTCTGTCTCTGTCTCTGTCTCTGTCTCTGTCTCTGTCTCTGTCTCTGTCTCTGTCTCTGTCTCTGTCTCTGTCTCTGTCTCTGTCTCTGTCTCTGTCTCTGTCTCTGTCTCTGTCTCTGTCTCTGTCTCTGTCTCTGTCTCTGTCTCTGTCTCTGTCTCTATCTCTGTCTCTGTCTCTGTCTCTGTCTCTGTCTCTGTCTCTGTCTCTGTCTCTGTCTCTGTCTCTGTCTCTGTCTCTGTCTCTGTCTCTGTCTCTGTCTCTGTCTCTGTCTCTGTCTCTGTCTCTGTCTCTGTCTCTGTCTCTGTCTCTGTCTCTGTCTCTGTCTCTGTCTCTGTCTCTGTCTCTGTCTCTGTCTCTGTCTCTGTCTCTGTCTCTGTCTCTGTCTCTGTCTCTGTCTCTGTCTCTGTCTCTGTCTCTGTCTCTGTCTCTGTCTCTGTCTCTGTCTCTGTCTCTGTCTCTGTCTCTGTCTCTGTCTCTGTCTCTGTCTCTGTCTCTGTCTCTGTCTCTGTCTCTGTCTCTGTCTCTGTCTCTGTCTCTGTCTCTGTCTCTGTCTCTGTCTCTGTCTCTGTCTCTGTCTCTGTCTCTGTCTCTGTCTCTGTCTCTGTCTCTGTCTCTGTCTCTGTCTCTGTCTCTGTCTCTGTCTCTGTCTCTGTCTCTGTCTCTGTCTCTGTCTCTGTCTCTGTCTCTGTCTCTGTCTCTGTCTCTGTCTCTGTCTCTGTCTCTGTCTCTGTCTCTGTCTCTGTCTCTGTCTCTGTCTCTGTCTCTGTCTCTGTCTCTGTCTCTGTCTCTGTCTCTGTCTCTGTCTCTGTCTCTGTCTCTGTCTCTGTCTCTGTCTCTGTCTCTGTCTCTGTCTCTGTCTCTGTCTCTGTCTCTGTCTCTGTCTCTGTCTCTGTCTCTGTCTCTGTCTCTGTCTCTGTCTCTGTCTCTGTCTCTGTCTCTTTGTCTCTTTGTCTATCTCTATCTCTGTCTCTGTTTTTGTCTCTGTCTCTGTCTCTGTCTCTCTGTCTCTCTGTCTCTCTGTCTCTCTGTCTCTCTGTCTCTCTGTCTCTCTGTCTCTCTGTCTCTCTGTCTCTCTGTCTCTCTGTCTCTCTGTCTCTCTATATCTCTGTCTCTCTATCTCCTTTTATCTTTCTAACATTGCAAACCGGTACTTAACATTGCAAACAATTTTGCAAGCGGAAATCACAGCCAGCTCGATTCGTTATCAGTGTTTTGTTGACTCCGTTATCAGCAATTTCGTGTTCCTTTTTCTCAATGAAATCTCATTTCAATAAAAATTGGGAAATTTTCAATGAATATCATAATTCCAGGGTTGAAATTCCGACGGAGCGACGGGTGAAACGGTGGGGATTGTCAGTTCAAGAACTGGTTAACGACAAAATAGGAAGACAGGTTCTTTTCCTCCTAAGACAGCCCTTTAAGAGAGATTCTTCAGGTGCTAGAGACATTCCTGGAGTCTGAATTCTCCCAGGAAAATATTCGGTTTTGGCAGTTAATACAGGATCTCAAAATATCGCCAAATCGGGAAATTGAGAAGAAGGCGCAGGTCATCTACGACGAGTTCCTCGGTCCAAGTGCCGCTTCACAGGTACGCCCTCTTTCTTTGAATCTGAAAATCCTTCTAGGTGAATGTGGATTCGAAGACCTACGATCAGACGGTCGAATGTCTGAGGAAAGCTAACACGGACACGGCCAGGAGACACGCGTTCACGTGCGCAGAGGAACACGTGTTCACTCTCATGGCAAAGGACTCGTACCCGCGATTTGTGCGGTCGCAGATCTACAAAGGAGTGTTGTCGGCAGCCCAACAACAGGGCACGAGGAGGCTCGGATGGAGGAATTTCGTCTTCAACATGGGTAAGCAATGAGCAAATATTGTAATAGGTAGAAGTAAAAAGATAATACAGCATCAGTCCAGCATGCAGTTTTTACAAAAACAGCGTAAATCTGGCACATTCCTCTTCAAAATGACATTATGCCCATTTGGCTAGGGCAATAGTGTCTTCAGGCAACCGAGTATCTTTTCAAACTCTTGGAAAAATTACAGAAATACTTTGTCTTTTCATGCAATCGGCCGTTTGTTATAGCTGGTTGTACCAACAATGGCAAAATTTGGGGCCTGTAGGGCCAGGCCGAGAAAATTTAGGGAACGGGAAACCCCGAAATTTTTTGTTACTTGTGATTCTTACATTGAAATAAGGCATAATTTTGGTTGGGTCCGGCCGTGAAATATTTAGGAGCGGATCAGCCCGCTGCCATGGTTGGCTACAACATTGACAGAAAAGGTAGTCGTACGCAAAACACAATTTTTGGTTGAGCATTATCCCAGCAGAATTTATTTATCCCGGGGTTCTCAAATGACGGGCCGACAGATTTTTTTTTGGCGGCCGGGCAGACCCCCGTTTAAGTAAATCTAAATGTTAAATTTCACATAAATCGGTACAATTATTTTTTTTAAACTGTTTTAAATAACTTAATAGTGTTTGTTACTAACATATAAGTCAATTGATATTATTCGTACAAAAAAGAATGTTACCGGGATCGAACCCTGGTCGTGTGGGTGGCAATCTGACTGGGTGGTCCAAGGTAGACCAAAATTTTCCAAATGGCCGGCCCGTGAGAACCCCGATTTATCCCAATGTAATCATAACAATTCGATATGCACTGCCCACTGTTATCGTGTCATGAAGAAAGGAAAGCCAGGATTTTTAACTGGGAGAGACCGTATTCCGAGGGTTGTCAAACCAATTGAACACGTTCAGGTGCAACGAAGAAACCGGTGGCTACGAAGCAGCAGAAGGTCGTTCGGGAAGAGACCTCCTCCGGAAACCCCTTGCCGAAACAGCTGTCCTCCGACTCTCTGCCCGTCAGACAACACGTCAAGTAAGCACATTTTATTAAATGCTTATCATGAGATTGTAGATCAGACCCGTCCGAGTGACCTCCCACGGAGGCTTAGCTCTAGCGTCGAACGAAGCGGAAGAGGAGTCGAAGACACGACACCTCGAGCACTGCGTTGTCGTTCAGCTGCACTCGCTGGTGCTGCAGCACGGGCTTCGAGTCGACGACCAGCGCCCGCTTTCCCTCGTTCGTTAGCCAGAATTCTCCCGTCGCCTCCTGTGTAATCGTCGCTTGTCGTCGCGCGACCTTCGACGCAGGGCCCTGCAACATACTTGTACGTGTATTCTCTCCGGGTAGTCTTTTGAGCAAAATTCCCCCAAAATCCCTCTATTATCGATTCGAAATAAACGATACCTCGAGCGACAGGTCGATGTCCGCTAGTTTTTCCGCGGTGCTGCGGCCGAGGACAATTCCACGGCGGCCTGGTTTCAGGAGCACGTAGCGCACCACACAGCCACGTAGCGTGGCCACAGCACCTTCTGGCAGATGGCTGTCGTTTACGATCCCAGCCACCTCATCCACTAGCACCTAAATCACGCACTTTCCTCTGGGCCGGCCCCCAACCAACCTTTGCCAAACGCTTTTGTAGTTGTTCCATGGAATCCATCGATCGAATCAGGTTGCTCTCCGTAGTTGCGTTGGCGCCTGAATGAAACCCCTTCCTTTCGTCATTCAAAATCCAACCTGTTAGCATCGTGTTCCGTTCCAGTCGCTCCCACTCGGGGAAGTTGCGTACGGCCGGCGGCGGGGCTCCCGGACCCAGAGGCGCACTCCTGAAGAGAAGGGTACAAGTATGATGTGGCAAATGCTGTGCTTTCCTATGATTTATCGCGCGGCAGGGGCCGCCCTTTAGGCTATATCCCAGTGCTTTCTTGCCCCTGTAGCCACCCCCACACTAAAATACCTCACAAAAGCTTATCTGAGTTGCATAGACGAGTGACAAATAGGGTAGCGATTGTCAAACTTTCGCGTGTTGACGATTCGATTGATTTGTAGCTCTCTCTCCCTTCTCTCAGCCACGCCCTCCAATCCCCCACATTGCTCAATCATCCGTATTCGTATCAAATGCATATATTCATAACCGGTTTGTTCGTTAATCATTGTATGGAACATGAATAATAAATGTAACTTACATTTGAATCAGGTGCCAGTGGTCGAGCAGGATTTGCGGGGTACGGGCCGAGTGGAAGTCTTGCGGATACACCCTGCAATGAGGGTTTCAGAATACACAATCTTTTTTTTTTTTTAAAGAAGTCGTTAGATAACAATTCTTAATGCACTAACCTAAGAACTTCGGCCATGTCCTTCATGTCGGGTTCATTGCTGGCCGGAATACAACGCAGGATCTCCTCCTCACGGGCAGAAAAAATCGTCCTCGACTAAAAAAATTTCAAAAAAACTTAAAAAAAAAAAAAACCTGAACACGGAGCATTTCCAGCGGCGGCACTTCGAGCATGCGTTTCTTAGCCTGTCGAGAGAAGGTGTCGTCGTACATCACACGGTACCACCTGAACAATTTTTTTTCAAAATGATGAAAGAAATATCACCAACCGCTCTTCAATTTCTTCGTATGTGAAATCCTTGCTGAAGCGGATCCCGCGGTGCACAGCTGACATGTCAGAAACCTGAAAGAATTGAATATTAAGCATAAAAAAGAAACGCACGTGAGTTATGGCAGAAACTAAGGCAATGTCGTCCTCGGCCGTCCACGTATCGAGGTCTGTGCTCTGCACTTCGGCTGCTTCATTTGCAGCTGCGATTTCCTACATGTAAAAGATTACCACAAAATAGGAATGAGACTAACTTTGGCGCGAATATCTTTGCTTGCTACACGCGCCTCCCGCCTCTTCCTTTCCAAACGGGCGGCCTCTTCCTCTTGAATCGCCTCGTCCATAGCCTAAAATAACAAAAAATAAGATCTTCAGCCAAACTACAAACCATTCTGTCCTTGACGCTGATCATATTCGTTCGTTGACGCAGATCGTGACGTTTGGAACTGTCCGCGGGGTCTCCTTTCTCGCCCTGTAAGACAAATAAGATAAACAATAGAAAAGAGAAACGAACCCAAGAAGCTGAAGAAACGGGAATTTCCATTGGTGACGGCTCGGCGGAAACGGTAGCGACGTTAGTATCAATAACACTGAAATATCAGTAATCAACGTTGTAAACTGACATTAAAAACAAAATAAAATAAAAAAACGAACATAGAAGGATCGGGAATTGATTGAAAAGGTTGTAGAAGAGGAACAACAGGAGGTGGCTGCTGTACTTCAACTGTGGAAATGGAAGAATTCGAGCGTTCGCTCAGTCGACGCTGAAAATCGATATTGATCCAGAGGTCAAATGACAAAAACAGGCGCCAAATTCTTACCTTCGAGAAGGAGTGGAGTCCGATACCGCTGTCAACCAGCTCATCGTCAAACTTGGGTCGTTTGATCTCCCTAGTTGTGCGGCGTATTCGTTTTTCACCGTCTTCTGTTTCATTTCTGAAGACCAAAATTCAATAAATTGGAGTTAAAAGCCTACATTGTTATACTCCCAGCTCGTGCTTCATGCGGATCCGGTCTATTGGGAGTGGGTGCATCTGTAGTTTCCTGTACCAGGGGTTGTGAAGGCAGAAGTGCAGGCTGTTCATCCTTTGGCTGAGGATCAGTCGGTGCCAGCGGCGCCGCCTCCTCCATAGTCTGAAATATATATATATATATTATTTTAATTATTGTAAATACAAAAAAAACGAATTTATTAAAAGAAAACTAAAAAAAGTGAATTTAAAAGTGAACAATAAAAAAAATAAAATAAAAATCGAAATATTGGCAAAAAGCCAGAAATGGCTACCGTAATTTCTTTTCGTGGTTGCTCCGCCCACCGAGACATTCCCACCGCGTGTCGGCATTCACCCCGCCCGGTTCGGAATACTTGGATATTATTCGCTTTCAGGGTTTCTCCCTTTTCCAAGATGCTCGCCAGGAACATCCTCACCAAGGCCGTTAAGGTTAGTAAAATGAATATTGAATATGTAGAATTGATTTTCAAAATTACAATTTCTAAAAATACGAAGAAACTGTCAGAAACGTGTTTTGCAACATTTGCTCAGGTTGAAAGTGTGTTTTTCATGTTTTATTTGTTTTAAATAAATGTCTTAGTTTGTATTTACAGGTGTCCAATGCCGGGCTCACCACCTCTGCCCGTGCCTCCGCCGCTGCCGGATCTGAGGTCTCCAAGATCTTGGAGGAGCGCATCCTCGGAACTGAGACCAACATCAACCTCGAGGAGACCGGAAAGGTAAGCACTTATAACTTTCTGTTTTTTTTCTTTATCGTTTACTAATCACAGCAATTAAGCGACAAGGTATCTTTTACAAATCGTGAATGTTTCAGGTGCTTTCCATCGGAGACGGTATCGCCCGTGTTTATGGCCTCAAGAACATCCAGGCCGAAGAAATGGTTGAGTTCGACTCCGGAATCAAGGTGTGTAAATGTTTTTTTGGTTTCATTTTGGTTTCTAACGACGCGTATTATTTTCATAACAAGCCATTTTCAGGGAATGGCTCTGAACTTGGAAGCCGACAACGTCGGAGTTGTCGTCTTCGGTAACGACAAGGTCATCCGTGAGGGAGACATCGTCAAGCGTACCGGAGCTATCGTCGACGTCCCCGTCGGAGACGGTCTTCTCGGCCGTGTCGTCGATGCCCTCGGAAACCCCATTGATGGAAAGGGACCCATCAAGTCTGCCAAGAGGACCCGTGTCGAGGTTAAGGCTCCCGGAATCATCCCCCGTCTGTCTGTCCGCGAACCTATGATTACTGGAGTGAAGGCTGTCGACTCCCTTGTGCCCATCGGACGTGGGCAGCGTGAGCTGATCATTGGAGATCGTCAGACCGGAAAGACTGCCATCGCCATCGATACCATCATCAACCAGAAGAGGTTCAACGATGCCGGAGACGAGAAGAAGAAGCTCTACTGCATCTACGTCGCCATCGGACAGAAGAGATCCACTGTCGCCCAGATCGTCAAGCGTCTTACTGACGCCGGAGCTATGGACTACACCATTGTTGTGTCTGCCACCGCTTCCGATGCCGCTCCTCTCCAGTTCTTGGCCCCCTACGCCGGATGCGCCATGGGAGAGTTCTTCCGTGACAACGGAAAGCACGCCGTCATCATCTACGACGATCTGTCCAAGCAGGCCGTTGCTTACCGTCAGATGTCCCTCCTTCTCCGTCGTCCCCCTGGTCGTGAGGCCTACCCCGGAGATGTCTTCTACCTCCACTCTCGCCTTCTCGAGCGTGCCGCTAAGATGAACGAGTCCCTCGGAGGTGGATCTCTCACCGCCCTCCCCGTCATCGAGACCCAGGCCGGAGATGTGTCTGCTTACATTCCCACCAACGTCATTTCCATCACTGACGGACAGATCTTCCTGGAGACTGAGCTGTTCTACAAGGGAGTCCGCCCCGCCATCAACGTCGGTCTCTCCGTCTCCCGTGTCGGATCTGCTGCCCAGACCAAGGCCATGAAGCAGGTCGCCGGTTCCATGAAGCTGGAGTTGGCCCAGTACCGTGAGGTTGGTTCCAGCTATATAATTTTTACTAATCGTTTTGTTTAGGTCGCTGCCTTCGCTCAGTTCGGTTCTGATCTCGATGCTGCCACTCAGCAGCTGCTCAACCGTGGAGTTCGTCTCACCGAGCTCCTCAAGCAGGGACAGTATGTGCCTATGGCTATTGAGACCCAGGTATGTAATGCTTTTTTAAATCTTTAATAATAGTCTAATTGGTAACTTTATTCTCAATTAGAAATGGATAGGTGACGTGTGGACACGGCAAGTTCTGCCATTCCGTAAATTAAACTTGATGCTTCAGACAATGGTACCTATTCTAGTTGATACTTCACAATAACTATTTTAAGAGGCCTTTGCCATTTTCCGAAATTGTAGTTCGATAAGTCACATTAAAATTTCAAGTGGTCTTAGCCATTTTCTATTTTCCAAAAATGTGGTTACCTACTAGACTACAACCAAATCTCTTCAGTCTAACTAGCAATTGATCAAGCTACTGATTTAGGTCTGCGTTATATATGCGGGAGTCAAGGGACATTTGCAACAGCTCGATGCCTCTGCCATCACTAAGTTCGAGAAGGCCTACGTTGACCACATCGTCTCTTCCCACCAGGACGTGCTCAAGACCATCCGCGAGGAGGGACAGATCTCGCCTGCCACCGACGCCAAGCTGGACGGAATCATCCGCAATTTCCTTTCCACTTTCTCCGCTAAGGCGTAAGATGTAATATTTAGTTCTCCTTTTGTTATTAGAGGCGAGTAAAGATAAAGTGAACTGTTCTTGTTAGCTTAACTGGATTGTATAAAGCGTCGTTTTCAAAGTTTCCGGTGATACAATGAAGAGTGAAAATAAGCAGAATGCACTTGAGCTGGGGTTTGGTAATTTGGGGGTTTGTACGGTGGCTGTCGTTAAGACGTTCTGTAGGATTCGAGCAGACCAGTGACACAAAATCGAAAATTCTGAAAATGTATGTAAGGTCTTCATATGACCCAAATATGAACTTCTGAAACTTTTGGGCTGGGTTACGGTAGATGAAAGTTGGATACGTTCGAAATTGAGTTTTTACCAAAAAGGTGTATTGTATACGTTTTTTGGCAGGAAATTCAATTTTGGAAACATTAACTACTAAGCAATTTCGATTTCTAGACAACTGTTTGTACAAAGATTCTCAAAAATGCGTTTGAAAAAGTATGTCTTTTTTCAGTTCAGCATGACTGAGAGAAGATTCTGTCTAAAGGTGAGCCGATAGAACGTTACCCACGCAAACTAAAACGCGCAGGTTGGTCTTTTGCCAAGCAAACAGCTGACATGTGTGCTCCATTTTGTAATTGTAAATATTCATTGAGCATAAGTGAAAGACATAATGAGTAGTTGGAATGGCGTTTATAAGTCTGCTTCTCCTCCGCCATCATCGGAAGGAGAGACCTTGGATGTCTTCTTCCTACAGCACATGTCAGTTCCCATCGAGTAGAGAGACCTAAATTGTTTCTGTCTGAAGATGGTTTATTTTGATTACCAAATGATATGGCCAATGCAAAACCAGAGGGCCAAGTTGTATCCAACATAACTGAGCATTTCATAGAGATTTGGATTCTTCGCTTCAAGTACCTAAAGAATCTAGGTGTTACGCTAGGTGTCACGGCAGCTTACCTCAGTGACCCTCATCGTGTCATACTGTAGCGACAGCCTCGCGACAAAATCCTGATTGTTTTGATATTCTGCTGGAAGGTCGAATTCTTCAATTTGACCTGGATAAGTCGTGAGGAGACATCTCGGCTGGTTCTTCTGCCTGCACTCTGTCAGTTCCTGCCACCCGGCTGTTCCTTGTGCTATTTCCGAGTTCTCTCCCCTGGCTGCATCCACGTATCTCCTGCTACACGACTCGTACTGCTCCACTCCGCAGACATTTGTCTGTTCCAGCATTCGAGAGAACTCCCTGGGCATACCGTATGATTATCGATTCATTTCTTAAAATACCTGAACTTGTCCTTATCGAATGACATCATATCCGCTATGACAGGGTGGCAGCCACAGTATTTTGTGGAAACGGCGATATGGCACAGGAGGAGGGCCGTCCTGTTGCCCTCTTCCGCCCCGTTGTCCGCCCTCCTCGCGTCTCCCAGCGACTGACCACACTCCGGTCGGCGAGTGAAGGCACGCATCTATTGATCTACTGTTTCGTTTGACCTACACACCTACCTCTTTGTGCATTTTCAGTCGAACGCCCTTTTTATCCCTCAGGCGGAGTGGATTCTCCAGGTTTACACCGACCGTAGAGGCATCAGAGTTTTTCTCGGTTAGGAAGACATCCACCCCGGGATGTTGGGTCATGTAGGGAGCGTACCAGGAATTACGAGGAATCTGAAGAGATTATGGGAATTTTGGTAGATTGCGAATACCTGGAAGAGGATGGTGAATTGTTTGTCAACACCAGTCGAGTTTTGTCTCATCGAACGATCGTGAAGTACCCAACAGAGACCGACGGGGGAGGCGACTGAGGTTGACTGGAGGTTTTTGCAACAGTCGTAGGACGACATTTGGACATTCTGCAAGAAATCTTTGTCTTTCTTTCTCACTCTCTGAATGTACCTTAATGCAACGTAACTTCACGTAGCTAAATTGCATTTTTCATTTTCCCACGTCCTACCCCAAACAGAGGTCGTCCCCCCTTTCTCCCAAAAATGGAAGAGGACACTCCGTGGTATGCCACCCTCCTCCCAATTCTCCTCAGCATCGGAGTCATCATCACAACTCTCATCGTCATCTTCTCCTACTACACTTACAGCAAACTCTTGTAAACTACTCTTTATTACCGTAACCCTGCCGTTTTTCAAAATCGCTGTGAAAGCCATTTGTCATCAGAATAAAGAGAGACGATTTGCGACCCAGCGTATTATGTCGAAACGTAAGTCAAAAAAAGGCCGAAACGAGCAAAAAGGAGACGAAAAGTCCAAAGAAGGAGTCAAAGAAATCTGCAAAAGAGAATAAGAGGAGTAAGAAAGAGGAGAGCTCACTCAAAAAGGCTACCACCGATGTTCAAGTGAAAAATGAACAAATCGCCCAATTACCGCAATTGGAAACTAAGGTAGTTACTGTGGCCCATACTTCTCATGTCATTCCTTAGTCCCTGAACCTCCGTTTGCTTGTCAAGAGATTGGCTCCTTTTCTGGAAGGTTTCGCCAACCACCCCGAACAGTTCAACGTCTGTCACAGTGGGATTCAAAGCTTCTATGCCCCTAAATCCCTTATAGACGTGGTTCCCGGCTTCATCTACAATTCCTTGCCCAGCCATGCCCCTGAGGAGCCGTGTTCAATCGAAGCCCTCTGGACCGACTTTTCCCGCATCGTGTGGCCGGGGCTCTTCTTCTGGCAGCACCCTCGCTTCTTCGGCTACTTTCCCTGCGGCCGTGCCACTCCTGACACCCTGGCGGAGATGTTGGTCGCCGGATTGGGAGTTCCCTCCGGCGAATGGAACGGCTGTCCCCCGATGGCTGAGCTGGAGGTGGCCATGATCAACTGGACGAGGAGGGCTCTGGGACTGCCGGAGGAAATGCTCTTCCAAGGAAACACTGAGACCAGCCATGGAAGAGGATGTGTCACTGTGGGTTAAAGGACTGGCTACAGTAACCCAATTCTGTAGGAGTCGGCGTCGGAGAGCATTTTCCTCGCTGTGATGGCTGCCAGAATGAAGAAGATTGATGAAATGTTGAAGCTGAACGGGGAGGTGAGCCCCGAACATCACTTCCTCTTCGCTCCGAGGACAAAGAAAAGACTGGATAGACATCACAATATGGCTGCCTCTTTGGTCATTTACTCGAATAGGGAGGCACACAGCAGCATTGAAAAGGCCTGTCGCATGGGATTGGTGAGGTTCAGGGCCATCAAGGGAGACCCTGAGGCAGACTACGGACTCACTGGGAAGTGCCTCCAAGAGGCGGTCGAAGAGGTGGGCAATCTCTCTCTCTCTCTCTCTCTCTCTCTCTCTCTCTCTCAACTTGGAAGGGTGCCTTGTATGGTTCACGTGACTCTGGGAACCACTTCTTCGTATGCGTTCGACCGCTTAGCCGAAATCGGACCCATCGCTCGAAGGTGCGTTCAGAACGAATCCCGCAATCTAACTTGCGGCAGTAGAGATTTCCTTGGCAAAGTGCCAAGAAGGTCGGATATTAATGGTCCCGACACTATAACACCAGAAATCAGCTGTTGACATTGGTTAAAAAGTCTTGGCACTTTGTCAAGAAGATCTCTACTGCTGCTCGGGACACACCGTGGTGTTATACCCATATTTCTAGATACGGTATGTGGGTGCATGTGGACAGTGCGTACGCGGGAGCCATGTGGATCGAACCGTCTCGTCGTTCCTCGCAGCAGGGCATCGAATGGGTCGACTCTATTGACATCAATCTGCACAATCAAAGCACAAGATGCCGCTCCATTCGAACAGTATGAGTCTTCTGTGGACCAGGAGACAGAAGGACTTCCGAGCTGCCTTTGCCACGAAGAATCCCAGCAGCACTTTTGGTTGGTTACAGTACCCTTGTTTGATCTACCGAACCCTCAGCCCCTGGCTACAATGCGTGCGAATGGGGACTGCACGACTCTAAGAGACTGAAGGCTCTGAAGATGTGGCTGATGTTGCGGATGATGGGGACAGACGGGCTCAGGGAGTACATCAACAGGGCCTGCGACATGGCCAAGTACCTCAGGGACAACATTCGAATGTTCGGAGAACCTTCCAATACTTTGTAAGCAAAACATTAGAAGAAAAACTTCTTTTATAGGAGAGTGGTCTGTCGGAGGAGGAGGAGGAGATCAACTATCACACGGACCGCCTGAGGCTGTATCTGAACGAGTCGGGGCAATTGTTCGTGACGAACTCTTCGGTGCAAGGAAAGACGATTATGAGAGTGTCGATTGGGTACGAGAAGATTTGCAAGGAGGACATGGACAGCGCCTGGGAGGCGATGAAGCAGCTGATTGAGACATACAGGGAGAGGAAGGGTGGGTTGGGAGAGGAAATGGAAAAGGAGGGAGTGTTTAGGAGACCCGACCCTCGTCAAGTTCCCGCCGTCGCCGCAGAAGAAGTGAAAAATTTGGGGAAAAGGAAGATTGTTGGAATGTTTTCAGCTACAACAAAACGTTTTTGGCGTGTTTTTACCTCTCTCTGTCTGTCTCTGTCTCTGTCTCTGTCTCTGTCTCTGTCTCTGTCTCTGTCTCTGTCTCTGTCTCTGTCTCTGTCTCTGTCTCTGTCTCTGTCTCTGTCTCTGTCTCTGTCTCTGTCTCTGTCTGTCTGTCTCTCTTTCTCTCTCTCTCTCTCTCTATGTGTCTCTGTCTCTCTCTCATTTCTCACCTTATAACTACATGACGAAATGATGCTTTGACAGTCGTATTGCATCCTCTGAATTGTGGAATTCCTTCCTAGAGACGGAATGTACTGTGCCAGTATGTCGGCTCCTCTTTGTAGAGAAGACGACGTTTCGGGGAAGAAGTCGGCACTCTCTCTCATCGAAGGATTGGTCCATTCGCGGAGGTACCTTAATTTTATTGATTATATGTATTTTCTTTTCAATTCGAAGCATCCAATTGACCCCTGGGTGGACATGTCCTGGAATGGCCAATTTGTCCTCCGGCGCCCGGAAGCGTGTCCGAATGTCGCTGGCCGGAAGCAGGTGTTGCACAATGGGTGGCACTACTCCCAGACACGGCTCACCTAATGCTATTCTCCTGGCGAATATTGCTGTTAACGGAGTTTAGGCCATCCTGGGAGAAGGGCATTCGGTTGCAGATCACAATGGCAGGCATCTCCAGTTGGTCAGTGAAAACACTGCAATGTTAGAGTTGGATATTTGAATTGATCTGTCCAAATCTTTCTTCTCAATCAAGACAAAGTTACTGAATGCCAGAAGAATGGCAGTTTTGTGTGCAACGAGCAATTGTCAGAAGCAGCTGTCTGTTTTCACTGAACGGGCATTTCGAGATTTTAGGGGTCGCGAATCCACATTATTTGTAGGATGTAAAATCAGTTTTCTTTAACTTTTTTATCGGTACAAAGCTCCGTATCACAATGATTTCCACGCTATTCGAATTATTCACTGAATAGCTTGTGTTTGTTTTCAAAACCTGACAGCTATTTTAAGAAACAAAGGCTGTTATATGGATCGCAGAGGCACTGTTTTGCAGAAATCATTGTAGTTTCAAACGGTCCATTCACAACTCCAAAAGATTGCGCTTTAAGATCATTTCTGAACTTTTCAGCGGTACAAATAATGTTATTGCCACGCTATTTTTCACTCAATAGCTTGTATTAGTTTTCAAAGTTGACCAAGAAATGCAGATATATGAACCGCAGAGGCACTATTTTGGTTTTAAACTTTTAAAACCAAAATAATTCGAAACATGGTTTTAAACGGTCCATCCTTAACTCCAAAGAATTCCCTAACGTCGTTATTACAATGTCTAAGGTACCCACGTTTTGACTTCGTTCTGTGTGCTTGACTCTGCATATCTGAAGATAAAGTAGAGCGAATGGAGCACGAATACCGCCAGACAAGAGGCGACGATCGCCACGAGGACGACTGCGTTGCAAACGGCTCTCAACATGCTAATGGAGGAGCGGCGTCGCCATGACCACAGGCAGAGTGACCACCGATTCGGGGGTTGCGCAAGGGGCGGGCCTTTGTTTGGAAAAGGCCAATCAGCCGGCCACCGAGCGAGGATAATTGTTTTCTTGATAAGAGCAGCTCCAATTTCACAGAGCAACAGCGTATTACGAATAGGATATGAGGAGGTGGAAGGAGAGGCGGTTTAATGAACAAGAACAACAACAACAAGGTATAACAGGGGAAGCGACGGCTTCTACGGCGATGGGAGGACCTTGATGGCGGAGAGAACGAAGCCACCGGCCACGTGCTGGGCCATCAGGGGATGCGTCCGGTCGGGGAGAACCTAGAATGAAAGGGTTAGGCTCTGCTGACAGTCTCCTCGGTGCGTGCTTGTGTATGTTGTGTGCATGCGTGCGTGTGTGTGTGTGTGTATGTGTGTGTGTGTGTGTGTGTGCGTGCGCGCAATTCTCACCTGATGAACGCGGTACATCTGTTCGCTGAGTCCGACATTGAGTGCTCCTCGATTCATCAGCCACTGCTGTGCTCGAATGATCGTCTAAACCTCCCATTGCCCTTTTTCTTCATCTGCCACCCACCGCTTGATCCGGATGATAAATGGCGACAGCTCCCGCCGGTCGCAGTTTCGGGTAGAGTTCCTCCAACACACTGACCACTTCCACCTGACATAATCAACGTTTCTACTGATTGCGGTAAATCCGCGCGCGCAGAAACCTGCGCTACACAAACATACAATTAGAGAGCGGGTGGTAGTAGAAGCCAATTTGCATATTGTACCCTGCGCACAGAGAGAGAGAGAGAGAGAGAGAGAGAGAGAGAGAGAGAAATAAAAAAGAAAGAAAGAGAGAGAGAGAAATAAAAAAGAAAGAAAGAAAGAAAGAGAGAGAGAGAGAGAGAGAGAGAGAGAGAGACTGACCGATCGACAGGCGATCACGAGAGAGTCGACGCCCTGCGACAGGAAGCCAAGAGCCCTCTGTTCACGAGCCAGTCGCTCTGCCCGGCGCACATGGGTGTCGGCAGTTGAAGAAACCTGAAACAAAGGTTTTATATCGAAACCAACCAACTTTACACAAACCTCCATGGGGGTAGTTTCCTCATCTTCACCGGCCACTTGGGCAGCTCCTTCCTCAGCGGGTTCCTCCTTTCCAATGAGTTTCGCTATTCTCAAGGGCAGGAACGGCGCCAATGTCTAAAAGCTTGAAATTACAATCATACCTGGCCAACCTCCGCGAGTCGCGGCGGTAAAGGTGTCGCAATGTGAATTTTACCCACCTTTTTGTAAAGAGAGGAGGGCCGCCGCTAATTTTGAAACGTTTTTCTAATAGAGGCGGGGTTCCCAAATGACGGGCCGGGCTGAGCGATTTTTTTTTTTTGGAACGGCCCGGCCGGCCCGGGTATGAAAAATTAAATTTTGTATAAATCGGAACAATAATAACAATAAGTCAATATTACAAAAAAAAAGAATGTCACCGACCGGGATCGAACCCTGGTCGCGTGGATGTTCTGTCTGAGTGGTCCAAGGAAAACGGGCCGACCAAAATTTTCCAACTGGCCCGGCCCGTGAGAACCCAGAAACTATCTTTGCGTTGTTCTGTACCCGCCTTGCCAGAACCACAAAATTTTCCCGACTCTAGTTCTGTGCCAAATTTAGAGAAAGTTATCTTTGAAAACATGAAAAAGTAGCTAATGAAGTGAATTTCCGGAGATAATTTTCCTGAACAACATAAAAGCTTCACCTGTGAGATATGAAGTTTTATGTGTATTTTTTAACGGATGAATTTTGGCGATTTAAACCATTGTCTACGAAAGTTCAATATATCAGCTTAGCTTTTGGTCGGCCCGCTGATTCAGCTATTATTGATTCGACTTAAAAATACACGAAAAATATGCAATATGCGCAAATCGCATGTTGGAAAATTTCAATTGTTGTCCGATGTTTAACAGCCAGTTCAAAGCGCCCACGGTTTCCATTGGGCGGCGAGCTGTATATTATATTATATTCCTCACCTCCTCGTCGTAGTTCATCGAGTGAACACAGGGAATCGACTGTGCTATGATGCCGCGATGCACGTGAATACAGGCTCCGTTTCCACCCAAACGTTCGAGAACAGCCGATGTGAGGATTCCCAGGACCTAGATAAAAGTGAATTACAGCCCAAAACCCCCTTTCTACCTGGTCAAAAACGAGGACATTCCTCGACTGGACCACGTGGCCCATCTGGAGCAGCAAACCCAACTGATCCACCCTAAGGTTTCCGAAACGATCGGCATCCTTGAAGTAGTAGGACTGCACCAGGAGACGGATAGTTGGCTTCAGAATCAGAACTCTAAAACACAAGAGTTTATTTTTAAATAGTAAAACCGCACCTGTCTGAGTGTTTTTTGGTCTTACGACGAATATATTTGCTCTGCGAGTATACAGTGCGTGTGGCGAAGGACTTGTTACCTTCGACTAGTTTAGCCACCTAAATTCGAAAATGAACAATTCGGGGTCCAAAGTTACCAGATCTTTGGCGGTAATTCCGTCACTCTTCATATCCAACACCTCGTCCTGAGTAAGGGCCTGGCGAGCCTAAACAACTAATAATACAGACTTCGTGTAAAAGCACTACCTGGGCTTCGTTCTGTTCAGGTTCCTCCTCTTTCACCACAAAGTCTTGCTCCATAGCCTCCGGCTTGTCTCCAGAAGCCGTTTCCTCAACCTCCTCCTTGCTGGAGCCGTTCGATTCCACCTTGACCTCGGTCTTCACATCTAAAACAATCCTAATAAAAAAGAAAAATCCAACTGTTACCCATGTCTTCGTTGCCGTCAACAGAAACCATCGGACTGCAGGGCGAGGCCTTTCCGTTAAAAACCTCGAACATCCCATATGGCTTGCCAATACAGCTGTAATTGCAAAGAAGAGTAAGAAAAAGGGAATAAAACAACCTGTCCGCTTCGAACTTGAGCTTTTCGATGAGGATTTTCTGCTTCGGGCTGAGCCGCATCACACGAACGTGCTCCCCCCCCACTTTCTGGACTACCACGTATTGGCCACGGCTGATATTATCCGTCATAGTACCACCTAAAACGACAAAAATAAGTTTGAAGGGATGGGCACAATTAAAAACAAATTTAAAAAAAAAATCTAAACTGCTACAGTACTCTGACCGTTTCGGTGAAAATAGCAGGTGTCCGCAATTTCTCGTTTGATTCTGAACATTTAGCTAATTGAACCTATTCAACTTAACAATTAGCTTTATTAAAAGGGTTAGATGAGAAACTTACAAGAGAATTAAAATTTTGTGAACCACAGAGTTAGAACGGTTTCGTGTAAAAGGCTGTTTATTCTTTCCCCTTCTCCTCATCCTTCATCCCCCCTCCCCTCTCATAAAACGAATCGTACTATAGTTTATTTTAACTTTGTCACAATTATAACTATGTCTTCTGTTGTCTTCTACTTCTCTCCCTGAATAGGGCGCTTCAGTCCAGGCAACCACGACCACACCGTCTCGTCATCCGGCCACGGCAGCTCCCCCAGAATGCACTTCTCCATCATCTAAATGCAAACTTTTTACGATTAACTTAGTTTCCACCGAGAAAACAAAACTCTTTTTTGTAAAGAGCATGGCGTTGTATACAATATATTCTTATGCGGCGTGCCTCCTACTTGCCTTATAATCCAGCTGGACAGCCTCCTCTCGAATGCAGGGCATCTTCTTCTGCGAGGAGTCGTTTTCGGCGGGAGTGGAGCTCTTCGGGAAGACGGAGGCGAGGGACAGACGACGGGAAGAAGAGCGAAAAGAGGCAGGCACGGTTGAAGACCCACTGAGGGACCAACGACGACTATGGCTCCTATCTTCGAACGCCTCGTTGAAGACACTTTCGTCGAGCAGATTGGTGCTGAAAAGGAAATAAAGACAGAAAGAAGTGAGACTACTTGAAGGGACCCGTGGCAATCAGCCGCCCGAGCAGAGAGTAGAAGCGGTTTTCGGAGATTTCTGTCGTCTCCAGTCCCTTCGGCAGCTCTCCCTTGTTCTTCACAATCTCTCCGATCTCCCCACTGAAGCGGAGAGACAATTTCTAAGAAAATCAATATAGAAGATAATGTCACGATTTCACTACTTTCTTCTGGCCGAAGTCGATCTTGACGTCGACGATGTCGCCGCGCGGTTCCAAGAACTTGAGCGAAGCGATATTGTTCATGTAGTAGCAGTTATCTCTGAAAATGGAAGCGAAATACAGAGAGAGAGAGAGAAAGTGTGTGTTGTGTGTTGTGTGCTGTGTGCTATGTGTGTGCTGTGTGTGTGTGTGTGTGTGTGTGTGTGTGTGTGTGTGTATGTGTGTGTGTATGTGTGTGTATGTGTGTGTGTTGTGTGCTGTGTGCTCTGTGTGTGTGTGTGTGTGTGTGCGTGTGTGTGTGTGTGTGTGTGTGTGTGTGTGTGTGTGTGTGTGTGTGTGTGTGTGTGTGTGTGTGTGTGTGTGTGTGTGTGTGTGTGTGTGTGTGTGTGTGTGTGTGTGTGTGTGTGTGTGTGTGTGTGTGTGTGTGTGTGTGTGTGTGTGTGTGTGTGTGTGTGTGTGTGTGTGTGTGTGTGTGTGTGTGTGTGTGTGTGTGTGTGTGTGTGTGTGTGTGTGTGTGTGTGTGTGTGTGTGTGTGTGTGTGTGTGTGTGTGTGTGTGTGTGTGTGTGTGTGTGTGTGTGTGTGTGTGAGTACATATACTCCTCGCCCACCGACTTTTTCAGAAATTTCGATTACCTGTGAATCTAAGCTAATTAGAATGAGTAATGACACAGCTACAAATCCACATTTTGCATAATTGTCAATTGAGTATTGCTCCAAATTATGCAAATGTCAAAATTTTTCGGTAAAGCTTGTTGGGCTACGAGTATATAAAAGAGAGACTTACTCTATGATGAGACGACCACTGGTGTTCAACAAGGCCTTCTTTTCCCTAAAGACGAGGGAAGCCACTTTCACATTTAGAACTCCTTCGAACTCTTCGACCAGAGTTGTATTCCGAAGGCTGTTAGGACCAATGGACAACCTGAGAGATCATTTTGCAGAGGAAATTAAGAGAACCGACCTCCTTGTCATTGAGCAATCGCAGGAAAGGAATGAAGAAACCGAATAACCGTGGCTCTCCCCGACCCAAATTACTATTCTGATGCATATGTTATTCAAATTTTAACGTTCTTCCTGCTCCAATTAGAACAACTCTGATTTTGACCGCTGGATTGCGGCACCCGAGAACCATTAGAGCTCACATTGGTACCCTCACGCCGCTTAAATCGGTTGATCCGCTCTGATGCTGGTTGGAAAGCTATATGGCTTGCTAGAGATGCTTAGAACAGGCAATTACAACATAAGAAAGTTTTGGGAAGTCACAGTAACAGAAATTCTTTGAAACTGAATTGCCTAAGCTCGCATGCTTGAAAAAAATCAAAACAGGCAAAACACAACTGAAGCGTAAAACATACTCGAAAAGCAAAAAACCACAACGACACGAGTCCATTTATTGACAGAATCTGATCGCCATTTACTTTTTCCGAATGTCTTTTTCGGCCATCTCATCAGTTCTTTCGATTGTGGCTGAATTTCCTATTAGATTTATTCCCGTTTTGACTTACAATCCGGATTTCCTCTTGCGCACCACCATCCCCTCCACCTTCTCCTTCGACAGCATCGGACTCTTCGTCGGCCGGCTGCGGGTCTTCTTGTCCTGCGACTTGACCTCCACCGTAACCGACTTGTTCATGATGCTCTTCTGTAGCCCATTCTTGCCCGTGTCGTACACGCTCCTCTTGTCGTCGCTGCCTTCGTACACACTCTTCTGAGCCGTGTCGCTCGTGTCCTTGTGATCCGAAGCCACGTCCGAAGCAACATTCTTTCCCTCCTTGTTCAACTGATCCAAGAATGCCACCACCTCGCTCATGGCCGCCCTGCTCCTGCCCTCCTTGATCAGCACCCTCTCCTGGCAGAAGACGCGGATCCGCTCAGGAGCCTCCTTCATCGGCAGCATCTTCCCCTCCACCACCGCCTTCTTCACCTCCGTGTTCGAGATTCCCTCCCACGGCTCCGTCCCATCCGCGTAGATTTCGTGCACCATCACTCCATAGCTGTACACATCCGTCTTATCCGTGAACACGAATTTGGTGATTGTCTCGGGAGCCAGCCACTTGATTGGCAGTTTCACCTTCGAACGGATCTGGTACTCCTTTCCTTTCCTCGAGAGACCGAAATCACTAATCTTCACCTGAAAATGGGTTATTTTGTGGGGGTTTTCATTCAAAACCCCACCACTTTGCTCTCTGTGTAGAGGCAATTCCTGGCCGCCAGATCCCTGTGGATGAGATCCTTCTTGTGAAGGTACTCCACTCCAAGGGCCGCCCCCAGGCACATTCCCAGCTTCTCCTTCAACTCCACTTGGCCCTTCTTCTTCTCCAGATATGAGTTGAGGGCTCCTCCCTTGACCAGCTCCAACACGATGTACAGGGGCTGTTCGTCCACAGCCACTCCGTAGAGACGCACGATGTTCCGATGCGAGAGGTTCCTCATGAGACGCGCCTCCCTAAGACGATGAAAGTTTGAAATTGCTTCTAGATGTGCATAGATACAGCTCATAGCAGCGTGCGTCTTACCAATCAAATGGCAAAGGGCTCACCTCATCATCTCCTTGATCTTCTCCTTGCACAGGTCGTCCACTCCCTTTGTCACTTTCACAGCCACATCTCTGGCCTTCCCTTTCTTCGTCCAAACGCCTTTCCTCACTTCGCCGAAAGCGCCCTCGCCGAGAAGAGAGCCCATGACGATGTCGGTGTGGAGAAGCTCCCAACGGGCCCTGGTCACTCCATTGCGAAGCTTGAACTTCGACTGAAACCCTCTTTTTTGTTAAGTTTCACGTGTTTTACCTTGTTCAGTGTTCCAAAGTTGTGTTCGTAGTATCCCATCAGTTCCTTGATGGAGTCGAAAACCTTCTCCGCTTCCACCATGTACTTGTTTCCGACGCGGCGGACCACCACATTCCTCAGCTGAAAGAGCATAATTCTCGTGTTCTTAAGGGTGTTTAGGCCATACCTTCGACTTTTTCATCATCGAAGTGGCCTCCTGGAGATCGGGCGAAACCATCACAGACTCCTGGTCACACTCGGCGATGAAGGAGAGGATGACGTCCCTCTTGATCTTGCTCTGGGCGGCGCCGGTGGAAGCGTCGACCTCGCTGATGCGAAGCAGGTAGTCGCCCTCGTGGTGGATGAGGAAGGGGAGGTCCTCGCGGGGGATGAAGCCATGGTAGTAGTCGAGGTCTCGCAGCTTCTCCTCCTCCTTGTAGACGGCGTCTTCTGAGGTCGGAGTGACCGCTATGTCGCCAGGCATTGCGAAGAATGAAGAGGAGAAGGAGGGAACGCCACGTGGTAGTTGGCGGAGCGGAACTCCACGTGTTAGTGACCCTCACGTACCGCTTACGTATCGGACATATGAGCATCTGAGTAAGTGTGTGTATGTGTGAGGGTGAGTGAGTGAGTGAGTGAGTGAGTGAGTGAGTGAGTGAGTGAGTGGGTCAGTGAGAGAAGAATGAACTTTCGATTTGTAGAGTATTCTAATTATTGTTGAGGTTCCCTCTCACTATCCGCTATCCTAGCACCCGTCTCTCTCTTTCTTTTCTTCCTTCCATTGCGGCGTTTGAAAAAAGGAGCAAACAATCGGCGAATCAAGAGTGGACAGGCTGTTGTTTATTTTGTCCATTGTGAAATGAGGGAAATACTGTTTTGCCGGATAGTCCTTTAACTGTATGACTGCCAGATGCGAGTTCTAAGTTGACAAACAAACCCCACTAATTCAAGGTTCAAATTACCGGGCGCTTTTCGGAACTCATCTTCGGTATTACACTTTATTCGAATATTCAGTTGATGTTTCGCAAATAATAAACTGAATATTCGAAAACGCATTCGAAAAACAACCCGTCCCGAATTGTTGTCTTTGTCCTTTTAATCGGCGCCAACCGCGCCCTATCGCGAATTTTGGCGCCCACTTTAAAGCCTCGGTTTTTTGATCGGCATTCTTGTTCCGCCGCGGGGTCATTCGATGTCCACGCTGTCTCTTTCTTCTTTTTCTTATTTATTGCCTTGAATGCTCACATTTTGGCGATTTTCGTCTCGTGTTGTAGAATAACTAGCTCATTCAGCGTAATCAAGTTCCAACTGGTTTACAGCGGTCTGTATCGACAGTGATTTCCCCCGGTCCTAAAACATTGATTGATGCAATTATTTGTTGTGCGTTGAATACGTTTTGTTTGGAAAGTTGATGGATGTGGTCTTTTTGACGGGAAACTGCTATTCGTGTCATTCTTGTCATTTTCTCGAGCCTTCTGGAATCTTTTGCGCGTCAGATGCTTCCAGAATGATTTTCTCCATCGGTCTCTTAGCATTTCATTTTCGCTTACCTATGTCTGCCATTCGGTTAATTTGGAATGCCTTTTTGGATTTCCCGGACATCTGTATCGACTATTTTTAATGACATTTTTTTATGCCTCGTCGGGGGCAAATTGAATGGATTCCTCCGTTCCTTCCATTACTCTATCGATTTTAGAGCATTCCTATTTTCTCTTTCTCTCTTGTTTTTCTTTTTTTGTTGTTTCCCTCACATTCAAGTCTGTTTAGAATGGTGGTCAACGTCTACGTGTCGGCGGTCACCACCGACAATGTCTCCCGCCACGAGCTGGTGGCCTGGGTGAACACCCTCCTCCAGGTAATTTATTTTTTCTTTTAAATTGTCCCTGACAGTTTTTGTTGTATAATAACTAATATTGCTATTTTAGTCGCAGTTCTCGAAGATCGAGGAAATGGCGACCGGCGCCGCGTACGCCCAGCTGACGCACATGATCTTCCCCGACCAGATCTCTCTCAGAAAGGTAACTTTAATTTAATTTTCCAACAATTTTATACTATTTTTTAGGTGAAGTGGAACTCGAAGAACGACATAGACCACCTCAACAACTGGAAGATCATCAGTGTGGCCTGGAAGGAGATCGGCATCGACAAGGTAATCTTTTTTTCTAGATTTTCTGATAATATTTGTTTTTTAGCCCCTGCAGGTGGAACGACTCGTCAAGGCCAAGTTCCAGGACAACTACGAGTTCCTGCAATGGTTCTACAAGTTCTTCAACTCGAACCTCAACGAGTCCGTCGACGAGTACGACGCCATGGCCTACCGCGGAGGAGAGGCCCTGCCCGCCGGCGCCAAAGGACCCGCCCGGCCGATTGCTCCCAGGGCCGCTGCCGCCCCTCGTCCCGCCCCCACCGTCCGAAAAGGTTTGCAATTTGGTTGACTTTCCATCATTGTGCTCTTTTCCAGCGCCCGTCGCCGCTTCCACCACTGCTCCCAGGGCCGCCGCCACGCCCGCCTCTTCTGCCACGGACAAGATCCAGATCGCGCAGCTCCTCGCGGCCGCCCAGGAGCTGACTGAGAAGAACCAGGAGCTGGAGGCGCTCCTCGCCGAGGTTTCTTTCTTTTCTGTTCTTTTTACGAGAATTCTGTTTTCCAGAGAGATGAGGCCCTGCAGACGGCCGAGGCGGAGCGGCAGTTCTACTTCGAGAAGCTGCGCCAGGTCGAGGATATGTGCAACGCCCTCCCCGACGGAACCCAGCCGGACAAGGAGGCTGTCCTGGCCGTCCTCTACGCCGCCGATGTGAGTTTGTTTATTAGAACTTGCTTTTTCCAAGGCTTGAAGCTTGGAATATTGTCTGATATTTTCTTTTTTTATGATGATTTTTCTCGAATTTTTCAGGGAGAGACACCCGCCGCCGAGCCCCAGACCAACGCCCCCGAGGAGCACCAGAACGGAGCCGCAGTGGATCTGGACGAGACGGAGACCTTCTGAGTCCCTCCCCTCTCGATGCATCCTTCCCCCCACACGCTTTTTACATGTGACTATTTTATAATACCATAATGTTGTGATGTGATGACTAGTAAATTATTCGTACACCAAATGATTTTTCCATCTTTTCTCGTGTCACTTGTTCGACTGTACTTGTGGCCTGTGCTACAATGGTTGAAAAATGGATTTTGTTGAGGCGATGACAGCGGAGGCGGACGCTTCACTTCTGAAGCTCCTCAAGGGGAAAGGAGAGGCCACGGTGGCCATTTTCGACAAAGGAGTGAGTTTTAACCAGAATACTTAGAAAACAAGAAGAAAAAAAAAAGAAGAAAACGGCGGTCATTCGATTTTTGAAACTGAATACAACCACGGACTGGAGTGTTTGGACGTCTGGGTAACTGGAAGTTCTTGTTTAAGGTCAGGAATTCAAAAAGAAACTGTTTGTGGTCATTCGGTCAGAAAGATAAAAAGTGAGATAAGGCGTTGTAGATAAGGGAATTTAAACAAGGGTAAGGATGAAAATCTTGGAAGCGGCCTTCCGTCGAATGGATTTTGTCGGAAGCGGCCTGAGCTTGTCTGAATGCCGCTAACAGCGGTCATAGGTCCCTAGGCAACGTCAGAACCGGCCTTGGGTTACCAATGTTTCTTTAGAAGAATCCTAGAAGAGGTTGCCTGGATTTCATCAGACCGACCTGATACTGCCGGCAGACCAGGCATGCCTAAAATTCATAAGAAAAACGGCCTGGATTTGTCAACCGTGATCATAACAGACTCTTATTGTTAGATTGCCTTGTATTCTATTAAACTGGCCACACGTTGCTTAGATTGCATCGAAAGCTTACTTTTGTTGCCTATGTTTCATCCGACGCGGCCTGAGGATGCATGAAAAAGTGGGGTTCATTTGCGCGACCCCAACACTACATTATCGACGTATGGCGCTAGCTCTCCAAGCATAGGTGGACATGGGGTGCTTGCGGTACCTACGTCATTCGGCGTTTTCTTTAAAATGGCAAGACAATATGAAAAGGGGGCTTCCTTTTCCTCCGGGGAACCACCACCTTACGCATTGAGTCCCGTAAACGCTCCCTGTTCAACCGTGCCCCCAAGTGGAAAATTCTGCTCGGCACGACCTCCTCAACCGAAAATCACAGTCGATGTTTTTCTATGGTCCTCAAGTTGCCATGGCACATCGCCTAGTTGTTTTAAAAGTCGGCCTCAGGTTGCCTGACTATAACAGATCCGTCTTCTTCAGTGCTTTATCTGCAAAACAAACGAGTTTTTCAGGAGTACTACAGTTGCTACGGCGATGACGCCGTTCTCCTCGTCAACGAAGTCTTCCGCAGCGACACCTGCATGAGGAAGATCAGACTCAATGTGCCAAACGGTCCGTTTTATTGACTTTTCGAGTCGGCGACCATATTAATCGTTGGAAAGCCTTGTTTTTCAGAGACCGAGATCCAGTACATCACCCTCGGCTTCGGGCAGTACCAGCGCGTTGTGCGCGAACTCATCATGATGCTGCGCTACCGGGTGGAACTCTACTCTTTCGACGACGGCGACTGGAAGCTCAAGGCCAAGGTGGGACCATCGGGAACAAAACACTCGAAATTCCCATAAGACGTTGCGAAATCGCTCCACATTTAATTTTCGTTATTCGTACTTTAAGGGAACCGTCGGAAGTACGGGAGACTTTGACGATGTGATCGGCGACGTCGTTTCCAGTGGCAGCACCGTAATGGCCATTTCAGTGACAGGAGAGGAGGTACGGTATATGAGGGTACTGTAACGCGGTGGGGTTCAGAACCACGTGTCCGCTTCTTTCTGGGATTTGGATGAGCTGCGAGTGACCACGGCCGAGTTCAACGACACTAAAGTGTTTTCCCAGGCTGAGGTGGGTCTCTCTCTCTCTCTCTCTCTCTCTCTCTCTCATTCCTCCTATTCCAGAAATGCATCGTGGGGATGAACCCCCGTGAGTGTCTGATCGTCTCCTGTGACGACGGGGCTAAACGCAAAGCCCTCACCAACCTGCTCCATCGTACCGGCGTCATGCTAACCCAGTTCAAAATGGAGTCCCCGGTCAGCGACGACCAGCTGAAGACCCTGTTCCGCCCGGAGGCACTCGAGAACGGTACATTTTCGCTGTAGGACCTTTTTTTATAATTGGGCTCTTTCAGCTCCTCTTTCCGAGGCTTTGCGCCAGTTGCTCAGGGCGCAGTACTCCTACCTGAACATGGCCGAACAGCCTACATTCGCCAGCAAGTTTTCTATCAAGGACTACCGTACCACCGGATTCATGCACATCGACGGAGCGGCCGTAAGGGCATTGGAGCTCTTCAATATGAACTACTCACAAGGTTTGACGATAACTGATTTTGCAGGCAGCATTAAGCACAGTTCTCACGAGAATGGCGGGCCGAGAAAAGTGTCGGCCCGATTTGTAAACTTGTCAAATTACATTTTGTTTAAATCGTTATTTTAGCTTACATAAAAAATTTTAAACCTTACAAACTCTTTCGTAATACCACTACACAGTTGAACTAATTCTAAGTTAGCAAAAATTAAAGGCAGTGTGTCACCAAAATTCGACCTTCTCAGAATTTAAAACTTATACTTTGCAAAATTAGACCTTTCGAAGACGATTTTAACAATGTATATATCTTTTCAAAAATGTGTTTTCATTACTTATATTTGGCTCCTCGAAGTTTTCCCGCGAAATGTTTGAACTGAAATTAGCATGCCGCTCTCTCCATTTCTAATGGTGAAAATGGATCTCTCGCCTCACGGCACGCTGTGTACAGGTCCACCTGTACATGCGTTCATTTTTCATGACACACTGGCTTTAAGTGTTCCGACCGGGATCGAATCTTGGTAGCGTGGGTGACAATTTGACTAAATGGTCCGAGTAGACGGGCCGAAGCGGGCCGGGCCCAAGATTTTTTTTCTTCAAGTCGCCCCGGCCCGCCAGAACTATGTTGGGCTTTACCTTACCTTTCCGGTTCTATAACCAAGGGAGAAGTGCGGCGAAAGTCATAATAACGTGATTTGGGGCCCTATTGACACCGGGCTTCCGCGGAATATGGCAGAGTACTTTGACAAGTAATTCGCATTGGATATAGCGAAAACTTTTAGTCCATATATGCTCCAAAGTGAAGGAGAGCTGCTCTTTTTTACCCAATACTTGGATCAAATAATGTAATTATTTCAGCCGAAACGACGGAGGGAACGCTGTTTGGAGTGCTGAACAAATGCAAGACCACAGGAGGACAGCGAATGCTCAGTGAGTTTTTCTTAGTCGAGGAAGGCTCAGGCCGCAGTTGACCGCTCCTTTGTTCAGGAGACTGGCTGGCCCGTCCCCTCTGCGATCTTCGCCTCCTCCGCGAGCGCCAGGATGTGGTAGCCGCCATCGCCGAATCCAGCGGCGAACGGAGCACCCTTCGTGACGCATTGTTGCCTAGAGTGCCTGACATTGCCCAAATCGCGAGGAAGATGCTCCAGGGAAAGGCCAAGTTACAGGTTTGTCTTATTCTTGCGGTTATTTATCCAATTTTTAAAGGACTGTTACCGTATCTACCAATTGATCTGCCTGCTCTCCAACTTTGAAGCCGCTATTGGTGCCATTTACGAGCAGAGTCAGGAGTCCGCCGCTGTTAAGGAACTCCTTCACGTGGGAAAGCTGTCCTTTCCGTTGGTAATGTTTCGTTTCAGGAGCCCATTGCCTACGCTGTGGCTCAGTTTGAAAAGTACGTGGAGCTAGTGCACAGCACGATCGACGTTGGACACTTTGAATCCACCGGGGCGTTCCGCATCAAACCGGACATCGACCCAGCCCTGCTTTCGATTGCAGAGGAGATGAACGGGCTTCAGAAGCAGATGGAACAGGCGAGGAAGAAGGTGAGACATGCTTTGCTGGGCCATACATGAACAAGCTACCGGGGGGTCAGTTTTGCGCGACCCCCCCACAATGCAAATGAGTCGTGTGGTGCGAGTCCCCCAAGTTGGAACTCGACTCTCAATTAGTCTCGACGCGACCCCCTCAGCCGAAAATCTCGGTCGATGTTTTTCTACAATCTGGGCAGAGGGATTGCATCATTCGTTTCTCAATCTCTCTGCTCTCTTTCTTTCTTTCTTTCTTTCTCAACTTCTCTCTCATTCTCAATTTCACTTTCATACCTCGTTAGGGTATAGTTAGCTCAGGGAATGTAAAGGCCGAGGGAATGCAGAATTTAAGGGGAGATAGGCACTTTCTTTTCAATACCATCAGCCGTGAAGGCATAAACATAAGGGGGCTGCCTCATTTCAGGCCTTAAAAGTTACGGATGGGAACGTCAAAAGACAACCCCTCCTGAAGCATGATCTCTCTCTCTCTCTCTCTCTCTCTCTCTCTCTCTCCAACTTCAATTCCAGCTTTGCTCGCGCCTGGACCTCGACTCTATCAAGCTGGACTCTTCTCCCCAGTACGGTTTCTTCTTCCGCGTGAGCTTGAAGGACGAAAAGAGCATCCGAAAGTCGAAGGAACTCGACATCATCGCCACCAACAAAGGATCCGGCCTCCTGTTCCGTGACAACACCTTGACCGAAATAAATGAACGGCGAGTTTCTCAAAATCAAATCAATTTTGAGAATTTAGATACAAAGAGTTGGAAAAGGTCTACCAGCAGACGCAAGAGGAACTAGAGACCCGCGTGGTTGAGACTTGCGGTGAGAGAATGGAGAGGAATTTGGTGAGAATCGCTTTTCAGCCGGCTACACGGTGTCTCTGACGCAGTTGGGAAACACCTTGGCGACCGTGGACGTGTTGTGCTCGTTGGCGGCCGTGGCGGCGGAATCGGCGCACGGATATGTGAGACCGCAGTTGGAACCCATGGGTAAGTGGGTGGCTAGACGCAGAGAAACAGAGACAATAATGGGTCTGTGGCATAGACGCAGAGAGCTAGACATGTTTTAGATGTAGAGAAACAGAGAAACCAATCGAGCAGGGGTGGACGGCCCTGGCCCCGGCCCTATAGGGCCTAGGGCCTTTAGGGCCGAAGCCCTATAGGGCCTGGGGCCGGCCCTAGGGCCCTATAGGGCCTGGCGGGAATTTAAATTTTTTGAATAATTCGTAATTTTTTGGCGGCAATTATGTATTTTCAAATTTATTTTTATTTTTAAAGTTTATTTTTCGATAATGTTCACCACAATTATTTTTTTAAATTATTTTTTATTATTTTCCTATCAATAAAAAGCAAAATCATCAGTAAACGTATATTACAAGTGAAATTATAGGGATAATAGGCGGAAATAAAATAGTGGAAATTTTATTGAAAATTTCAATTTAAAAAAGTAAAATAAAATTCGAAATTGCATCATTACCGCTAAAAAATTACGAATTATTCAAAAAATTTTAATTGGCCCTGGGCCCTAAAGGCCCTAGGCCCTATAGGGCCCGGGCCCTATCAAGGCCCTATAGGGCCGGCCCAAAGCCCTATAGGGCCGGCCCTCGTCCACCCCTGCAATGGAGACTATCTTCCTATCTGTATATCGAGTAAACACCTTCACTAGATATGCAGATAGGAAGATAGTCTTGGAATGCAGAGAAACAGCGTAACCTATACATGCACGCAAAGAGCAGAGACGCAGAGAGCTATAGGAAATCATATTCATTTGATTGTCGTGTTTTAGGAACCGGAGTTCTCGACATCCGTGCCTGTCGCCACCCTGTTCTTGAAAATGCTCCCACCGTGACCCAATTCATTCCGAACGACGTGGTTCTAGGTACGTCTACCGTAATCCACTGCCATTTATGGTATTTCAGATGAAGCCAGTCGCTTGGTGATCCTTACTGGGGCTAACATGGGAGGAAAGAGCACCTACCTTCGCTCCGCCGCCCTCTGCGTCCTCATGGCTCAGATCGGTGAGTATTGTGAGCAGCCTTAGGCCGTTTTCTAGCAATTCTATGCATCCGCTGTTTCAGGCTCTTTCGTTCCGGCGACCTCCGCCAGAATTTCGATCGTCGATGGGATTTTCACGAGAGTCGGCGCCTCGGACCAACAGACGAAGGGAATTTCCACCTTTATGGCGGAAATGCTGGATTCCAGTTCCATTCTCCAAGTATTTTGTTTTGAATTCCTTTGTTGTTGTATGGAATGTTTAGGCTGCTACCGCTAATTCCCTTGTGATCGTCGACGAACTCGGCCGTGGTACTTCCACTTTTGACGGTTTCGGCCTCGCGTGGGCCATTGCTAGGTGAATTTTTTGGGAGTTCGGTTGTAATCGGGGTACGGAATGGAATCCGACCTCTTGACGCATGAACGTTTGTGATATATCCATTTCGGATTTTCCTTTCCATACTTCGTGGGTGGTCTGCCGAGTTTAGTGCTAGATGGATGTCATTAGGGCCCAAAATGACATCATTATGCACTTATAATAAAACGTTCAAAAGATATGGATATGGCCCATTTCTGGGCAAGGCGTCATTCCCCTTCAACTTTTCAAAGTCGATCTTGTTGTTGGTGTATTTCTTCCCACAACAGAGCGAGACATTTTTCATCAGTTACTACTTTTCACGGGCCGGGCTGACTTGAAAAAAAATTCTCGACCCGGCCCGTCTACCCTGACCACCTAGTCAAACTGTCACCCATGCGATCAAGGTTCGATCTCTGTCGGGAGACTTTATTTTTTCTAACTTAAGGATTAAATTTTTTTTATGTAAGCTTAAATAACAATTTAAAGAAAATCTTATTTGGCACGTTTACAAACCGGGCCGACATTTTTCTCTTCCCGCGGGCCGGCCCTTCTCATGAGAACTATGCCGACTGGCAAGATATAAAAGTTTTTTTTAAATGAGGGGTGTTCACTTGATATATGGCAAACTTTTAGCTTATGCGTGGTTCCTAGTCTACCTATGTCTAAAAATCGACCTTCCCCTAACGTTTGATAAAGCATGTGGGCGTCTCTTCCAAAAATCTTCGCTCCGCCCACCACTTATATGCAATTTTCAGTGATCTCCTCAGTCGCGTCAAGTGCTTCTGTCTCTTCGCCACCCACTTCCACGAGATGGCCGATCTGGCTCAGGAGGAGGGAGCCACCGCCAACCAGGTGCGATTCCTTCTAACGGACTGATGATCATGTTGCCCCGACCTGTGAGAACTACGTTCTAAATTCCCATTTTTCAGATGACGGTGAATGTGGAGAACGGCGAACTGTCGATGCTGTACGAAGTGCGTCCGGGCGTGGCCACCTCCTCCTTCGGCCTCCAGGTCGCCAAGATGGTCGGATTCTCCGACGAGATTATCAAGGCAAGCGATTTATTGCGCGAAACAAATTATCTGGGAAATGTTTCAGACGGCAAAAGAGGCCCTGCATGCGCTTGAAGACGACAGTCTGGAGAAACTGAAGGCAGCCAAGGGAGAGGATCTCCGCGCCCTGCTACTCGCCCTCTAAGGCGATGTTTCTGTCTGATCCCGGGTTTTGTGACATTCCTACCTCACTTGTCCATGTTCTCATTGTGCACTCTTACGGAAATAAACAGATTCTCATTTTGGGCTTTGATTGAAACTGAAAAAGATTTTTGATTTTGTTTTTCTTTGAATCAATCTGACAAAGTTCGAGAAGGCCTACGTGTACCACATCGTCTCCGCTCACCAGGGTCCACTCAAGCCATCCGCGAAGAGGGACAGATCTCGCCTGCCACCGACGCCAAGCTGGACGGAATCATTCGAAATTTCTTGATCATTTTCAAGCATTAGTCTCTTGTTATGTTGTTATTAAATGTAGATCCGTCTTGTCTATTGTAGTGTCGAGTTTTTGCGATAAATCGGGTCGATTGGTTCACTCCTAACTCATGGGAGATTCCGATAGGCCATATGGTTTACAAGGAATATGGACACTGTTCAAGGGTTATACCCTGAATACCTATCATTTCATGTGTGTCATAGGTTATGTTTTGTTTGATTCAGATGGCTACCACGGTCGTGCGAATCGGTCTCCACAAAGACAGCAATCTCTTCGGAAGCAAGTTCTTCGTCCAGAAGTCTCTCCAATCGATGTTCAAGCCCGACGTCAGGAACACCTCCTTCATCTACCTGGTCGGCGACGAGCCCTTCCACTCGGTACCGTATACCCTTTCTTTTCCAACTGTTTATATTAGCTGGGGATCGGCAAGATCCATTCCTTCATCCTCTTCGCCGTCGATCCAGACCAGATGATGGAGATGAGGAAGGAGGCCTCTAAGTATACCACCAACATCGAAGGCTACCTGCTCGCCGACAAAATCGACGACGAGGAGGAGGAACTTTGGTGGAAAGCCAACAATGGGTGTCAACTCTTCTTTCTCCCTCACTACCACTTCACTTATGGCGAGTGCATCAAACGGGCCCTCCCGGATATCCACAACAAGTACTGGTGGCTCCGGAAACACACAGGTGGGAAACCCGTAAGACTTAATTAATTGGAATGTCTTTAGAGTGGCAGAAGGCCAACCCCATCACCAATTTCCAAAAGAAGGCCACTCTGAAGAGAAAGGCGGAGGAACAGTCTACTGAAACGGCTCGCGAACCGGCCCCTGCCAAGAAGAGGGCCATTCTCGAGCCCCCCACCGGTAATCTATCCTTCACTGTTTGCAAATATCTTTTTTATAGGCATACACAAGTCCAAGGCCAATGTCTCTACTTCGGCGACGGTGGAGGCTAAGAAGACGCCCGTTGCAACTGTCCCTGGAGTCACCAACTTCAGCAGCGTTGGAGTCACTCCCAAGACTGCCTGCACGGCTCCGCCGCAAACGAAGAAGGAGGATCCCGGGCACATCTAAGGTGATCTGTAGGACTTTTCTCCGTTTTTATCAGACTTGTGAATATTGCCCGTGTATGGGTATTAGATCTCATTGATATGGGTATCTCGTTATGTTTATGGTTTATATGCTTGTTGCTATAATAAATGTTGGAGCCCCCAAACTTGATTTATTTGTCATACTCGCTATTTCTGAGCATCTCGGCGGTCAAGTTCTTTGGCTAAACCCTGAATATCTCCCAACTAATATGTGTCACTTGTAGCATTTGCTTCAGATGGCGGTCACTGTGGTGCGTATCGGCCTTCACAAAGAGAGTGCCTTCGGGAGCAAGTTCTTTGTCCCGAAGTCTCTCCAGTCGAAGCTTCTGCCCAGGGTGAAGAGCACCACCTTCATCTACCTGATCGGCGATGAGTCCTTCCACTCGATAACCATATACTATTTTCTTTCTAACAGTTTCTATTAGGAGGGGATCGGCAAGATCCAGTCCTTCATTCTCTTCGCCGTTGATCGAGACCAGATGATGGAGATGAGGAGGGAGGCCTCCAAATTCACCTCCAACATCGAGGGATTCTTGTTTGAGGAGAAAATCGACGACGAGGAACAGGAGAAGTGGTGGAAGTTGAGCAACGGATGTCAGCTCTCATTTCTTCCTCTTCGCCACTTCACTTACGGCGAGTGTATCAAACGGGCCCTCCGCGATATCCATGATAAGTACTGGTGGCTTCGGAAACATGCTGGTGGGCAATTTGTAAGGCTCAATTAATTTGGCTTTCTTTAGAGTGGCAGAGGGCCAACCCCATCACCAATTTCCAAAAGAAGGCCAATCTGAAGAGAAAGGCGGAGGAACAGTCTACTGAAACGGCTCGCGAACCGGCCCCTGCCAAGAAGAGGGCCATTCTCCAGGCCCCCGATGGTAATTTATCCTTCTTGGTTTGCAAATACCTTTTTATAATCATAGACAAGTTCAAGATCAATGTCTCCACTTCGGCGACGGTGGAGATTAAGAAGACGCCCGTTGCAACTGTCCCCGGAGGCACTAACAACAACAGCGTTGGAGCTGTGAGAGCCACTCCCACGACTGCCTGCCCGACTCTGCCGCAAACGGAGTGGAAGGACAAGAATCCCGTACACGTCTAAGGTGGCCTTTTTCCTGATTGTTATTTATCAGACTTGTGAATATTGCCCGAGTGTGGGTATTAGATCTCATTGATATGGGTATCTCGTAATGTTTATGGTTGATCTTTTTGTTTTTCGTAATAAACCTTGGTTCCTCCCAACTATGCTTTGCACATCAATCTGGGCATGGGAAACTTCGTAAGGCATGGATTGAAAAAAGATAACCAACTTTAGACTGTCAGTCCTTGTTTTTGGATAAAATGAGCCTCGACGAACGTTTCAGAATTTGGATGTTGACAATGATTTTTGATTCAATTCATCGTGATGCAGCAGGAAGCACGGCGTGTTCCCAGAAAATAAGTTGAGACACCCTCAATCCCTGACCGTGTTCGTCCAAGGTCTTGCGGACTAGCATAGTAGGAACAGAGAAGAAAAACGAAAGATTTTTCCATACGGTTTTTACAAAACAAGTAAAACAACATCTGGCACGTGGCGCGACTCCGTTCACATTCCCAGCAAACTCCTCATAGCGGCCTCAGGGTCGCCGTTGACTTCGATCAGTTTCCGCTCCACGGTCGCCTGGAAAAGAAATAATATTACCAATTATCAGGCTTACCTTGGGAAGTTCCAACTCGTTCATAATCATCTGGAGATCCTCTTTCTTGATGTTTACGATCTTCTGCACAGGCTTCTCCTGCGTTCCCTTGATCAGCTTGCCCAGGGCATCCGACGAAACGTGGACGTCGTCCTTTTCCTCCTGGTGGTCGGTAACCTAAAAGGAAACTTTTTAGCCAAGGAAGAAATCTTAAATTGAAAAGACTAAGAAGAGTGACACTTTGTGGAAACGGAGGTAGACAGGAGATGTTAAAAATGTCAAATAAGGCAGTAATTGCACAGGTAACCCCAACTGCATCACTGTTAGGGGTATAGACATCCCATATTATATTCTACTTTAACTGTAATAACTGTAACATAGTTTCTTTTTAAAAAAATACTTGAGTCTAAAAATAGGATTTGCATAAGCTTCTAATAGAATGCGAGCGGAAGACTACCAAAATGATCGAATGCCACCTATGTTTACATGGGTTGATATCAAAACAGAATTGTTTTCAGATTTGAAGCACTAATTAGCGCTCAAAATTTCCAAATATGGCAGCCAGTGCAAACTTCGAAAGTAAGAGAAAAAAGGAATAGACCTACCTTTTCCAAGTCGGCTGCTCCCCAGTTATGCTTGTCGGCGACCTTGTTCTCCTCTTCCTCCACGATATCGTCTTTCTCGGCCATCGTGCAGAACCAGGTACTGAAAATAAATTTCGTTTAAGTCAAACCACAAAAAAATAAAAGAAAAATAGCTCATAATCTGGCCAGAGCCTGTGTATGTCATATAAAGAGGCTTGGTGAATAACGACGCATCCAATACATATTTAGTTTTACAAACGTTTTACACTTGAAACAATTACAAAAAGTTAAAATTAAACAAAACAAACGAAAAACAAATTTTAAAAGAAAATGAAAATATGCTACAATGCGAAATAGCGTTGCGGGACCCGTGACCTCTTAAGTAGACCTTTAACCAGTCATTCAAATAAAAAGTTGGCGGGTGGTCAATGCGGTGACTAATCTGCTTTTCGGATGTTGCTGTTCCATTTTTTTGTTGTTAGCGTGTTGAATTTATGACGTTTGGGTGCATAAACTTGGTTTCAATCGGTTGGGTAAGGACATGTGCTAGCTGTGCTTTGTGGAAGTTACTAAAACTTTGTGTTTCGCAGTTTCGTAATCATGAGTGGTATTCGCGCATGAGTGGTATGTAGTTCGGTTGTTAGTATGCATTTGCATTTGCCAATGTATGCATGGGTCATAGAACTTGCCGTATCATAGATTGGATTATTGGTCTGCTCTCTCTCTCTCTCTCTCTCTCTCTCTCTCACTCACTCACTCACTCACTCACTCTCTCAATCACTTGTTTGCAGGGTCATGGACAGTGGAGGGGAGACGTCAGCTCCACCCATGGAGGTAAGTCCTCGTGTATCTGTGTGTTTCACTTTCTCACCTTTTACCTTCGTTCTGTTACCCCTGTCGGCCTTCCTTTACCGGGAGTCGACAGGTTCTATTCTTTTCTATGAACTTTTAAAACCCATCTAATTGAAGTGGATTCAGGTGACGTTCGCCGCCCCGGAAACTGTCGTCGACTACGTCGCCAATGTAGCTGTAGTGCTAATGGGAGCTCCCAACCAGGGAGCGGAAGTGAAGAAGGCGCTGGAAAAGTCGGACGCCTTGACCAAGTTCATTACGGATCCGCGCGAGGCGGTTTTGGTTGTCGATAGGACCATCCAAAGAGGTTCATTTATTTTGTAGGCCGTTCTCATTAAATTTCTATAGATCAGTCCGGAGAGGTCGACACCGGGGACGAGAGTGACGCCAACGTCTGCGTCTTCGATGTGTCGAACGCCGTGCAGTATAAGACCGAGCGCAGCGTCTCCGTGGTTTTCATCAAGAGAGGAACAGTCATCGAGGCCGACAAGAACATCGCCGAGCAGATCAGAGTCATGCCGTAGGTGTATGAGACGCCCCGAATATTTCGTTTCTTTTAGGCTCAATGAGGGCAGTGCTTACGACACCCTCTGGTCGATCATCGCCAAGGCAGTCAACCCGTACTTTAAGTCTTACATCAAGGAGAGTGGACGTGGAGAGAGGGATGGAGACAAGCTGGGAACCACCGTCGAGAAGAACTTGGCTGAAGCCGAGGTGATTGTTATGTCTTTCCTGTTTCAATTTGTATGTTCAGGTTGCCTTGCTTCACTTGCAGCAGAACATCGACATCCCCGAGATTACTCTCGTCATCAACCCCATCATCGTGGCTGCCATCGAGAAGGCGAAGAAGGAGGGAAGGAAAGCTACGGTGAGACAGTTTTATTGGCCCATCTTTACATCCCATTTCCAGGCTGAGGATCTCCACGACCACATCGAAGACTCTAGTTTCCTGAACACCCTGCAGAAGGGAGTGAACCGCTGGATTCAGGAGATTCGCAAGGTCACCAAGCTAGAAAGGGACCCCTCTTCGGGAACTTCCCTCCAGGAAATGACCTTCTGGCTGAACCTCGAGCGTGCTCTGCAGAAGATCTCGCAAAAGCGCGAGTCCGAAGAGATCACTCTGACCTTGGAAGCTTTGAAAAGTGGAAAACGGTTCCAAGCCACCGTTGCCTTCGATGCCGACACCGGTTTGTGGTGGAATTTAGCTTGAAATAAGATTTTCTCCAGGGCTGAAGGAGAAGATGAACATGGTCACCGACTACAACTCTCTGATGAAAGACTTTCCCCTGAATGAGCTCATTTCTGCCACGGACATGGCTGCTATTAAGACCGCTCTGGGAAACATCTTCAACCACATGAAGAAAATAAGGTAATCCGTGTTTTGTAAATTTACCTGTCGAATTACAGATCGACAAAGTACCCGGTTCAGAGGACTCTTCGCTTCGTCGAAGCCATCTCTCGCGATCTCAATACTCAGATCCTCAAGGTAATTTTTGTTGCAAATAGTTACTTTTGTGTGTTATAGTACTTGTTTACGTTGCAAATTTGTAAATTCAGGTTCTCGGCACTCGCCGTCTGATGCACATCTCGGCGACAGAGTTCGACGTGCTCATGACTCAATGCATTGACGTGTTCAAGAAGTGGGATGACGAATACGACAAGTATCTTTATTCTGCTTTTTTGACATACGGAAGTTTTTAGGTTCATCACTCTGATAAGGGACATCACCAAGAAGAAGCGCGATGAGAACACCAAGTACACCACGTTCAAGGCTCAGCCCCAGCACAAAAAGCTGGAAACCCGACTCACAGTGGTCAGACAGTTCAGGAAGTGGGTACTCTTATCGCTATATTCTCATTTTTCTGGAAATTATATAAAGATTTCAGACAGCACGAGCAGCTTCGTAGCGTTATCGTCCGCGTGCTGAAGCCCGTGAAGAGCGCCAATTCGAATTCTCCCGGAGAGACTACTCCCGGCGCCGCCTACAACGTCGAAACTCCCGTCAGCCAGGTATTGTTATTTTAAAAACTCATCGTTATTTTGTTTTTTTAGGTCGACATTGCCTACGACTTTGTCAAGGAAATGGACTGCTTGGACATTACGGCCGAGGGAAATCTCGCTTGGGAAGCCGCTCAGAAACGGTTAGATTTTTCGCTAAAACTGTAAAAACTTCTTTTTTAGCTACGAGGAACAGATTGAACGCGTCGAGTCTCAGATCATTGCCCGCCTGAGGGATCAACTGGGCACTGCCAAGCGCGCCAAGGACATGTTCAGCATCTTCAGTCGTTTCAACGCGCTCTTCATTCGCCCGAACATCCGAGGAGCCATCAGGGAGTACCAGACCCAACTGATCCAGAGAGTCAAGACGGACATCGAAGGACTGCAGGTTGTTCCTAGGCTTAACTTATTTTATCCCCTTTGTTTAGGAGAAATTCACCAAGGAATACAACGAGAACAAGGCTGATCAGCTGACCCAGTGCGCGGATATCCCGCCTCTCTCGGCCAGTATCATCTGGAGTCGTCAGATCGAGCTGCACCTGATCATGTACATGAAGAGGATGGAGGACGTGCTGGGCAAGGGATGGGAGAACCACGTGGAGGGACGACAGCTGAAGACTGAGGGAGACAACTTCTTGAAGAGGCTGAACACGCAGCCGCTGTTCGACACCTGGGTGGAGGATGTGCAGTCGAAGAGTCTCAGCTCCCCTGGCAGAGTACGTTTCAGCTTCTGCGTCTTTATAACTGGCGATTTAAGGTCTACACGGTCGAGAGGAGGGTAAAGGACGGAAAGCCTACTCTCCAGCTGAAGGTCAACTTCAGTCCCGAGAGCATCGTTCTCCACAAGGAGGTATCCCTAGCTTAGGAACTTATTTTATTTTATTTTTTAGGTTCGTAATCTGAAGAATCTCGGCTTCCGCATCCCCCTGAAGATTGTGAATGCCGCCCACCAAGCTGGACAGCTCTATCCCTTCGCAATTAGTCTTCTGGAGTCCATCAAGACCTACGAGTCCATCAAGAATCTTCTTTCGAAGAACAAGGGAATCGCCAGTTTGACGGCCAGCTACGAGAAGGAAGTGCAGAGCCAGATCAGCGAGGGACATCTGCTCACCTGGGAATCCTACAAGATCGACCCTTACGTCAACAAGTTCGCCGACACTATCAATACATACCAGGTGCGCTTATTTGTTTTTATTTTTCAATTTGCTTTTAGGAGCGCGTCGAGGAGCTCGTCTACATTGTTGACGCCATTGAAGTGGACAAGGCTGCCCTGGATACTTGCCAGTTCAACTCGCAGACCATCGGGTCTATCCTCGCCAATATCCAGAAGTCCGTCGATCAACTGGCCCTCGGAAACTATTCGAATCTCAACCATTGGGTGGACATCCTTGACAAACAGGTAAAGTCTTCATTCGTTCTTTTGGTAACTCATTCTTTAGATCGAGAAGAAGCTCGCCGCCCGTGTGGAAGAGGCCATCAAGCTGTGGAATCTTGTCTACTCTGGATCCGAAGAAGTCGAGGAATACAGGGAGGCCAAGGTCGTCCTGCCCCCGGTGCACCGCGTCCCCATCGAGGTTATCCGCAGTTTTTTCCGTCATAACTCTTTAGATCCGTCTCACGGCCCAAACCATCTACATCAGCCCTACGATTGAAGAAGCGAAGGCCAAGCTCTTGGAGCAGCTCTTCGAGTGGCACTCGATCGTCACCAGCCGTCCTCGCATCAGCAGCACTCGCTTCCAGGTGCCTTGACCTGACTTCTCTTAAACTGGTATTTTCCAGCTCAACATGAACAGAGACCAGCCCGTGGTTACCTACAAGTCCATCCTGTCGAATCTGCCCAGTGGAATGGCCGTCCTTGAGAAGGCTTACGCCACTATCGACGGAATCATGTGCAAGGTTGTATTCACAGCAGTTTCCAATCATTTTATCATGTTCAGGTGGAGGAGTACGTGAACGAGTGGCTGCGTTATCAGGCCCTGTGGGACCTGCAGGCGGAGATCCTCTACGATCTGCTGGGCTCTGATCTGTCCAAGTGGATGAAGACGCTCGTGGAAATCAGAAAGAGCAGAGGAACCTTCGACACTCAGGCAAGCACCATTTATATGAGTGCTTAGTCACGGTCTTTCAGGAGTCTCGCAAGGAGATCTTCCCGGTGGTGATCGACTACGCCAAGGTTCAGTCGAAGGTCACTCTGAAGTACGACTACTGGCACAAGGAAGTGCTCCAGAAGTTCGGAACCGCTCTGGGTTCGTTTAAACACTAGTATTAAGTCATTATTCTTGATTTTTAGGTCATGAAATGGGTGACTTCTACAAAACCATCTCCAAGTACCGAGAGGAACTGGAAGCTCAGGGTGTCGATTCGGGCACGACCAGCGACGCGGTCGCTTTGATCACCTATGTCCAGACTCTGAAGAAACAGTCGAAGAACTGGCAAGAATCCGTTGGTTTCCTTTATTCTTCTGTTTAACTAGCCCGTTTAGGTTGACAACTTCCGCGCCGCCCAGCGTCTTCTGAGCCAGCAGCGCTATCAGTTCCCTCAGAGCTGGCTGTACGCCGAGAACGTCGAGGGAGAGTGGAGCTCTCTTGCTGACATCCTCATGAGGAAAGACTCTTCCATCCAGTCACAGGTACCTTTTTAATTTGATCTGATAAACGATCGAATTTGTAGGTCAGTAACCTGCAGACGAAGATTCGGGATGAGGACGAATTGGTGGAGAAGAGAACCCTGGAGACATTGTCCGAGTGGGAGCGTGCGAAGCCGGTCGAGGGAGCTCAGAGGCCTCAGGAGGCCCTGGCTGTTCTCAGTCAGTTCGAACAGAAGATGAAGAAATTGACGGAGGATCGCGAGAAGATGCGCAAGGCTCGTCACGCGTTGGACATGAGCGACACCGGAGTGCCTTCGGAGGCCGACAAGCTGTTCGTGGCCGAGGAGGAACTCGCCGACCTGAAGGGAGTCTGGCAGAATTTGCAGCCGGTCTACAACGTCGTCGATGAGATGAAGGTTAGTGTTAGTTGCCATTTTGTCATTAGTTGGCTTGTTGAAACGAAGAGTAAATGTGTTATTTTCAGGAGAAGACCTGGCTTTCCGTGCAGCCGCGCAAACTCCGCCAGTCGCTGGACGAGCTGATGTCTCAGTTGAAGCAGCTGCCTGTGAAGTACAAGACCTACAAGAGTTACGAATACGCCAAGCAGATGATGCAGAAGTACTCCAAGGTTAGTCTCCATGTTTTCATAACGTAATCTGGCTTCAGATGAACATGCTGGTGTCGGAATTGAAATCCGAGGCTCTGAAGGAACGTCACTGGCGGCAGATGATGAAGGAACTGCGCGTCAACTGGAACCTCTCCGACCTGACGCTGGGACAAGTGTGGGAAGCCGACCTGCAGCGCCACGAACACATAATCAAGCAGATCCTCTTGGTGGCCCAGGGAGAGCTGGCTCTGGAGGAATTCCTCAAACAGGTACAGTTATCTTAACTTTCTCTTCTAAATTAAGTTTCCAGATGCGCGACTACTGGCAGAGCTACGAGGTGGAATTGGTGAACTACCAGAACAAGACCAGGCTGATCAAGGGATGGGACGAGCTCTTCAACAAACTCAAGGAACATCAGAACTCGCTCGCCGCCATGAAACTCTCCCCCTACTACAAGCAATTCGAAGAGGTGAGTTTCATAAAGAACCCACGTTGAAATATTATGAAAATTGGTGAATAGTTTCATATTTTCTTTTTAGGACGCCGTGTCGTGGGAAGACAAACTGAATCGCATCAGCGCCATGTTCGACGTGTGGATTGACGTCCAGCGCAGATGGGTCTACCTGGAGGGTCTCTTCACCGGCTCAGCCGACATCGCCACGCTGCTGCCCGTCGAAAGTGGCCGCTTTAACAGGTACTTTTTTATTTAACGAATCTAAACTGTATTTAGCATTTCCACCGAGTTCCTGGCTTTGATGAAGAAGGTTACTCTGGCACCGAGGATCCTGGAGGTGGTGCAGATGCAAGGAGCACAGCGTCTTCTGGAGCGCCTGGCCGACATGTTGGCCAAGATTCAGAAGGCTCTCGGAGAGTACCTCGAGCGTGAGCGTGCCTCCTTCCCCAGGTATTTTGTAATTTAATCGTTTTTATTTACGTATTAGGTTCTACTTCGTGGGAGACGAAGATCTTTTGGAGATCATGGGTAACAGCAAGGACATCGCTCGTCTTCAGAAGCATCTCAAGAAGATGTTCGCCGGAGTGACCGCAATCGATGTCACCGAGGAGGACGGAACGGTACCACCTTATTCATTGACGTTTTAATTTGCGTTATTCAGATCACCGGCCTTCACAGTCGCGAGGGAGAGCAGGTGCAGCTGGTGCTGCCTGTGGCCACGAAGAACGTGCGCATCAACGAGTGGCTGAGAGCTTTCGAGAACGAAATGAGGAACACCCTCGCCAAGTGAGTTTTATTAATTTTTTGTGGTGTGTAATCTCAATTTCTGAGTTAATGTATTGATTTTCAGGAAACTCGGATTCTCCCTCCTTGAATTCTCCAAAATGGATATCGACACGGTGAATCCCGAAGACTACATGACGTGGCTGGACAACTACCCCGTATGTTTTTTAAACAAACTTTGTATAATTTCTCGTTTTCAGGCCCAAGTGATTGGACTCACGGCTGAGATTTGGTGGTCGAACCAGATGGAGAGTGCGCTCGCCGATGGAAAGGGAGTCGACTCCGTGGAGAAAGCCGTTTCCGCCACTCTCGCCCTTCTCGCCGATTCTGTGTTGAAGGACCAGCCCGCGATTCGCAGAAGGAAGATCGAAGCCTTGGTTAGTTCTGTGGGAAAATTTGGGGAATTGTGGTTTTGGGAAACATGTTTTATTAATTTATTTGCAGATTACCGAATTCGTCCACAAACGTGACATTTGCCGCCGCCTGATAGCCGACGGAGTAAAGAACCATAACGACTTCGGCTGGCTCCAGTGCATGCGCTTTTACTTCAACCCCAAGCAGGTGTGTCTCTTTCCCTACTGCTTGTAAATCATTTCTTTCTAGAATGATCCTCTCCAGTGCTGCATCGTCAAAATGGCCAACGCCAACTTCTTCTACGGATTTGAGTACCTGGGAATTCAGGAACGCCTGGTGCGCACTCCCCTCACCGACCGTTGCTTCCTCACCATGACACAAGCTCTCCACTCCAGGTACAGTATTTTAACGTGTACTATTTAAAATTATTCCTTTAGGCTTGGAGGATCGCCCTTCGGACCTGCTGGAACCGGAAAGACTGAATCCGTCAAGGCTTTGGGACACCAGCTCGGTCGCTTCGTCCTCGTTTTCAACTGCGACGAGACCTTCGATTTCCAGGTTTGCTTTCAAAAGGAGCACTTAATTGCCTTATTTTAGGCCATGGGTCGTATCTTGGTCGGTCTGTGCCAGGTCGGAGCTTGGGGCTGCTTCGACGAGTTCAATCGTCTGGAAGAGCGCATGCTGTCCGCCGTCTCTCAGCAGATCCAGACCATTCAGGTATGGGACGTTTTACAATCTACTTAATTTAATGTTTCAGGAGGCCGTTCGTGGTGGAGGCGACATGTCCGTCGACCTTGTCGGAAAGCGACTGAACGTCAACGCCAACATTGGTATCTTCATTACCATGAATCCCGGCTATTCCGGCCGTTCCAACCTCCCCGATAACCTCAAGCAGGTATGTTACTTACTACTTCACTTTGATTCAAAACTTTTATTTAAAGTTTCCTTGCTGAAATATATTTTTTTAGTTGTTCCGCAGCTTGGCCATGACCCAGCCGGACCGTCAGCTCATCGCACAGGTCATGCTGTTCTCCCAAGGATTCCGCACCGCCGAGACCCTCGCCAACAAGATTGTCCCGCTCTTCATGTATGTGGATAACTATTCGTTACCTATTTTCTGTTTCAGTCTGTGTAAGGAGCAGCTCTCCGCCCAGTGCCACTACGACTTTGGTCTCCGTGCGCTGAAGTACGTCCTTGTCTCCGCCGGTAACATCAAAAGGGACAAGCTGGCCAAGATTGGCGCAGCAGCGCTGGAGGACATCGCCGAGCAGCAGGTTGACAATTCTACTCATTTTAAAACAAAAGTTTGTGTTTAGATGCTGATCCAGTCGGTTTGCGAAACCATGGTTCCCAAACTCGTGAACGAGGATATTGCGCTCCTCTTCTCTCTGCTTTCCGACGTCTTCCCGTCGATCACCTACCAGCCGAACCAGATGACTGAGTGAATTTGTTTTGTATTTTCTCAGACTATGGTATCTTTTCAGGCTTCGTAGCTACCTTAGCCAGATGTGCGACGAGCAGCTTCTGTGCCACTCTGACGTCTCCGGTGAACAAGGCACCGCCTGGGTGGAAAAAGTGCTCCAACTCTACCAGATCACCAACCTCAACCACGGTCTCATGTTGGTCGGACCCAGTGGCAGTGGAAAAACCACCGCATGGAAGGTGTTGCTCAAGGTAGACTTTGCATCTTTCCTGCAAAACAAAACCTTCGTTGTAGGCTCTGGAACGATGGGAAAAGGTGGAAGGAGTGGCTCATGTCATCGATGCGAAGGCTATGAGCAAGGACGCCCTCTACGGAGTGATGGATCCGAACACCCGGGAATGGACAGACGGTCTCTTCACTTCCATCATCAGGAGGTAAAATTTCGACTCTGCTTGTCTAATCGCAACTTCTAGAATCATCGACAATGTGCGTGGAGAGTTGGACAAGCGCCAGTGGGTCATCTTCGACGGAGATGTGGACCCGGAATGGGTCGAGAACTTGAACTCTGTGCTCGACGACAACAAACTCCTCACTCTGCCCAATGGAGAGCGTCTCGCCATTCCCCCCAACGTCAGAATCATCTTCGAAGTGTCCGATCTCAAATACGCCACTCTCGCTACCGTATCCCGTTGCGGTATGGTCTGGTTCAGCGATGAGGTTGGTTACATGTTTTGTGTAAATCTAAAGTTACATTTAGATTGTTACCACCGACATGCTGTTCGAGAACTATCTGGCCCGCCTTCGCAACATTTCCCTGGAAAACGACATGGTCGTCGGAGCCGCCATCCAAGTCATCCCGTCCGACGCAGAGCCCACGCGCGCTGTCAAGATTCAGCGACAGGCCGCTTCAGCTCTACAGTCGCACTTCTCTTCAGGTAAGTGTTTTTTTCTTTCTTCGAAGACTATGTTTTCGCTGTTTACTTGTTTCTTTCCAGACGGTCTCCTCACGGCTGCCTTAGCTTACGCCATTGCCGAATGCGACCACATCATGACGCCCACGCAGCAGCGCCTGCTTTCCTCTTTCTTCGCCATGATGAACTACTCTATTCGCACCCTCATCAACCACGACTTCAATCTCTCCGATTTCCCTCTCTCGGTGAGTATCTGCCTTTTCTCTGTCTCTTTCTCACATTTATGTCTGACTAATTGTTTTCCTTTCAGGCCGATCAGATCGACACTTTCGTCCTTCGCAGTATGCTTGTCAACGTCGTCTGGGCCTTCAGCGGTGACGGAAAGTGGAAGAGTCGTCAACAGCTCAGCGACTATATCCGCAACACGACCACTCTCACTCTGCCTCCCAACCAGCAGGTTTCTATTTTCCTGGAAAACTTATAAATCCTTGTCTTAGGCTTGCCTGATTGACTTCGAAGTCACCACTCCCAACGGAGACTGGGTTCCCTGGCTCAGCCGTGTTCCATCCATGGAGATCGAGGCTCACCGTGTGGCTGCGGCCGATTTGGTCATTCCGACTGTCGACACGGTCCGTCACGAGATGCTCCTCGCTGCTTGGCTTTCTGAGCACAAACCCCTCGTCCTCTGCGGACCTCCTGGTTCCGGAAAGGTGAATTGTCCCAATATTACTCTGTCAAGACTACAATTTAGACTATGACTCTGCTCGCGGCGCTCCGGTCGCAGCAGGACATGGACGTCGTGAACGTCAACTTCTCTTCATCGACTACCCCCGAACTCCTCATGAAGACCTTCGATCATTACTGCGAGTACAGGTTTTTGATTGCCTCTTAGGTTCTTATTCACACGGTATTTACAGGAGGACGCCCAGTGGAGTTGTCCTTGCGCCTGTGCAGCTCTCCCGTTGGCTGGTCATCTTCTGCGACGAGATCAACCTTCCCTCCCCCGACAAGTACGGTACCCAGCGTGTCATCTCCTTCCTCAGGCAGCTGGTCGAGCTTGTGAGTTGAAGAAAAGTTATTCTTATTCATTTTTCCCAGAATGGCTTCTTCCGCTCCTCTGACCATTCCTGGGTCTCCTTGGAGAGGATTCAGTTCGTGGGTGCGTGCAACCCGCCTACCGACCCTGGCCGTCACCCCATGACCCACCGTTTCTTGCGCCACGTGCCTGTCGTCTACGTCGATTACCCCGGACAGACCTCGCTCGTCCAGATCTACGGAACCTTCAACAGGCGGGTTTTTCTATCCCTACGCTAGAATTACTTCTATATTCAACGAATAAATTCTTTTGTTTCAGGGCCATGCTCAAGATGGTGCCGCCCGTGCGTTCCCTGGCCGACGCCCTCACGAACGCCATGGTCGACGTCTATCTTGCTAGTCAGGAACACTTCACCCAGGATGATCAGCCTCACTACGTCTACTCTCCTCGTGAGCTCACTCGCTGGGTCAGGGGAATCTCTGAGGCCATCGCTCCCCTGGACGGCATCACTCCCGATCAGCTGACGCGTCTCTGGGCCCACGAGGCTCTCCGTCTGTTCCAAGATCGACTTGTCACCGAGGAAGAACGCATTTGGACCGACGAACTCATCGACAGCACCGCTGAAAAGTTTGCCACTCCATGTTCCACCTAAAATAGAATTTTAGGTACTTTGGTGGTTCCTGCAACGTGAAGGATGCTCTGAAGCGCCCGTTGCTCTACTCCTGCTGGATGTCGAAGGACTACGTGCCTGTGACAAGAGAAGAATTGAAGGATTACGTCACCGCCCGTCTCAGGGTCAGTTTTTTCTATGAACCCTTCAGAATCTATTGTTAGGGCTTCTACGAGGAAGAACTTGACGTGCAGTTGGTGCTTTTCGACCAGATGCTGGACCACGTGCTGCGCATAGACAGGATCTACCGTCAGTCGCAAGGCCATCTCTTGCTCATCGGAACCGCTGGAGCTGGAAAGACTACCCTCTCCAGATTCGTCGCCTGGCTCAATGGAATCAGCGTCTTCCAGGTAATCTCTATTTTAATCGGATTCGTGAAACTCTATTCCTTCCTTTTCAGCTCAAAGTCCACTCCAAGTACACCGCCGCCGATTTCGACGAGGACATGCGCTGTGTGCTGAGAAGGGCTGGATGCCGCAACGAGAAGATGTGCTTCATCATGGACGAGTCGAACATGCTGGACACTGGATTCCTGGAGAGACTCAACACGCTTCTGGCCAACGGAGAGGTGAGCGGGAATTGAATGCATCGCTAATTTTCAATCTTCAGGTCCCCGGTCTGTTCGAAGGAGACGAACACACGACTCTGATGAGTCAAATCAAGGAAGGAGCCCAGCGACAGGGACTCATGCTCGACAGCCACGACGAGCTCTACAAGTGGTTCACGACCCAGGTATTTTGATCAAATCACGCCCATTTTTATTGGTTGTAGGTCATGCGCAACTTGCACGTGGTGTTCACTATGAACCCGTCTGGAGGAGGTCTTCGTGAAAGGGCGTCCACCTCCCCTGCTCTCTTCAACAGATGCGTTCTCAACTGGTTCGGAGACTGGTCCGACACTGCCCTCTACCAGGTTGGGTTTCAGTTTTTCCTGCTGATACTGGTATGTTAGGTTGGATCTGAACTGACGAATGTGTTGGACATCGACCGTTCGGACTACGAACCGCCGTTCGCCCTTCAGCCTGTCTGCGAGTTGGTTCCCACGCCGCCCACCTACCGCCAGGCCGTCATGAACACCGTCGTTAACTGCCACAAGGCAGTCTTGAAACTGAACGAACAAGTGAGCTAATTTTGCATTCGTGATGTGATGAAGAGGACAGAAACAAAGTTCATTTTCAGGAGCAGAAGAGAGGCCACCGCGTTATGGCCGTCACTCCCCGCCACTTCCTGGACTTTATCAAGCACTTCACCAACATGTTCCACGAGAAACGCAGGGAATTGGAGGAGGAGAAGGTTCATCTCAACATCGGTCTCAACAAGATCAAGTGGGTTTTTTTAAATGTGGTAAAATGAAGATCATTTTAGGGAGACTGAGGAGCAAGTGAAGGAGCTTCAGAAGAGCCTCACTCTGCAGAGCAGGGAATTGGAGGAGAAGAAGACCGCGGCCAACCAGAAGATGAGGGAAATGGTGACGGATCAGCAGAAGGCGGCTGAAGAAAAGAGGCTGTCGGAGCAGCTTCAGAAGGAACTCAACGAACAGCTGACGAGCATCGCCACCAAGAAGGCCGAAGTGCAGAAGGACCTCAGCCAGGTTTCGTTATCCAAATTTGTACCTTTTGAGTACGGTATTTAGGTCGAACCAGCTGTGGATGAAGCCAAAATGGCCGTCAAGGGAATTAAGAAGAGTCAGCTGGTTGAAGTCAGGTCCATGGCCAACCCGCCGGTCCTCGTCAAACTCGCTCTCGAGTCGATCTGCATCCTTTTGGGAGAGACTGTCGGAACCGACTGGAAGGTGAGGAATTGGGTTTAAAGTAACTGGGCGGGTAAATTATTCCATATCTCTTCCATTGTGTCTCTCCTTGATCTATGAGACCTCTGTGCTTTCAGGCGATTCGCGCAGTTATGGTGAAGGACGACTTCATGAGCAGGATTCTGGAGTTCAACACTGACTACATCACCCCCGAGATCCTCAAGCAGATGGACAAGTACGTCAACAACCCCGACTGGGAGTTCGACAAGGTAACTATCACTTCTGTTATGTTCAATCTGATTTCTTTTTTTCAGATCAACCGTGCTTCGATCGCCTGTGGTCCCATGGTCAAGTGGGCCAAGGCCCAGATCCTCTACTCGGACATGCTGCACAAGGTTGACCCTCTGAGGAACGAGCTGCGCCGCCTCGAGTCGGACGCCAAGAAAAAGACTCAGGAGGGAGAGGCCGTGAAGACCCGCATCATTCAGCTCCAGGACTCGATTGCCGCCTACGAACAGGAGTACGCCCAGTTGATTGCCCAGGCCGAGCACATCAAGTCGAACCTCGTGTCTGTACAGGAGAAGGTACTTTAACCCCCTTATCTGTCTAATTTCTGTTTAGGTCGGTCGCTCGATGGAGCTGCTGAGTTCGCTTCGTTCCGAACGTGACCGTTGGTCCTCCGGATGCGATGGCTTCACCCAGCACATGGACACACTCGTTGGAGATGCCCTGCTCAGCGGAGCCTTCCTCGCCTACGCCGGATACTTCGATCAGGAGGTAGGCAGCTTCTTAACATAAATATGGTGTTTTTCAGTTGCGTGATAATCTGTTCCACCGCTGGACGGACTCTGTCCAGTCCGCTGCCCTGCACTACCGCCACGACTTGGCCAGGATCGAGTACCTCTCCACGGCCGACGACCGCCTCCAGTGGCAGAAGAACTCTCTGCCGGTATGGTTAAACATTGTGATCCAATTGAGATATGGTTTTAGGTGGATGACCTGTGCACTGAAAACGCCGTGATGCTGCATCGCTTCAACCGCTACCCGCTGATCATCGATCCTTCCGGCCAGGCCGCTGAGTACATCATGAAGCAGTTCGCGGACAAGAACATTCAGAAGACGAGCTTCTTGGACGAATCCTTCAGGTTCGTTTTTGCGATTGACCTGCCGTTCATCTCATTTATTTGTTCAGGAAGAACTTGGAGTCTGCTCTCCGATTCGGAAACTCGTTGCTCGTGCAGGACGTCGAGAGCTACGACCCGATCCTGAACCCCGTGCTGAACCGCGAGGTCAAGCGAACCGGCGGCCGTGTGCTCATCACCATCGGAGACCAGGACATCGATCTTTCGCCCGCCTTCCAGATCTACCTCATCACCAGGGATCCCTCGGTATGTGGCCTTCTGGAAATGCCATTATTCTTTGTTTTAGGTCGAGTTCTCTCCCGACATCTGCTCCCGTGTGACCTTCGTCAACTTCACCGTCACCTCGTCCTCCCTGGCCAGCCAGTGCCTCAACCAGGTCCTGCGCAGTGAACGACCCGATGTGGATACGAAGAGGAGCGACCTGCTCAAACTGCAGGGAGAATTCGCCGTTCGTCTGCGTCAACTGGAGAAGGCTCTGCTGACGGCGCTCAACGAGAGCAAGGGAAAGATCCTCGACGACAACTCGGTCATCGGCACCCTGGAGAAGCTGAAGACGGAGGCTGCGGAGATTGCGATCAAGTCGGACGAGACGGACAAGGTCATGCTGGAGGTGGAGAGGGTGTCGGCTCAGTACCAGCGACTGGCCACAGCCTGCTCTCTCATCTTCCACACTCTGCAACAACTCAACGAGGTAAATTATGGGTTTCGATTTACTTTTCAACTGGGCGGGGCCTAATTAGGCCTATTCATTTCGACTCCTAATTTCGGAATTTTCAGGTGCACTTCCTGTACCAATTCTCTCTGGACTTCCTCCTCGACATCTTCACGTTTGTCCTCAAATCCCCGGAACTAGCCGGAGTCACAGACCACGTGCAGAGGCTGCACATCATCAACGCCAACCTCTTCCAGGCATGTTCCCACCCACCCCCTTCTTTTTAAACCCCTCTTTTTCAGACAGTGTTCCGTCGCGTGTCTCGCGGAATGATGCACGCGGATAAGGTGCTTCTGGCCCTTCTCCTGATGAGAATCCACATCCGCGGAATCAGCACGGAGCCCAGCTACGAGATCCAGTGGGATCTGCTGCTCGGGCGCAGCGAACTATTCGCCGGAAAGACATCCGCCACTTCGAATGCGCCTTCCCAGCTGTCCTTCTTGACTGCTGCCCAGATGGCCAATGTGGCGAAGACTTCGAAACTGCCCGGATTTGACAAGGTAGCACTTTCATTTCGCCTCTATTTAAATTTATTTTTTAGATTATGGAGGCTCTGATCACCAAACACGCCGATGTGCAGCAGTGGATAACCCTAGACAACCCCGAGACGAGCGTGCCCGTGCTGTGGGGCCAGGAAAACCTCAGTGCGTTTTACTATTTTCTACTCTTCAATTTACCCATTTGCATCTAATACTGACCATTTCAGCCGACATCGGAACGGCGCTCAACGAGCTGATCGTGATCCACTGCTTCCGCTCGGACCGTCTGATGGCTTCCGCCCACCGTCTGGTCTCCACAGCCTTCGGAGAAGCCTTCATGCAGCAGGACAAGGTGCTCGATATGAGAGACATCATCGACAACGAGGTCACCGCTTCGGACCCTGTGCTTCTTTGCTCTGCCACCGGATACGACGCTTCCAACAAGATCGAAGACCTCGGAGTGGAGACCGGCCGTCCCGTCACATCCATCGCCATCGGATCCGCCGAAGGATTCAATCAGGCCGACTCGGTATTTTAATCTTTTTATGGATAAAGCCTTCCGATTTTCAGGCCCTGACCTCCGCTTCGAAGGCCGGCCGCTGGGTGCTCCTAAAGAACGTCCATTTGGCTCCTTCGTGGCTCGCCCAGTTGGAGAAGCGCCTTCACACGATCAAGCCTCACCCGCAGTTCAGGCTCTTCCTCACCGCCGAAATTCATCCCAAGGTTTTTTATTTAAAAATGGTTTCATAAACAATCGTATTTTCTAGCTCCCTCCATCGATCCTCCGTGCCTCTCGTCTGGTCGTGTTCGAACCAGCCACCGGTCTCAAGGCCAATCTCCTTCGTTCCCTCTCGTCTCTTCCAGCCAACCGGCTGTCTCGTGCCCCCGTCGAGCGCAGTCGTCTCTACCTCCTCGTCTGCTGGCTGCACGCCCTCGTTCAGGAGCGTCTTCGGTAATTTCTTCCTAGCTCTCCCTTTACAACAGATGAATTTAGGTACACTCCTCTGGGATGGGCCAACGCCTACGAATTCTCGGATGCGGATCTGCGCGTCGCTTGTGACACCCTCGACTCTGCTGTCGATTCCGTTGCCCAGGGACGCTCCAACGTGGCGCCGGAAAAACTGCCTTGGAACACCCTGCGTACCCTGCTGAGCCAGTGCATCTACGGAGGAAAGATCGATAACCACTTCGATCAGGTAGGCTTATTTGTGTTTGTTGTGGGACCCACTGTTTCAGGTTCTCTTGGACTGCGTGCTGGAAAAGCTCTTCACTCCGAAGTCTTTCGAGCACAACCACGTGCTTGTGCCCAAGTACGACGGACAGAACTCCCTCTGCATGCCAGATGTCACCGACAAGGAGCAGCTCCTGCACTGGATCGAGGACGTCAAGGCGCAACAGGTAGATGTCGTCTAGGCCTTTAATTAATCACTGCCTTAGCTCCCCGCCTGGCTGGGACTCTCGAACAACGCCGAGAAGGTGCTGTTGACCGTTCGTGGAGACACCATGCTCCGTAACATGCTGAAGGTCTCGGACGACGAGTTGGCGTTCAGTGGAGATGGAGAGAAGGAGGCCAAGCCTCAGTGGATGGCGCAGCTCAGCGAGTTGGCTCAGCAGTGGCTGAAGATGCTGCCTCAGGTACCTTTCGTCTATTATTTCGTAAAGTTTTGTTTTTAGAAACTGAACCGCATGAAGCGCACCGTGGACAACATCAAGGACCCGCTGTTCCGCTTCTTCGAGAGGGAGGTCAACCTGGGAGCTCAGCTTCTGAAGGACGTCCGCCACGACCTGAACGAACTGCTGGCTGTGTGCCGAGCGGAGAAGAAGCAGAGCAACGAGACCCGCGCCCTGGCTTCTTCGATCCAAAAGGGACAGGTTCCGACCAACTGGGTGAGGTACACCGTGCCGCGTGACGTCACCGTCATGGACTGGGTGAACGACTTTGCCGAGAGGGTCAAGCAGCTCATCCGCATTGCCGGAAGTGAGAATTTGAAGGTGAGCAGTCCTTGAAGTATCCCCTAATTACTGTATCTTTTCAGCGTGAGATGGTCTGGCTAGGTGGCACCTTCAGTCCCGAGGCTTATGTGACTGCCACGAGACAGCAAGTGGCCCAGGCCAACACGTGGTCTCTGGAGCAGCTGCACCTCCACGTGTCTTTCGAACGTTCCGATCGTACCGACGTCTTCCGAATGAGCGGTAGGGTTCCCCACCCTCCCCAACTAATTTCTCTTCAGGAGTCGAACTGCAGGGAGCCGAGGTGGCTGGCAGCAAGAAGCTTCAACTGTCTGACAATGTGAAGAGCGCCTGCGAGTGCGTGGAATTCTCCTGGAAGCAGGTTAGTTTTATTCTCTCCTCCTTTGAAGACCTGTTGGTGGAAACTTATAATCGAATTCAGGAGCGCCAAGAGGGAGTCAACCTGCCGCTCTACTTGTACAGCGACCGCAAGCAGGTCGTCACCGCCCTCTCCCTTGACGCCACTCCCTCCACCGCCTTCTTCGAAAGAGGAGTCGCCCTCGTCTGCAACGCCGGTCTCTAGACAGACCGATTTCATAATTCTCTGCTATTTATTTATCACCTTTGAGCCGTAATGTCTTGTTCTGTTGTTCTTTTCATAGATCTATCGTACTGTTGTCTTATCGAGTTTTGCGATAAATTGGGTCGACTGGTTCACTCCTAACCCACAGGGGGTTCCGATAGGCCATACGGTTTACAAGGAATTTGGACTAAGTCCAAGGCTTTTTCATGGATTGTGGACTCTGTCCATGGGTTACACTCGTATGTGTGTTATGTGACATCTGATTCAGATGTTGCTGGCGAAAGGCAAGCATGACAAAGTTGCATGGGGCATGGCCGAGAAAAATTTTTACATTGAAAAAAAGCTTAAATTTTCGCTTGGGTCGGGCCGCGAAAAATTTTGGAGCGGGCCGGCCCGTTGCTATGCCTGGCGAAAGGGATTAATTAGAGTCGTACATTTTTGTGGTTCGGGACCAAATGGAAGCCGTGTGGAAGGAGGCTTGCAAGTACACCAACAACACCGAATGATTTCATTGATGACAATATCGACGCGGATGAGCAGGTGGAGTGGTGTATCTTTTGGGTTATAATTCGCGCTGATTTTAATCGCCGCGTTCCTGGGCCGGTCAAAGAGTAGTTGCTTGCAACACATGCTCACTGGGCGCTTCCGGGGACACATGTGGCTGCCCCCTTTCAGGTCTTGCTTTCCCCCCCCCTCCCTTTCCCCCCGCCCCCTGCGACCTCGGTCAGGTCACCCTCCTCCCGCGCTGCGATTTAGGTACATCTGGAGCAACCGGCTGTCTCGTGCCCCCGTCGAGGGCAGTCGTCTCAACCTCCCCGTCTGCTGGCTGCACGCCGTCGTTCAGGAACGTCTTCTGTAGCTTTTACCTAACGTTCCCTTCACAACAGATTGGTTTAGGTACACTCCTCTGTGATGGGCCAACACCTACGAATTCTCGGGTGCGATTCCGTCGCCCAGGGGCGCTCTCGCTCTGGAAAAGCTGCCTGCGCACCCTGCTCAGTCAGTGCATATACGTAGGAAAGAAAGATAACCACTTCGACCAGGTGAGCTCGATTCCGTTCGTTGTAGGACCCATTGTGTTTTGGCTCTCTTGGACTGGGTGCTGGAGAAGCTCTTCACTCCGAAGTCTTTCGAGCACAACCACGTGCTTGTGCCCAAGTACGACGGACAGAACTCCCTCTGCATGCCAGATGTCACCGACAAGGAACAGCTCCTGCACTGGATCGAGGACGTCAATGCCCAACAGGTAGATCTGTTTTGTCGCTTAACTAAACACTGTCTTAACTACCCGCCTGGCTGGGACTCTCGAACAACGCGGCAGCAAGAAACTTCAGCTGTCGGACAATGTGAAGAGCGCCTGCGAGTGCGTGGAATTCTCCTGGAAGCAGGTTGGTTTTATTCTCTCCTCCTTTGAAGACCTGTTGGTGGAAACTTATAATCGAATTCAGGAGCGCCAAGAGGGAGTCAACCTGCCGCTCTACTTGTACAGCGACCGCAAGCAGGTCGTCACCGCCCTCTCCCTTGACGCCACTCCCTCCACCGCCTTCTTCGAAAGAGGAGTCGCCCTCGTCTGCAACGCCGGTCTCTAGACATAGACCGATTTTACACAGAGCTTTTGTCTTATTGTTATTTTCAATATTGTTGCTGGAAAATAAATTATTGTTGTTCTTTTCGTGATCCGTCGTATGTTCGAAGTCTGGGAGTTTGGATAAGTAGATCGACTAATTCATTCCTAAACCACCGAAGTCTCTTCGGAACCTCTTCATACCGAAGTTCAAAACGCCACCTTCTTCTACCTCTTTTAACTTTACCTATTTCCTCTCATTAAAGTTAGCACATTAACGCCCAGACCAGAGCAGCGAAAGATCTCCTCTTCCAAACAACCATAGGGGAAAAATCAGCGCAAAAGTGTTGTCAACATTCATTGGTAGATAGAATTCTGATTTTCCCGTTGTCTTCGATTACTTCTTCGACTGTGCTGTGAGGGAGACCCGGATGATCTGGTTCGGATGCATCTGCCCCAAAAATACGTCGCCCTCGTCGGAAACTGCCAGCGAGTGCACATTCTCAATGCCCTGAAAATGGGGAATTAGCCGCCTTCTCTGTGAGTCTCTCTCTCTCTCTCTCTCTCTCTCTCTCTCTCTACCTCTCTCTCTACCTCCCTCTCTCTCTCTCTCTCCCTCTTTCCCACCTCTACAAAAGTATTCGCGTGTCCGGAGTTCATATCCATTACAAACATTTGTGGCTCCAGCTGTTCCTCCGTGTCTCTTCCCGTAGCTCCGACCAAATAGTGCTCTGAATATTTCTTTTTTTGCCATTTCTGTTTTTAACCTACTCTTTTCCCTAATGGCGTAAACTCTTCCAATATTGTCAGCTGAGGTAATCGGAATTCCAGCTGGGATTGTTCGGTGGCCCTCGGCCAATCCGGCGGAGAAGCACTGCACGCGCTCGTTTTCACGGTCGGCCACGCACAACAGATTGAGATCTTCGATGAGGGAGAGGGAGTGAGGGATGGCGAAGTCAGAGACACCGTCTCCGTCTACAAAGGGAGTTTTTTGTGTTCGACACACACGCGCACACACGCACACACACAGAGCGAGCAAGACAGAAAGAGAGAGAGAGAGAGAGAGAGAGAGAGAGAGAGAGAGAGAGAGAGAGAGAGAGGATATCTCACCGGAAGCTGCTCCAAACACATCGATGAGTTTTCCCTGTGGGTTGAACTTGAGCACTCGACTGTTGCAGTACCCATCGGCTACGAAGAAGTATCCATTTGAGGCGACTGCGACGTCCGTTGGTTTGCAGAAGTGCTTCTGGTCTCCCCCTGGCACGAGTTTCTCTCCGAGAGTCATCAAAGGCTTGAAGTTGGCGTCCAATTTGTGCACCTGGTGGGATCCAACATCAGTCACCCAGAAGTTTCCTTTGCTGTCGATCGTCATTCCGTGGGGCAGGTAGAACCTGTGGTCACCGTGTTCCTCCAGAATCTGAAGAGGGCTTTTTAATGTTCTAAGCACATATTTCAGCTTTTCCTTTCTGTTTTCTCGCTATGTATGTGGATAGGACTGGATGACTGGATGTTTTTGTGTAGCGGCGGACTCATTAATGACAGCCGCAGACACAACACATCGAGTAAAGCAATCAGACACACAAGTATGATTTAAAGTGGTAAACAGAATGCAACACGAAACATTCTTGAAAACACAAATCACCTGGGGACGAAATACAAAACAACAGCTCAGCTTTTTGATGTGCACTTTGACACATTTTATCAGGAAATCCAAACAACAGCGTTTTTTTAACATTATAAACCATTTCCAAATGTATATTTTTAAAGGCAGAGGCCCACGTAAAATGAAGAGGGGGCTGTCCATGCTATTCATAAAATTCTCTGCATTTCACCATTGAAAATCACACTCTCTCGCCTACGTTACGCTATGGACAGATCCATTTTCATTTTTGTGGGCCTCTTCCTTTAAAGCATAATTTTATAAGCCAGAAAACATTTAAGCCACTATGAAAAAAGATTTTATTTTAAGGGTACGCACATGACGGTTCATGGCTATTTCAATTGACCCAATTTAAACCAACGCCGCTCTAGGTGACACTTACAGGTCAACTTTAAATTGACGAATGGGTTGGACCAAACCGCATTCGTTCCAACCAACTCGGGCCGGGTGGGTTTGGAAATGGGTGGGTGGCTGCATCCCAGCTTTGTGATTTAAAAAGAAATATGTGAAATTATATTTAAAAAAAAACAAAGAGAAACTAAAGCAAAACGTTTTTACTGTGAACTGTTTATATGAGAAAGGTACCAAAAAAAAAAGACAGAGTTCGAACTTGCACGGAACTGTAAAAACTGCGCTAACCTTGAAAACTAGAATAGAAGTTTTATGTTTCAGATGTCAACTGTTAAATGGAACCTTGTTATAGCTGTCGCCAAATTCGAAAATAAGAAATTAGAATGTTCTAGTGATCCTCTGTTGCCATTGAAGTTCGTAGTCTAATCAGTAGACGGCAGATCATGCTTTGCACATTTCCGCTATTAGCATATGTTTTCATTTTGGAGACAGCTGAATACACTTCGCTTTTTAACTGATTTTCCCCACTTTTCACATAAAAAGGCTAACCTTTCCGGTGTCTGGATCAATGACAGCAATGGTGGCATTTGGAATGGCTCCGAGGGTTTTGTTGAGGCGGTTCTGAGGAGTGAAGGTGAACTCTCCCCACTCTCTATCTGCTCTGTGGAAGGCTACCAGACGGCCTTTCGGATCAATCGCCAGTCCACTGATTTCGCCCAAAGGCTTCGACAGAGGCAGCGCCCAGGGCTCGGAGGCCTCAGCCTCGATTCCCTGAAAATTGAGGGTTTCTTAGGAAAAATTAGAGTTTCATTTATAACTCAACGGTTTTTATTGATGCAGACATGCATTTTATTGATGCAGACATGCAGATAGCATTTTGGAATGTTCCCAACACCCAACCCTTTCTGAGACTGTCAAATACGAAGAATGGAGCATAGAAGCTACAACATTGAATTTGAAGTCGGATATAAGCAGAAGTATATTCAAATCAAAGAGCAACATTTTGTTTGTAAAGTTTTTGGTTAATTCTTACAGGGAAGCCGTCCTGGGCCCTGACGACGGCGAAGACGGCGAGCGGCAGCAACACGGCGGCCGCCATCATCGAATGAGCCTCCGATCGATGTAAGCCCGGCCGACGACGTCACCCGGAAGAGGAGGACGGAGGGCCACGCGAGGGAAATTAGGAAAACACTTGGAATGACGACGATTAGGAGAGGGAGAGGAATATGGAGAGGGGAAAAGAGAGAGAGAGAGAGAGAGAGAGAGAGAGAGAGATAGACAGAGAGACAGAGAGACAGATAGACAGATAGACAGATAGACAGAGAGACAGAGAGACAGATGAGGAGAGAGAGATGAGAAGAGAGAGAAAGAGAGAACAGAGAGAACAGAGAGAGAGAGAGAGAGAGAGCAGAGACAGAGAACAGAGTCAGAGCCAGACAGAAGGTTCACAAGGGGCTTGGGGTGGTAGAGAGACAGAAAGAGAATGAGACAGAGAGAGGGCAGGTACGGAGAGATAGGTCGAGACAGAAACACACATATGGAGGCAGAGAGAGTGGGTGAGGGAAAGAAAGAGAGAAAGAGAGAGGAAAAGGGAAAGAGATACAGACACAGAGAGATACAATAGAATACTATACAATATTTATTCCTGTATCGCTACTGATGAGAATCACAGGCCGTAGCGCAGGGAGATCATTTGTCGCCATATTTCCTCCTCTGTCCTAGCCATCCTTGCCCAGCATACACCTTGTCGTCCAACTCTGTCTCTGTATCTCTCAACCAGAGAGATACAGAGACAGAGAGATACAGAGACAAAGAGATACAGAGATAGAGAGATACAGTGACAGAGATGCAGAGACAGAGAGATAAAGTTCTCACCTCTTTGGTTACACATTCAAACAGTGTCAAAGTATAAACAGTTATTACCATATCTCTTCTCAAATCGCTTCTATCTCGGTTTCCATCTGTTTTCTCCCTGTCGGCAGTCCGGCTTTATAAGCCATCTCAGTTGGCAGCAGCTCTACACGGCTAACATGTCAGCCCTAGACATTCGGATAAAAGTAAGTGTCTTTTCTTTTTAAATTTTCCAAAACCTATTCCAGGCCTACCGTACGCTTGCGGCGGCGTCCGCCATTTTCTGTGCGGCGGCGCTCGTCTCAATCGGAGTGTCCCTGCCGTTGATCTACGGCTTTGCCACTCAGGCCAAGGCGTCTATTCGCTCAGAAATGTCCTACTGCTCGGTAAGAAAAAGAAAGAGTTTTAGTTGAAACATGAGTTTAGGACTCACTGGGAGATATATTTTCTGGAATGGCTGCTTTGGAGACACATAACAGAACGGCCAGGGCGACGAGACGAGAGAGAGGTGGAGGAGATAGTTACAGTCAGGGAGGAGGCGGAGGCAATGGAGGAGGAGAAGGATATGCTTCTGGAGGAGGTGGAGGTGGTGTTGCAGGCGGAGGCGGAGGAGGAGGAGGCCAAGGCTGCAACCCAGGTCCTCCTGGAGTAGCTGGTAAGCCTGGAAAACCTGGCCGGCCAGGAAGACCTGGAGCTCCCGGAGCACCCGGAGGACCTGGAAAACCACCCCAAGCCCCTTGTGAACCTTCAACGCCTCCTCCGTGTCAGCCATGCCCAGCTGGCCCTCCAGGACCAGCCGGTCCCCCCGGAAGCCCCGGGCCCGATGGACAGCCCGGACCTGCAGGAGAAGGCTACGCTGGAGCAGTTCCTCCTGGACCACCCGGTCCCCCCGGACCTCCCGGTGCCCCTGGAAATGACGGTCAACCAGGTCAGCCGGGACCACCTGGACCTGCAGCTGAGAGCAAGTATCCGGAACCAGCTGGACCTGGACCTGCGGGACCTCCAGGACCCCCTGGACCACCGGGACCCGACGGACAGCCAGGACAAGGAGGGGCAGGTTGGTAGATTGGGAATTTCGTATAGATACTGACTGTTTCAGGAGAACCGGGACCAAAAGGACCACCTGGACCTGCCGGAAACCCGGGATCTGATGGCAACCCGGGACAAGCAGGACCGCCCGGAAATGCGGGAGGAGCGGGAGAGAAGGGAATCTGTCCCAAGTACTGCGCACTCGACGGGGGCATCTTCTTCGAGGATGGCACTCGCAGACGATAGATACTATAATGAATTTACGGCCTTGGTCTTTGAAGCATGTTCTGAACACAATCACCTGACCTAGTACTGACATAAACGAGTGATAATGAGCGTGAATTGCTCGGCAAGTAAAAGTACGTGAGTGTGTGAATTGGCTCATTTGCATACGCCCCTTCTGTTCGTTTGTAAACGTGGCGTCCGTCTGCTAGCCAAGGTTCCGTGATTTCCTCCTGTTTTCTTTCAATGTTGGCTGTGTTGTTCCACCATGCAGTCGCAGCAGCACTCCAAGGAATCGACGAACAAACCGATCGCCGTCTCGAAAGAACCGTTTCTGAAGGATGGATCAAGGGAGGTCTCCGTGCCGCCGAAGCCTAAGCATCGCAAGCAAAATGTGACCTGTGAGAAGGACCTGGAAAACGATCCCGGGTACGCCAAGTTGCTTCAGAAGCTCAAGGACGAAGGAACAAATGTTACGGAGAAATTGGGTAAGTTGGTCAATTAGGGTACACTAATAGTTGCAGGATCTGGATCCTACTCTGTGGTTCTTAAGGCGATTACGGCTGATGGAAAGAAAATGGCTGTTAAGGTCATCTGCACCAGGTATTAAGGCCTTAACACCATTTAAAACCTTTTTTAGGGTGAAGAACGACTACGTGAGCCGTTTTCTGCCTCGGGAGATGAAGATCGTCCCTCAGCTGGTGCACCCGAATGTCCTTCGCTTCCACACCGTTCGCGACAACAGGGCTGCTGAGCCCGACCTGCCCTTTGTCGTTTTTCTGACGGAATGGGCTGAGGGCGGAGATCTTCTTAAGAAGATCAAGAATCTGCAAGCGAAGGGACAAAAGGGACTCACCGAACCGGACATGAGGACGACCTTCAGACAGATGATCGACGGGTTGCACTACTTGGATCAGAAACACATCGTGCACAGGGATTTGAAATGCGAGAACATTATGTTAGACGCCGCTGAAAATGTGAAGATTGGAGACTTTGGATTCGCTCGTGTGCTCCCGTGAGTTGACTCTTATCTCTCTCGTTTTCATATCAAAATCTATTCAGACCTACCGAGAAGTCGAACACTTTCTGTGGCAGCCGTGCCTACGTGGCTCCGGAAATCATCCTCGCCAAGTCCTACATTGGCCGTCCTGTAAGATCACCGTTGCTTTTGTCATAAATTTCTTCTTAGGTGGACGTCTGGAGTGTGGGCATCATCATGTACGTCTCCACCACGGGTCACTTTCCCTTCGACGAAAGGGATCATCAGAAGATGATCAACGAGCAGATGCAGCACCGCGTGCGCTTCTCCAGGCGATGGGTCGGGTCGAAGCAGCTTCAGACGATCATCATGGAGGCGCTGCATCCGATGCCGGACAAAAGGCCCAGCTACCAGGATCTGCTCAACCACGAATTCCTCAAAAACGGTCCTGGCAGGGTGTGAGAGGACGTGGTCCACAATGAGCACAGATATATCCCATGTCATCAATAAAATGTGACAAATGAGTGGAACCAATGAAGGTGCTGAGCGTTAACTTGATTCCATATTTCGTTGTGTTTTGTATAGATTCTACAGGTTGTTTCATTTCACTCACTCGATTATGTCAGTACTATATGGATACGTCATGTGATTTTGTTTAAAAGCATATTTTGAAAACCGAGTCTTTACATTCATTATAGTATCTATCGTCTGCGAGTGCCATCCTCGAAGAAGATGCCCCCGTCGAGTGCGCAGTACTTGGGACAGATTCCCTTCTCTCCCGCTCCTCCCGCATTTCCGGGCGGTCCTGCTTGTCCCGGGTTGCCATCAGATCCCGGGTTTCCGGCAGGTCCAGGTGGTCCTTTTGGTCCCGGTTCTCCTGAAACAGTCAGTATCTATACGAAATTCCCAATCTACCAACCTGCCCCTCCTTGTCCTGGCTGTCCGTCGGGTCCCGGTGGTCCAGGGGGTCCTGGAGGTCCCGCAGGTCCAGGTCCAGCTGGTTCCGGATACTTGCTCTCAGCTGCAGGTCCAGGTGGTCCCGGCTGACCTGGTTGACCGTCATTTCCAGGGGCACCGGGAGGTCCGGGGGGACCGGGTGGTCCAGGAGGAACTGCTCCAGCGTAGCCTTCTCCTGCAGGTCCGGGCTGTCCATCGGGCCCGGGGCTTCCGGGGGGACCGGCTGGTCCTGGAGGGCCAGCTGGGCATGGCTGACACGGAGGAGGCGTTGAAGGTTCACAAGGGGCTTGGGGTGGTTTTCCAGGTCCTCCGGGTGCTCCGGGAGCTCCAGGTCTTCCTGGCCGGCCAGGTTTTCCAGGCTTACCAGCTACTCCAGGAGGACCTGGGTTGCAGCCTTGGCCTCCTCCTCCTCCGCCTCCGCCTGCAACACCACCTCCACCTCCTCCAGAAGCATATCCTTCTCCTCCTCCATTGCCTCCGCCTCCTCCCTGACTGTAACTACCTCCTCCACCTCTCTCTCGTCTCGTCGCCCTGGCCGTTCTGTTATGTGTCTCCAAAGCAGCCATTCCAGAAAATATATCTCCCAGTGAGTCCTAAACTCATGTTTCAACTAAAACTCTTTCTTTTTCTTACCGAGCAGTAGGACATTTCTGAGCGAATAGACGCCTTGGCCTGAGTGGCAAAGCCGTAGATCAACGGCAGGGACACTCCGATCGAGACGAGCGCCGCCGCACAGAAAATGGCGGACGCCGCCGCAAGCGTACGGTAGGCCTGGAATACGTAGAAATTGGGAAAAGAAAAGACACTTACTTTTATCCGTATGTCGAGTGCTGACATACTGGGAAAGCGGTGCCAATGGTCTCTCCATACGGGTTATAAAGGGGAGGGCAACGACCGGACGGGGCAGATGGAAACCGAGATAGACACGCTCAGTTTCGAACAAACAAAACAGACCCTGGGGCGTTTTCACTCTATTAACTGGAAAGGTTTAAAGACAAAGGAGCAACACACACACACACACACACACACACACACACACAGAGTCTCTCTCCGGCTTTCTCCCTCTTCTCATCCTCCTCTTCTCATCTTCGCTCACCTCCTCCCATCCCAAACCGTTTGTCGTCCGTCTCCCCTTCCCACATCTTCCCGTGGCCATTAGTGCCTCCATGTCCGATGCTAATGTGATTGTTCTCTCCCGCAGATTGCGTGGCGGGGCAAATGTCGCTGCTGTGGCGATTGGCGCCAGCCGACTGTCGCGACAGGTGGTCGAGGGGGTTGGGCAACGGAGCACTCGACGTAATCCAACAACATCGGGATTACGGTGGCAATCAGGGGATTAGATAGGGAACACTGTAATCGAAGAGAAGAGATACATTCAAGAGATTAATTAGGGACAATGGGTCGAGGAAAACACATAAAAAGACACATATGGAGTAAGAGATGGGAATTTTCCTCGTTACAAAAACCATTGCAGTATTTCATTGGCTAGTGGGATATAAGCATTATAATAAAACCTTATGGAATGAGTTCTTCTTCTTCTGAAATCTTGAAAATCCATAAAATGGAGATTTTATGCTTGCGGGAGTCCTGGACAGAACTGAAACATTTTGGAAATAAATGAACATGCCAGCATCTACAGTTCCGGCCATAAAGATACCAACTTTTGGTTTTTTGAAACTTTAACTACCAATTAAGTTGGAGTATGTGGAACATGGGTAAAGGTGTAAAATGGCAATCATTTTGCATGGTTAAAATAAACTTGTTATATCTTTCGCCAAATTGGAATCCGTCCAAAAACAGCCTAAATGAAGCATTCGTGTGATACGCCTGCGAAAATAGCATGCAAAAAAGACGCGGAGAAAAAGCGGCTTTTCTTGGTGATTTCCGTTTGGTCACGGCTATATATGGGAACTATTAAGGAATTCATAAAATGGATGCCAGTTTTTAACAAATGTGCAAAATGTTCGAAACCCTTCAATTTTTCAACACGTTGCACGAAAAATTTGCTTCCAAAGCACTATAAAGTTAAATTTGCTGAAAAGAGCATGTGAAATAACCTGTTTAAAGTTCCCAATGATCGGAGATGTTTTCGGCCCGTTCCAAGCGAAAATAGGGGGGGGGGAATAGGGAGGGGCCATTTTTGGTCAATTTGGACGCTCATCAACAAAGTGTATCATCGGGTGAGAAAAAAGAGCGAAAAAGAGAGAAAGAGAAAAAATGAGGGAAAACAAGAGAAGGTAGGAAGACAGAAAGAGAGAGAGAGAGAGAGAGAGAGAGAGAGAGAGAGAGGAGAGATAGAGATCAGAAAAACAGAGAAAGGCAGAGAGAAAGAGATAGTGAAAGAAGTGAGTAACGAGAAACGAAGGAAACAAGCCGAAAATCTTGACGAAATTACACTAAAATAAATCACAACCGATTTTCTACCTATGATATGAGTGTGATTGTGATTGTGATATTAAGTTTGTTTGATTTATAAGTAGTCACCTTGAAGCAACAAAAAGATGAATATAAGTAGGCTTATTCACAACAAAGAGCTGACAACCGTTAAGATCATAATGTGATGGCGAAGTTGTTCTAATTCTTCGTCAGTGCATTGAGTATATTCCTAATACTACAGTATGTTTTTGTTGAAAACAGGTTGTTTACGAGCCTGAATGTCTGGTATACGGTAGTTCCCTCCGTGGTCCAATTAGCCGCCTCGGCGCGGAGCCCCTCCCCCCGCGTAATGCAGTGATCGCTGCGAGATCCGTTTACGCTCCGGCGGTAATCTTTTTGTTTCGAATTCATCGTTTGTGATCGAGTACAGTGATGGCTTCAGAATGGATTATGGATACTTCGGTCAGCAGACCCTCGGCGACGGAGTGCCCTTCCATCTCAACGCAGCGGCAAACTTCAACGCAGCCGCAGCCGCTGGCTACGGCAGTGCGGCCGCCGTAGCAGCCAACCCCTCCACTGGACATGTCTATGGAAACTACACTAACCCTTACTTATCTGCAAGCAACAGGTCAGTTAACGTTAACAATAGAACGCCTTCGCTTTTCTCTGAATCGCTTGTTTCTGCTAAAAGCTCAATCCGTAACAGATACGTCGAAAAGCGGCTTTTCAGATCAACGCATTCTTCTTCTTCAACTCAGCCGCAGTACAGACCGGAATCCCTTCAAGCCTTCTTCAATTCCAATCTGCAATACCAGTTGTACCAGAAATCGTCGCTTGATGGCCTCGGGAGGACGGGGTCCGTCATGGCCGGTCTGCCCGGATCTTCCCTTGTTGGTGGGTTTTCTTCCTATGTTCTCTGTTCGTCTCTGTCTCTTACTCATAAACACTCTTGCTAGCACTGTTCCTAACATTTTTCGGAATGTGTACATCTTTTTAATCTATGAATTTTGTTTCTGTAATGCATGCCCAGCCCAACTTCGCCGAGTACAGCAAGGTTTTTATGAACCTAACCGTCTCGAGGAACGAAGAGGATTTTGTCTGGGTTTTATCGTATCAGGTCGACGATTGTTCGAATAGGTTTCTCCTATGTAGGAATTTGGCTCACTTTTGACTAGCTTCACTCGCAAAATGGCCTAACTATGAAATGGCTCCCTTCCAAGGGTTGAAGATTCTAAGTGTCGTCCACACCATCCAATCTCCAACTGGCAACTTTTCGGTGTTGCTCATAATCTGACGAACTTCCATATTCGATAAGGGACCGTTTTTTCCGCAATTCCGAGCTTCCGGAACCATAACGCCTCCGATACGGGAACATCAGTGTGGCCGGGGGCACAGCAGTGTAGTTAAGCATAGAGAAATCTAATCTAACCTAACCCCCCCCCCCCCACAGTTTTCAACGAGATCGTACCGCCAATACATGTCCCATATTTCGAAGAGGTCCCATAAGTACATGTCCCATGAATAAAGAATAATAACTTAATGTCCTTTTTCAATAAGTTTTGCGTCCCGAAGGCACTTTCTGTCCATCTCCCATTTGATCAAATCTTCGGTGGTTGTTTGCTGTATTTGTCTCTTTATTAGGAATTAAAAAAAAACTTAACATGAAGGATTTTAGGTAGATGTCGTCTCTTCAAAAACGAGTAGGTCATAAAGTAGGTCACAATGGCGCCATCTGCAGGTCGCGAGAAATCGCGCCTTTAACGGCTTTAAGAGTGATAGGTCACTGAGAAGGAAATATACAAATGAAGAAAAATTCTAGAACAACCATGCTAGTGAATCACGAGGGGCTAATCATAATAAAAGTAAAACACTTATTTCCCAAATTAAACGAACAATTTATGAAAAATTTACATGCAGACAACATCATGCAATCGCTATAAGTTTGAAATAACAAACGAAAAAGTGATTTATTAGCTAAGCGAAACAAACACTGTAGATAAACCCCCAAAGCGCAAAATTTTTATTCGTATCGTTTGGAATTAAGTGCGATTTTCCTCTTTTTCTCCTGAGAAGGGCTACGAAATGACACAGCAACACTTGTCCTCGTCCTCCTCAACGACGTCGGCCGATCCCTTCTTACAGCTAACCTCGTTTTTCGCAGAATTATCTAAAGAAAAAGGAGATTTTAACCTAAACAGCTGCTACCTTTGATATTGGAGGTCTTGGGGGTTGCGGTAGAGGGAGGGTGGTTGGATTGGGATTCGCTTGGGTGGCGGTTCGAGCGACCGGGGGTTGGCTCAGGCGGAGTTACCTCTTCTTTCTGAAGATGTACGGATCGCGGTATTTCTCTCTCTCTCTCTCTCTCTCTCTCTATCTCTCTATCTTCTCTCTCTCTCTCTCTTCTCTCTCTCTCTCTCTCTCTCTCTCTCTCTCTCTTTCCTGGACCTTTTCTCACCTTAGGCATTGGCTGGACAGGTAGATCTTCTCTCTGAAAATAGGAAATAGGCAGATTGCATAATGTTTTCTAGCTTTTCAAGCCATTATGCCTCTTCTCTCTCTCTCTCTCTCTCTCTCTCTCTCTCTCTCTCTCTCTCTCTCTCTCTCTCTGTGGGTGTGTGTGTATGTGTATGACTCATACAGTATGAGTGAAGGTGTTAGTGAGGGTGTGTGAGTGAGTGAGAGTGTGTACGTGTGTGTTTGTGTGTGGTCTCTCTTTCCTTCTCATCTCTCTCCATATCCTCACCGTAAGCATTGGCTGCACAGGCAATCTCTTCGCAGAAGAACCGCGTCGTCGAGGGTTAATCTGCTTCTTGTCCACCGATGTCATCACTCCCTTCCTCATAGAGAAACTCTTGTCCATTTTCCTCCGCCCGTCAAACGATCTCCTCACATCTATCGATTTGATCCTCCGCCCGTCTTTAGAAACATTCTTCCTCCCATCCGCTGACTTCATTTTCGATTCTCTGAACATCTGAAGTTTTCCATTTTTGTACTCAGACTCACTCAATGTCATCTGAAGTGACATCTTCGTAGCCGTTGATCTTCACAAAGGAGTTGGGACCATCCTCTTTGGCCAGTTCTTCGATGTTCTTTTGATTTTGGAGGAAGTCCATCCACACGACCGAGGAGGGGAGGGGAGTCAGGAAAAATAAAACAGGGCATGGAGATTTGAGCTGCGTGGTTTCTCACTCACGTGTATTTTTCTCAGAATAAGTAGAATCGTGGAATTCTCTCTCTCGCTCTCCCTCCCTCCCCCCACTCTCTCTCTCTCTTTCTCTCGCTCACTCACTCTCTCTCTCTCTCTCTCTTTCCCTCCCTCCCTGTCACGTTTCGTTGAGTCCCCATCTGCACACACACACACACACACACACACACACACACACACACACACACACACACTTTCTCATTAAAACTTTTAGGAGCCCTGTGCGGAAACCCAGCAGAACGACGGAAACAACGCCGCATCCGAACTACTTTCACTTCAGGGCAACTAAAGGTGGATCAATACTGACCAAATGATTTTAAAAAAAAACATTTTTCAGGAGTTGGAAAGGGCTTTCATGGAGACCCACTACCCGGATATCTACACAAGAGAGGACATTGCCATGAGAATCGATTTGACAGAGGCACGGGTTCAGGTTTTGATTTCCCGTTTTTTGGACAGAACTTGAATTTTAGGTGTGGTTCCAGAACAGAAGAGCCAAGTACAGAAAACAGGAAAAACTGAAGAGGAATAAGGAGGAAGGGTCGGAGGAGAAGGGAGAGGGGAAGGAGGGAGCAGAGGAGACGGCGGTGGCGGAGGACAAACCGTTCTGATGGAGGAAACACAAGGGGATGTGCTAATATGAATAAATGATAGCCATATTAACTTGAAACACAAGCCTAAATTGTTCAGTTTTCAGACAGAGGTCGCTAAAACTGAACATAATTGTTCTCAAAGGTACCCAACCTATGGGATTGAATTCAATTCAGAGTACGCCTATAAATATTAAAAGGTGTGTCACCAAAAGTCGACCTTCTCAGGATTCTTACGTATACTTTGCCAAAATTAGCCCTCTCGAAATCATTTCGAAAAACGCATATACTCTGCCAAAAACCTATTCATATTGCTGATATTTGACTCCTTACAGTTTTCCCGCGAAACTTTAGAACTGCAATTAGTATGCCCAAGCATTTGGCCTGAGTATCCTATATTGCACGCTTTACTCTAGGACATAGGCCCTTCGAATTGATTTGGTATGTAGTACCTAACTGGGCTTTACTGCAAATCGCCAAACTGATCATGAGGTGAGCGACGTCGTGGTTTGTTCCTTTTTGTGGTTTTAGGTGCTGTGAATCCAGTGCGAATTGACGCCCGTCAGGATCGCAACTTACGACGGGGTTTTCACGAGCTTTCAAATGTTTCTGGGGTAATATCCAAAAAAAATCATTTGGTTGGTGATTTCATGCACGCTAAAAGCCACCTATCAGTGTTGAATTTCTGCTTCGAATCAACGCATCTATCCCTAAAAATGTTATAAATCAAATGAGTTTTTCGCTACTTTCATTTCACTCCTGACGACCTCCTGTGGACGACGACGGCGTCTGCCTCTACATCAACAGCAGATCATCAATCGTGAGAGTGTACCTAAATTTGCTCCAATTTACGAAAAGCCCGGACCACATGGATCGTGTAATTTGGAATTTGGACACACTTACACCTACGGTTTCTTCTCGAGGGCTGTTCCCTGAACCGCCAGAATTAATCACAGTTGATGACTTCGATCCCACGACGTTGATATGATTGATCCAAGTCTCCATTGATTCGGCTTCACGTGCCTCCTGGCCAAGTTGCTGGTACAGCTCTGCTTAGGGGACGCAGCTTCTTCGAAGGTTCACGGGACGATTGGAGAGAATAGGCGACTTCTGTAATCCTTTTGGTTGGAGCTACATCCTCACGGGGCTCTATTCCGGCTGGGGCCTGGCAATCCAGGTCCCGTTGGAAGAGCGGGGCCTGGAGAGAGAGACCGAAGGCACGGCCGCGCAAGACACAAGAAATTCTTTTTCTTTTCTTTCCCTTTACACACTGGCGATTCTGCAAAGTATTCCTAACCAGAGATTCCGAGGTTTCCCTAGAAACTTTCTAGACTCATGGTCATTGATAGAAAATTGTTAAAGCCCGTAAGAGTAAACGTTCGTAACCGTGTCTTTCTCTACCAGCTTCTCTCCCTTGAAATTCCACTCCAAGCCAAGAGTTTCAACGCTTCTTTGCACTTTTGTTCCCAAGTGTCCCCCATACTTGTTCTTTTCAGTGTTGCGTGGGTTAGACAGAAACACCTGCTGCCAATCAGTGATATTGAGTCCGACCAGGAAGTCACGGCTATATCTTTGCTTCTTCCCTGAATAACACATGAACCTCTTTTTCTGGAGACTTCTTCTGGATACACGCAATAGTCATCATTCATAGGAGAACACCTCTGAACACTTAGAGTACAACCACGTTTTGAAACCGTCGTCTGAAGTTCACTGGAGCGAATATTTCAACCGAAAGGCTTTACCAGACTAACCCTTTCCGCCAATTTCAAGGCAGATTGAACTGAGACATGTGTTGTCCCCAATGGCGTTCCGAAAAGAGCAATAAATACACAATGAGAATACGGCTTGCTTCGTTTTCGACCTCTCAGATGTTCGATCTCTTCGGCGAAGATCTGGAAATGCCATCTTTTGATTAGAATGGCCACAATGGGATAATGGCTGTGTCATATGTCCTTTAAGGACTACGGAAGTTGCACGTAAAGGCTTAGAAATCGGTCTCCGATCAAACAGAAGTACCTGTTTTTTTTTGGTTTTTGCTTTTCGAGAACTTAGGCGCACACAAGGCAAACACCTAATTATTTATGAGACCGTCATTTGAGGCATCAGACACTATGAAAATATACTTTCAACATCAAACCGAATGTACGGATAAGTAAATCTGATGGTAAAACACATAGGCTAAATTCCATCCGCACCATTCAATCATATCCATTAGGGTTGATGAGTGTGGCTTTTCATATTTTCTGAGACAGTTGATTGAGTTGTTCCCGATTTTTAGTAAATGTATTTAATAGTCCATTTCTAGTAAACGGTCACTCCTGGCTCTTTGACAAACGGTTTCCTGACTTGAAGGTGTGAAACTCCCAGAGTCAGTTAGAGGGCGGCATATTTAAGCAAATCAGAAATGTACACACACACACACACACACACACACACACACACTTCGAAGCAGAGCATTTCTGCTGATTTTCTTGATTTTTTTAAATGAAAATCACCTCTATGAATCGAAACTGTCACCGTCTGTTTGTGAAACGAATTCAGACATCGACAAAAATTGTTTTCTTATCGTGGCCGCTGAAGGGAGGTGGAAGGAGCAACAGAAGAGACATACTGGCGTTATATTTTAACAGTGCCCGCCAATCCTAATTTGGCGATACTTGGAACTAAGATTATTTTGATGTATATATTCAAGTTATACATCAAAATTGTGCTTGGCCTTTTTTGGCCGAAGCAGTATGAAGTAGAGTAAGTTAGTGTGAGCTTCGTCTTCCGTTCAGGGTAGAATTGTCAGACAATCCAGTTGAAATCCTTCTAAAAATAATTGAAACGAGTGTTTGTTCATTCAGTTTCCGGCTATTAATTGAGATGATTTCAAGAAACAGTATTAACTTAAGCATAGCAATTTCATCTCGGTGAGCGCCAGTGTGGCCTTTACTCAAATTTGGACTTTTAATTATGAAGCTGTTATGGAACTGGCTAAATTTGAATTTGGAAAATTGCAAACATGGACGTTTTAGAATTATTTAGCATATTTACCAATCTACGTTCTTCTCATATTCTTTCCCTTCACAAGCCATTATCCTCATAGCCATGTTTGCAAAATCCCGATTTTTGAATGCCGTTGTTCTATATAAACCATATTCAAATGTGGAACGTTTCTAAAAAGGCAAATTTAACTATGTCGCAATACTTAAATGATACAGTTTATATACGTCCACGCGTTGTAAGTGTCCGTGTTTGAAAAAAAACTTTTTCTAAAGCGCCGCTGTTCCCTTTCTAAAACACGTCAACCCTCCCTAGACAAGACTTAAGTTAAGAATGCAAGAACCAGCTTTTTGACATCTGTCTCAACCCCATTATCTTTTCCATTTCCCACAAAGACTAGTCCCCCTTCCCCCAGCCGTAGGCTTGTCTGGTCTCGACTGTGCAACAGGTTCATTGATTGATACATAGATGTCTGTGTGCTCTCAGTCGAGGTGGTGCCATTGGGCCACCTGTTTTCCCGGATTGTCCATCACCTCCGCCACATGCGGATCCTCCATGTTCAGCAGCGCCCTTCCGATCACGTCGTTTCGGTTCGACCGGTCGTGGTTGATCACCTGAATCATTGCATTATCAACTGCGTATTTCCCTCTTCCATCAACCCCCTTTCCTCTCATTCATGCATGTTTCGCTGAAACATCGGCGTATACCACGTTTCCTGGCAACGGCTGACGTCTGCAGTAACAACACCCATGGCAACGCTCTTCTGTCATTCGATCCTCTCACCTGAAGGTCGATGACGGAGTGGTCCAAACGGTCATCTGCCAGTTCGAAGACAAACGACTCGTTGTAAACAGGGTTCAGGGTGTTTCGTCTGACGTGCGTCTTCTTCTTCACAATGCGCTCTCCGCTCTCCTTGCGTAGATACAACTTTACGTAAGGGTCTGCGGTGCCCTTGTCGTTCTTGCTCAGTCCGCGAGACTTCAGTACCACCACTGTTAGGTTGTTGAATGCTGCCTGAAGAACTGAGTTAATGAGACTAAGAAAAGAGAGGTACCTGATAGGTGAGGGAAAGAAGGAGTTCTCCCCGGGCAGCGACGCAGTTGGAAGCGCGGGGCTGCAGAGGGAGTTCAACACGCATTTCAGGGTGGAGAAGGAGTTCTCCGTCGGCCAGACGGTAGACACACTCGCCCACGACAGTATCACGGCTGTAGCGATCGAAGGCGACGACCTGGCACATTGGGTTAAGAGAGAGGCAGAAAGGATTCCAACGAACCTGCAGATGAAGTGTGCTCATAGAGATCTGTTCGTTTGTAACTCCGTACATTGTGAACTGCTCGTCGTATTGAGGACTTGTCGTAGCACGAACAATACGTGTTTTCACTCGGTGTTCTCGTTCTGAAGCATGATGCTAAGATAAAGAGGGGTACACACGCACTCCCACACATACGCACACACACACACACACACACACACACACACACACACACCACCAACTCAAACACACACACGTACACGCACGCACGCACGCACACATGCACAGATGTATACACGCATCACGCATACACGCACACGCACACGAACACGCACACACACTCATACATACACACATACACACACTTATACTCACACCACACACCCAAACACTTTCTCTTTTCTTACCTGGTAGAAGCTGAAGTTTTACGTATGGGTCCAGCAGACACTGTCCATCCCGAGAAACGACCAATTCACACAGCTGCCTGCAGCCTGACACATTGATCTGAACAGGCCATATTCTCCCCCTTTCCACCTGTGTTTGTACCTGAAGTGCAAGAGAGACAGGATCATAGCTGAGGGAGAATGAAATGAATCCCCTCTTTGCTGGCAACTCGGAAGGAGATAGTTTTCTGGTGCGATCTTCGAGCAGCGACTGGAAGGGAACAACTGGACTGGGGTTGGAACTGGAATCAGTGGAGAGAGGACTCTGTAGAGGAGAGGGGCTCTGCTTTAGACCGCAGGGACCCGTGGGAAAACCGTTCCTGACGGCGACCACCTGAAGTAACTGAAGGTGAGGAAGGGGGTGGGGGAGTACCTGTTTGGGAGGGAGAAGGAGGCTTGGGTACTGTCTTCGTTTTCGAATTGCCAACATGGCTGCCGCAGCGACCAATACGATCAGCCCTGCGGCGCCCACGAGGCCCACCACCAGCCATTCTGAAAACAGTTTATTTACGAGAAATTAACTATTTAATATTCTTTTTTGTCTTTTTGATCATCTTAAGATCTATTACCGTATTTTGCGCGGGCACGCAGATAACGGCCCGTCGCGGCGGGACCCAATGCCACCCATCGCCCTTTCGTTGCGGGACCCAATGCCAACAAAGTTTTATAGCGACATCTTCCGTGAATCAAGATGTCTACAGTAAGCCGTTATAATCGCCTGAAGGCATTTGAGGAGATTATCCTTTTGTTTAAATGCTAATGTTTTGGATGAAAGGTTTCGGATTGTCATGTGAGAAATGACTCGACAATTTTGTTTACTCACATGACAAGGCAATGAAAGTGACGTAAACAGCGTTGGGAAAAGAGAAATGGAGAAACAAACAAAAAAGTTTTATGTTACTTCGACGGCAATGTCGTATAATTTCTGGTTTGTTTTCTATTATTGGGTGTTATATTGATGTTCTCAATGCCCTTTATGTTTAGAAGAAAGATGTACTTTTTGACGTAAATACTTAATTGAGGAAAGTCATTAGTGGAGAAAGACCAATAAGATAGACTGACTTAATAAAAGATTTTCCTTGTGTGTGTGTGTGTGTGTGTGTGTGTGTGTGTGTGTGTGTGTGTGTGTGCGTGTGTGTGTGTGTGTGTGTGCGTAAATCATTTTATTGCATGACGCAATTTGCATTCTCAATCCAAAACGTCCCTGCTGGTCCCTTTAAGGTCCAGTGGTCATGTTCTAAATTTGTCCCTCGGTGTCCGCCCTCGACGTTTCCACGCTTCCGTATTCGATCACCCTTCAATTTGTACTTCTACCGTATACCCAATGCTCCCATTTGTAGTCCGAATTTCTCCTTCGTCAGAAGACTGTTCTTTGGTCAGAATGCTTTCATAAATCCTTGTCTGAGACGGAAAACATAGCAAAGGGGTCGGACAAACACACGTCGGCCGAGTTAGGGGGCGAAATCCGCTGTTACGCAATGAAGCGTCTGAGAATTTCGAGAAAATAGATGAACGAAAATTTTGAAAAGTTTTTGTTTTTAGGCAACTTTGTAAAATAGAAGGTAGGCTTTTGACCATCTTGGAAGGATTCGATCGTCATCTAAGGTTTTTTGGGAGTGGCCCAGTTCATATTTACCGACAGAAAGGCCCAATTGCATCTCAATTGGACCAATTTGAAGGGAGTTTTGGTATTTTAGGTCATCGTGCCAGTGTTTCGCTGTGGAATTCTAAAGTGCGAAAGATGGGCCCCAAAAATAATATTTTAATGCAAAGGGGGCATGTCTCAAAAGTCATTTGGCGTGCCCACCCTTAAATTTTGGGGGCTGAAATGAGGTAGCCCCCATAACTTTGTGCACTCATGCCTCCTTATGAGATATCTCTTTGAGTAGAAGAATGAATCATTTAGTCTTCCTTTCTTCTTATGAAATATTTCCTCCTGATACGGCTGAACTCCTCTTTTTGCGTATTCCTTAATCTATGAGCGAATGTGCCCTCTGCCTAATTGAGACCAAAGTGCGCCTGCCTCCGCCTCTTTCCCTCCCCTCTCTTCCACTCCGCTTCCAGAGCCAATTCCGGCCGCTTCCGCCACGATTTATGGCCACGAGAAAAAGGGTATAAATAGCTGCGCCCTTCTCAGCGGATTTCAACATTTCTGTTTACTTCGGCCGTATTACTGCCGCTGTTTCTAATCCACTTGCCGAGTTTTTCTCCGCATGGGAAAAACACTGGCAAAATGCGATTTGTCGGCCGAGGGGAATGCAATTTGGACGGGGGACGGCACTTTTCAGTGTTCGACGATCGGTTCGGAGGAATTAATCGAGAGCACGGGAAAATAAGGACTCAGGAGGGGATCCGGTTACAGGAAGGGAATCGGGAAGGGGAAAACTCCGCAGTTGAAGAAAAACCGGGAAATAGAAAATACACAGAAAAGTTGAGTGCTTCACAAAATAAGGCAAGAGCTTCGAAATCAAGGGCCGACTGGAATTGGCTCGGGTCTGGCAAGTGAAAAAGAGAACAAGGGTAGTGAATTCCATTCAGAAAACGGGATTTCGAGATCGATCTTTGGTCGTATATGGAATTTCGCCAAAATCCCGCTCATTTTCCTGCACTTGGACAAAGAGTCCCGCAAACGAAAGCGTTGTTGATTGGCTGAAAACCGCGTATTCAGCACATTCGAGAGTTTTGGCACATTGTCTGAAAACTGGCCATCCGCAAAATCTGCGGATGGACTTGTAAAAACCACTCAGTTCCTTTAAGAAGGGAAAGGCCAGGAAGGGACCACAGTTAAAAGACTGTTTTTAGGGGAAACTGTCAAATAAGTATGACAGACAAATTTTGGCACGAATCATTAGCAGAGTATCCCGAAGCGTGGTAAAATTTGCATGGAAGGTCTACAGTATCCCAGTCCTTTAACCTGTGTCCTTCTTTTGGCATCGGAGCAGGTTTGAATGGCCGCCGTGACTGGATAGACGGGCCGAAACGAGCCGGGTCGGTTAGCCACGGGCCGGGCTGGTCAAATTGTTTGGTAGAACAGAACCCCGTGGATTGGGAACTCACAGAGGATAGGGGTCGGTCCTTTTGGTCAAGTGGTTTGCGCCTAAAGCTGCCAATCAAAAGCTCGCCGGTTCGGGTCCACACCTGAGCAGTAATTTTGGAGGGCAGAAAAGAGCACTTTAAAGTGCAAAGTTTTGGATGCCCCCACTACTTTCATAATGATGACATTAAAAATTGAGTCACCGGGGAAAATGTAAGTCCAAGAAATTAAAAGTTTAATTACAGGGAAAAGTGCCATGTCCTTTTCTCAGAATTTCCCAATTGAAGCTACAAAACAATTGGAGTGCCCTTTGCGGCTCGTGATGTTCCGAAAGGTCAAACAGCAATTATAAATGTCAACCGGAGACAATTTGATTGACTCAGCAGATTAATCCCAGTAATCAAGTGTCTGCTGGCAAAAAAAGATTCTTTAACGGCCAAAAAAGGCTCTTTTCACCAGAATATTCTGAAAATACATGAAAATGGTTTTAAAAATTTGATTTGTCATTCACAGAATGTCGGAAAATGCGTGACTTCTATGCAATCTCAGAATCGGGCTTATCTTTTATCTGGATCATCCTGAATAATGGTTTCAGCACGTTTTTCTCCTTTCCTGGCAATTATCGATTGATAAAAGTCGCGTATCCCGCTTCGTTCTATTATTCTTTGCATATAATTGCCATATTTGGTCTCGAGCGGAAGGGCGACAACAACATGCTTTTTGTATTCGCCGGATGCGCATAGTAATGAGCGCCGGCTGCGTTTTCCAGCTGGCGCGCGCCCAACCTTGTGGGTGATCGATATCGATTGATTGCGATTGGCGCGTGGCGTTGAAAATGCTTACCGTGGCCGGGTGGCTGATGGGAGGCCCCCGAGATAACGCTGGGCATGAAGTAGAAAAGAGAAGAAAGACTGCCCCAGGGGGAGGATCGATACGCAACGCGGCCGCCGACGCGCCCGGGGACAGCCAATCGGAATTAGGGCCGCTCGCACTCCTCTGGAGAGGGAAAACAGCTGTGACGTCAGGGAATGCGAACGGATTCAGGAGGTGTCGATTGCGGATTTGGGAATGGGAGAGAGAAAGAGGGAGGGAGGGAGAGAGAGGGAACAAAGAGATAGAGTGAGAGAGAGAGATTGAGAGAGAGGGAGAGAATGGGAGAGAGAGATAGAGAGAGAGGGAGAGAGAGAGAGAGGGAGAGACAAGGTGAGAGAGTAGGAAACTGAGAGTAAGAGAGAGAGAGAGAGACGGAGACAGAGAGATTGAGAGAAATTGAGAGAGATTGAGAGAGAGAGAGAGAGAGAGAGAGAGAGAGAGAGAGAGAGAAGGTGAGAGACTAGGAAACTGAGAGTAAGAGACAGACGGAGACAGAGAGATTAAGAGAGAGAGAGAGAGAGCGCGCAAGAAGAGGAAACATAACACCAAGGAGAGGCTGATTCAGTTTTTTGAACCTACTCTTAGACTGGGGAGGAGACGTAGAACACTTTTGCTCTCTCTCTCTCTCTCTCTCTCTCTCTCTCTCTCTCTCTTTATCTCTTGTTAATCGAGAGATATCAGAATGGCGCCCAATTAGCCTTAACTTCGTGACATCTTGGTTCATTTCGCTCTGAAAAGATAACATGTATGCTTCAAAATAAAGAAAAAGAGGTCAACTCAAAACTCTTTCGTTTAGTATGCGACGATCGAAAGCAAAGCATAACTTTGCTTTTTTCCAATGTTATCAGAGGTTTCTAGCGGCTGTGCTTCAGATGCATCGCTTTTCTTAATCGCTTTTCTTCCCTCTGTCCACTAAAACAAACACTACCTCGTTTACGTTAGTCATTATTTTTTATTTTTGGTTATACATTGTTTACTCTTTTTTAAACATGGACACCTTCAATAATAAGAGCATCTCCTTCGCCTCCGTTCCTTTGTTTGTCCAAGATGTGATTATGGAAAAGGTAAAAATATTTCATTTTAACTGATAATATCTTAAAATTTCAGTTTAAATACAAGCAATTCGCAGTGTTTGAATGTACATGTCAACTGGCGGCAGCTGTTTGTTTTAGGAATCAACGCCTACGATTCCCCATTGATGCAGATCAAATTGTGATTTTGGTAAGTTTTTGAAATTAATTAATTTTTTGTATGTATTATTATTAATATTACTATTGTATAGAATAATAATATTAATGTGGTTATTACATATTTTAGAATGGTCATCTTTGTATTAACCATGGCGGGATCCCTTTCGAAGCGTGTGAGAAAGTTATTTTTAAAGCTGCTCAAATTTTCGTAAATGTGGGTTTTCAGAATTTCTCTTTCATATCTCTCTCTAAAGATCAGATTTTCAGGACACACCCTTCGACGAGAAAACTTGCAATTTTCTCTTGAGTTTGGGAGACATAAAAACATTGGCGTGTAATTTTCCAGAAATCGAAGATTCTCATACTGCCGATTTTTTCAAGGTAAAACACAAAAAGTTTTTCAAAATTTTCGCTATTTCAGAAAGCCAAAATCCAGTGTCTGAAAATGACAACCTTGAATCTCGATAACTGGCTCGGACTGCAGTTCCCTTATGATAGCAGCAACATTGAACAGGTAAAACTTTTTAAAAAAAAGTAATTACAAACTTATATTTGCTAATTAACAAATTGAATTGTCAGATTGAAGTGGACGACTGTCTCCCTCTCTCGCTCGACGTCATTTTCTCCCTCAGGGCTCGTCGCAGTGTCTCTTTTTCCTCCGTCTGGTTCTCAACTACAAAAATCTTTCTATACATACAGGTTTTTCAATTTGAAAATATGTAAATCAGGCTCGTTGCAGAAAATGATGACAACAACGGAAAAGTTCGATCTGACTCTTAAAAATTACATTCCGGACTTGGACGATATCGGAGAATTTTATGATTTCATCCATAACAATGGCACCGTGGTCGGATCGAATCAATGGCGTTTTTGGAAGAAAAGTGACGATGACAAACCGTTTATGGAAATAGAAATGAACCGAGAGGCTATTAAATTCAAGATATTCTAAAGAGAAGTGGAAAAACGCTGTTAAGTATTTGTTTTGAAGTAATTTATATGCCCGAAAAAGTGTTTCGTGTGATATTGCTGTGAAGTGTTTGCAAAAACATCGTTTGATTTTGCGCCTTCTCTCTCTCTCTCTCTCTCTCTCTCTCTCTCTCTCTCTCTCTCGCTTTTTTTTGCCTTTCTCTATAATGTTAATAGACACCCTTTGCTTTGCTGGAAATTAGCGAATCGATGTTTACCATAATCTTAGCATATCTATTCTGATTCCATAAGTTAATAGCATGTTCTCTAGCCTCTCCTTATTCTCCCACTCTCTCGTCATTCGCATATGCGCAATTCTGCATCTCTTTTCCCATATAACCCCTTCTCTCGAAGTTCTACGATCATCCAATCGCCATGGCTCAGTCGGTTCCTCCCGGTGACATCACCACCCAGCCCGGATCCAAGATCGTCTTCAACGCGCCATATGATGACAAGCACACGAGGACGTCTACGAAGCCGCCCTTCCCTCTTGGATCCAGGGGAAGCTGCACGACTACGATGCTGCCCCTGCCCTAGGTCCAGGGTGGGGATGGGAGACAACTACGGAACTGACCTCCCCCCTAGCATCCAGGGGGGAGTTGCACAACTTCGATGTCGACTCCAGGCAGTTGCTGACCCTCCCCTCGAATCCAGGGGAGGCTGCACAAAAAGAAGTATCTACGTTGTTGTGTGTGTTTTTTGTGTGTGATCCTGATAAATCGGACGGTGGTCAGGCTTAACCTCCCCCACTCGCTATGGAACAGTGAAACCGGAAAAGGGTGTAAAACCCAACAATTTTTAATACTCTTGGTTTATCATGCTTATGTGGTTTTTTGCGTTTGTATCTGAATTAGACCATGTTTATGACGGGCGGCCTTCTGTGGGTTTTGCCTACCGTCATAGACATGGTCCTTATTTTGCGTTAATTGAAGTTTTTTTTCTTGGTAATTGTGTTTTCGTATCTTGATTGATAAGTCGCGGGTCTGGAGCCTCTAGGGAAAACCCCGGCGGAAGTCGGGGTATGGCCTTTTTCGTAGCCGGACCCACATGCGGCTAGGCCCCCAGCTGAACACCCATTCCCAAACCCTCCCGCGCGCCCCTTGCCCCCCGCTGGCCCCAACGGTCATAACGCCGCGCAAGGTTTCGTGTCGTCTGAAGCCTGTCTCAACCTGTTTCTTCAGATCATCAACGCGTCGGCCCGTCGCATCGGCTGGGCCATCAAGACGACGAACATGAAGCGTCTGGGAGTGGACCCCGGCTGCGGAGTGCTGGACCCCAAGGAGGCCATCCTCATGGCCGTCTCCTGCGACGCCTTCGCCTTCGGCCAGGAGGACACCAACAACGACCGCATCACCGTCGAGTGGACCAACACGCCCGACGGCGCTGCCAAGCAGTTCAGGAGGGAGTGGTTCCAGGGAGACGGAATGGTGCGCAGGAAGAACCTCCCCATCGAGTACAACCCCTAGATGCAAGCAAATGAAGTGTTTTATAGAAATTCCTCTTTATTTGTAATATGTATATTCGTGCTCTTTAATTTACGGCACCTTGTTTCGTTGTCACTCTGTCCTTTTGTCCTCTGTCTGGATCAATGGCCTCCTTACTATCAACGTCTGCCGCAAATCCAGTCAGTCCGTGAGAAACTCTGCTATTCCGCATGCAAATCGAATAAGATTGCGTGGGTTTGTAAACATCGTAAACAATAAATTCAATTTACTCTTTATAAATTGAAAGCGGCGGCAGGGAAGTATCCATAGCCAAAACAGTGAAAACATGAAGCGTGGGAGTATATTCGTGAGTTTGGCGATCTTTTCGAGACCCACCTGTTGAAAGCAGATTATCGCAAATAGAATCGTTTAATTCTCAATAAACAATCACTTACGCGACTGTCCTCTCAACTTATGAGCTGAACAACTGAAACAGTCTGGCACAATTGACGCTAATTTCCAAAGCACTTGTGTTTTTGTAGACATCGAGCATGAAATTATTCTTTGCCCTCTCTGAAATCAAGGCTTAACATAAATCCCCCTAGTTTTAACTTGATTATAACTCTTTTCTATCCTGAGTTCAATTTCCACCTGCGTTTTCCTGAATAGCGGATTATGGACACCTGAGTTAGTCATCATTGTGTACAAGGTTCAGGTAGACGTCACACGGCTAATGACATTCAGATGATCAGATGACTATGATTGACCCTTTTTTTCATTCGGCACGGAGGCTTTGCAGAAGATTACAAGGGCTGCAAATGGATGATTATTAAAGAGAGAGAGAGACAGAGAGACAGAGAGTCCTTTGGCACCAAAGCTCACTCAATCTGTCGTCGGTTGGTCTCTGCCTCTTGTTCTCTGCTGTCTTTCATTATTGCCTTGTTTTCGTCTCCCGAAATAGCCGTCTCATTGCCGCTGAGGCTTGTCCAAGCGGAACTCCTTGTTCCCCAATCACCAGTTCTGCAGTTCCTCAGTCGGCGATTATGCTCGTTTGATGAATGACTGAGTCGAAAGGACATCAGCCGGCACGTTCCGGAAATGAAGGCATTGGCTCGTTTACGTGGAGGACGTTGTCCTTTCCCTGTGGAATACGGCGGAGGGATGTTCTTCGAACGAAGGTTCGAGTGTAAACAAAAGGTTCACTCGACAGAGATTGGAATCCGAATGAGATTGAGAACAACAAGGAGGCAGATGACCATGGACACAAGTACTTTTCTTGGGGAATGGGGGTTTTAACCGCGAACGGGAAAACTTCAAAGTTCATCCCATGCGGGAAAAAAACAGCTGAGATACAGGTAAAAAATCTCGGGCAGGCCAGACCCGCGCCCCACTAGATCAAAATTTCTAAAAGTTGACAGGAAATTTTTCACCATTTAAAGGGACCGTAAGGGGCCTTTTCGAATTGGAAATGGATAGTATGCAGATCAAGTCATTTCAATTGAAATCATATTTCTCGAACACCGCTCCAGACAACGGCCGTGCGCAAAATGCTTGCCAAGTCTTCATTAGCATGCGATTTGAAAAGGCCCCTGACGATCCCTTTAAATACAGTAAGTGCGTCTATATCACAACAACTAAGGCAAAAAATTTTGTCGGGGGGGGGGGGGGGATCAAACTGGGGTAACTTCGGATTGATACTCTTAGCCTCTCGGTCATGAAAAAAGTGAAAAATTTTGTTTTTGTTAGTTTAAATTCTACTTAAAATATTTTTGCAATGTTAGAACTATGTTTTGCAACAAAATAACATAAAAATAATGACTTTGAAAAGAGTTACATTTAATTAAAATTTTCAAAAAAAAATACTCGGGTCGGCCCCTTTCTCAAATTTTCTCGGCCCGGGCCGGCCCACACAGAGAAAATTGTTTTCACGAGAAGGGCCGACCCGCGGGCTGGGTTGAGAAAAAAGAAAGAAAAAAGGCCAGATTTGTAAACGTGCCAAATTAAAATTTCTTGCAATCGCTATTTTAGCTTACGTTAAAATTTTAAAACCCCTCAAACCCTTTTATAATACTTCAATCACACATTTAAACTAATTCTAATTCTAACCATAAGTTAGCAAAAATACAGCGTACCGAGGCGGTGACAGATTGACTCAGGGATAGAGGGTATGGCCGAGAAATCAAGTTTGTAAAAGCCAAAATTTATTATAACAACAATCAGATCAACTTAACAAGATACCCATAACAATGAGATCTAATACCCACAAACGGGCTACTCACAAGTCTGATAAAAACGAGAAGGAAGAAAATTTCAGTCATCCGAACCGATACTGGCGCGAGGGACAATTCTCCTCCTCGCCTTGCGGATGTCCTCCAGTCCAACCGAGCCTTTCTCCTCACTCCACTTCTCCATCATCTCCTTGATTACCCCGATCTTGCCCATGAAGACCGCCTTGTGCTGAGGCCTCGTGGCGTTCTTGAGATCCAATTGCTGAAAAGAATCTTATGTTAATCAGCGGATTAACCAACCGCCTCTTTCAGCGCATCGGCCAGTTCGTTTCCTACAGCCAATTCGGATTCGAACTTGCTAGGGGATTTCGACTTGGCTTCCTTCAGTCCCTGTTCGTACTCGTTCATGGCAACCGCTTCCATTGACGAAACGTCACCGGTGTTGAGGTTCTCCATAACTGCGGCAAGAAAAAATATGAAAGAACGGAGTGAGTTACCTTTGGCACTAGACTCCTCGTCATCGGAGAGGGTCTCCCAATCGTCGGAATCCTCGACTTCTTTATCCGCTTGCGGCGGAGTCGTGCTCACACTCTTGGGAGTCGCTCCCACCGCTCCAATGCTACTGTTATCGGGGACCTTGTCAATGACTGTGAATAAAAGGTATTTGAAAACCAAGATAGACAGATTACCGTCGAAGACCCTGAGAATCATCCTCTTCTTGGCAGGGACCGGTTCGGTTTCAATGTAGTAAGGCAGGAAGGGCTCTTCCTCTTCCTCCGCCTTCTTTTGGAACGCGGAGCGCGGGTTGGCCTTCTGGAGTCTGAATGAATTCAATTTAAATGAACCCTTCATAATATCCGGGGATCTCAAATGACGGGCCGGCCCGCCGGACCGGGCCGAGGGATTTTTTTGGGACGGCCCGACCCGGGTATGAAAAAGTAAATTTTAATTTTTGTATAAATCGGTACAATAATTTTTTTTAACTGTTTTCAATTACTTAATAATGTGTGTTACTAACATATAAGTCAACCAGTCGGGTACGCGCGCACCCTCGTGGCTTGCGGCCTGCGGCCGCAACAACACGCGGCCTTCGGTAGCTCAATTAGGCGGCCTGCGGCCGCATTGAACACGCGGTCTTCGACCGCTCAGTTAGGCGGCCTGCGGCCGCAAAGATTTGTGGCCTACGGCCACTCATTGCTCGGCCTTGCAAATCACGTAAGGCACGTGAAAGTCAGCCTACGGCCGATCACACCCTCGCACTCGGTGCAAATGTACGTAGGGTTCCGCTGATAGACTACACCACGCACGGGAATAGAATATGAGAGTGCACTCGACCCTTCAGCCGAAACCGGCGGAACGCGGTCGCGACACGCACCGCTGTACTATAGGTCCCGCAAGGAAAGCCCTGAGTATCAACGCAGGTGCCGTTTTGGTTTTTTAGTTTTTGAAAAATTCGACATTCCCGCCACGTTTTACCGATATTTTTGCTGATTTTCAGGGCTTTCGCTCCGAGACCCAGATTGACACGCACTTGTGTCGCAAGAACAGTTCGCCGTTTCCGCGTAGGGGGGCGAGTGCACTCATTCCTTTCAAAAGAATCGCCGTGCAACACGATAGGGTTTGTTATATAAGGATATTAGTCGTACAAAAAATAATGTTACGGACCGGGATCGAACCCTGGTCGTGTGGGTGGCAATCTGACTGGGTGGTCCAAGGAAAACGGGCCGAACGGGCCGACCAAAATTTTCCAACTGGCCCGGCCCGTGAGAACCTCGATAATACCAACCTTCGTGCTTCCTCTGCCACCAGTGCTTGTTATGAATGTCTAGAAGAACCAGTCTGATGCATTCCCCGTAGGGGAAATACTCGCGGGGAAGGGAGAACAGCTGGCAGCCGTTGCTCGCCTTCCACCACTCTTCCTGCTCTTCCTTGTCGATCAACCCGTCGTAGAGGTAGCCTTCGATGTTGGTGGTGTACTTGGTAGCCTCTTCCCTCATGACTTTCATCTGCTCCCTATCCACAGCGAAGATGATGTACGAATGTACCCTGTATCCTTGCTAAAATAAAAATGATTGGAGAAAAGGCATATAGTTACCGCTTCGAAAGGCTTGTCGCCGACGACGTAGACGTAGGAGACGTTCTTGACCTTGGGTTTGAAGAGAGTACCCAGCGACTTGGGCAAGAGGTACTCCCTGCAGCTGTCCTTGCGTTCTCCGATGCGTATTACGGTAAGCGCTAGCGACATCTGAATTGGAATCAAATGTAACATATGAAACACGCGAGTGGGTAGATACTCAGGGTTTAAGCCAAGAACTGAATTCATTTTCCATCTTCCATAAAACCGGGCGGCCTCTGAGAACCCCCTGGTTAGGAGTCAAGGGTGGCTACGGGTCGGGCCGGCCCTCTCCCAAAAAAGTCACGGGCCGGCCCGCGGCCAAAATCTCTAAAAGTCAACAAAAAAGTTTTTCACCAACAATGAGCTAGAAATTGCGTCTCTATCGTACTTAATGTATAAAACAACTAAGGCAAAAAAGTTTTGTCAGCGGGGGATCGAACTGGGGCAACTTCGGATTACCAGTCCGACTTTTTAGCCACTCGGCCATGAAAAACATACAAAATTTATATAGGGTAGTTCGAATCCTCCTTTAAGCAGTATGTTTTACCAAATTAGTACTGTGTTTTGCAACAAAAAGAACTGAAAGATATTGGCTTCGAAAATAGTTACATTTAAAGAGATTTTCAAAAATACTCGGGCCGGCCCGCTGATCAGCCACCCTTGGTAGGAGTGAACCAGTCGACCTATTTATTTACGGCAATGCTCGATCCAAAAAAAGTACGATGGATCCATAAAAAGAACGACAAAACAAGACACTACAGACTTGGTGTCAGAAACTTCATTAGATGGAACATTGAATGTGCATTTTACATTGAGGGGTCATAAAATTAAGCTTGTTACACGCGAGATCTACACATAGATAGGGAATGCTGCATGTACAGAGTGGGGTTTTCATCCGAAGTGCTTCATGGCCTCCTGGAGACGCTTCCTTGCATCCAGCACGCGTCTCTCCTGCGCCGAAATGTCCTCTCCCGTCACTGAGACTTTCTGAAACCCCCTCTTCAATTTAAAGGATTCATGGGATAGCTTACCGAGACCATGGGTTGATTGGGGTCGCAGCTGGCGAGGAAGTTCTTCTTGAGCTGTTCCTGATTGGCAGTCTGGCCAAAAACACTGAAAAGGGGGTTACACTCTGGGAGGACGGAGGAGCGAACCCTGGTTGCATTGGGTTGTGGAGGGTGTGGAACACGGTGGCAGCGGTGGCCACGTCGTCGTAGGTGGGACACACGGGCTCGCAGTTGCCCACGATCTGCAGGGAGTCACTCGTGTACTCCATGTGCTTCAGATCAATCTGAAAAAAGGAAATAGAAGAATATTTTGGAATGCGTTACCCTGTCGGCTGGCATAATGGGGGCGTAGGCTTTCAGTCCGCTCAGAGCCTTCGCCCACATCATCTGAAACCATTGAGTTTCAAAAGAAACAAGGGTGAACCCACGGGGAATGGCTTCATCTCCGCCTTTCCGGCAAATTTCTTCGCGATCGCCTCGGGCATAGTTTTCTTCAAATCCGATTTCTTGCCAGTCACTGCCGCCGTCACATTCTGGTGGATTACAGGAACCGTCTTGCGCCTAAAAATCGTGTATAAGCTATTCAGAGTATAAAAATGTAGTGCCATTCATGGATGGAGAGAGCGTTTGGGGGCTGCATGCGCAAGCCCCCCAATGGTGCGTCGGAGGCAACAAAAGCCCCCTTTAAATTATTTGTTCATATTTCTACCAAAGGCGGAATCAGTAGTAAAAAATGCACAAGTGTTTTCCTTCCAGATGAAGAAATGTTCCGCCCAAGAGTTCAGCATGGATACGTACCATTCACGCATTCTTTGAGGCCGTTCAGGCCCGAAAAGGAATTGAAAAGTTTGTGTAAAAAATGATTGATCTAAACAACTTAATTACACCAAAATAAAATTTTAAATGAGTCGGCACACGCTGCAATCGAATTTAGAGTTGAGAAATTATTGAACCGATCTGAATAATTAAACTAGAATGTGACCTGTTCCGTTCAAAAATATTGTTTAAAAAAGAAAGAACTTAAAACATTGGTTTTTAAAACAGGGTTCATACCTGTTCATCCCAAAAATCGAAAACCCCTTTTTTGCAAGGCCCCCACAACAAGCAAACCTCCAAAATTTTGTTTTAAAACCAAGGTCTCGCAAGCACCACGTGTCCAGGTATGACAGGGTTCCACAATTCTGTTTTCAGGAACCATTTGGTGAAAGTGTTTTTGTTACCATTTCATATTAAATTGTAAAAATGAAAAAAATGTATTTCGCCAAAATATTAACAACCTTGCTCATTGGAAAAAATAATCAGACATATGAAACTACTCATGCTCGATTTTAAGCCCTCTAACCGAGCAGCTAATGTTTCAAAATCTGGATAGGTCGATTTGGTTGCGTACATCACCCGAGTATAAAGCATGCCACGGTGTACGAGCAAATGTACGAGTAACGTCTACTGAGCTGCGTACCCCGGCAGCTTTCGGGCCGCATACGGATGGGCTAGGAATCGTACGTGCGCTGATTCGGATGGTACCCAATGTGTGTGTCAGGTTGCTAATCAGCTCGGATTCGACCGGTAATGCTTAAGAACAACATCATAAGTCTGGCACGATGTACCGAAGTCGTCTTGGCAGCTCAAGTAAACAGTGAACGAACCATGGAGCGACGTGTGGTCCGTCGAAGCCTGTTCTAACCACGACCTCCTCCTTCTTGTGTTTGCTGGGACGGCCTCGCTTCGCCCGAACCACGGCGCCTTCATCGCAGGCCTTTGATCGCCCCATATCTGCACAAAACCCTTTACTCATCGACTACATGTCACTTGATATTCCCAGGCTTATGAACCTCCCAAAACAAACAAACAAGAATGGTGAGATGCGGTTTATTGAAAAAAAATTGGAACTTGAACAACATTGACAGAAAATTTTTTGTGAGATGCGACGAAACCGTGGAAGGACCGGGGGTCGGGTTAGATAACCCGGCATGGTAGTGTGAATGGTACAAACAAATGTTTAGGAGAGTTTAGGCCTCCTTCTTCGCCGGGGGCTCCTCAACTTCGTCAGCGTCGCCGCTGGCTACCCTCTTCTTCGACTTCTTAACAGGCTCGTACTCCTCGTCCTCCTCATCGTCTTCATCCTAAGATAAACATTGTCAAAGATTCGTGAAGGTAACTCACAATCTGGCTCTTGTCCAAGAAGCTGAGGCCAGGTCCATCTTCGGCATCAGAATCCTCCTCCGACTCTTCCTCATCCTCTCCAGCCAGGGAGCCCTCATCATCATCAACCTCCTCGCCATTGACGTCGCAACCGTCAAGAATTTGGAGCTTGTCCAAGATGGCGAACACCTTAGGTCTTAAAAACAAAATTAAACGAATTATCAAAAATAACAAACCTATGCCCCTCATCCAAGCTGACTCCGTTGGAGAACAGATCCAGCTCACACAAGGTGGAATCCTTCAGCGGCTCCAGCACGTTCAACTCTTCGATCCTAATGAAATATTGAAAAAGAAAGCAGAAGGAAACCTCACTTGTTGCCGGCTAGGTTGAGGTGGAGCAAGGCGGGGCACTTCTTGGCGATGATATCGAGGTTTCCACTGATCTGGTTGTTGCTCAGATCCAGCTTGACGAGGCTGGGGAGCATCGGGAGTCCCTCCAAGGACTTCAGCCCCACATTGATGATAGTCAGAGACTGAAAAGGAATGTTGAATAAGTTTAAATGTGACACAAGGACGAGTAATTAGGGAAGATAAAAGAAACAAACCTGGAGATTGACGAGCTTGTCGTCGAGGCCAGAAATCTCGTTAGCCTCGCAGTCGTCAATGACGAGGTCCTCGACCTCGGCAGGGTCTTGTCCGGCGAGCTCAACCTTGTAACGAGCTTCCATAGTAACGGGGGCCATTTTAACTGAAACAAAACGACTTGAGTAAAAAATATGGATAATGAAAAACAACAAGTGTACACTAGAACGTCGAACACTAAGAATGAATAAACCAGGTAGTGAAAGTGGGCGTAACGTGTAAAAAGCGCGCTTTTTACACGAACAAAGACGCCCAACTAAAAGCGCTACAAATTCGAAAGCGAAATAAATGCGAGCATAAAAAGCAACATTCTCATGTCATTCACGTTAAAATACGGCTAAGATGTAGTCAAGCAATAGTTTTGATAAGAAATTTATCGGGGAAAACGTGTTACAGCAGGTACACATTTCGCCAAGTCGACAGGCGGCATAGCACTAGGGTGCGATAAGCAATAAGTTAAATAAGAAATAACTAGGTTTCAAGTTACTGTATGGCATGATCGCGTTAGGATGCAACAACAAACAGAAATAAAAGGTCCCACAGCGGCGCATTAGTTTATTTTTGTGGAGGCCGAACATAGATTACGTGATGCTTTCAAAACAAATTGAGGTTTGCCTACGTTCGATGACTTAGTAATAGTCATCAAAAAAAGTACCTGTATCAATCTAATACAGGACATATTAACTGGCGTGAAAAAACATGTATTGAATGAGCGATTTGCAGAGAATGTGTAATTTAAGTGTCGAACGCCTTCAGTATTTACGGTGTGATTCGCCAATATTTCGCACGGTATGTTCACCATATGGTAAAACGCAAGTAGCATTCCATTGAGTCCATCTGCTTATTCTAATGAGTAAAGTTTTCGCTGCGGGATATCATCAATGGAAAAACGCTCATTAGCATATTCTAAGAATGTTTTCTCCATTGAATTAGGACCGGAAGTGGGCTCTGATATCATTAGAATGAGCAGATGAGTTTAACTAAAAAGCTACTTGCAGCGTGAACATGCCGTGTTCGCTAAGAACAGGAATTTCATTCCCGTAAACAGTAAACTCGAAGCGGTGGGTGTTAGGTGTGTTGCGGTCAGTTAGATTGCCGTGAAAATAGGAGCTATAAACGAACGCGCGTGAAGGCGAGCGTAAAATACATACGCGCATAGCATATTTTTTTTAAGAATAAATATTACAAAATAAATAACAAAATAAGCGAAACCTCACACACCAGTAGCAATTCGTGAAGAACAATGGCAAAAACGAGGGCTGGGCGACGCGGGAAACAGCGAACGCGGGAATTCAAACCGCAAATCCTTTGGCCGCTTGCCAGGCCCGATCGCGGCGGGACCAATTTCGAACCGGGGCACCTTGCCAAAACCTATGACGTCATCCCCCGGGCAGCCTTCGATTTTGTGGAGCTGAAGTTTTTTCGTCGTGTGGGGTCCCTCTACTCACTTCACTCTTCGATCGATCGGCTGTCAATTAATCGATCAGGTAATTGAAGTATTGATTGAGAGGGCAGTCGTGCCGGGAGCCCCGGAGACGGGGGATCGATTTAGTTTTTATAAGGGAATTCGGCCGAAATCTTTTGATCTTCATGGATGGCTATTTGGCCATTGTATATTTTTCTTGTTTTGGAGGTCTATTCATTGTGGAGAACCGGTTACAATTGAAGAATTTGGTGTAATTTTGGTGATTCAGCACATTAAAAGTGTTTGGCACTCCTTCTGTGGACAATTGCTTAAAATACAAAATGTTGGCTCGCCTGTCCAAATTTTGTGTTTTAGGCACATTTTTGTTAATGGTCAGAGGCATTTCTAATTTTTATTTACTTATTTTTAAATTTATATTTCTAGGTTTCGTTTCAGGTTGAGATCAGCAGCCGTAGAAATCCCCCGCGATGTCGTCCGCTGTGGTCAACTTCAAGCCGACGACGGCGGAGGAATCGGCCCGGGAGCCAGCCGGCGAGAAGCAGAAGCTCGGCCATCGTCGAATCGACGAGCAGGGAGAGGTCGGTTCTTTTCGCATTTCTTAGAAATCGAAGCTTCAGGTCAGCTACAAGAAAGTGCCGACCAATGCCCTAATGAGCGCCATCCAACTGGGTATCGCCAATTCCATAGGCAGCCTCGCCTCGATGCCCAACCGAGACCTTCTTCTCCAGGATTTCGAGAAAATCGACTCCGTCACCTTTCCAGCGTAAGTATTCTCTTATTTTCATAATTTACCCTTTTTCGTTTCAGTCAGGGTTCAACAATAACCCCGTCTCATTCTTTTGGAGACTTTCGCTTCAAGACCTACGCCCCCATCGCCTTCAGATACTTTAGGGAATTGTTCAATATTAAGCCAGCCGATTTTTTGGTAGAATTTCCTTGTTTTCTTGACAGTTTCGAATTCCAGAGATCAATTTGTACAGAACCGCTTCGCGAGCTTTCAAACGCCGGTGCCTCCGGCTCCATTTTTTACGTCTCCTCAGACGACCAGTTTATTATTAAAACTGTACAGCACAAGGAGGCCGAGTTCCTCCAGAAACTTCTTCCCGGGTACTACATGGTAAGTGCGGGGTACAGTAATCCACTGACCTTTGCTTCAGAATCTCAACCAGAATCACCGCACTTTATTGCCCAAGTTTTTCGGCCTCTTCTGCTATCAAGTAAGAGGATTTTGTTTGTATATTCAGTTTATTCTTTTCAGAGTCTAGGAAAGAACATTCGTCTGCTGGTAATGAACAATCTCCTGCCGCAATCTGTCACCATGCACGAGAAGTACGACATCAAGGGCTCCACTTTCAAGCGATTGGCCTCCAAGAACGAGCGGGCCAAGGTTTGTTTCTTTTTTTTCTTTCAAAACAGTTTTCTTAGGCTCACCCAACGCTGAAGGACCTGGATTTCTTGGAGAATCACAAGGACGGGCTGCAGATCGACCCGGCCAACTACGACTTTCTGATGAAAACCATCAGCAGAGATTGCCTCGTGTTGGAGTCCTTTAAAATCATGGACTATTCGCTACTCGTCGGCATTCACAATCTGGAACTGGCGGGCGGACGGGTTATGCAAAAGATGGAGAGCGAGGACGACGAGGGAGCGGAGGAACCGGGCACCAGCAGGGACACCGAACGCAACGAACATAAGGTATAGTTGGGGTCAAAGCTACTTACTCACGACGTGCCAATGTTTTCATGTTGTTTCAAGGGTGTTGCGTGCAGTGTAGGATACTCAGGTCATGTGCGCAGCCAAATCTGCCGAGGTAGATTTGGCGGGAAGTATAAATGGAGAGGAAATGGTTGGAATAGGGCAATATGCGCATAATTCCCAGGAAGTGACACATTCTTTTAAACCGTTGACCGAATAATGCCGCAAGGCTAGTCGCCGTTCCCTCCGGGACTATTCCCTGCGGGACCCGTCCCCCTGTGTTCATAATGTAAGCGCAATGCTTGGTATGCTGGGAATTTTAATTCCGCGACAATTCCCACCGTGTTTACTTCTTGTGGCAGCCGGCTGCCTGAAAACATGGCTATTGTTGAGCAAGAGGACAAAGGCTGTGGGGACAGCTGCTCCGAGAGATCCCCAGGCATATCATGTTTTATTCGGGCCGGGCTGACCTTTTCTGAAATAAAAAATGTTCGTTACGAACAGCTCGGCTTCTGCTAGGGTTATAAAATGTTTTTGGTCCCAAATTTAGTAGCTGCCAGCGTTTTCTGCAATTTTTAAACAATGTACAAAAATATCTAGAATTTTTTAAAAACATTTTTCACACCAAGTTAAACCTGGCCATCCAAAACTTAAGGCTTGCAGCAAAAGATCATGAACGAAGTGCATTATTGGTTTTCTGTGTGTTGATTTTTTGGTAATAGTTGCACAGGCGCCTCCATTTTGGAGGCGATACCCGAATTTCTCAAAATCTAGCGGAAATGGGGTTTCACAAGTTTTATAAAAACGGGGAACAAGAATTAAAACAATTCCTATTACTAAAGCATCTTTGAAATTCTTCACTTAGCCACAGCGCGAAAAATAATAAAAAATTAAGTGAAACATTGCTCGAGAATGCTTAAAATTTTTGTTCAGTGTTTTCGAACACCTGTGGAGTCAGCTTGGATAATTTCTAACCCTACCCCAAAAATTCAGGCGCATGTGCAACTATTACCAATTTTAGTATTTTTAACGTCCAAGCTAATTTCGCTGTTTCAAAAACGAGCCTTGATTTCTTCATTCGAAAACCCAATTGTTGCCAAAATTGGGTCTCTACGCTGGCAGTGCGATGCTACTCGATGAAATGTGAATTCATAGTGTATTTTCAGCAGTTGCGACAAAAGTTCTCGGCCTTCGATTCAGATGTGATCCACCAGGGCTGTGTTTTGGCTCGGAATGCCAATGGCGATCGACTCGTCCTCTATCTAGGTACGTCTGTCTTATTTTTTATTATATATTTTTAAAGGTATTATCGATATTTTGCAAAACTACCGTCTTCTGAAGAAGATGGAGCACACGTGGAAGGCCATCCTCCACGACGGAGTAAGCTTTTTCCAATATTTTTATATCGCTCTTTAGGATTCGATTTCCGTGCACAATCCTAACTTCTATGCGTCTCGTTTTTTGAACTTTATCACGACGATGGCGTTCAAGAAGGGCCAACGTAAGTTTCCCTCCTTTCCGTTTTTTTGTCTTCCTTTGTGTGGAGATCGCTCTTTCCGCGGGAATTGGGCATGTTGGGGTCACGGGTGTCTGAATCGCACCTATCGTCTCCTTTGTTTCCAGCAGATCGCAAGGCCAATGGCAAATTCCGCACGCTCGTCCATTCTTATCTGGGTATTTTACTTTTCTCTCTCGTTGTCGTGCTAGGGAATGATCATGTCATAGTGTTCGGGGCTGCTCGTGTCGCTTGTTCCGTGTGTCTTTGTTGTAGTTTGATGTTCCGTCCTCCCTCCCTTCATTTCCAGAGTAATTTCTCTTTTCAGCTCTGAAATCGTCCCCATCGCGACGTCGACTGAGGAAGAGCATCGGAGAGGACGAAGCCCCGGTTTCGGCACGGGATGTGAACCCAATTGTGTCAGGGGCGGGACGGGTGTCCGGACGGAGGACCTACAGGGCAGACACCGTCACCAGCGATAAAGAACGCAAGAAGGTACGCTTTTTAGCGTTTAGTCTGGCAAACCACGAGTGAGTGAGTCATCAGTCACAATGCTTGAGTGAAGTCAGTGGCGACAGTTCGATTATGACACATAAGATCCGTTTTCTGTCTAGTCACCGTCACTTTAAGCGAAAACACAACTCACCTGTTGCTCGCTATCTGTTTAGGGATTTGCTAGGAGAAAATTTATCTTACACGTTTCTTTGGAATCTTCAGTGTAACGTAACAAAAGGAATATAACCACGTATTGTCAACAAAGTCACCAACATAATACATTCCTGGCTTACATAAGTGTGTCCGAAGTTTCATGGCCGTAAAAGGAGATTTTCCCGTTAATTTTTTTTTTTTTTTTCTATTTTAGTTTAGGCAGTTGGTTTAAGCAAGCATGGCTCCGGGCCGGCCCACAAATTTTTTTCTCTACCCGGGCCGAAACAAAATTTAAAAGTTTTCTTTTTGTAATGCACTAGAATTGGGTTTCTAGCTTATATAAAGAGCAAAAAGGTTTTGATCGAACGGTGGTCACTTTTGGTTTATCAGTCCAATCACTTAGCCACTCGGTCATGGATAACATAAAAAATTTATATAGGGGTTTTCGAATCCTTCTTTAAACGTTATCTTTTGCACATTGAGAAAGATGTTTTCGAACAAAATGATATAAAAAGTTTGTAATTACAAACTATGGCCCACCCCTGCCTGTGGGCAGTTGATTAGGTATGACCGAGCCGTGTTTTGCGACAGTTCCGCCAAGTAACGAAATTAAAACACCCAACCCATGCGAAACGTTCTCCCTGACAATTTATGTCGCCATTACTGTGTTCTAAAACTGAATTTCTCAAATCCTTTTGGATAATCTTTTTTTCTTCAGACGGAGCGTCTGTTCGCAGTGCCGAAGGCGGAGGAGCGGGAGCTGTTGCAAGAAGACGAGGAGATAGTGAGTACGATGCCTACTCCGGGCCAGTTGTAGTCGTCCGCAGCCGTCGTCTTCTCTGTGTAGTTTCTCGTTCAGACGCGGCTCTGAGCCGTCTAACTGGCTTCTGTGTGCACTCCTCCCGCTAGTGCATGTCACCGTCGCCTCTAACCCTTCCCGGTGATCGCCTCCGGTGGTCTGTCGTCATTTTCGTCGTGAAAACGCCTGTCCCGTGTCCCCCTGAGGGCATTAAACAGTGTATCGTCCGCTCACTTGACCGCTTCCTCTGTGTGTGTCCGTTTGTTCCGTCCGTGTTGCCATAATCGCCACCACAGATTGTACAATTGCTCTAATTATTTGCCCATTACTAATCCCATCCCCCTCGTTTTCTGTAAGTACCACGTACAACCCCCGTTTTAACACTAGGAGTTGATTCCATATAGATTTATAGTCTGTATAGTAAGTAATTATGTTCTAGTCCCTTTCAAGCGCCCGACAGTCCTTTAATAAGTCGGTGCGACGTGTGTGAGTTCCAGGCATTCCATTGTGTGTCTATAGGCTCTAGCTAATATCGCAATAATAAAGTTTTATTGCTTCAAGTTGAGCTGTGGTCTATTTTGCTGATCGAGTAGCGGTAGGAATTGATGGATCTCTTCCCAGAAGACGTCCGCTTTCGCTGTGTGGCTCCACACGACAGCAGGGCTATCACCACGTCGCCAAGCAGAATCCCCACCTGAAAGCAAATAGTATCACAGGCATAGTTGGACGAGCAGCGTTTGGGGGGCTCGATGCGAAAGTCCCCCAAATTGTTCCTCGCGGGCAACGTAAGCCCCCCTTTAGTTTTTTGTCAATATTTTAAACCAAATGCCGAATTAAGTAGGAACCCCTAGCACCTCAATGATCACAGGCTTTGTAGGTTCGTCTTCCCCCGAATTCGGATTTTTCGGGAAAAGTTTTTGCGGGTTGTGAATTCAAAATTTACCTCCATGATGGTAATCACAGACACTCCCATCCAAAGTCCCAGTTGACCTCCGAAGTCGGAGAGTAGATTCGGCCACTGCAAAGTGTGTTATTTCAGAAGGAGCACCTTCGACAAACCGCGTAAGCCTCGCTTTCCAGAAGAGACTCGTAGTTGAGTTGTTCGAAGAAGACCTCAATCATCGCCCCCTGTTCTCTCTTGTACAACATGCAGTGGTGGGCGGACATTCCGTGAGGACAACCCGACTGATCCCCTGGAACAGCAGGCCAACGGGAGGCAGAGTAGGACACGGAGTAGACATCCTGCGCACACGGCTGGTGACACTTACAACCGACTTCACTCGAATGACGTGAGGCATACACCAACTGCTCTTTTATACAGGAACCTGAAGGATTCAATTTGAGTGGAGAGGGTTTCTTACGTTTCTCTGGTTCATCTACAGGACAATTCTTCGTATTTCTGTAGGGAGGGAATCGAGGATCTCCACAACCACACGTCTTGGCCAGATGACGTTGGATACAACTTCTTTGACAGCCTTCGGTACTGTACTGCTTGTCTAGGTAGATGAAGTCTTCGTCCTTTCCTTCTTGGATACAGTCGCCGTAGGGGGCAGGAAGACGGGTCATCGATTTCTAAGCAGAGCTTTGTGAGTCTTTCTATATCTCTCGCCAGTCTGCCTCTTTTACCCTCTGTCTCTGTCTCTGTCTCTGTCTCTGTCTCTGTCTCTGTCTCTGTCTCTGTCTCTGTCTCTGTCTCTGTCTCTGTCTCTGTCTCTGTCTCTGTCTCTGTCTCTGTCTCTGTCTCTGTCTCTGTCTCTGTCTCTGTCTCTGTCTCTGTCTCTGTCTCTGTCTCTGTCTCTGTCTCTGTCTCTGTCTCTGTCTCTGTCTCTGTCTCTGTCTCTGTCTCTGTCTCTGTCTCTGTCTCTGTCTCTGTGTCTCTGTCTCTGTTTCTGTCTCTGTCTCTGTCTCTGTCTCTGTCTCTGTCTCTGTCTCTGTCTCTGTCTCTGTCTCTGTCTCTGTCTCTGTCTCTGTCTCTGTCTCTGTCTCTGTCTCTGTCTCTGTCTCTGTCTCTGTCTCTGTCTCTGTCTCTGTCTCTGTCTCTGTCTCTGTCTCTGTCTCTGTCTCTGTCTCTGTCTCTGTCTCTGTCTCTGTCTCTGTCTCTGTCTCTGTCTCTGTCTCTGTCTCTGTCTCTGTCTCTGTCTCTGTCTCTGTCTCTGTCTCTGTCTCTGTCTCTGTCTCTGTCTCTGTCTCTGTCTCTGTCTCTGTCTCTGTCTCTGTCTCTGTCTCTGTCTCTGTCTCTGTCTCTGTCTCTGTCTCTGTCTCTGTCTCTGTCTCTGTCTCTGTCTCTGTCTCTGTCTCTGTCTCTGTCTCTGTCTCTGTCTCTGTCTGTGTCTCTGTGTCTCTGTCTCTGTCTCTGTCTCTGTTTCTGTCTCTGTCTCTGTCTCTGTCTCTGTCTCTGTCTCTGTCTCTGTCTCTGTCTCTGTCTCTGTCTCTGTCTCTGTCTCTGTCTCTGTCTCTGTCTCTGTCTCTGTCTCTGTCTCTGTCTCTGTCTCTGTCTCTGTCTCTGTCTCTGTCTCTGTCTCTGTCTCTGTCTCTGTCTCTGTCTCTGTCTCTGTCTCTGTCTCTGTCTCTGTCTCTGTCTCTGTCTCTGTCTCTGTTCTCTCTCAGCTTACCAGCCGAATTCCAAAACTGCTGACAAAACCCGTAGGAGCCGAGTAGCCTAGGGTGTCGGGAAACGGCTGTTCGTCATGAGAATGTACAGTAAGCCGTACTCCAGCTGCTTCCGTCGTCGGCAGATACTCAGTGACATTCACAAACACTTCTAGGCGTAAACCTAAGTTTTCCGTTTAGTATACTGTATGTAGATTATTACCATAAGCGGGTCCAGCCCGATCATTGCTAACATTTCCCGTTTTACTAGCGACGTAGGTAAAACAGGCTCCGTAGGATGGGTCAAGGTAGGCTTCGAAGTCTCTGAAAATACGTTTTGCTTTGAATTCCTTTTTGTTAGATAGAGAATTAGAGAGAGAGAGAGAAGAGAGAGAGAGAGAGAGAGAGAGAGAGAGAGAGAGAGAGAGAGAGAGAGAGAGAGGCCAATACAACCTACTGATCAACATGGCATTCTTTCCCGTTGAATGAACATTTCAAGATGAAATCCGATTTGTTATAAGAAATAGACCATTTGTCCTCTTCTGTCAGTTGATCCACAGCAAACATTATGTTCTCCATAGCCTTTGCCTTCAAAGCAATTGGATCTTTCACTCCCTAAATCCCTTCGTTTTCCAGTTACCGTAACCTCCTACCGTATACCCGTACGCTTTTTCTCTATCCTGAGTCTTCTTCTGCACTGGGGATATAGTAGTGGTTGGTTGAATCTCCCAGTATTTCACTATTCTCTCAGCTGAAAATCTTCACTTTCGGAAGGACCATATTCGACCTACTCAGATCAGTAGCATTTCCCTCGGGAGGGTCTATCCGTACACACATTTTGATGGGAAGGGCACAGAAACAGTCCTGTTTTGCTTTCGGATTCTCAGAAAAAGTGCAGTCGCCGAAAGTGCTGCACCTCTGGCATTTCCTCTCCTCCCAATCGGGTTCTGGATAACAAGGCCACAAATGTTCATTCTTCTTGTTATAGAAACAAAGACAGGTCGTTCCATTGGCCACTTCCTGAATCAGGATAGGTTACTGTGAAAAATCGAAGCTTACCTTTTCTTTGACGGCGGCGCAATCTCCTACGGATTTGCATTTGCACTGGGAATAGACGGCCAGGAGACCTTCGTAATGACTGAGGATTCTTTCGTAGATGCGTGTTTTGTCTCTTCGAACACGGATCTGCAAAACACAAAGAGTGAGTAGTGAAAGAGAGTGAGTGAGTGTGAGTACAAGACTGAGACTGAGACTGAGACTGAGACTGAGACTGAGACTGAGACTGAGACTGAGACTGAGACTGAGACTGAGACTGAGACTGAGACTGAGACTGAGACGAGATGACGGCGAGTAAGCCAGTGATTCAGTGAGTGAGTTAGTGGGTAAGGAACATACCTCTTTTGTCTCTTCCTTGGCTTCCCTTCGTTTCCTCTTCTCCCTCCCTCTTTCCACCGCAAAGCACTGTCCATCTTCATCACAAACGCAGTCATCTCCTTGTATCCCATCCATGTCTCTGCATCTGCCCCACCAATCACACCCTTCACATACAGCCAGCCTCCAGGAACCAGCTGCAGCACAGTAAGGTTCAGCTTCTTTCGGAGCAATGCAGACACTTCCATTGTGTGAAGTCATTTGTAATGGCCAACGACCATCAACCTGAAATTAAACTGTACTTCAGTTCATTAAAAAGTACCTCAATTTGACGAGAATTTGGAATACAGTAATTTTCTTTGCAATAACACAGGTGAGAGGCATCTGAGCAAAGACGAAGTTTCCATTCTTGAGAGGGAGAACAATTCCAGAAAAAGTCAGTATTAGACATTGTGGCACAAGTCTAAAAGTGGGAAATATGAAGAAAAGGGTAGGAAACAAACGCATTCAATCGGACTTGTTGGGGAGGGGGAGAAATACCCGGAGCTGTTGGAGCAGTAGACGTGGGTGGCGGAAACTTCAGAAGAGGGGAAGGAGGATCTGTAGCAATACAGTTAATATCACACTCACATGCTCAAACACACACAACCACGCACACACACACACACACACCTCTCTCTCTCTCTCACTCTCTCTCTCTCACTCTCTCTTTCTCTTACCTTTTCCTCCTTGAATGAGGGAGATGATCTCCATGAGTCTTCTCAATTGCATGTTCAAAAGACTCGAGGGCTGCTTTTATAGCACTTGTCTCTCTGGCCAAAGAGTTTTTGTATGGGTTCATGTTACACACAGTAACAGCTGGAAACCGAATTTGTTCGAACTTGATCTCCACGCCGACGATTATATCGTTTCTACAAAAGTGTATCTTCATTTATCGTTTTACAAGATAACCTCTGAAATCGTTGAACGATTTGAACCGCTTGATATGAAAAGAGACATATGCAGGCGATGACCAATAGGTACCACAAGACTCTTCTGTAGCCTTCAGAAAGGTATGCCCTTGGTATTCCATGAGAACTGAAATCTGATCCTTGCTTTCTCTCTTTCTGCACCGAAAATCGTTTTTGAGCCCCGTAATGGCACCTATAAGTGTGCCGAATGAGTCCGTTGGCCACGTAACTGATGGCCTTGTCGGTGTTCTTCCGGCTGCGGAAGGAAAGCGCCATTCTGCGTCTCTTTCTCTCCAAGACATCAGATGTTTCCCTTTTGGAAGAGTATTTGCGCAAACTAATCCACCCATTGAGAATGATGCAGCTGTTGTCTCAGACACAAACATTTCGGGGGCATTTCCTCCTTCGAAGCCAGGTTCTTAGAAACGGACTGCATGGATACGCATTAAACATGCAGGAGACCAATTGTCCGCGAAACGGGCCAACCAGACCTCCTGAATTTCAAAACAAAAAGTCAGGCATAGAAAAATCAGCAAAACGAGGACTTCTAATTAATTGAATTTCATTCTACAGTATACCGCAATTAAAATCTCGCTGCATATTGATGTTTTCGCAAGACCACTGATTCTTCTATGTTTTCCACCGACACTTTTAAGTGCAACACATATTTCACACCCGGAAGGCCCTCTACTCTTTTAAAGCCATGGCGGAACGAAATTGGTTTCATAATAACGAAAAAGGGAAGTCTTATCGAAATCGTGGCAAAATGTGGGGCCGGGTCGAGAAAACGTTTGAAACGCGCCGGCCCGCCAAACATTTGGGCAGGAAAACTGTCCAAAGTCATATCGTCATATGTCGAAGTGGCTGGTAGGAATGCTCAATTTTGGTTTGTTGACTTCATTTGTGCTTCTCGTGTCATTCCTCCTAACGTCAAATGGTCTGGTTAAAGAAAATGTTGTTTTTAATGTTCTTTTTGGGATTAAAGGCAATTTGTTCGGGAAATAGCCAAGGGTAATCACTCAGAGTGGAAGAATGAACGCCGGATTCGATGAAGTCTTTGGTTTTTGAGAAAGGTCTGGAATAAAATTAGCAATATGGGCAGAGGCACACACACACACACACACACACACACACACACACACACACACACACACACACAGTGAGAGGGTGAGAGAGAAACAGGGCTGAAGGAAAAGTTTGCTCCCGAAGGGCTGCCCTATCTTCAGACAGAAGATTATAGCTATCGTTCACGTAGTCCCCTTATTATGTCTCGAAAGGGTATTAAAATGCTTGTGTACATAAGTTAAATCAATGTAAGTAACCTGGTATGTTCAGCAAAGTCCGTGAATGCATCCTGTAGTGCTCGCTTCAGTCTGCGACCCAACATCGAACAGTCGGTGCATCCACTAGAAATCTCAATTTTCCGGCTGAGAGGAATGCTGACTCACCGAATAAAGTATCAGGATTACGGAAGGAAAGAAAAGATTTCCTGAGGAAGGCGGGGCAAAGGACTGAACACGGGAACGGAGGAAGCGAGCAGCTGAAGCGAAGGAACAATGCAAATTATGGGGAAGGGGACAGGAAAATAGCAATCGGGATTCAAACACGAAGGGTAGAGTAGTCAAACACCAGAGGGAGGGCTGAGAAAAGTGTTGTGTGGATTATTCGATTGGATTTTGCATTTCAGATTTCATATGACATCGGGTATGAGATTTGATTTCTTACGCTGATTTGAAGGACAAGAACGCAAAGTGCCATAAAGGGAAAGAGACAAATGCATACGCGTTTTGTAATCACAAATGGGGACAGGTATTAATGGAGGGACGGCCGACAAATAGGTACGACGGGTATTTTGGGAAGGAGAGACATGAGAAGGGAGGGTAAGACGAACAGAGGAGAATGAAGAGGCAAAATGAGAGATAGAGATATAGATGAAGTTAGACGAATACAAGCAGAGAGATGTAGGCAGAAAGACGAAGTAATTTGAAATTATATAAAAGACTCCGACACATAAAGGGAATAAAGAGCGAGCGAGCGAGAAGGAGAGAATAAGAGAACGACAGACCGAAAGACCGAGAGACAGAGAGACAGAGGGACAGACAGAGAGACAGAGAGACAGAGAGACACAGAGACACAGATACACAGATACACAGATACACAGAGACACAGAGAGACAGAGAGACAGAGAGACAGAGAAACACAGGGAGACAGAGAGACAGAGAGGCAGAGAGGCAGAGAGACACAGAGACACAGAGACACAGAGACACAGAGAGACAGAGAGACAGAGAGAGACAGAGAGACACAGAGAGACAGAGAGAGACAGAGAGACACAGGGAGACAGAGAGACAGAGAGACAGAGAGACAGAGAGGCAGAGAGACAGAGAGACAGAGAGACAGAGAGAGACAGAGAGACACAGAGAGACACAGAGAGACACAGAGAGACAGAGAGAGACAGAGAGAGACAGAGGGACAGAGAGAGACAGAGAGAGACAGAGAAAGACAGAGAGAGACAGAGAGAGACAAAGAGAGACTGTGAGAGACAGAGAGAGACAGAGAGAGAGACAGAGAGAGACAATGAGAGACAGAGAGACAGATAGACAGAGAGATAGAGATAGAGATAGAGATAGAGATAGAGAGATAGAGAGAGAGAGAGAGAGAGAGAGAGATGCAGGAGGGGAAATGAGAGATACTGCAAAAAAGAGAGATGAGGACACATGAGACATTCACAGAACTAGCCCAGAAGCCAAGGTACCAAGAGGCAGGGCGACACGTAAGAAGAGGGGAGAGAGAGAAATCCAAATCTCCCTTTCTAAGAAAGAGTGAAAGTAGTGGTAGGTGTGTCTCTCCGAGGCCCCTCTCCGAAATGCATGTGCAGGTGACAGTGATTGGAGTCAGTCGGGTGGCGCACCCAGGTCGCCCTTTTGGGTCGAGACGGCCGGCTGGGTCCTCCGGGGAGGGAGAGTTATGGCCGAGGCGTCGACAGATTGTGTCGACGGCAGACAAACGAGAGACATTCCCCCGGGGGACACGAATTCCAATTTGCTCCAGGTGAACGGCGTTTTTAGCAATCGGAGAGCAATCACTGCCGTCTAGAAAACTCAAAAGAGGAAAAACAGAGTGTCTTGGTTGATTGGGTTTTAAAAGTTGTGCTTGAAAAACATGGAAATAAGCTATGATTTCTTGCCAAGTGTTTTCTTCGAGGGTGGTCTTAAGTGCTTTCGACCCGACTGGAATTGTTATGCATTGTTAAACCCAATTAGTCTTTGAGTCTGCAATTCGGAGTTTCCGGGAAAACGAATTGCTCCGAATTCATTGAAGTGATGTAAGAAAACAAAGGACATCGAGGATAATTGCAGTTTTCCGTAGAAATTAGCTAATTATAGCCATCGGACTCAAGACTCGAAAAGGTTGTTATTTCTATCACATTTAATTAATAGATTTGTGATAACCCATGATATGCGAACATTTTGTAGTTTGTTTGCACTCGCTTTTTGGCGGCAACTCCGCGCCCTTTCCGACGCCAAGTTTTCTCAGTCTCGCTTCGGTCTTCCCGCAATACCCGTTGTCATTTTTATCAGTTTAATTAATATATTGTTTATAAAACCCCACGGCTACAACATGTCAACAAAATATCACCTACAGACGTTTGACTTATTTGCGGTCCTGCCACGATCATCCGCTGCACCGGCGTGAAACTGTGCGCTACGGGATAAATCAGAATATTTAGTCGTGTTAATTAATTAGCGTATCTTTGTCGGAGCGAGCTCTACCAGAAGTCATTCGTGTGCCGTGCCGACACGCTGGACGGTCGTCTTCCTTTCTTTCTCCCTGCCACGTCGCACCCATTTCCCTCACTCGCTGCTCCGCACCGGTCGACTCCGCTTCTCCCCCTATCTCCACTTCTTCCGTTCTGGCCCATAGTCTACATTGCCCGTCTTCTCCTGCGCCATCCTCCGTGGTTCGTCATGCCCTCGTTCTCTCGTGGCTCTCCCTCAGGACCTCCGTGGCAACTTCCATCTTCCCCCATCAGTTAAGTTCTTTTTCCCTTCAAGTTTGTCTGTCTAAGCCACGTCATTCGGAGCCCCAGATGTTCTTTAGAGTCTCGGTGGTGACGCGCCGGGCGCCATCGACGGGTCGAAATTAACTCTCAGAAGAGTTCTTAACTTACTTACGCCTTAAAAATCTCGCCGTCAAACCGGGTCGCTTTTGTATGGTTGGAGGGGGCGGATCGGCCAAATTCTGCGTTTCCGGGTGACGTGGGGTGGCACGCAAGCCACAAGCCTGTTCCTGGCCTGGCTAGTGTGTCACCAAGACAGAACTACTCTCATTTTCCCGTCAGTTAACTCAACTCGCGGGAAAATAAGAATTAAACGATAAGGCTTGCTCGCACTCAATTCTTCCTTTTTCGGTATCTGTGAGAACGGCTACAAGAAGTCTGCTGATGCTACATCTGGAGCCGAGTGGACCGGCTATTCGCCTGAAGCTGAGCTTCTTAAAGCCCTTCCTGAGCAGCTACGTGTCCTGCCTGTGGAAACCAGCAGAAGCTCCTCGGCTGCAACCACGTCTCAGCAGTCGTGGAAATCCGGAGCTGACCGAGGCGTCGACTTGTTTCTCAGTTTGTTTAATCTTCCATTACATTTCTTTATACTTTTCTTTAGTATCACGAGTCGTTGACAGCGCAAAGAGGATGAACTGACTCCTGACAGCTGGCTGACTACTGTAGCCGTTCGATCAAAACCGACCTACGTGGATTCATGCAAACGACTGTTGCATCGGGAGAAGGTTTCTTTCCATAGGTTTTGCTTTAAATATGTTATTTTAGTTCAATTAATAATGCGACATCTTCTGAAGTGACGACACCGACCTCGGAGGAACGCCTATGAAGCTGCGTCGAATATTCAACTTTGATGCACAAAAACAGTTCTACGTGTATAGATTGTCAGTTTTATCTTGTTTCGAATGTGTAAGCTACCATTTTCAGATTGAACATCGCCAAACTGATGAAAAGTGTTCAACAATCCAAACCACTATGGGAAACTGCGTTACCTCGTGCTAATTCTACCATTTCGTCTGTAGACGTACCTCCTCGACCTGATATCTGATGAGCATCGGTTATTACTTTGTTTTGCAAGTTTAATGCGGTTGTTTTTAGATATTATCAACCATCTGGTAGGTACCAAGTCTACGCTCGTCTACTGCACCCTCTTCGCTGAGCGAAGGAAACCTATGGAACTGCTGCCTATGTGGCCTCCCCTACAGATGAAGCCTTCAGGACGGGACGGTATTTACATTTTCATTACCTATTTTATCTAATGAATATTCTAGTTATTAACGAAAGTCGGTTGGAAACCCATAGAAGCTCGTCTACTGCAGCCGTTTCGAAGTAGACTACTGCCAGCTGGCTGCCCAAACCGTCTTCTGTGCGTGGATCCACATGGGATCCTGTTGTGTCCGTAGGAAGAAACGGGAATAAACCAAAGGTTTATTATGTAGAAGCAACAATGGTAGACGAAGCGGGAAAGTAAGATATCCGGTGATGAGTCACCGGGTTATATAGGGTAACCTAGGAAGGTTCCAGAAGGAATAGAAGGTTCTGGAACAAAGTGGGCGGAGCCAACTAGGGGGAATAGAACAATCTAGAACAGGGCAGAACAGTCTAGAACAATGGGGAACAGTTACAGAATATTCCAGAATGTCATGAACATTCTGGAATTACCTAGAATAGGCGAGGCCCTAACACCTCCCTCCTAAGATTGACGCTTACGGTAGGATTGGCGATAAGGGTCAACTTCGAACTTTGTCGGCGGGCGACGTTGGCGCGTCGGGCGTCCGGGAACGACGGGAGCAGGCACTGGCTGGGCAGGCGTCTGAGGAATGACAGCAGGGGCGACGATGGGCGGTAGAACGGCTACGGTAGGCGTCGGAGTGGCACGGGCAGCGGTCAGAGGCACATCGAAGGCGGTCATCAGTTCCTGGACGGCGTTGGGCGACGAACGAGGGAACATCTGGTTAACGTGGCGCTTCCAGATGGTTCCATCGAGGAGGACGTCGTAGACGGCTTGTCCGAGGCGATGAACGACACGGGCAGGCGACCATCGAGGCTGGCCAGGACGGTAGTCGCGGACGTAGACGTTGTCATCAGGTTCGAAGCGGCGTGGCTTGGCTCCGTGGTGACGATTGAACTGGTTGGCCATAGGTGACTTGGCCTTGGTAGATGTCGAGTCGGACGGCTTCAGAAGATCGAGCGGATTACGGAGTTTCCTCCCCAGGAAGTTCTCAGCGGGTGAGCGTCCGTTGGGAGAACTGGCACACGGGGTGTAGCGGTAGGTGAAGAGGAACGTCTGCAGCGCTTCTTGAGTAGTTCCTTGTCCCTTGAGCTTCTGTAGAGTTCGCTTGAAGGTGTCGACGAATCTTTCAGCTTGTCCGTTGGACTGAGCGTGGAACGGCGGAGATCGGATGTGTTCGATTCCAGAGAGGCGGCAGAACTCCTTGAACTCGGATGAGGTGAATTAGGTGCCGTTGTCCGAAACGAGGGTCTGCGGGTAGCCGAACTTAGCGAAGAGGTGCGTCAGCTCGCGAATGGTGGCGGTACTCGTAGTGGAAGACATCGGAATGACGTCGGGCCATTTGGAGAAGGCGTCGACGACGACGAGATACATCTTTCCATCCAGGGGACCGGCGAAGTCGATGTGAACACGATTCCAGGGTCCATTCGGCGTAGGCCACGGGCAGAGCGTGTGTTTGATGGGTGCCTTGGCAGCTTCTTGGCAGCTACGGCAGGCACGGACGATGTTCTCCAGATCCTCGTTGATGTTGGTCCAGTAGACGTAGTCTCGAGCCAGGGACTTCATACGGTTGATTCCAGGGTGTCCAGAGTGTAGGGAAGAGAGGACTCGCTTCTGGAGCGGTGGCGGAATTACGATGCGGTGTCCGAAGAGGATGCATCCATTTTCGGTAGAGAGTGAGCGGCGAAGGACTGCGAATCTGGCGATGGCTGGGGAAGGTTTCTTCGGCCAGGATCCAGACTTGATGAGTCGCAGGACTTCGCTGAGGCAGTCGTCTTCGGTGGTGAACTTCTCGACTTCAGAAGAGGAGACGGGAAGGCTCTTGATCCTGTCGGTGAAGGCGACTTCGGCTTCTTGAGAGATCGATGCGATGACGTGGTCCTCGTCTGACACTGCGGCAGAGGCGATGAGACGGGAGAGAGCGTCGGCTTGTCCAAAAGCGGTGGTGCTTCGGTATTCGATCTTGAAGTCGTAGGCGAGCAGCGTCAGACACCAGCGTTGGAGACGGTAGGCGGTGTAGACGGGGATGCCTTTCTTGCTTCCGAAAATGGCGAGGAGAGGCTTGTGGTCGGTGAGAAGGGTGAAGGAGCGTCCATAGAGGTAGCGGTGGAACTTTCGGACGGCGTAGATGAGTCCGAGTCCTTCTTTCTCGATTTGACCGTAGTTCTTCTCGGCGGCGGTTAGAGATCGGCTGGCGTGGAAGATAGCCTTCTCGGATCCGTCGGAGAAGCGGAGGGAAATAACTGCTCCGATCCCGTCGTTGGATGCGTCGGCGGCCACGATGATGGGTAGAGACGGGTCGAAATGAGTGAGGAGCAGGTCCGAAGTGAGCACTTCCTTTGCGCGGTTGAAGGCGCCGTCACAGTCGGAGGTCCAGCAAAACGGAACATCCTTCTTGAGCAGGGCGTCGAGCGGTGCACAAAGCTGGCGCATCTCGGAGACGAATGAACCGTAGTAGTTGATGAGGCCGAGGAACGATCGGACCTGGGCGACGTTCTTCGGAGGTGGCATCTTGGTGATGGCGTCGATCTTCTTGGGATCGGGCCGGCGTCCGGTGGCGGAGATCACGTTCCCGAGGTATGTGATCTGTGTCATGGCGAAGTTGCACTTGTCGATGCGGACGCGGAAGCCGAATGTTTGGATCCGGTGGAATAGGGCTTCCAGGTTGGCGTTGTGCTGTTCGGGAGTGTTGCCGGTGACGATGACATCGTCGAGGTAGGCAGCAACGCCGGAGAGTCCAGAGATCATGAAGTCGATGATCTGCTGGAAGATGCCAGGAGCAGACTTGACACCGAAGGGCAGGCGATTGTATCGGAACAATCCACGTTGCGTGTCGACTTCGATTTGCAGGTAGGCGTCAGCGAAGTCGATCTGGGAGAAGACGGTGCCGCCGTTGAGCTTGGTGAAGATGTCCTCCGCGGTGGGCAGCGGGTGCTGGTGCAACATCAGCGCGTCGTTGAGTCCAGTGGAGAAGTCAGCACAGAGACGCGTAGTGCCGTTGGCTTTCTTCACGACGACGATGGGTGCAGCCCAGGATGAGTGGTCGACAGGACTGATGACGTCGGCTTCTAGTAGACGGTCGAGCTCCTTGTCGATGAGAGGAACGGAGGCGTATGGAACGGGGCGCTTCTTGATGAAGACGCGTTGAGCGTCGGGCTTGAGGCAGAGCGATGCCGTCGCCTTGGTGCAGCGACCAAGTCCAGGAGTGAAGACGGAGGGAAACCTTGTCTTCAGTGAGGCGATCGTCTGTTCTCGGAGAGCGGAGGCGTTGATCGTCTTGACGGAGTGGATGTGGAACATCTTGAGAGCCTTCTCAAAGGGTGGAAGTTGCATGATCCACGGCATTCCGAGAAGGTCGTTGTCGTCGGTGACGTAGCAGACTCCAGAGCCGGTGTGCGAACCTCCTTTGACGTCGTCGACAGAGAAGTCGGCGGTGAAAGAGCCGTAGTTGGTCAGCGGGTGACCACTGGCAGTCTTGAGGGTGTCGGCGGAGGGGTGCAGCTGGGGGCATCCGAGATTCATCCAGGTGGGGCGGGAGATGAGCGTGACATCGGCGCCGGTGTCCAACTGGAGCAGGGAGGGACGTCCGTTGATGTGAACTTCCAGGTGCTAGTGGACGTCTCCTTGGTTGCCTTCGATGCTCTTCTGGTAGCGAGTGCGCGGCTTGTTGTGGTAGCTGGACGATGGAGGGGACTCCTTGCGCGTACCAGAGGTCTTCTTTTGAGGACAGTCCTGTTTCCAGTGCAGTCCTTGGTGGCAGATCGGACAGGGTGTCCGAGGCAGTGTGCGATTCGTCTTGGAGAATGGTTTCTTCTGGACGGAGTGGATCGCAGAGCGGGAGGCAGCTTCGACGATTTTGGAGTCGTCCTTGGCTGACTTCCACATGTGGTACTCCTTGCCGAGGTCGTCGATGGTGCACTTGTCATCTTGGTCCAGTTTCCGGAGGAAGCGCAGGCGGAACTCGGCGAGTTCCGGGGCTTGGAAGGCGAAAACGAGAGCCAGGCACTCCATGGTTTCAGTTTTGATGTCCTTGAAGTTGGCTTCGGCGGACCTTGCCTTGACAAAGTTGATGAATCCATCAATGTCGTCGTTGGGCGAGAAAGACATCTTGAGGCACTCGAAGCGGCGACGGAAGAGGGATTTCTTCGTTCCAAAGAGTGACTTGAAGATGTCGACGGCGTCGTCCCAGTTGTCCAGCTCGGAGGGCTTCTTTGGCATGATGTGACGAGTGAAGCGAGCGTGGGCCGAGGCGTCGAGCAGTGAGATGAGGAGTCTCACTTTGGTCTTCTCGTCCATGGAGGCGCAGTCGTTGGTGAACACATCCTCGTAGCGGCGGAACCACAGGTCGAAGGAATCTTCTTGATCTGGGTCGTAGACGAACTTGTCCATGCGCTTGTAGAGGCGGTCGAACAGCGACTCCGTTGAGGTGGTGGCAGGAGGGTCCGACATCTTCTTCATGAGAGCGGTGATCGTAGCTTGTTGGGCCATCAGCTGCTTCTGTTGTTCAGCCATCAGCAGCATGATGTCCTTCGTCGAGATGTCTTGGTCTCCCATGGTATCGTGATGAGCGGTCCGTGAAGTATCCTGATCGCCAGTTGTTGTGTCCGTAGGAAAAAACGGAATTAAACCAAAGGTTTATTATGTAGAAGCAACAATGGTAGACGAAGCGGGAAAGTAAGATATCCGGTGATGAGTCACCGGGTTATATAGGGTAACCTAGGAAGGTTCCAGAAGGAATAGAAGGTTCTGGAACAAAGTGAGCGGAGCCAACTAGGGGGAATAGAACAATCTAGAACAGGGCAGAACAGTCTAGAACAATGGGGAACAGTTACAGAATATTCCAGAATGTCATGAACATTCTGGAATTACCTAGAATAGGCGAGGCCCTAACAGATCCGATGAAGGATAGCTCCACTCTGCGAAGGCTAGTTTCCACCCCTGTCGCTTTTATCGTGTTAATTTAGTTACAATTGTGTAGCGACAGTCGCCTGGAATCTATCAAAAGCGCATCGACTTCAGCCACTTCTCCATGGGCACTGGAAATCTTCTGGATGAAAAGCCGATCATTGTGTGGAACCTTTTTTCTCTGTTCGTTTCCTCTGTTATTCAGTTTAGTGTTATTTGTTCTTCAGTCTCCAACAAGTGTCATTGCCAGTCCGAAATGGATGCACTAGACATGATTGACTGCTCTTCCGACCTTCGACGTGGATTCAATAGTCTTCAGATGAAACATTGTGCCGTGAGAGAAGGCTCGTTTCCATTCATACTTCTTTCATTGCGTGACTTTAGTTCGAGGGCTAAACGTGCGGTGACATCGACTTCGGAAGGAACAACGACCTGTTCTACCAACAGGAAAGTCATGTGAACGGCTGCCCCACGATGCTGACAGTCGGCTGGCTGCTGGCGCCGTCTTCAGACCGAAGTCTGGTGCGGAAGAATCACGTGGAAACGAAAGAAAACTGCCTGATCCCGAGTCGCCACCATTGAGCCGAATATTTTTGGTTAGTTCGTTTATCTTGATTTGTTTGGTCTCTAGAATATGCTGCGCAACATGGCTACGGAATTTAATCCTCGGTTTTCTTTACTTACCAATCGTAACCGCTCCGTGTCCGTATCGTAACTGCTATGGTTTAGGAGTATTTTGGGGTTAATAAGCCTTTAAGTCGTTTTTTTACAACCACTCGAAAAGATGGGAATGATGTCATCCGTAGGTACGTGGTGAGAAACAGGTATAGCTGTCGCCAAATTGAATCGTGCCAAAAATATTAGAATGTTCAAGTGATCCTCTGTTGATATGGAAAAATCGTAGTCTAATCATTGTCGACAGAGCATGCTTTGCAGGTTTCCGCAATCAGCATATGATTTCGGTTTGGGGGCAGCTATAGTTGTAGTTGCCATGGTATGTATATGAAATAGGTAGGCACCTCGAAGGCATGAGACTATATTTGCAAGTGGCTGAGGCGGGACTGATGTTGACTGTTTCATCGTTCAGATTTGAACCCCATACAAGGCGAGAAATCTAAACAACCGCAAGATATTTCCTCAACTTCCCAGCTATAGCTGTCACCATACCTAAATCATATGCTAATTGCGGAAACATGCAAAGAATGCTCTGTCGACAATGATTAGACTACAAATTTCTCATTTCAACAGAGCATCTCTTGAACATCCAAACTTTATTGGCACGATTTAATTTGGCGACAGCTATACCTGTTTCTGACCACGTACCTACGGATGACATCATTCCCATCTTTTCGAGTGCTTGTAGAATTCGATGTGTGTCATCTGAGAATTCCATTCTTGTTCGTTCAGTTGTTTAATCACTTTCTGAGGGGAATGTAACCATAGGCGCAGCTAGATTCACTTTTCATATTTGACCCCATCGTTCCGAATAGCCGTTGGAATTGCCTAAACCATAACTGGACGTGAGGTGCTTGCGGTACCTGCGTGATTCAGCATTTGGTTGAAAATTGTAGCAACAAATTCAAGGGGGGCTTACGTTGTCTCCGAGGCACCATTTGGGGGGCTTGCGTATGAAGCCCGCCAAACGCTACTTGTCCAGCCATGACTAAAGCTTAGGATCATGTGCTAGACTAACTTCGGAAGCCTATAGTTCCTTACCCAAATTTAAGTGGGTGGGTGAGTATAATTCCACAGCACTTACCACACAACGTGAGAGGGGTTAGGTACAATCTTCGTAAAATTTCGCCTTACATGTTAATAGTTTTTCACAGTTCATTTTGGGTTTTCATTGAAGATTTCTACGCCCGATCACGAATCATCTTTAATTTTTCAGATTGGCTTCACTGTCGGTTTTCTCTATCTTCCGTCTACAAATCGAAGGGACAAGAGGAGGATTTTTGTGCGTTGAAGCTGTTGGAAACTTTCATCTTCAGACTGTGTCAGGTAGGCATCTCTTTTTATCTCTTGTGGGGGTCAAAATATATCCTCTCTTATACACTTCTCTTATGGTCTCTGTTGATGTGTGCGATGTCCCAGCGTAAGCCCGTTGAAACCGCCACGTGACCTGCACTCTCCCAATTCCCCTTCTCTTTCGCCAAGCGAGTTACCTTGAGCTACATTTGCATAGCCGCGTATGAGACCATTCAAATTTCGCAGAAGGAGTGGTTCATTTCCTCGCTTCACCGGTTGTTTTTGGTGGGCCGCGTAAGCGGCTGCGCCGTAGGCGCCGGGGCGAAGCCCCCGACGAGCGGCCGAAGGCCGCGAGGAGCCAGGAGTGAGGACCGCCGAATGCGGGCCGTAACTCCTGGTCCCCCTTTTAACAATTCTCTTATGGTCTCTCTCTCTCTCTCTCTCTCTCTCTGTGTGTGTGTGTGTGTGTGTGTGTGTGTGTGTGTGTGTGTGTGTGTGTGTTTGTTGTCCCCATGTGAAAGTGCGCTGGGTCCGTCACGTGTCTGCGTCTCCTCATTTTACCTTCTCTTTCGTCGAAGGGGGTTTTAACCCTAACACGTAAATGCTAACGAGATGTGGTTATTTGAATAGTTCATTTCGAGGGCGCAGCCCTCGGCGAGCGGCCGGAGGCCGCGAGCAGCCAGAATATTCAGGACCGCCGTTAGGCGGGCCGGAATATTCTGGTTAGACTGAACATTGCACTAATTAGTATCACCTGAATTCTCCAGCACCAAATCCTGATTTAAGCGGTCCTGGGGTTCTCAACGTACTTGCCCGTGGAAACAGATTTTTCGGGTTTATCTTCGTTCAAACTTGTTTTGGTAAAAGGAATATGAAATAGGAGCTAATTGCGTGTTGTTTGATGTTTTCAAACTAACAAAACTGTTTTCAAACAAATAGGAGAGCCCGCCGCCCCTACCCTACGGACCGCATGTCATCCTGACAACAATTTTTAAATACTTTCTAGTTTGAAAACATCAGACGACGGGCAATTGGTTTATCTTTCATATTCTTTTTTTTGAGAACCAAATAAAGTGAGCTTGAACAAAGTTAGATCCGAAAAGCTGTTCTCACAGACTCGCCCGTTGATATCCGGAAGGTCCTAGGCGCACCCTCCAAGCGTAGTTACCGTCCAGAATTTTGGGGCACATTCTCACCAGTGTCGATGAGTGAAATGCGCTCTAAATCTACTTTTCGGGTCGTTTCCTTGTGGGGTAATATCGGATATCTGACCTGGGTAATCTACCGGAAACAGAAAACCAAATTTATCCTTTCCCGTTGTCTAAATTGCATCGATATGTTATATCGATATGTGTAAAATATGTAAAAAAAAAAAATAGAAAGTTAGGATAACGCGATTTCTGCGCAGCTAATCTCTGGTCGACAATATGCGGAAAGTCTAGGGCGGTTTACAGGCATCCTATCGGAAAATGTGCGAGTAGATAGTTCCCGATATGATACGCACATTTCCTAGCAAATCCGCATGCGTGTCCGCAAACCACACGCATATGGCCACATAGGATCCGCAAATCTGGACGCATATGGCACGCATACTTTCGTCACCGTGGAGCGCATTGAATTCGCAATAGAGCAACCCTTTATCCCTGGAGCACATTTACTAAAAATCAATAAAAAAATTTATTATCCGTGTAAAAAATCATACAATCTGACAAATGCATAATATTACAACTTTAAAAAATTCCTCCTATTCCCCAGAAAACTATCAGTGTTCTTCGTAGAATCCTCCGTTGTTCTTCGATAGAAACGACGACTAGTGCTTTCCCTGTATTCCTTGTTCTCCGGATGGCGATGGGCGCAGTTTTTCCTTCCTAAATAGCACAATAAATGAATATACTCTGGCTTTACTCACTATAAGATACAAAATAGTAACAATTTACCTGTAAATATTGGGGTGAAGTTCCTTTTCGGGTAATCCACGTAATTCCAGCAGTTGTTCAGCGATCAATCACTCTGAAAGTAAGCCCATTTTAACCTTGTAGCAAAAATATAAAACAATACACAATAAGACCGCCCTGATGTCGAGTCGCCGGAAGGAGGAGTTGCATTGCTCGCTGTACATCGACATCCACATTAGATGGCTCTTTCGACGCTAAAAAGAGAAAGAAAACTAATTATAGCGGCATAAATATTATAACACCAACAATAAAATCACTTAGTTGCAAATAAAATAAAGTTTAAAAAATTAGGTCGAGAAAAAAAACAAAGTCCAGCGCACAGTTTTAGAGGCACATGCAGGCAGTACGCATTGTTAAGCTGATCTGTGTAAGACCCAAAACGCATACGACCCGCATATTCTTGCACGATTGCCTCAAAAAATGTAGCCTTCTCGTGTGCGCACCATATGCAACCCGTATACTAGCATATGCGTTTCGGAATCCGCATATCTTACGTTTTCGGCAACTTCCCGCATATAACATACAATTTCCGCATATTGCAAAGAGCTAACATAGAAAGGCGTAGACTTTCCGCATATTGTCGACCAGAGATAGTGCCCCCAACCCTATTTCGGCGGTTTTTGGAAATGAGTGGGATTATTCCGATGTTGATATTCGAATTCCAATTTTTACATCAAAATAGAGAGTTACAAAATGGGCGTGGCCGCTGTTCGGCCGAAATAGGATTGGCGAGGAGTATACATGTCTTGTTTCCTTTAAATTCGTGAACCTAACTTAATGTGTTGTTTCAGATTGCTCGTGCGTGCTGCTCGGTGGCTGCAGAGAAGAACGCCATCGACGTCATTGTTCTTGTTTTATTTTGTAGTTCTGATGTTTTACACGTTGTGGTTCTCCTAAGGGAATGCGCAGTTCCTTCCGTAAAAGCGAAGGAATTGCGCTGGAATGATGTACCTTTGGGGTTGTTTCGAACCGGACATTGGGGCAGAAAGTTGCACTGCCCTTGCCTTTGTTCGTCGGTTGATCAGTGTACTCAATGCGGGCCGGCCCAACCCTGTATGCTGCTCGTTGATTACGTCCTAGTAGTCATTTGCTTTGTCGGCCGGTCTATTTGCTGTTTTCCTGCTGGAGTTCACCTTAGAGAAAGGTGTAGTTCCTTCCATAAAAGCGAAGGAATTGCGCATTTCAAGAGGGAGAAATGAGACTGGCCTCATCAGTGTGTCGGTCAAGTCGGACCCTTGTCTTTGTTTGATTCAGTTTCACACAGACAAACATACAGATACGCATACACACTCCCTCTTCTCGTTTTGTCTTCTGTCTCCAATTCCTCTGTTGTTCTATCCCCCCTCAATCTATCAGAAGCTGTCGTTGTTAGCTGTCTGACCCCGCGAAAGCAGTGTTTATCCTTTCGTTTAGATGACAGTGTCAGATAGCTTTTGTACCGCCCGTCCCCTCCTAATGGCTCCCTCGGCCGATGACTCAGTTGAAACGACGCCGATCGCTATGCAAAACACAGCCGATTACGTCTCGAATATCATCACAGCCGACTGGCCGTCTGCACTTTTGTCGGAGCTTCAAAGGGCGAATCGTTCGGTCATAATCTCTGCTGAGTTTTTGCAAAGAGTTGCGGGGGAATCGGAGTTGGAAATACATTACAGCTGCCGTCGGCCTTTGAAACTTGCCTTTGTAGACTATGTTGGTCGCGGGGGTGTGTAGTTAAAACGGCTGCTTATGTGAAAGCTCACGGAAAACAAATTTTGGGGTATTTGAGGCTATTATGTTTCTTCCGCAAATGAAGAAAACGTTGAAATGGCAGATGCTTGTCTATCTAGTGCACAAAGAGCCAATAGCTGCGGCGGTCAATGTACTGTAGTGTCAATAAAAGCAGTCATAGCTAACAGAGCGATGAATCGGTCCATGGAACAGCACATTAATAAAACTGCTTGAGAGTTGTCCTCTTAACAAAAACCGTCCCATTATAGATTCTCCGCCGATGAAGTGTGAAGTTGGCACATAGGAACACAGGGGAAAAAGGGTTCATATTCAGAAATATTTCAGTTTTGTATTCCCTTAAACAATACTGTTTCATTCAACTTTTTCAATCTCTTCAAACCCGTTTCATGCCCCCTCCAAACCCCTTCCCTCCCCTCCAAACATTCTGTACACACGTCCTGTCGCAGTGTTCCAATGACTCATCTTCGTTTACATGTTTCACCACTCCGAATAAACACACTTCATTACGGCGTATCATACAGCTAAACGAAAAAGTCTCTCTTTGGCATATTTCAAGAGTATTTTTCCCGCCCTGGTGGGAAAGAAGAGAAGGAACAGTCCTCATGGCGCCGTTCTGCCATAGTCGTCCATTGTGCGTTGCTCCCTCGTCCTTGCGTGTCAAAGGATGCCTCGATCGCATCTTCAATCGACCTTGTGACCCGCGACGCCGATGATTTTACGGTTGCCCGTCATTCAGGAGGGCAGCAAAATGACGTTCGCACCTCACAAACATTCGGGTTTTGCGGTTTTCAGAAGATTCGATTAATGAAGGGTGGAAAATTTTATTGGTTAAAACGAGGTGAAAAGAGAACCTATTTTTTCTGGTAAATCCGAATTAGCGGTGGTAGCCAATTTGAAGATCTTGAACATATGGCACTTTCCTCAATGGCCTTTGCAACTTGATTGCATGATTCCGGAATAAGCAAGAAGAGGGAAAGAGATAGAGATACAGAGAGACAGAGACAGAAAGAAATAGAGACAGAAACAAATAGAGACAGAGAAACAGGGATACAGACAGACAGAGAGAAATAGAGACAGAGGAGAAGGGCGAGAGAGAGAGAGAGAGAGAGAGAGAGAGAGAGAGACCTTGCCCTTTGTGACAGCCGCAGTCTGTCATGTTATTCTGTACGCATATTGTACTTACCGATTCTCGCCAGCCGATCTCCTCTGCCAGCCGGCTGGTCCCTCTGCCTCAGTGCCAGCCGTTCCTTTTCTCCGCTGGAATTCGCATGCAAATTCCCCGACAGTCAAGCGAGAGAGCGTTCAGGACGCAGAGAGTGCAGACATGCGAGCCGAAACTGTCGGAAGCCCCGCCCATCGAGAGGCCTTTACGGGGGAGGACGATCGATCGACTCCTGATGTCCCCCGGCGATTTGATCAATTTCTGCCTCTTTGAGCAGCCGTTTGGAGACAGTCGGCTAATGACAGCCGGCACCGTAATCATGCTTCTACGCGGCGATCGATCATTCATCGCCAATCCTACGAGACAGGCGGAAGGGCCGTTCAACTATCTAATCGAACAGCGACTTTCAAGGGATATTTGGCTTTTTACTTTTACGAAATACATTCTTACATCGATTTTTTCTCAACATTTCTCTACTATTTTATGATAACAAGGGTTTTGAAAACCCCACCGCAGTTTTGGAGATTTGCCTGTCCTCTGGGTGCCCTTCCAGCAGCGATTTCATAACCCAACGTTCCCATAAAACAATATTCATTTTCAAAAACATTTGTTTAGTTTTGAATCAAATTTAATTAACATTTAGTTGGTTTTTTACTGACCTTTCATGCATTTTACGTGCCATTCTTTCCGTGTCGTAGGTAGTTTTCACCCTTTTAGGTTGGATTCTGGGCCAACTTTATCAAAATAACTATTTAAATTTGTAAATAGTATAAAGTCAATTTGTAAAAATGAAATGTTCGTTTTTCTTGCACATCGCAACTTGTCATCGATTGATCGGGTTCAATGACCGGCGGCCGAAAATACCGCGAATTCTACCGAAAATCATAGATCACACAAAGCACAACAAACACAGACACAGAGAAAGTGTGAGCTACAGTACCCTCTCTCTGTCTCTCTCTGTCTCTCTCTGTCTCTGTCTCTCTCTCTCTCTCTCTCTCTCTCTCTCTCTCTCTCTAGAATTAAACCTCGACTCAAGCCAACCATCTCACAATTTCTCCCCATTTAGGGTTCCTCCGTGGGGATGAATATCGTCACCGGCCTTTTGTCGGCCGTTTCTCCGAAGTCCGACGGAGACTTCGTCGACCGTCTCAACTACTGCCTGACCACAGTCTCTCTGGTGGTGGCCGCCTCCTTCATCACCACCTGGTCCTTCGTCGGAGCGCCCATCCAGTGCTGGTTCCCCGCCTATTACAAAGGATGGTGGCAGGTAATAATATAAATTTTCATTTTATTCTCTCTTTTTTGTAGGAGTACGCGTTAGACTACTGTTTTGTACAAAATACATACTACGTACCGATGTTTGAAAAGACGGATATGCCTCAGACTTGGGACATTGGACAGCACATGATGCCCCTTCCCGTCAACGACACTGTCAAGTGAGTTAGACACGTTTTCGTTCACACGCGAATTACCGTTTTGCGTAGAAAGTAAACACTGACATGCAAACAGTGGATAAAAATAGAACTAATGTAAATTTTAGGGAGAAGCACCAGATCGGATACTACCAGTGGGTTCCGTTCATCTTGGCTGGACAAGCTCTTCTATTCTACATTCCTATTGTTTTGTGGAGGGCTCTCTACGAAAGCGCTGGTGAGTAGAGAGAGAGAGAGAGAGAGAGAGAGAAACATAGACAGAGACAGAAACACCCATACACACACAAACACACACACACACGCGCGCGCGTAGGAGAGAGTGAGTGTGAGAGGAAGAGAAAAGAGATGTATCTTAGAAATGGTTCTCTCATTATGTCTCCCATTCAGGCTTCAAAGTGGGAGCCATTCTTGACACTTGCACCCTTGCCGGCAACATGGATGACTCCACCCGTGACAAGAACATGAAGACGATCGCCAGTTTCCTCACTCAAGACCTCCGTCGCCTGAACAGCGGTCGCATCGTCACCTACTTTTATCTCGTAATTGGTCCCTTAGGTAACCCCCTTATCGTCTGTTTAGGGACTCAAAGCCCTCTTCGCTTTCAACGCTATCGGTCAGTTCGTCGCTTTGAAAAGCATCCTGGGAGTGGACGACATCGCTTGGGGATGGACCGTCACCAAGGATCTCTTCAGTGGAATCGAGTGGGACGAGACTGGAAACTTCCCCAGGTACAGTCGCTTTTCGTGTCAGGACCCACGTCTCTTTCAGAATCACTCTTTGCGACTTCACAGTTCGTGAATTGGGCAATGTTCACCAGCACACGGTGCAGTGTGTGTTGATGATCAACATGTTCAACGAGAAGATCTTCCTCGCCCTCTGGTACTGGCTCTGCTTCATGTTCGCCATCTCTCTCACTTCTCTCTGCATGTGGACGGTTTGTAACATCTCTTTGCCTATGAAGTACCCATTTCAGATCAAACTGATGGTTCCTACCTTCGGCGTGTCTATGGTCAACAACTACATCCACAAGATCGACCCAGCCACCGCCCGTTCCCTCCACAAAAGGAACCTTCTCCGCCAGTTCATCGAGAAGGAACTGGGCCCCGACGGAGTCTTCATCATCAGGCTCATCGGTACTGTAAATTTTGAACTAAATTGCGTTTTCTGCCTTGAAATAAGCTCACTTTTTGTAAAAGTGAGTAGATAGAAACTTTACCAAGGAAAATTTTTCATTTTGATAGTTCACGGCGAGGGTCCGTACGGAAACTGCAAATTTTAGCACCCAATCTGTATATTCCGCGGACTCGCTCGATTGCGCCCCAGGTAGATCCCGAGTTTTCGCGGCGGGACCCTATGAAAACATCCTTTAGCTTTTGCCGTTTAAACCGTAGCATGTCACAGTACGTTTGACGCATAGGAAAATTTCAAACTCAATCGATATTCCATTTTTCAGAGTCTAAAAATGAGTAGATATAGTCAGTTTATCAGCTGTGTATTCCGGGTAGATCGCGGGTTTTCGCGGCGGTACCCAATGAAAAATCATTTCGCCCCTATTACCGTGGTAACGATGGCATATTACTGTACGTTTAATGCATATTAAGAGCATTTTTCACTCTTATCATCGCCGCAGAGCAAAATTTACAAATCAACCGAATTTTTCATTTTCAGAGTCTAACAACGGCGACCTCGTGACGTGTTCTCTTCTGGAGGTGCTTTGGAACGACTTCAAGGAGAAGCACGTGGAGTTCCCTCCCCCGTACTCCGAGCCCCTCCTTATGAAGAACAAGAAGATTGACGAAGACGAGCTGTAGAAGATGATCCATTTATAGAGTATACCCGTTGCTTTCACATCGAATTAATAAATGTTACAACTTCTACAACTTTGTTTATTGATTTATGGTGAATATTGACGGTCGGGGATGCACGGATGGGTAGATGTGTCACAGGGGGTCCGATTCATAAATGTTCGACCTTGTTGAACACGACGGAATGAGGAGAGAGTGACGTCCGAAGAGACGAAGACGTTGAAAGGGAAGACGAGAGAGTGGGCGGAGCGTGGAGGGTACAGTACGGACAGTACGCGGAGAGACAGTGGTGGAGAGAGGGGAGACGCAGAGAGAACGAAGAGGAAAGAACAGAGATCAATGAGAGACGCAGACACCGGGGGGAGGGGCGAGAGAGAGGAGACGGTAGGAGCGAAACAGTTCGGAGCTGAGCGCGCCGCCGACGGTCGTCTACGTCGCCGATCGATCCCCTAAGGTACGTAACGACAGACGGCTGGCACAGGGTACGGGGGACCCTAGGGACCGTAGGTCGTCGAGGGGACCCTCTTGTTCACGCACTTTCCCATGCTACGAATTATGACTAAACCTTTTGAAAGACGCCTCAGTGCCGTCTTGTTTGCGCCCGAGTGCGCTCGCCTCCCTCCAGATGTCAGGTCGAAATAGCATTTTTAGGATTTTGCCTATTTTCTCCACTATTCAGCCTTGATTTCAGTAAATCTAACTTCTCTTTTCAGAAGGCATGTTCTTCATCGACGCCTTTTTAAAAGGCCTTAAGCCACAATGGGACGATGACAGCGTCGACCGACTCAATTACTACTACACCCCCATGCTCTTGATCATTTTCTCCCTCACTCTATCCGCCAAACAGTGAGTTTTTATCGAATTTGCACACAATTCAATCTAATTATCGGAACCACTCCGTTAGAGTCCTAAACCCTTTTTTTACGAGGCTTTATAATCGAAGAGTTCTGAACAGAATTGCGTGATGCCAGCCTCCATTAGCATACCGTCGGAAAATGGCATGCCACATTAGCATAAGTCGAGCGGCGGGGAAAAGCCGCGGCCGACAAAAAGTTGGCCACGGGGACCACAAACCGTAGTCAAATCGGAAAATACCTGTTTTGGCCCAAATTTATCGCAGCTTTAGATATTTGTGACATCTTATTTGTGAACACATTGTTCTGCTGACAATATAGCAGTTTGGTCATTAACTGTTTTTTCAGCGCACGGTATCCAAACTTTATTCATTATTGCAGTTATTTATAAACGGCTGGTGTATTTTAAAACTATTTAAGAGCGGAGAAACTCTGGTTTTAGACAATCCTTGGAAACCGGGAATTTCGAGGGCACACCACATCGAAACAAAAGGTCGCATACATAGGCTGCTAAACTTTCACTAAAGTAAATTTGGGTCCCACCACGAAATCCCAATGGAGCAGCATAATTACACCTCAGGCTTGCGATTTACACGTGTTTCATTTGACTTTTGTGGCGGGACCACTTGACTCGTTGCCCAATATGCGCGAATTCGGCGTAAGGTTGTTGCGAAGGCCAAAATGATACCCTAATCATCTTTTAAAGGGTCATCAGGGTACTTTTCGAACACAGAATAATAAAATTTAGCACCCCGTTTTCGAAAAACGGCATTCTGACAACCCTCGCTTAGTCATTGAGAATCCCAACTACCGTACCTCAAACGATGAAATACTGTTATCCCTGCATAGTTTATCATTTACACTAGTATCCACGGCATTCCTTCGTTCCAGTGTTCTGAGTCATCCCCGTCGCTGCAAAAAAGAGAAACCACGTGCGCTGCAACCTTTGAATGCCAGTCGGACGTCCGTCTGGTTGCAGCACCGTGCACAGGGCATCGATTGATCCGTCGCGAGATAACCAATCGATTAGGGGATGGAGGTTCGCCTTTGAGGATTGTAATGCGTTAAGGGATTGTAAACAAACATATCTTATCGCTAGGATCTTAGGTACGCTTTAACATTACAAGGAATGCAACATCTTGCGCAAGGTCATGAAGATCGGGCATTGATATCCTAAAAGCGATGTGTTTAGCTGCTTGGGCGATAACCATGCCGTTCCTATTGTTCCTGGATATATTTTGATATCTCTGCTATCTGAAGATCGATTAAACTCATAGGTGTGACTGGTTATGAATGTCAATCGGCGCCCTTGATCTACCGCTTTGTGTCCTCGGCTCCCACCCGAATTATGCGCCCTTCGACAATTGACGGCCAAGGGCGGTCAGCCGAGGGGCGCACAGGCGAAAGGGAGGCGATTAGAGGGGTGGGAGAGGATACTCAATTTGGCAATACACAGAGATAGGGAGACACCCAAACCGTTGGAAAGAGAGAGAGAGGGGGAGAGAGAGACAGAGAGTTGTGTGAAAGGAAACCACAGACGGAAAATCTTAACTTCTGTACAATTTCCTTACGTATCCGTTTCAGGTACGTCGGTCAGCCGATCCAATGCTGGATCCCCGCTCAGTTCACAGGTGCCTGGGAGCAGTACAGCGAGAACTACTGCTTCGTGCAGAACACCTACTTCGTGAATCCCAAGGAACACATCCCGGACTCTCCTGCGTCAAGGGAATCACAAGAGATCGGCTACTACCAGTGGGTGCCCTTCATCCTCGGAATGCAGGCCATCCTCTTCTACCTGCCTCAGCTCGTCTGGAGGATGCTCAACTGGCAGACCGGTAGGTTGTTTAGTCCTTGCAACTCTTTGTGAAAATGACAAAACTGACGCTGACATAAGTGCAGTCACGGCCCATCTCTTTTTGTGCCTCGCAGCTGTCCTCCCATCTTTGTCTTCGCGGTGCCCTTTGCTCATTCAAAAACCTCCAAGTACATGTCTGGCGTTACGGTATCCGTTGGCATAAAAAAACACAGCTGTGCACTATTAAGGCGTCTGAGAGAAATGGAATAAACAGGGGTGACGCCATGGGTTGCAAAACATCACGAGGAAGACGGTGCAAGATTGCTCCAGCAGAGAGGGATACACAAAGATAAGGAGAGGGGGGATCTCAAATGATCTTGGAAAGTTAGCATGATTTAATTGAATCCATGATTGCGACAAAGAATAAAGTACAGCGTAGCAAAGTCAGAGCTTCAAATTCCAAGGGTTTTCGTATTTTTCTCTAAGCCTGTTCTTTTAGCATGTCCCTATTTCAAGTCTGGGTAAATCCCGGGCCATCGCGGTGGGACCCAATTTCAAATTTCTTTAACGCTGCACCTTCCATTGTTTTCTTTTCAGGAATCGCCATCAAGACGATCGTGAAGATGGCCAAGAACACCTCCAGCTTGTCGGCCGAAGCTCGCAGAACCGACATCGAGAAGGTCGTCGACCACATCCACGACTCCCTGGACGTGCAGCGTCAGCTAAACAGTTTCGGTAAGTTTAGCCGTATTTCGCACATAGTCTCCGAAATGATGGGATCGTCCTCGCATCGATTGACGTGTTGTTCACGGATTAGCGGCGACAGGTCCGATGGCGACGGAATCCAGGGGCCGTGAAGTACAGGAGGGAAATTATGTCAAGATTAAAACTACCGCTCTTGTAAGGGAAAGATAACTATTTTTTCAGGCGGAATGGGAAGGTTCATCCACAACAAGTCCTTCCTCAGCCTCCTGTACTTGTCCGTCAAGTGCCTCTACCTTGTCCAGGTCTTCGCTCAGTTCATCATCCTCAACAAGTGAGAAAGTCGAAAGATTCAGGAAAAGAGAGTTTTAGGTTCCTTTCGACCTCCTACTGGCTCTGGGGCTGGGGAATCCTCAGTGATCTGATGAACGGCCGCGAGTGGGAGGAGAGCGGACACTTCCCCAGGTAAGGAGAATAAGCAATAAGGCGGAAATGGAAACTGCGCTATATTCTGTAAAACTGTTAATCTCAGAGTTGAATCTATTCACACGGCACCCATCACTGTAATGTTGCGACTTCAAAGAGATTCCGCCTGATGGTCACGCAACCCGTGAAAAACTCCTTTTGAACGTGGGAATCGACCATTGCGTGAATTGGGCAGCGCAGCAGACAAAGATGAGACGACAGACTATGGGATAGAGGGGAAGAGGGGGAGAAGTAGAAGCACACACACACACACACACACACACACACACACACACACACACACTTCGTTTATGCCAATTTCTCCAAAAGTGCTTGGATTTGCTGAGCCTGCAGTGTCAATTGACCATAGAAACGTTTGGCGTTTCAGCGGTTGTCCATCCTGTCCAAACAAGGCGCCGAGTGCGAATTGTCGGCCGGTTTCCGTCTGTTCCGGCCGAGTCCAAAGGCTGTTTGTGCGCGTACTCGTAACCTTTGACGGCCTTTGTGTCCGTTCATGCACACTCGGGGAACGAGGAATTCCCAGAAAGACATACGGACGGATCGTAACCACACCCGCTTCCCATAAAACCACTGCGACGCTTCCATAAAACCATCAGCGACATGCGCGATCCCCTTCTCTTACAGACGACTGACGACGGCAAACGCGTTCAATTAAGGGAAAGGTCGCGCGGGAATCAACCTAATAGGAGGGGAAACAAGGGGAGATGTCAAGGGAAACGAAGGGACACGGTTAAACCCAGGTACATTGTGAAAATGCATATTTCAGAGTGACGATGTGCGACTTCGACGTGCGCGTGCTCGGCAACAAACACCGACACACCGTGCAGTGCGTTCTGATGATCAACATGTTCAACGAGAAGGTCTACCTCTTCCTCTGGTTCTGGCTTCTCGGAATCCTCGGAGCAACCTTCTTCAACCTGCTTCTGTGGGTGAAGAACATGTTCAACAACGAGGACTACGTCTACACCTACCTCCACGTCAACAAGCTCGTTGACAGGAACGACATCTCTTGTAAGTGGTTCTCTCCCTTTCACTTATTTTCTGCTGTCTCTTCTCTCAATGATTCCTCTTTTAGCTGAGAAGCCGTTCGCCAAGTTCGTGAAGAACCAGCTGGGCCACGACGGAGTCCTTGTCCTCCGTCTGGTTGCCGCCAACGCTGGAGAGATCGTCGCCACGGAACTCGCCACGGAGTTGTGGCACCGTTTCCTGAACGACGAGGGACAGGTAGAAACAAAGGAGTTAAAGAAATAAAACGAAGGTTTCAGAGGGCCGAGGACCGTAAGAAGAGCCTGGATGACGTCGACGGCTTCCGCGAGAAGGCGCCGCTCAACTAATTTTGCCGAATCCTCCACCGATTGCTTTCCCGATGTTGATCTTTCAGCGTAATAAGAGAATATTTGAGATGTAGACTGACAATTGAAGATTCATGAAGATTAATACTAATATGTACATTTTACAAAGATATGGAGGCTTAGATCATATGAGAGAGGGAAAGTAAGGCAGATAGGAGCATTGAAAAGTAAGGGTCACCAGATGGTCATACAATTGTCGGCATTTGCTTAACTGGATCATATGAGGCATCTCTTCTCTCCGTCTCTCTGTCACTTTATCTCTCTGTCTCTGTCTCTGCCTGTCTATAGCTGTTGCCAAATTGAAATCATGCCAATAAAATTAGAATGTTCTAGTGATCCTCTGTTGACATTGAACTTCGTAGTCTAATCACTAGACGACAGAGCATGCTTTGCACATTTCCGCAATTAGCATATGATTTAATTTTGGCGACAGCTATATCTGTCTATCTACGTCTCTCCTTTACTTGTCCTTTGTCGGTCGGTCTACTTTAAATGCGTGATTTTCATTTGGCTCACGTTCATACAGAATGCTCTGTTAGAATGCGTAACCGCTACGTGGCGCCAAGTAAACCGAGGCTCACCTTAGCAGTTCCTCCATTCTCTCTCCAGATTACCCACGGAGATGTCGGTCGATGCGGTTAAGGCTGAACAGGTAAATCCGACAACCATTTTTCCATGCAAGTGTTTCAGAAATTCGTGGCTGGAGCCGGTGTTTCTCTGCAGCTGAGCGAATACACGGAGAACGGACGGGTGTTCAGGAACTGGAAGTTCCAGCGAATCAAAGGAAAGGCTGTGGAGGAGGCGAAAGAGGAAAAGAGCAGTAAGACGAGGGAGAGCAGGAAGAAGAGGGAGGAGAAGAGGAAGAAGGAGAAAGAGGAGGGAGAGCGGCTGAAGAAGGAGGTGGAGAGGAAGAGGAAGGAGGACGATGAGAAGAAGAAAGAGGGAGAGAAGGAGGAGAAGAGTAAGGTCCGTCGGAGGAGTTCTCCTCTGGCCAGGAGGAACAAGCAGCTGCGAGTGGAGGAGGAGGAGCGACGGGAGGTGACGGAGGAGATTGAGAGGGCTAAGAAGGCGAGCAAGGAGCTGATCGAAGCGGAGGCAAAGAGCTACAAGGACAGGAGGAGGACTCTTCCGAGCGGAGAGGTGGACAAGAGTCTCTCTGAGAAGAGGAAGGCGAAGAAGAGTGAGAAGAAGGCGAGCGAGTGCGACCTGGACAAGGAACTGGCGATGGAGCAGCTTCTGAAGATGTACAAGGAGCTGTCTCTCAAGGTGGAGGCCATGGAGAAGGCTCAGAACACTTCGGATTCGGCCAAGAAGAGCCCGGAGGTCGCAGAGATCAGGGAGGAACTCGGTGAGACTCTCAACCACCTCACCTTCAAGTACCAGAAACTCACCGTAAGCCTTCATTTTTATTATTTTATAAATATATTTTTAGAATATTGTGGGGCAGGATGAGAACGGAGGAGCCCAGTTGACTCAGCTGCAGGCGATGAGCGAGGAATTCTCTCAGAAGCGCGGATGAAGCGGGATCGGCGATAAAGATCAATAAAATGATCGAGAATGAAAGGACTTTCTCAAATCCGGGCTATTCTTTTGTTTTTCTGTTGTTAAGACTTTTATAGGTTTTAGTTTTGGCTTAAGCTCGTTGTCTAAGTAACTTTTGGTGAATGTGTGGTATCCCTTCCCCAGCAATACCTTTCACTTTGGCATTCCAATTGTTTCTTCTCCTAATGTTTTACAAAACTGTCAGTATTGTTCATTCCGCCCAGTGAGCTATTCCAAATACACAAGAGGATCACTTGGCCCCTCCGAAGCGCTTCTTCCACATCTGCTTTCGCTTCAGTTTCCTCTTCGATTCGGCGCTCACTTTTCCTCTGGTGAAGGCCTTCTTCTTCATGTTGATGCGCACAAAGTTGCCCTTCTCAGCCGGGCCGCGCCTCGCCTTCGGAGCTCCATCAGCCGCTCTGAAGTCACATTGAAAAGATGTCTCCACTACAACTTACGTCTTCTTGAACGGTCGCTTGATAACCTTGCCCGTGGTGGGATCGAAGACCTTCGCCTGTCCTCCAGCGGGAGTCCTGCAAGAAATGAATAAAACAGCCCTATATGCCAGAATACTTGGTGGTCTTAGCCTTGGACGTGGTGGGTACGTCTTCCGCTTCAAAGGCCGGTTCCTCCGGAGGCGGCTTCTTTTCCGGCGTGGGAGCCAACAGGGAACTGATGTTCTGAAACCAACGATTAATATAGAAAACAGCTGAGTGAAACCTGAATTCTGATTGCCCTGTGACAGGGTTTCCTCGGCGACCTGATGGGGGTTTTCGGGCTCTGAGGCATGGCAGACACGGCTGGGCCCAGAGGCGAAGGCTGGCCCTTCTCCGGGGTGTCAAAAACGCAGAGACGAGCCTGGAAAAGAGAATATTTGCTAGATTTTTCCTTTACATCTCTCAAAGAACGATATAGTGCCCCATCCCAACTGTGTCTCTGCTGTAAGTGAAAAAACCATTGCCTGAACGGTTATGTGATCCGCCGACTAGCTAAATCTGGCTCCAGAAGAGAGACCGTAATCGACACTACTCTGGGTTGCAGTGGGCATACCTGGGCAGCCCACCGCGGAAGATAATTTTGCGAGAGTACACTCTGTTATTAAAAGGTTCGAAAAATCACGACGAGCCCTTCATTATCAAAATTGCCGAAAAATCAGCATTGCGGCGGCCCTACCGCCGCTGATCGCGGTGCTTGACAATGTATGCTGTGGGGGCCAACTACAGAAGCTGCTGCTCAACGTCCGCAAAATAACTTGTAAACTGGACGTGTTCCTAGACATTCTACGCATAAGTACAGCCGTCGCCAAACGGAAATCGGCAAAAATCATAGTTCTCACGGGCCGGGCCGACTTGAAACAAATCCTCCGCCCGGCCCGCTTCGGCCCGTCCACTCGGACCACCCAGTCAAACTGTCACCCACACGACCAAGGTTCGACCCCGGTCGGGACACTTTATTTTTGCTAACTTAAAATTAGTTTAAATGTGTAATAGAAGTATAATGAAAGTGTTTTCGGGGTTTAAAAAATTGACGTAAGATAAAATAAGGATTTAAAGAATTATTAATTTGAGAAGTTTACAAACCGGGCCGATACTTTTCTCGGCCCGGCCCGTCATTTGAGAACTAAGGCAAGCATAGGCCTCCTTTTCTCTGATTCTTCGCTTTTTGCACGCTATTTTCGTCTGCGTATTGCACGAATGGTGCAATACGCTTTCTTTGCGTTCCTAGCGCAAAAATATTAGCTTCTTATTTCTATTTTAAGCCCAGCAACAGTAGAAAGTTTAAAGGAAATACCCGCTCGCCGAAGTTTGCTTTGCGTATTGTCTAATGAGAGCCATTTCTGCGTAAGGGTTTAGTTGTTTCTACTCATATCGGCCACCCTGTATCCCCTATCCCAGGTATATCTGCCTGTTGTCTTGTCAAAGCAATCACACCCACAGGTGTTTTCCTAGGCGACGTGCGCAACCCGGCCATTCGCGGAGTCGGCTGCTTGGAGACGGAAGGAGAGGCCATCAACGGCAGACGAGCAGGGGTACGAGTCGGCTGAAAAAGGGGAGTTTTCACTAAACAACGGGCAACAAACCGTTCTGTTGGGTGTTCCGAAGAGGGCTCTGGTCGAAGACCTCTGCTGACCCCTGGCCGGTGACTGCGCCTGAAATAGAAACAAGATGAAATGGGAGCTGAGCGCGCGAGCGGGGGAGGCGGCAAAGGGCACTGGAAATTATTATTACGTAGCCGACACATGTGCGAAAATTGTCAACACGGACGGCGTTTTTTGGAGGCGGAAAGAGTGCCAAATAGAAATGTATGGTTTCACTGATAGAAAATGTTCATTTGCCCCCCTCCAGAAATGCAAGAATAACGTAGAACACATTGGAAATAGAATAGCCTGGGGCGCATTAAGGTCTCCGTTTCTCTTGGTTTATGCTAAAATTTGTCCAAAATACATAGTGGAATGTTGCAAACGACGCACGCAATATGACAATTTTCCCTCCCTTTGTGATAAAAAATGTTAGAAAAAAGCCCCCCCCCCGTTTAAATTTTCGATAAAGGTGAGTCATTCGGCTGTTCAGTCGAATATAGAGACAGCTGATTTGCTTTGTTCCGCAAATAGTCACAGTTCAGGGGAAGACCAACACCTTTTTCTGCCAAGACTGCGCCATGACGCAACCCCTTCGCCAAAGTTGGCCATAATTGTCTCAAATTACAGAAATGACATCGACCCCTTTGATTCCATAAAAAGAACGCGTGAATTGTAAACAAAACACCAGTTATTAAAAGTTATTTACGAATTTATTTCCCTCAATTACGCAACCCGCATTTTCCTGTTTACGGTATTTTCCGGCCCACGCTTTCACAGCTGCGATTTCATTTCCAGGGAAAAACTCGGAACTCTCCACATGGATGAAGTGCAATCCCATCCTCTCTCGGATACAAACTACGGCGGAATGATTGCATTCTCACACTTCAATGCGAAATCGCCCACTCGCCTCCGAGTGACAAAAGAGGGCTCCGGCTTCATTTGCACTCATCAAAACAGCGCCGCGTCGTCCTGCAATTAGCCGCAGTCATCTGTTTCTGTCGGATTAGGGGGAGCCGCGTCAAAAAGGTCGTTACGCAGCGGATATTGCGAAGTTACACGCAAAAGTACGATAGCTACAGGACACAAACGGAAGAGAGAAGGGCAGTTAAAGAACAAGAATAGTTCTGGAACGAATCTCATGGACCAGAAAACTGTCGATCCACAACTAACCATATTAGCCCCATATGATCTGGCAAAGCTGAACTTGCGGCGCTTGAGGGGCCTTGAATTTGGGGTGAGAGTTGCTTTGTGCAGCGGACCTTGTTAAACAAAAAGGGGGGGATTTTGCCGGGGCTTGCGTCGCGGCGACACCCCGCTCATTGAAAAATTGCGCACATGGTAAACTTAGCGGTACCCCTCGTAGATAAAATCCAGGGAGGGGATATCCCCACGGTAACTCTGTGTATGGGACCCCAGGCTGCGAGACCTTCATGTTTGCCCCCTTCTTACGGTTTATGCGACCAGGATTCGACCACTGGTTTTTGGCTTTTCTGGAAATACTTATTAGGCAAATTTAGTTAAAGGGACAGTAAGGGGGCTCTTGATTTCATTTTCGATAGGATACGATTGAAAATTATGTGAACCAACAATGCTAAATTGTCTTGCACCTTCCTTATTTTCAGAGCTTTTTCATCCAATCAAGATAACATTCGGCTCAATAGCATGCCTTGTAAATGACGGACACGCAGGGCGTACTGGTCATCCGCACAATCTGCGGATGGTCGGCGGTTTTTGGACACTTTGAAACCAGATATATCGAAAACGGTAGATTTTCTACCCATAGTGATCTAAATTTTCAAGATCAGCGAATTTTTGTCTTTCAATTTAGGCAGTGTTGTAAAAAAAACCTGACCTTTAAGTGATGGATTGCCCCCAAACACTTGACTAGGGTTTGTGTTATGTGTGTGCATACCCTAAATTGGTGGGTGCGACTGGGTCCGGGCGGAGCCCCCCGGATTTTTTGGCGGGTCCGGTGGGCCGGCGGAACCCCCCGTTTTTACGCGTTTTCGAGGACACAATTTTTGCCCCCCCCCCCCCCCCCCCCCCCCCGAAAACCCCTTTCCTGTGACTCAGGGTCCCGAGTTTCCCCGGCGCACCCCCCCCGCAGATCCTTACCCCAATTTAGGGTATGTGTGTGTGTTAGTGTTAGGAGCAATCCCTGGCATCAAAGTGTCCAAAAACCGCCGACCACCCGCAGACTGTACGGATGACCAGTACGCCCTGCGTATCCGTCATTTACAAGGCATGCTATTGAGCCGAATGTTATTTTGATTTGTTGAAAAAGCTCTGAAAATAAGGAAAGTGCAAGACATTATTGATTCACATAAGTTTCAACCGTATCCTATTGAAAATGAAATAAAAAGCCCCCTTACTGCCCCTGTAACTAAATTTGCCTAATAAGTAACAATTGCGAGGGTTTTACCAACGCTTACTTGACGAAGTATGGCACGATTACAATATATTAACTTCAATCCGTCTCTGCTCGTGAGAGCAGACATTACGGGGAGGGGGGAACCTTATTTGTGCCCCAAAATTAACGGTGGTATATGAAATTTCGTAGAAGCCCCCCTCTCGTTGGATGGTCAGAGCGTGTGCTCTACGAGTAATTAGGTCATTCGGTCCGTCCAAAACAAAGCTCCTCCGGCCGCTCTCTTCTTACAACAAAGGCAAAAGCCGGAAAACATCCGTCGCACCTGTTCGAGTGCCATCCGTTTCGCCATCGGCTTATACGGGCTGAACTCGTCGTCGGCCGGTCGCTTCAGCCGCACACTCTTTTTCTGAACCACCGCCTGGCCCTCCTCGTCGATCGCCGGCAGAACATTCTCCTCGTAGCCCAGTTCCTCTGAAAATCGAGAAATGAGAATTTGAAAATCCCGCTTTTTGAGAACACCTTAGTCACCAGTGTTCATGTCATGCAATGAGTAAGGTCGGAAAAACTCAACAACACTCGAATGACCTGTTTTTAAAGAACTCGATGTCCTTGGTTTGAAAACATCTGACATTGAGTGGTGTCGATTTTCGAGATGGATCTTATTGCGAAAAAAATACTAAGATTGGCTGTCCTAATCAGCAGGTGGAACATTTCTTTGTTTACAGCTACGTTAAAAAACATCTCCCGGGATTTTCGCTAACCTTTCACCGGGGTTCTCAAATGACGGGCCGGGCCGGGCCGAGGGATTTTTTGGGACGGCCCAGCCCGGTCGGCCAGGGTATGAAAAATAAAATTTTAATTATTGTATAAATCGGTACAATGATTTTTTTAAATGTTTTAAATTACTTAATAATGTTTGTTACTAGCATATAAGTCAATATTAGTCGTACAAAAAAGAATGTCACCGACCGGAATCGAACCCTGGTCGTGTGGGTGGCATTCTGACTGGGTGGTCCAGGGAAAACGGGCCGACCAAAATTTTCCAACTGGCCCGGCCCGTGAGGTCCCCGCTTTTCAGTAAACTAGTCTCCCCTATTATGAAACGAGTCTTTTTTGCAAAAGGATTATAAAAAGTGCAAGAAGCCCTTGAAATTCCAAGAATTCGTCTTGTCCAAAAGTCCCACGTCAACAATGCATTTGCGGTTGTTTTTTTTTCACTTCCCACGCACGGTTGTGGCCGCATTCAAAGGGGAATTTCAAAGAAAACACTTGAGACACCACAGAATGGAAAAAGACGGAAGGTGGCTGCAAAAAAGTGTGAAAGACGAGGAAAAACGTCTGTTTTGGACTTGAATAACCAATGATCTACTCATAATTCTTTTAACCACGTGTTTTTCTTCCCCGTCTCTGGTCGCCCATCGTCCATAATAGTCCCCAAAGGACAAAAAGTTAGGCTAATAGAAGGAAATGACGCGTTTTCAGCCGCTATTTCCTAACGCCAATTTTATCCTCCCATTCCCCCTTTCCTACATAACAATCGCTCTTTTTCTATCAAATCGAGAGCTCTGAATTTTCGCTTGTAAAATGAACTTTCTCGGCATAACTGCTAAAAAATTTTTTGTGCTAGACGCCTTTTAATTTTTTCTATTTCCTAAAAATTTCCCGGAAAAAAGCATCCTTCTCTCAAAAGAAAAAGCCTTTGGAATACAAATTTCAGTAGGGCGTAGTGTGTAATTCGCTTGGATATGATGTCCCCTATTAATTATGCACAGCGGTTTTCGACGCCCTCCCGTTCCTCCGCCCGCCGTCTCTCATTATCCACTCTCTCCCCTTCTTCTCAATTCCCCCTGCCTTTCTTCCCCCCTTCCCTGCTATTATCCCCCCCCCCATTTCGACTTGGCCCTCTCCGATTTCCTCCGTTTCCTACCTCTAACATGGGCCGGTGCGAGGGCGTAGTCCTGCTTCGAAGGCGTCTTCCCGTGGATTTCCTTGAACGCCTTGCGCCACTTTTCGCTCATTTCGTATCTCTGAAAAACGATGAATTAGGCAAAGCTCAGCAGATGCCACCAAAACACGACGATAACCCCCGTTCTGCATCAAAGTATACCGACCGGGGTACGAAAAAGACGCGTTTTACAAGCCCTCTCGAAGAAAAACAGAAAGCGTTTGGGTTGTGCGTTCCACGTGTCTTTTGGGGACAAACATTCCACAGAGACATAGCAACCAGTTCCCTTCAAAGCCCTCTCATAGCTGCCAGAAATCCCCCCATCCTTTGTTGTAAAACCGAAAATAATCTAAGGAAACCTGCGACCTGGGAGAGGAGAGATTCGAAAAATCACTCTTTTGGAGAACTTTTATTCTATTAATCAGGCAATCTCAGAGGAAAGCCGCAAACCTTTGTTTTGCCGCTGCAAAAATATATTAGAAGTTAATTTCTAAATATCGACCAACGGAAATCATATGCTAATGAAGTAAGAAAGCCTGCTCTGTTGGAGAATAATTTGAAAACTAATATAAAAGTTCAACAGAGCATGAATGGATCATTGCTCCATTGGCATATGAATTGTTATAATTCCAATATTGTGACAGCTATAATGTGTTTTAAAGAAAGAAACAAAGAAATTGCGGATTAGTTTTAAAATATGAAATCAAACGCAATGAGAAGTGCATAATTGAGCTCTAGCAGGTCCTGAAGGGTCCCTCTTCTCCCAGGTCCTCCGTGACATCACAAACGACGTCATGAAACGTCAGTGTTTCCTGGATCCTTATTGGGGCGGTCGGCGAGTGTTGCGTCGTCTGACTCTGCCCGCCGGAGGCGGTGGCTCCTCTGCGTCCCTAGCTGCCAGCCGGCTGCCTACAGGGCAGCGCGCAGGCGGCAGCATCAGCTTCATTTACCAAGCAGGCCCATCTATGAGGGCCCCGGAGAGCGCGGCCCACTGACTCCCGCCGAAGCAGCCATGGAGCAGATCGACATGCTCGACGACGCCTTCTACGTCTGCACGGAGGTTTCACCACGGTGCTTCGTTGTTCAAAAGGTGAGCATTACTGACCATCTTTCGAATACCTCTTTTGTTAAATTTCATTTATGTTTCGAAAAATAACAAGACTCGCGTTCCAATTGCAACGTGGCTGCGTCCCGTATTCCATCCCTTCTAAAAATTCTAAATCGGACCATGCGCCGCTCGGGCGCAAACAGTCAACATTTTCGCTTATCAGCGCATTTTGAATCACCGACCGGTGCTCCTCATCATATAGCTGTGGCCAAATTGAAATCGTGCCAATTAAATTAGAATGTTCAAGTGATGCTCTGTTGATATGGGAAATTCGTAGTCTATTTAATGTCAACAGAGCATTCTTTGCATGTTTCCGAAATTAGCATTAGATTTCGGTTTGGCGACAGCTATAACTCTTCTTCAATCGTAGCCTATTCTAATGTATTGTTTAATAAGAGTAATTGAAAAATGTCTGATATTAATCACCGCAAATTGTTGGCAAAAAACGGCGAAAAACCTCAAGTATTTTTCAATAGAAACCTAGATTTACGCTGTTGTAAGAAATATAACTATTTTGAAATAGAATTTCTATAATGTAAAAGTTACCCCACCTCCACTTTCAACAAAGTACTTTATCCGTGGTTGAACAATCAACCAAGAAGAAAGAAAACTAGGCTTCGAGATATTTCATTCGGGCACAGATATTTTGCAAGCGCAAAAGATAATTGCTCCATTTCCTATTTCCTAGTGTGATTCACTAATCACGCTTTCTCATAAGAGTTTTCGATGAGCCATTGGTTGTTGTTCGGATAAAGTCAACCCGGACGCCAAGTGCTGTGAGAAATGTGTGACAAAGGCGCCAGGACAACAGATGTCTGAGCGCCCAGATCAAACGTGTTTATTGTTCCCGTGACTCATCCAACTATTGAACCAAATCTCGACAACAAACCGGTGCGCCGTTCGCCGGACACCGACAGTTCCCTCGGGGAATCCGCTAATTATACCCGGGGATCTGTTTTCACACAAATGACGCCGTCCGTGTCGCCGATTGGGATAATGGACGCAGAATAGTTCCGTCGTCGCTGACGGAAGCCCCTTCGATGAATGAAAACAAACGGCATCGACCACCGTCTCCTCCGTCGTCGCCTTGTTGTTGGCGGACTCACGAACTGGGCATAGTCCACTAATTGCTGTCAGACGATGGGCGGCGAGGGAGGCGGAGTTAATTCCGGAACGAATTATTTTTCCCAAAAGACAGGGTCCTTGAAAAAGAGTACATTCTCAGAAATTACCAGTAAAGAATTTTAAAACTTGTTTTGAACAAATAATATCTTACTCTTGATAGAAAAAAACTACATTGTCATATTCTGGGGAAGAGAATTAATTCGGCTTACGCATTCAACCCACTGTTTACGCTAGTCTCCCTTCGACAGGTGCAAAGCCGGCTGGAAATTGAATTCCGGAGCTCCTTTATGCAAAGGGTGAAACAACAGCCCAGAGTGGGGACACTCCCTTGGGGAATCGATATACCATTCTTGGTTTACTTGAAAGTGCCGCCCACGTCAGTTGCTTGTCATGTCCCTTCAATGGCGGGCGACCGGGGTTGACGTAGGACTCTTTGACAGCCAGCGCTACCTTTTCTTTTACGGCTGTCGCAACCAGGACAACGCATAAATACTATCGCCCCCTCATTTTGACCAAAAACAAAAAAGTACATTTCAGGCTATTTCCTTCGACAGAGGACAGATTGAGCGAATCATGGGCGATGTGGAGAAGCCAACGCTCAATTCTGATACACCCCCACCTCCACACATACCTTACTGGTTGGTGAAATAAAAGACAATATTCTATTCAAGTAGGTTTACGAGTGAGTGCAGGAATATGCTCATCAACTGTTCCTTGCCGACCGCCTTGGCCCCAGCAGTCCCTTCGCCCGTTCCGCCCCTTCCCCTTCTCGATTTGAAGCAGCAATTAAAAGCACAACTAGAATATTACTTTTCACGGTGAGAATAGCAACAAAGCCAGGCGAACGACAATTTCAGGGAAAACCTCATCACGGACCGCTATTTACGCTGTCAGATGGATGCGGACCAGTACGTGCCGATATCCATCATAGCCGGCTTCAGAAAGATCACGCAGCTGACGAATGACTACAATTTGGTGGTCGAGGCGTTGAGAGGTGACAAATGACGCCGGGCGCAACAATGTCTCTTTCAGAGTCGAACCAAGTAGAAGTTGATGAGAAGGGGGATAAGGTACGGCCGGTCTGCAGAAGGTGTACCATCATCCTCCGCGAGATCTCTGAGGAACACAAAGAGGTCGGTTGTTTTGTGACAAAAGCAGCCATACCAGTTTTCCAAGGCCGATTCCTTTGCCTTCCTTCCTTAAAATCGTTGGCCAAAACGTAATTAACTTTTTGCACTATCTTTCTCCTCCTCTCGACGAACTCGTCGTCGGTGACAAATGGGCCCTTCCCTGCATAAGAAATGGGTCTCGCAGCGCCTTCTCGAAATGGCGTTAATATTGAAATTAGGAACATTTGCTCCATTCGTACCCATCTACCAGATGAATACAAACACGCTTCAGAGAGGAATCGAGTAATTGCGTGCGAACCGACTAACAACCGCTCTTTCATCTAACAATCGTTAAATCAAGCATACAAGGTCCAACTTTTCAAAACTGAGGGTTTAGTTATGACTTTGAAGAGCGAACCAATGCTTGGTGGCCTCCCATTTGTTTGCCAAATTCATTTAAACAATGATTTTTTTAAAAAATGATATTGATCTTTCGCCGGGTCTACCCGAGACTGCTTAAAAATGATTAAAAGGATTGCAAATATACCGCGGTCACAGATGGTGTACTCATTCTTGCGTTTTCCGAGGTCGGTATTGAAGCAGATTTTTTTTAAACAAACAAAAAAAAACAATATGAATAAATTTCAGGACGTGGAGAAGATGTTAGAAGATGGTCCTCCTTATGTAGATCTCAAATATGGACTGAATAACAGCTGGTATGTCATGTATGAGAACGAGGAGACAACACAAAGCGCTTATCTGCACCTCCAGAATCTCGACTCCACCTTCAACAACAAACCAATCTGCGTAAGTCACCCTCGAGAGCAACGTAATGCGTATGTTTTAGGCCCGCATTAAAGCCGGCGGACCACCGACGGCCGATTTGCCGCCTATTGAAAGGGCACCGACTGCAGTGAGTGTCGATTAAGAGACCACATCCCAACGAGACTAATAGGCACCCGATCCGATGCAGCCCGATCCGCCTCCGTTCACGCCTTTGGGGGAACTGGGACAACTTCTGGGCAGCTATGGCTACATCCCAACGTCTGTCTACCGGCCTGGTACTGCAGCTGTACTCAACTTCGAGGAAGAGATACAACAACAACCACAGTACCCCATGACGGTCAGAAATTCTCGCAACACACAGTCCCCCAGGCGTAAGTTATCATGTTAACGTTGCAATAATTTTTATTTAGCAACACACAACGGCTACAATGGTAGCAACGGCTATGCTGGTAGCAGCCATCACAACGGAGGCTACCAAAGCAGTTACTCTGACAGGAAGAGCGCCAGTTCAAGGGATGGTGGCCTGAACGGCAGACGCAACACCACCGGAGGTGGCGGAGCCGGTCGGCGCGGAGGAGACAAGAACAATTTGTCTTTTCAAGGTTCGCAACGCATAAGATTTTCGATTTCTTCCCAGGCGGATCAGGCTTTACGGCTGTCTCAAAACGCGATCTCTCGCTGAGACCATGTGATAGACGCGGAACACGATCGAGGCGCGTGCCGACATGAGAATACAGGGACATTCACACATTTGGTGACAGATATACTAGGGGCGCAAATTGATATTAAATACCAAAACAAACCAAAAGCAAATAGTAGCGTTCAAACTAATGACTCTGGCTTTTGTCATGTTTCATCTATATTTCTGATGCTAAATTAATTACAGGAGTTCGAAGGAATGGTGGTGCAGAACCGAGACGACGATCGGACTACTGGAATTCAAACGGCGGACCTAGCCTTAGTGTTTCAGCGCACGACATAAACAATCTCCCGCAAGAACGGTAAGATTTACTTTGTTAAATCAGCTGTGTGCATATAATTTAGGCCACGGTATCACAGCTTCCGCAAGACGCAAAATGACGAAGGACAAGAATTCCTTATGGTTCCTAACAGACGGAAAGCGTGGGAGACGTCTGAACCTGACCAAGATGAGAACGTCCAGAACGATAGAAAGGTGAGCAAAGAAAAAAGAGCAGTAAAATAATCAAAAACTTAGAACTCCTCACACAGCGGGTGTTCCCAGTACTCTTTCGAAGAACGGGCATTCCCTTCACTCAGCGATCCGAAGCCAGTGCCCGACAAACCGGCTGAGAAACCGTCATTCAGGTAAGAATTCAACAATCCTCTCCCTTTTATTCGTTTTAAATCAAAGTACCTTTGTTCACCATTCACCGCTGAATGCAGTGAAAATATTAGTGCAGCGTTAGCGTTGTTGTTATCAAACGTGGTGTTCCAGCTGCACGCACATTGCAGTCAACAAACGGGCAATGGGGAATCACTAGGGTAGTCTTTAGTACTACGGCGTCACACACTTATAGGCAATTCACACTTTAGTTGAGCGTTTTGGAAAGTTATGTAAACAGTTGCACTACACACAAACCTCGCGAGTATATGTTAGTTGAAATAATTTATGCTTAACTGTGGGGGGGGGGGTGAAAAAAACACTGAAAAATACTTTTTGAAAAAGCGAGTGAAAATTGAATGTTCTGAGAGAATAAGGATTTGCCCAACAATAAGGTGAGAGCCCCTCCCCACAACGTACATAATGTTTCCACATTTGCAAACATAATTACACCTCAATGTACTACAAAACATTAAGGTAAAGGAAAAGCGTGAATTTAGAGTTTATCTTCCGTTGAAAAAGGAAGTGTTATGGAAAATTACGTGTTGAATTCTATAATATTCACAAAATTTAGCTGCGTCGCCGCCGGAAAGCGTTACGCCAAGCCGGAGCCCAAGAAGAGCTACGCGGAGAAGCTAAAGGAGAAAAGTGCACGATTGTGAGGGGTGCCCCCCGTGCCCCATAGGAGCCGATGAGTAGAAAAGAGAAGATTCCAAGACGACACTACGAGTTCTGCCGCGTGTACTTGCGTTCCTTGCCAAACCGACACCCAGCCTCCCCCAGCATTCGCCAAACCTCCCCCTGTTTTGTAAGTACGGTCCCCTTTTTGTTTTCTCTCTGTGATTTCTCGAGGCGCTGCAATTCCCCATGAAAACCCCTTCCTAGAGCCTGTCTGTACCTATTTCCGAGTAGTTGAGGGTAGTTTCCCACATATCTGTCCGCCGGTTTCGCCACTTGAAGCATTCTAGTCCCACTTCTGGTCATCCCCATTCTGTCTACAGGTATTTACAAGTATATAGCCACACTTCGCTCTCGACATTTCACACTTAAAGTTCTATTCACTTCTCTGTCTGGACAATAAAAACGTCCTTTATCCCACCTTTTTCCTCGCAGTTTCCTTGTCACAATCGACCGTCTGTCCTCTGCAACGGGCCTTCGAGTCCCTGAAAAAGTTTGATTGATTCCCATTTACGTTGCAAAGTTAGAACCAAATGTCGCTCTTCACAGCTGAGCAAACAGAGACGTAAAAGGAGGTCGCACGGCGAAATAAACAACCACGGAACCTATTAATTGGGGTACAATCACGAGCAGAAATGGTGAAAAACTTAATTTTTGACGTGAAAGACAAAAACGGGCCGTAGAGATTACGTTGGAAAAACGGAAATTTAAGTTCAAAAAGTTTGTTAATATTCCACACCCTTCCCCCGCCCCAGCGGTGAAAACTTTTTTTTCAACTTCGAATGGCTTAAAAACATATAGGAATAGGGTTTGACGTGGTGGAATAGTACCGAAAGTTTTGTATTAAAATTAACTGAACATAAATAGGAAAACTGAATCAATAAAAATGAATTGAAGTTGAAGGTTTGTGTCAAGGGGAAAGCGAATTCGCACGGTCCGCTTTATTTTATTTTCAAAAACATTATTTTCATATACCTTGTTAATTAAAAAAACACTATTTACATTCTAAAATCTGTATAAAAAGGGTTCGACTGAGTGGCTGAAGGCAGAGAAAGGCAGAGAACATCACGAATTGTTAAAAAAAAAATTAATTTTTCAAACGTATGAAACTGTAATGGGGGACTCCAAGACGAGTAAAAATGGCTTCTGCCGGCACCATAAGCGGCGCTAAGGCCGTCGCGTTTCAAAGTTTTCGGCAAAATTTCGTGAAAGATGGGGGCTCGTCGCACATTTTGCAAAGTATGGTCTCAGCGGTGGGTCGCTCAGGTACGACCCTCCCCGAAATTACAGTTTGCAGAAAATAAACAGTGGTAAACTAATGACGAAGAACTTAAGGAGAAGCACGTGAGGTACTTCTGGTACCTAAGTAAATAGTTTGCTGTCGTCCAGGGCTGGCAAAGGGCCGTGCCGGCCCGCAATTTAAAAATTCGGGTCCGGCCCCAATGGTTTTTCGAGACCGGGCCGGCCCGCTCTTTAAAAAAATCGGGACCAGCCCGATCCTCAAATTTAGCAAAAACATGAATAAGGGCTTTACGGTTTCGTTGCATACGCAGCGGGGCCTACAAATGGAATCTCTAACAGTTCTCAATCGTTAAGATTACACTTCAACAAAAAAGAAGACAAACTCCCTTGAATTCATCCAGATTCAGTCGGTAGACAGTCGAACACAACGTAGAAATTAAAATCAACATGATAATTAGAAGGATTTATTGAGGCAGTGCGGGTTGACCACAATGTGGCCGATAAAACCTGTATATACATATAAATTCAATAGGTATTACAATCTGAGAGAGGAAAGTGAGCGCGGGAGATGTGGAAAGAGCTAGAGAGGGCAATGCATTCAACATAGAAAAGAGCACCAGTGGGGATACACATATCGCAGATATCGCACTACATTGCAATCTGAGGTACGAGCTAAAATGGGCGACGTGATGAGATTCTGAGGCTGAGCGGACAAAGGCAGACCCTGGGGCTGCCGACTGGCGATATGGAGAGCGTACAACACCAGAATTCGCAAAAATACCCGGATACAGAGACAGGAAAAGAAAAACCGTCGACTTTTGTGCGCAGGAGGGGGGTCTAGCTGGCTGGCTCCGGTTTGCTAACATCTTGGAGCGCCTGGGCGAGCAGCGTCGTGTCTCCCTCGTCATCATCGATATCGTCCATCTGGAACAAGGGAGTGAGTTAGAGAGAGAGAGAAGAGAGAGAGAGAGAAAGAGAGAGAGAGAGCGAGAGAGAGAGAGAGAGAGAGAGAGAGAGAGAGAGATAACTCACGTCGGCATCGATATCGGATTCGCTGTCGGAGTCGTGGTGGGAGGCGAGTGGTGACGGTCCCTCCATCGAAGAAGAAGAGGCCATTGGAGATGGTCCCGATGATCCAGATGCGGACACTGAAACGCATACCGTAACCTGTTTTCCGCCCTTTAACTCACTTCTATCCTGCATTTCTGCCATGCCCATATCCGTGACAGTCGCCCACTCGCACTTCTTTTTCCTCTTGCAGAACTTGCACCACAGATCCGTTCGGTTTGTTCCGAACCTCGCCCTGCACTTTTTCGTCTCCACCGTATCTGAAAAACGGATGTTTGAGATTGAAGCTACGGTATCCCTGTGTATCTCCTTCGCTCTGTTATCACAACACTTGTCGACGGCTCATCGGCTGCTAGTTAGCACAGTATCCGACACGCCGGCCGCTCTCTGAGCGCCTCTTTGCGCACCCAGGCCGCAAACAAGAAGAGCTACCGTATGCTCAGCGAGGCAATGGGAAAAGGACTGACCGTCGCTCTTGTCGCGTCTCTTCTTCTTCTTTTTGTGAACGGCGTAGTTCTCACGGGCTGACCAGTTGGGGAACTTGGTTTTGTGGTCCTCTTTGTCCTTCTTTGCCATTTCAAAGTACCTGAAACGAAGGAAATAAGTAAAACCATTAGAAGAAAGGCCTACTTTTGTTGTTCCTCCTGCGGCAGTTCCCTCCACAACTTGCCCAGTTCCTTGTTGAGTTCGGCGCTCTGCTTGTCTTTGAAGCCTTCGTTGTTCAGCATCTTCGGCCTGTTCTCCTTCATGAACCACATGAACGCGTTCAGCGGTTTCTTTACGTGGTCTTCCTAGAAAATAACAAGATAAAGGGGTTAATAAAAGGTACGAACCTTCTTGATTTTCCCTCCGCCGTGCGGTCGTCTCATGTCCTGCATGCCGTTCGCCAGCGATGTGATGGGCGAGCCCGGGAAGCGCATCTGGTTCATCTGAAACTAAAAAGTCATAGATCAGAATTCCACCTTTTTTTAACTCAATTTAATTTCATTTAAAAAACAAGACAGGTGGCACGAGGGCCGGCCTTCACGGTCCCGGCATAAACAGAGGGCCCTACACGGCCCGGGGGTCAACAATATGGGTCTCGCGGGAAGAGGCAACATTTGTAATTTGCCAAAGAAATCAAATTTTCTTTATTCCTGGGCTTCCCAATATGTTGGCACCGTGGCTGTGTAGGGCCCTTTGGTGACGCCAGGGCCCCGTGCCACCCCATATTTTTAAAATACCCACCTGCGAAAGTGTGCTCAAGGGATTTCCTCCTCCCCTCATCATGTTGGTTGGCAGAGGGACTCCGGGTTCGAGTTTGACTCCGGCCATGGCCATGCCTAGGGGAGAGCCGGGGCCACACATCATGGCGGCGTAGGGCATGAAACTCGGGCTGCACAGGGCAGGAGGCATCATCGGCATCAGACCGGGAGAACGCATCATCATTTGGTTCTGAAAAGAAGACATTAGCCCAGCTCTCTCTCTCTCTCTCTCTCTCTCTCTCTAAGATTAAGAAGGTCTCTTCCATCTCCCCATCCATCCGCCGGCATAATTACAGTCGGGAGATGCATGTCGGGACCGAATTTCTCCCGGGTCGCTGTCAGCTCGCCTGCCTAATTGAGGATGCAATTTGACAAAATAGCCCCGCAACGACCGACAGGCGAAAGGCGACGCCACCGGGGCGCAAACAAAACTCTTCCGCATGTAATTAGGCGCGCGAGATGGCAATTGGAGGCGCGCGCTAATCGCCGGCGGCGGAAGAAGTTGAATAGACGACGAGGTGTTATGAACCGGCGCCAACAATCCCCAATGGCTACCGTAGCCGGCTAATTGTCGTAGTGGCCCGGATATACAAAAGGAGAATGAAAGGAGAGACCCACCATCATGAGGAACGCCATCGTGGGGTTCGGGTTGAGGGCGGCGTAGCTGGGGCTGAACGGAGGCATTCCGGGCAGACCCATGCCCATCAGCCCGGCGAAGGACGGCGACGCCGGCTGCGGTTGGGGCTTCGAAAAGGCGCCAGGGTTGACTCCTGAAAAAGAAGATTTAATGGAAAATAATGAAAGATTTTAAAGTGTTCTGCGTACCGTACACCAGAAGACAAAGGCCCTTGACGCGACCTTTTGTTGCGTGCCCCCGAAGCAATACCGGCTGAGAGCGTTGTCCTTTTCTAAGCGTACAAGCGCTGATTTCGTCTAGACAATGCGTTTCACTCGTCATTCCCGCGTAACAAAGGTCCCTTTGTGGCTTCTGACCCTCCCTCGCAATTCGCGACCCGAACACCTGCCTTTCTGTTTGGTGACAAGAGGAGTATCGTTATCGCCGCTCGTCGCCTTCCGCGCACACTTGGCGGCGCACTTCAGAATCCACATCGGGGCCTATCCCTGTCCGCAAACACACGCGTCAACAGCTGTTGCAAAAAGGCATCCGGCAAGAGGCTACACAGAGTCCGCGGACTATATCGCTCTCTGAACTCAATGGCCAACCACTTGAGATCGTAAATGGACTGTGGATGGTTAAGGTCTTTAGCGCGTAGGTTCTACAATTGGTGCCCCAAAACTACCGTACCGCTTCACCGTTTTGACCTTACGGAGGCACAGAAATCACCTAACCTCTAGGCATGTAGAAGACCGTTTTCCAGCAATTTGAGGCCAGTTCCCTCCCTCCATTTCCCAAAGGAGGAAAGCCTTTCCCGGTGGAAAACAGTGTGAACGGCTCGCCGCCGCTATCACCCATTATGACGCATCGCAGACAACGAACCCGCAAATAAAGCATCGATCGCCTTTCTTCCGGTGATCCGCGATAAGGGAGGAACGGCGGAAGGAGCGGCAGGTGCGAAGACGACACAGAACCCAATTGATTCAACGCTTTGAGCACAAAAGAGAAAGGAAAGAGACAATGGATGTCACGCGGTGCGATGCGACCGCGCAGTGGACTAATTGCACGGGGCTGCCATTCACGGATACGCAAGGATGACGAAGGAGAGCAAGCGCCCCGGGAATGGCTAATGTACGGAGGAAGCGAGCCTTCAGAGGCCAGCTGGTCATTAAGAGGGTTTGAGGGCAGGAGAGAGGGTTAATGAACGGATAAGGCCCTTTTTGCCTCTCTATTGGCAAGGAAGCAAAGACAAGAGGGAATCCCGATGACAGAAGTTTGTCCTATATCGTAAACGGACCCCCTTTTGTAATGAATGTGGCAAATCTTGGGTGGTCTACCGTAATTCGTGCCAGCCGGGTGTCAATAGGGTTTGAAATGACGTCATTGTAACCTTAACGCACCCTCCCTTTGTAATCAAAGCTTTAAAAATTAAGGTATAGCCCATGGCTGGTCGCAGGGAAAGTTTGGGTACCCAAGTTTGAGAGATCGCAGTGCCGTTAAGGGTGATTAGGTTCTACTTTTGTGAAAGCCGACATAAGTTCCCAGAATTAGGGGGTTACCCACATTTGAGCCCCCAAAGTTAAGTATGGGTACCACTCAAGTTACACTTAGTTGGATATGCCTGGAAGTCGCGCCGTTTCAAATCCCCCCATTTTTTTGTGCAGCGGAACTCCGCCAATGAGCTGTCACTTAATTGCCATTGCGAACTTTCCCCACAGATTCTGGTTCCCCGTTATCACAACAAATCTCCGCCTCGCCGGGGTCAAAAAGGCCGCCGTCTGTAACTGCCAATGCGATTTGAATCCGGCGTGAAACAGTTTGTACAAGGGTGAATTCGCTGCCATCGGCTCCCAGATCGTACTCAGATAACACCGGCGACAGGTGTTACGTATTCAAACGCGCGCGCGCTCGTTTATGGCAGCAGCCTCTCATTTACCTTGACGCCGTGTTTGCGTAGCCGCCCTGCCAAAACCACTGCGCCAAAAAGCGCGTCGCCTAGGTCAAAGGGTTTCAAAAGAACTGCCACCCAATGGTCAAAAGGTGCCACGATTCTCGTTTTCAAGGCGAAATTTGCACTGCGTTTTCAATCACTTTTTGCTGCGTAGCGAATCGCGCTGGCCGTAGGCTTTTTACTATTGCGTGTACATCAATTCGCAGAGTAAAAGCGTGATCCATCAGCCGAGATCAATAGCGGTGATAAGCGCGGCGTCTTTCATCGGGCCGCCCGAACCTGGCCGATGATGGCTGCCACGCGTCGGGCTTCCGTGGAAAGAGAGAAAGGGAAAAGAGACGTACCTATATCCTGAGGCCGTGATTCTAACTCTGCCTCCAGCACCACCTCCTTCTTGTCCTCGGCCAGCTGGTCGCTGCTCAGCGGGTCGATCTCGTCATTGTCCTGGCTGTGGAACTGCTTCACCTCGTCTGCGTCGTCTGCCATCGCCACATAGAGGTGTCACTCGTAAGGATCGGCCGCCTTCTAATGATAATAACGTTCATTGGGGACGCTAGTGTCGCCGCCTGCCCTGCGTCACTGCCTCCCGAGTGTCTGGCCGTCTGTTCTCTGCCTCACGCCTTGCCGGTGACCCCTAACGCCCGTGTTCTTTAGGGGAGGTCCCGCCACGGATTACGGTATCGCGCGTAGAATCCAAGCCGGACGATTTCATTCAAATGAGGATCATTCGGGCAGTAAAACGACGTTTCAGCGGAGCGGACGACCAGACAATCAGGACAGAGACGCAAAGCAGGAAGAGAGAAAGAGAGACATAGAGAAACAGAGAAAAGGGTGAAAGGACGAGAGAACAGGGAATGGTTTCAAATAAATGTGGCGGGGCAATACGCAGTGGGATATACCGTTTCGGAAAAAGCGGAAGCATCAAAGGTCATAAAAAATCGCAACAGTAAAAAAGCGCGATTTCAATTTTTCATATAATTGCAGCATTTGGAAAAAGCATATTTCTGGTTTTGGCAAGGTGAGGGCAAACTTTTGCAAATTGCAACTGAAAGGGCGTGTGGCAGTGAAATCAGCTGTAAAGGGGTATTTGTGGAGATAAGAGTGAGTGGAATGGCAATGTGCGGTGGGTGTTAACAGGTCCCGACGCGAGACCGCAGGGCCGAAGTCGGGCATTAAATCAAGTGCGAAAGACATTTTCAGTGGCCTTGATTGCCTCTGATAACGTAGGGTTGGGTTGGTAGATGGTGGTGGGGCTACATTTGAATCCAATCGCGGCTGTCATCAGATGCCAACCGTAGATAACTCGCGAAACAGCCACCTAACTCGCGAAAAAAAACGCGCTTCTCACACCGCAACCAGCGAAAAACAACCTTGACTGGTGTCCTTTTCTGCGTGCGATGACACGTAGTTTTCGTGTTGCCAGCGGCGAAAGGGAGGAGGAGAGGGATCAGCCACAAGGCGGCGCCTTACCCTACGCGGCAATTCGTCAAGCGGCCGGAGGGATGCCACCGCTGAACGCACCAACCGAAATAGGACGAATCTGCCGGGCACAGGATGAGGAATGACCCCTGTTGAAGCTACAATGACGGACGGCCCGAAGATGAGGCAATTGCACAAAAATGGACATTCGCTCATATTCCGCGCCGAATCGGCTGCGGGTGGACAAGGTGGAATGGGTGAAATAAGGGATTAGGAATGGGAAAAGGGAAAAATAAAAGGAGGAGAAAGGGGCGCGGGGTATCGGTGGCTCTCCCAGCCTTGTATGTGGTGAGTCGGCGCACGCCTACCGGGCCGCGGCCCCTTTCATCTAGGTCATGCAAATTTTCGGATGAGTAATAAAAAGGCGTGCCATTGCCACTGCCGATCCGAGAACAACAACAATGACAGGTTGGGGACAGGAAAGCTATCACAGATGGTTTCGCTTCCACTCGGCTTTTTAAACTTCAGTGTAGACGAAACAGCGGTTTTAGGGATGATTCACGCTTTCATATACAAACTGAGGCTTCCCCACAGAAATGAGAGGTCTCCATTTGTTGGACAGTTTGAATTTCGCCACTGAAAAATCGCAGGGGGCGATTTCCTCCACAAGGAATCCGGAGAGGATGAAGAAATCTTATCAGATTATATCATTGGAGGCGACTGAAAGACGAGCAAATGGCGAATGATGTGTATTTCCAAAAATGTCCCATAATCCCCATAAACAAGGGATAATATAGCGTAAATGCTAGCTTCTACGCAACGTTCCCAAAGGGGAGGACAAGGAGAAATGATGTGAAAGTGCTATTATTGGCAGTTATGGTCAGAAATGAATGGTTGGGCAGCTGTCTGTCTCAGTTTGGGCGGGAACATGGGCACAAAAGACGAGTCATGCCGTCCCTGGTTATGGGCCAATTCAGACAGATCCTCCATGGCGTGGTGGGATAACAGCTGGACACAGGGAGGCTGTCCCTCTAAATGTGATGGGGCGGGTGGAAGGAACAGACAGGAGCTGGTTGCAGCGGTGCTCAGAAAGGGAGCCGGTGCGTCTGTGCGACCGCCGAGCGGGCGGGGTTCTCGACGGGGCGGGGTCGGCGCCCCGTGGGTCCGCGGACCATTTAGGTGGCCTTTCGACGGTCGCCGGTGTTGCCAACGGCACTTAGACGGTCGCTAATTGAGGACATTGATTGACCACGTTGATTGAGGAATAAAGGGCCGGGGATGGACGGAAGAACACCTGCGGAAGTATCCGGTCAACAGAGGCACTGCAGGGGAGGAATTCCCAGAGAAACAATAACACGCAAGAAATAGAAGGGCGTTATTCTTTGAAATAGAGGCCATCTCCGGGATGAAACAACGGTAGCACCAATATACAAAGGGTTGGTTGATACCCCGGGGTGTACATCCTGTTTTCCACATTTTGAAAGGATACAGACCAACTTCTTGAAAAATTCAACTGCAAGTAGGGTTGGGTTCTACGTTTGGCTCATACGATTATATCCTCGCCCAAGTTAAGGGGAGGTGCCAAATTTCGACACCCACATTTCTCACTTGATTGACAATTCCGAGGTTTGGCTGTATTCATGCAAAATAAGGAAACATTTAGTAACAAAATATTCCCGAGCTACAGAGCGTTCACAAGTGACTCGGAAAGAAAGTAATGCCTCTTTTGCGCAATTTTTGTCGCAATTAGTAACGAGATAAAGAACGTCGTTACAAGGCAAGTATTGAGACTTCAAGGCTGAGATGGCCTTTGCAAAGTGACGCGTTCGCTACATTTATCAGATTAAACGGAACAACCGTTAAAGGAGATTTATCTCGGTCGAATGAGGTGAGAGATTTCAATTTTTAGTGGAAAGTCCGAGTGATTCGGTTAACCGAGGTTGGAGTGCAGACTTTCCAAAATGGCGCCGAAATCATCCAAAATTTTCACAAAACACCACTATTTCGCAGCGTTTGGTACATGTATACACAGGGAGGGCTTAGGAAATTCAATACGTGGGTGCCACAAATGATACCCAAGAATTACCGTCAAGTCTAAAATGAAGCCAGAAACTAGCAGACGAGCGATGTCACTTTCGAAGCCACTTAAAATGCTTGAAAAATAAAATAGTGGTTTGTTCAGAACCACGTTTCAAAGAAAAATACATCCTCTTTCCCTAGCAATTCGACAGTTCCTTTGTGTTTCGTTGCGTCAATCGCTCGTTTCCACTCGTCAAGCCGCGCAGCTCTCGAGAGGCGGTCTCTCGGGGGCTACTGTAGCTCCAAACAAGCCGGGCGCCAACTGTTTTGTAAACGGCGGGCAGTGTTTATTTGAACTCGGTAATGGCGCAGATGAAAGGGCAATTCGATCCGGCCTGTAATCGATATCTGAGCAGTCGGTCAAAGAGATGATCGATCGGATCGCCGGTGTGTCAGCCCAGAAGCCTAATCCCCTCTTGCGCAACTGCTACCTCGACTGCTAAACAAGGCTGAGTCCGACCAGCCCTTGCGCAACCGCCGCGAGGCTACTTCGCCTGCCAAGTCTACGTTAAAACGACGCAAAAGGCGCGAAGCACTCTCTCTCTCTCTCGGCCAGGTGCTCAGAAATGTATCCCGAAACGCTCATAAAGCGTGATGGTGGCGCTATTTGGCGGTCTCTTTGACGCTTGCACAACAAGGTCATGTAGGCTCCCAATTAGTTATTCAATGTTGTCAGGAGAGGAGAAACAGCTGGCGCAAAGGACGGAAATGCATGGTAAGAGGTAGTGGGAGGAGGAGGGTTGAGCTGATGGATCGAGCGGAGACAGGAGACAAGGCGGCGGTCCTCAGGGCAGAATATGCATCATGCGCACCAACAAACAACATATGCAGATCGCAGATGGCTCCAGATAATAACGATTCGCCCATGGAAGTGGAATTTTTGATGGGTTCTCTCGATGGAAGGGCGGATTACCCGCGGATGAGGGCCTCATTGACACGGAGACGACAGTGCCAAAGGGACGGTTAGGGGATAGGCGAAGGGAGGGTCCGTTATTTATAACACCTGCATTCACTTTTGAGGCCAATATAGGTTGTTTTCGGCGAATTTTGTTAAAGGCAGAGGCCTGGAAAAATGAAAATGGACCTGTCCATAGCGTAGGCGAGAGAGTGCCCTTTTTAATGATGAAATGAAGAGTTTCATGGTTAGCATGGACAGGTCCCTCTCTTCAATTTACGTGGGCCTCTGCCTTTAAAGAAGGGGCCCGTCGCAAAGTTTCGAAGCTTTTTCTAAAAAGAGGGGGCTGTCGCAAAATTGTCGCATGGGTGGGTTGCCCAGGTCTCGTTATCTCTTATGAATTTTACAAAAACAAGTTCCAAACAACCACTAGCTTCTGAAAAATCTGGATAAACCTAGGCAATCGTCGACATTTTTGAAACGATGAAACGAAAATATCAATGTTGGCTATCAAGTCAACGCAGTTTATGGAAAGAAATTGAAAATTCCGACGGGGATCGAACCGTAGAGGTGTATTCCGAACTAAAAGCAGCAGATCAGTCGAAAAGGGCCCTACCAAAAATTAGTCGGCCCGATCAGAGAGAACATGGAATGCCTTCTTTTCTAACAATAGTTTGGAACATTTCCAAATGAATGACGAAGTCACGGCGTTCCCACGGACCAGACAAAGGGCGCCGCATTTGAATATCTCGATGAGGAATTGGCGCCAAACCGGAGAATTTGAATTACTTCTAGCGCGAAAGTGCGAAATTCGGGGGTTCGGTGGAAAATAATGAAATTTCACTTAGAAAAAGATAAATTTAATGAGGGAATCAATATTGTAAATAACTTATTCAACTCACAGGGGAAAACTGCCGAAACAAAAAATATGACAGCTGGCTGGTTTAAAAATAACGGTAAACTTTGATCTAAATGGCTAAATTTTGCAAATTCTACACATTCATTTTAAAAGCGTAATAAGGCTGTTTTTAAGACTTACAAAGACTTGTTAGATTCCATAAAACAACTAGTAAAATAACAAGTCAACGATGATAGCACCATGTCGGAGAATAGAGCACGCGTGTGTAAATAAAAGCGTTATCGGTGAGATTATAGGAGTGGTCGGTAGAATAGAAAAATAGGAATCCGGTGGGTAATTGGGGGTAATTGTGGCCGAAAACAGGCGGAAGAGGCATAATTACGCGTTGCGGTGGGTCCGGCGGCTGACCCGGGGACAGTCCCCTCCGTTTTACACACCCAGCCACGTGTGTAATCGGCTGCCGAGAGACAACGGCCGACGGAACGGCTGATGTCTTTTGATCTACGGAAGAGGTAGATCATGAAAGGAGAGGCGAAGGGGCATTGATCGGGTGGGTGATCGGAGGACGCCGTGAGGTGGGAGGGCGGGTGGCTAATTGCGATTCAAACGGCGCGCCATCTGCGCCACTCCACACGACTGGCGGCCATTGTCACAGCTGCGGCGCGTTTGAAATTTGAATACCCGGAGCACCCTTGGAAGCATGCCAGAACAGCCGGCTGCGCAACTGTTCACGCGAGTTGCGGCCAAACGACGGTCAAGTGAAAGAAACTGGCAGACACAGAGTATTCGCAATTATTTAACTTTTTAAGGTGCAAAAGGTGGCACAGTTGGTCCCGGATATGCATTTTGAGTAGTTATTTCACTATTTCCTCCTTTTAAAGGTGTCACTTGATCCACACATTAAGAGTAATAAGGGGAAACCAACCGAGTGGCTAGTTGCGAAGTGCAGGATGAGCCCCCAGAGACCACGGGCTGTTTGGTGAGACTTCGACTCACGAACATCCAATGGCTACACACAGCGTGAACCACATATAAACAAACACAAGTTCTAACTACAGAAAATACGCATTTAGTTTTGAAACAAAACAGGAAATGCTCGCATAAGACCCAGAATTCAAAGGCGGTTAGACTGTCATAAACCATTGAGAAGCAACAAACAAAGGATTAATAGCAGGTAGATTAAGCCAAAGAAGCCAGGTAGGCAATCTCAACGGCAAAGAACAAAAATAATTTATAGAAAACCCCATATTTCCTAATTTCAAACTTTGACTATGCCGCACAATTATTTCACGTGTTTTCTAAGAATCGTTGCGGGACCCAGTACTATAACCTATAGTTAGAAAAGTGAAGTGAATTTGTTTGCAATCGAAAACAAAATTAATAAAAAATGAACAAGCGGATGTTCCAGGCCAATTTTTTGTCGAATGCCACTTTCGGCGTTCGGAAAGTCGTTCTCAAGACCTTGATAATCCCCGAAAACCGTTCGAAATCGCCACTATTGTCCATCGTGCTCGCTCCTCAAGGCGGTCAGATTTGAACCCCGCGTGACATAATTGGATTAGCTGGCAGCAATGCTACCGTAATCGAAGCGTTGAGCCGAATATCCACACAAAAATAGTGCCAGCTGGTTCATCGCGTAAAATGTGCGCAAGGTCCCGCGACGCGTTTTGTCTTTATTAGAATGGGGAGGCTGATTGGTAACCGAATCAGGAGACTGAGGCAATAGAGGCTTCCTCTGTCTACCAGGTGGGTCGTCCGATCAATCCCTCTCTCTCCCGGAGGAATAAGAGACAGATAGCTCCCTGTAGAGCAACGGGTGAGGACAAACTAAACAACTGGCTGCTATATTAACTCACTTAGAGTTGGTTTAAGATTTAGGGAGAAAGCATAAGTTGTCAAAAAAATAATACACATAGAAATCTATAAACAAGACGTTAATTACATTAGAACCTTGGTTTCCACACTTGAACTTCCTGCTCTCAGAAGTTGAAGCGGCTTGCCAGTCAGAACCAAATTTCTGGCTTTTGATTTGCAACTACGAAATCTGGGAACTGTTTAGAATTCCCTATTTTTACATTTTACCTTTGTTTTTATATACAGCAAAACAATGGGACCGACACCCGAATTCCACATCTTTCTCCAACGCTGCAATAAAGAATTTGGGGGGTCAAAATTTCAAATTTCGGCTTTCAAGCGACAGTTTTGAGAAAGAAGATGTTTCTGCCAATTTTAAACAAAACGAATTCAGCTTAAACAAATAGTTTCTGGAAAACATTTCAAGGATTTTCCAATGGCGTCTATCTCGATGCCTGCGAAAAAGGCCGATTTCAAATTGGTTTTGGCGTATTTTTAAGAGAATTCCCGGTATGTGTCGCATACTAATGAATTTCTGAGTTCAACACCGAAATCCGTTCCTAAGTTCATGCTCTATCGAACGAGTTATGTAATAACACTAAAAAAGCACTACAATGACCCAACAATATCGAGGTGCCTATATTATTATAAAAGACGCCCATGTTTTGCCTAGAATCTTCTACGGACGAAGGTTTTGTAGGCCACAAATATTTTCCAAGAGATAATGTAGTTTTCCGATTTCGAAGTTTAAAATAACATTTTTGGGAACATTTGGTCATGCAAGTGAAATGTGATTCAGAATGCACAGCATCGCAAGGGAACACCTGCAGTCGTACCTGTATGCGTACAAGGAATCGTCGAAGGAGGTGTGAAAGGGGCTCAGATTAGATAAGGACAAGTGATTTCAGCCTGGACTTGGCCTCATCGTCGATGGACGAGAGAGACATACGAGGCAGATGGAGCATGAGGAACGGAGGGCCCTCGCTAGTCTCAAGGCAATTGTGGCGAGTTTTGTGCATTCTTATTTTACTTTCTGAAAAATACGTCTCAATTTCAAAGAAACTAGGTCATTTGGTGTGAAATCTACCTAGAGACCTTTAAATTCTTCACTTAGGGATGCGTAGGACCATTATGGCACTATTTAGAGGGTCACTCTCATTGAGTTTTTTGTTGATATGCTGAGGTGCCGGATTTCTCCGTTTGTCATTAAGACGTAAACCCAAAACGCAATTGTTTGGGTGTTGGGTTCTCCGCTGCGGAATGTAAACTAATTCCCGGTGGCCGCTTCACATCTGGCGAGAGCGGACCAATAGTTATTGTTTAAAGCGATTCGCTGATCGTTATCGGCCGTTTATGTCACTCAATCGCACGACGAGGTCGCCTCTTCCGCCGAGCAGAGGAACACTTGGGATTAGAAGACACCTGGACGAACAGGTCGCAGCTGGAGCGACAGACGGCACCTCTAATCACATGGCGGACACAGAAACCGCCCATTTGGATTAGGGCACCGACTGGGGATGAAAGGGCAACAGGGGACGGTTGGGGAGAAATTAAAACGCACCGATATAAAGGGAAAGCCGCGTAAGAACTCTCTAACTTTGATTTCGCTACGGTTCTTCTACTCTTTCCAAGGGAAGAACCATTTGCTATTTAGTTGAGTTTTTCCCTCACTCACACACACACACACACACACACACACACACACACACACACACACACACACACACACACATGTGTGTGTTGCGGTCTGGGAACAGCACGCCTCGGTACCGAGCGGCCGAAGGCCTCTCACCAAATGAGATACAAATGAGGCGGCCGAACCCAGAAAAGTCCCACGCAGAGGGGCTTAAACCTCTGGTGAAACAAAGGTTTCATTCGATTTTGAAAAAAAATATACACGATGCATATAAGGAGTTCCTTTCAAATCGTATTTGTCCCCCTTTGACTTAAATTTGTTTTTTTTGTACTCAATGCTAACAAATTTTTGATATTTTGGGTTAAATCAAATGAAGTATGCCATGGTTCAACCATAAGTCTTCTAAGAGACGAGAATATGCTCGTATGAAACACAGTGTATGATAGCAAGATTCACGTCAGCTCATCGTTTGAATATCGTTTTTGTATGCTGAACGGTTTGAGACATGGCTGGAGAGTAAGCTTTGGAGGGGGGGGCTCGAAGCGTAAACGGAACCCCCTTTCGTTTTGCTACAATTTTCAATCAAATGCCAAATTTCGCAGGTACCTCTTATATGAATATGAATACCTATTATGAAAAGCCAATTTTTCGTTGTTTGGGGAGCCATTTCCAAGATAACCCTAAACGTGTCCTTTGCCATAAATCTGCCTCAATCTGTGTCTGTCAGCTGCACAAAGAGGCAATTGCCGCTGATCTGTCTGTGATGATGACCGATCACGTGTCATCCGTCTCTTTTGACACGGACTGTTTGTGGTTCGATCAAACAGCGGAAGACTGCCTCGCGCAACATTCAATGCCCGACCGACCTCTATTAGCTCCGTGTTTGCCTCCTACCGTATCCCTGCTCCGGCTCTGACCTTGACTCGGGCTCATTCAAGACGCAGGGATGCGGAAGGAAGAAAGAGCGCCGAGTGATTGATACTTAAAAGCTTTTTTACCCATCTTGGTATTTCTTACCGTATACCTAACGATTTTTCTGGTTACGGTATGTACAATAGAATCAGATGGTATCTATCTTGTTTATCTTGTTTACAAGGCCAAGTTTGTCTTGTTTACAAGGCCAAGTCAACGAAACTTGGAGTTTATCGAGTTTACCGCTATAGATGAGAAATTAGATAATCAATCGGATCAAGACAATTCAGTTCTATTTGAAAAAACATTGCAAAGTTAAGATTTCAAACCACCGGTTTCAGAATTATCCTGTCGCATTCGCGGTGAAAGCACATCTGGAGTACGACGGTTCGCTGGAGGACGAGAGTCCGTTCTACCGAAAGACGGTCTCCTTCAAGAAGAATGACTTCATCCACATCTACCAGGTGAAAGGGCCAAAGACACCCTTAATCCTGGGCAAACATGGCTTAATCCCGTTGCGCCACACCTGCATTACGCCTGTCTGTTATCCGGTCGACCGGCTGACACCGATCCTCTCAGAAAAGGAGGGTCAAGCGACGGTCAATGACAAGCTGGTGACCATGCGGTTTTAAGGGGGCTATAGATGCATTTTGGAATCATATATTAACCAAATCATGGCAAACTGTGTTTTTGCCAAGCAGACTTCTAGTTACGGTCCCAAAGCTAGCAAAATTCAATCGAAGCGAACAAGTATGACATGTTTCCGAGAGAAAAAAACGAATACGACTCGGCCAAATTCTAAAGGACTGCGGTCATTGTACCCCACCACGAAAAGTTTTGACAGCCGCTTGACTTTAAAATTATCTCGGTCTCACAATTACACGAGGTCGCGAGTACTAGCCCGCACAGAAGAATAAAGATGCTTAACCAATTGCGTGCCGTTATATGATCAGTTAATATGAAACAGACCACAGCTTGGTCCAGATTGGGCAATTTCCCTTTTCAACAATATAGCAAACTTGGCAAATTGTAGTGTAGTTGATAAATAATGTGCAGTTTTCTGATTTGGGGACAAATTGGGCTTTGGAAAAACGTTGAGATCATAACTTTGGACTAGCTGCATCATTTTCTCAATTTTGGCGCAACATTATTTTTTCGATGGGATCACGACGAACAAAAGACCGAATATAGTGTGTGTCCGAACAACATCTCCTAAGAAAGCGCACTCCCTCGCGCGTCCGCAATTGGCGCCCTTTCTGATCTACTCGAATCGCGGCGGGACCAGATACCTAGAATCCTTTAAGGTGCCAAAGGTAGGGACCGCAGAGGTGCGCACAGCAGTGCAGCCCGAAAAATTAAGAAAATATGGTTTCAATCGCTCTCGCGCGTATTATTTTTTATTTTGCTTTTCTAAACAATGAATCCGACGTAAAAGAACACGAGGAATCCGATGAAATTATTTTGAAACCGATATCTCTTTGTCTTGTGGGCCAAAAACCATGATTTTTCGGTTTTTTGGCCATTAAAAACAGGTTGGGCGCGGAGCGCGACCGTTTTTAAATTAAAATGATTACTCAACTTATTTTACATATATTTGCCCAAAAAACTCAAAAATCCGTTCGTGCAGAAAAAAGTTACGCCGAATTTTAACATTTGCGGCGCTCCCATTCGTCGCACAATCACGTTTGGTAGCATTATTAGTGCGCAATGAACTTATTTAAGTGTTTTTGTTGGTTTAAGATAGTAAAACTCGAGAAAACCACTTTTGTTTTGCAGCAAAACAATTTTAAAAGAAGTCAACTTTCAAGCGTTCTTTGGATTTCCCTTATGTGTGCGCAATACAGGCCCGGAGCGCTCAAGATGTTTTAAATTTATGATTTTACTCTTAATTCTCTTTCGTTTAATGTATAATTGAGCCAATTTCACTCGCGCAAACATTTAAAAATATTTTAAAGTGTATTTTTTTTATGAATTTCAAGCGGTTTTCGCGCTCCAATGCCAAATCCCTTTCTCGGAGCAATTTTGAAAACAGTTAATTAAACGTGTTTTTTAATTACTCTGGGGTTCATTTTGGTGCCATAAATCGTAGAAAAATACGGTTGTTCATTACAATACCAAAATCCTTTAATTTTCTTTAATTGAAGGGATTTTGCGTTTAACCAAGTATCTGCCCTGTGTTTAGCGGCGCCTGTGCACTCGGCCGAGAAAGAACACGCCCAACCACGGCGGTAGTTGAAAAACGGGATTGAAATAGAGGCATTCAAAATGGAATATCTCGTTTTGTTGTGGATGAAATTTCACAGTGTAAAAAAGAAAAGTTTAAGTTGGAGCATCATCTGTTTAAATATTAACAGAAAAAGTCGAAATTCTCAAATATAATTTATGCTCTGCGGTCCCTAGCCAAAGGGGTAGTTGTTATTTGGACACAGACTATACTACAAATGCTTTTGAAAGTGAATTTTCCACAAAATGATTTTTTCCTTTCGAAAAGTTGTAAAATGGACCGTATTCTGGGACCACCTATACTCGTCGCCCAGCGAGCTTTCCTAGCCGGCAGCGGGAAACAAGCGGCTTTTTGTCTGCGTCTCCGCGACTTGCACACAATTTCGCGCGTTAGCTGTGCAGGCCATCGAAACTTTAGGAAAGGTCCGTGGGCGAGGAGTATACTGTAACCCGCAATACCCATAAATTAACACGGCCCAAAAGTCTCAGAAATTTCCAATTATGTCACAAACAGGTCATTCAAGAATTCAGCAAATTTGCAAAGCCAAAGAGATTTTTGCTAGGCTCCTCATACTAGGCCGGCTTTTCGATTATTACAAAAACGGCGTATCACAAAGGCGGCTATCACCGGAAGAAACCACATTCAGAGAACAAGAAAGAATTTACACAAACTGGGAATTTGTTGCTAAAAGTTTCACCAACTAGCCGACTTTCAATGAAGGCAGGGTTTACCCAATATTATTAGAGGGCTCATTTCACGGTACATCTCCAAAACTACTTCGGCCGATTTGACTGCGTACACGGCCTGAGTATCATATATTGCACGTTTTACTCAAGGCATAATATCAAAATATTGGCACGTTGTTTCGAAGAAGTTTTGGCACCAACTTACTTTATAACTTACTTGGGTCGTTTACCAGGTTCTCTTGGAAGAGGATAGGGTTTCTTCAAATGGCCCGAGGTTTACGGGTCGCCATAAAATGATCTTCCTTTCTAGCGCTACAACAGAGACTGGTGGCTGGGTCGAGTGGTCTCCCACGGAACCACAATCGGCTTCGTGCCAACCGCTCGCCGTCTCGTGAGGTTGCTGACAGCCGAGAAGGAAGAACGCGGCAGTGGTGTTTGGGAGATGCCTCGTCCGTTCACCGTAGTCCCATCCACCAGACCAATCGTTCTTCTTGGACCCTCACTTCAGAGTTGCAGACTTACTATGCTTATGCATGCAGCCATACGGTACTGTTAAGAGAAAACGGTGCATCAATCCTGAGATTTAAAGGGCGGCCTTGGTGGATCATTTTGGACCTCGGTTAAGACGACTCAGCACTGATATTGGAAGGAAGGATGATAAAGGTGGGAAATTGACAAGGAACACAGATTGAGAGAGATACAAAGAAAGAGACAGAGAGACAGAGAGACAGAGAGACAGAGAGACAGAAAGACAGAGAGACAGAGAGACAGAAAGACAGAGAGACAGAAAGACAGAGAGACAGAGAGACAGAAAGACAGAGAGACAGAGAGACAGAAAGACAGAGAGACAGAAAGACAGAGAGACAGAAAGACAGAGAGACAGAGAGACAGAAAGACAGAGAGACAGAGAGACAGAAAGACAGAGAGACAGAGAGACAGAAAGACAGAGAGACAGAAAGACAGAGAGACAGAGAGACAGAAAGACAGAGAGACAGAGAGACAGAAAGACAGAGAGACAGAGAGACAGAAAGACAGAGAGACAGAAAGACAGAGAGACAGAGAGACAGAAAGACAGAGAGACAGAGAGACAGAAAGACAGAGAGACAGAAAGACAGAGAGACAGAGAGACAGAGAGACAGAGAGACAGAGAGACAGAAAGACAGAGAGACAGAGAGACAGAAAGACAGAGAGACAGAGAGACAGAAAGACAGAGAGACAGAGAGACAGAAAGACAGAGAGACAGAAAGACAGAGAGACAGAGAGACAGAAAGACAGAGAGACAGAGAGACAGAAAGACAGAGAGACAGAAAGACAGAGAGACAGAGAGACAGAAAGACAGAGAGACAGAAAGACAGAGAGACAGAGAGACAGAGAGACAGAGAGACAGAGAGACAGAAAGACAGAGAGACAGAGAGACAGAAAGACAGAGAGACAGAGAGACAGAAAGACAGAGAGACAGAGAGACAGAAAGACAGAGAGACAGAAAGACAGAGAGACAGAGAGACAGAAAGACAGAGAGACAGAGAGACAGAAAGACAGAGAGACAGAAAGACAGAGAGACAGAGAGACAGAAAGACAGAGAGACAGAGAGACAGAAAGACAGAGAGACAGAGAGACAGAAAGACAGAGAGACAGAGAGACAGAAAGACAGAGAGACAGAAAGACAGAGAGACAGAGAGACAGAAAGACAGAGAGACAGAGAGACAGAAAGACAGAGAGACAGAGAGACAGAAAGACAGAGAGACAGAGAGACAGAAAGACAGAGAGACAGAAAGACAGAGAGACAGAGAGACAGAAAGACAGAGAGACAGAGAGACAGAAAGACAGAGAGACAGAGAGACAGAAAGACAGAGAGACAGAGAGACAGAAAGACAGAGAGACAGAAAGACAGAGAGACAGAGAGACAGAAAGACAGAGAGACAGAGAGACAGAAAGACAGAGAGACAGAGAGACAGAAAGACAGAGAGACAGAGAGACAGAAAGACAGAGAGACAGAAAGACAGAGAGACAGAGAGACAGAAAGACAGAGAGACAGAGAGACAGAAAGACAGAGAGACAGAGAGACAGAAAGACAGAGAGACAGAGAGACAGAAAGACAGAGAGACAGAAAGACAGAGAGACAGAGAGACAGAAAGACAGAGAGACAGAGAGACAGAAAGACAGAGAGATAGAGGTAGATGTAGAGATACAGAAAAAGGTGATGCATATCGAAATGGAGAAAGAGGGATATTTTCTATCTCATTTTGCAGACGCTGGCGAGCGCGAACAGTTTGTCATCACTTCTCTAGCCCAACGGCTTCATCTAGTACTGCTGGAATCACCAAACGTTCACAATCCCCAGGACCTACAATCCTTTGATCTAGCTCCGATCTACATTCTCTTTCGAGTACCGCACAGAAAAGCAAGTTTAGTTCCTAGAATCTCCTTTGAATCCTATCTAGATCCTCATAAAACTTCTGAAGAAGTCAGGATGTAAAACAAATGCTGACCTTCAGGCAGCTGACTTTTTGTCTTCAATACAGCCTGACACGGTAAAAAGGGTATACGGCATTCAATAGTACGGTAATTTAGGTAGACATGCTGATAGACGAAAATGGACTGGGGGAGGCTACAAGAAGGATCTGCAAGTACTTGGAAGAGTATTGGCTAGCCCTGCATCCAACCACTCCTTTAATGGAGGAAATGTATCTACAGTAATCTACTACAGTATGCTTCGGTCATGGATTTCGCATGTACTACGGTAGAAGAGAAATAAAGTTTTGGTGCTTGTTACAGTAAGACATAGGTAAAGCTACAGAAGTGAATGAAGGTCGTCGGGTTTGGGCGGAAGGCGATCAAAGGACTGTCGACTGGCTTTTTGAGGAGCGGGAGCAGCGGAAAGGCCAACGGGTACGACACTTCATTAATAACGCCTGTGGCGGCACTTTTTTCCAGTGTTGCGTTGGGACGCGCCAGCCGGGTGGGGCTAATTTCAGCTGGTAAAAAGAGAACACAGCGGAGAGACAAGAGAAAAGTGACAGAGAAAGAGAGAGATAGAGAGGGAACCACACATAATTAAAGGCAGAGGCCCAGAAAAATAAAAATGGACCTGTCCATAGCGTAACGTAGGCGAGAGAGTGCCCTTTTCAATGGTGAAATGAAGAGAGTTTCATGATTAGCATGGGCAGGTCCTCCTCTTCATTTTACGTGGGCCTCTCCCTTTAAACCTCCCCTTCACACCATAACTAGATCCATTTCCACCATAAACTCATGTGTGTATGTGTGTATGTGTGTATGTGTGTATGTGTGTATGTGTGTATGTGTGTATGTGTGTATGTGTGTATGTGTGTATGTGTGTATGTGTGTATGTGTGTATGTGTGCGTGTGTTACAGTCTCTCTCCTCCCACGCGTCTTCCTCCTTCGCCCTTCGGATGACGTTGCTTTCCCGCCCCGCCAAATCGATTCTCCCCATTCGCGATGCTGCTCGGCTTGCTCGGCGGCCTCTTTGCCGTCGTGGCCGGCCAACAGGCCGACATTAAAATGCCTTCTGTTATACCACAGGTACTGTAAAATTCCTGCTTTTAAACTGTCAAAAAATGGCACAAATGTTTATGAAAGTTACTGTATGTGTACACTGAAAGACTGACAAATGCAGTATAGGGGTACCATAAGAAATTTTTCAGGCAGATACGTATGTCTGTACTTCAGTTCCCCTGGATCTCTCCGAAGAACATTTCCTCAGTCAGTTTACATGCGATATCGAAATGCAATTTGAGTACTTCAGCCGGATTCAAAGCAAATTCCATGCACCACAACGCCCACCACATCCTTTTATTTGGCTGCGAAGAACCTGGAAGTGAGGACCAAGTCTGGTGAATTTTCTTTTAATTCGGGTGGAATTTTTAATTGAAGGGATTGTGGAGAGATGACCGCCAGAGATGATTCGATGGAGAGGGCACCCACCTGCGCCTCCAGACCTGCTATCCTCTACGCATGGGCCAAGGACGCTCCTGAACTCAAACTGCCAGAAGGTGGGAAATTTTGGAAAAATCAAAGAGTGTCCCCTCTGAAACTAAAGAAAACATATATGTAAAGCAAAAACTAAAAAAAACCAACATAAGTTATTGAATTTTATTGTTGGGAGAACACTCACATACACTCATTTGTTCATTCCCGCACACACACACACACACACACACACACACACACACACACACACACACACACACACAACAATTCTTCTTTTGAACCCTTGAAAGCTCTGAATGAAACTTTTGTTGTTCCTTTCTTTTGTTGTTGCGTTGAAATTGAAGTCATTTCACTCACGTGTCTGGTTGGAATAATCTCAGGAAAACAATCTTCTATTGTTTTCGGGTCATGGCTTTTGTAAATTGGTGAGGTGGCATACAAAAAGGTGGAGAAAATGGCTTTCGAAACGCAAAATTGCATGTTAACTGAGCTTTTCCGCATTTTGAATTGTCAATCTGAAACTGGACTACCTATTTCTTAACATAATAATGGTGGCTCCAGTCCTGTTGTGCGTTATGTTCAAAAGCAAATTTATGCACAGAGCTGAGTGAAACTACTTTAAAATGTGCACTCCAAACATTTGAAAATAGTACGTCCAAGAACAAGCCATAAATGCCAAATTGGTTTCACTCTAATTGGGAAGCGCTCTTTCGAATGAATCAAGTGCATCAACTCAATTAAAAAGCAGACGTTTCAAAATTCTGTCTTCCCGTGCACACGCTTATCGTGTTGCATTAGGAAGTGGCTGACATCATCATGTTGACAGCCAGATGATTTCACGATCAAACTGCATCAGATTGTCTCTTAGTAAATCTTCTTAACAACATCTAAATATCGGAGGATAACGGATAAAAGGATGAGGGAATGTATAACAATATAGGAGGGGTGGAAAATAGAAGAATCAGGAAACATAACTCCACGAAGGCAAAATTGAAGCATAAAAAGGTCAATTTTCGTGACGCCCGCGATTTGTAACATGACGAGTTTATAATGGGTCCTGCTGTAACTAAAGAGTTTTACTCTATTTGTTACTTTTTGTAATCTTTGATACTGCAACCTGTATGACTTTTATCCTAGACGAATTGTAAAGCGATTTGTAACATGACGAGTTTATAATGGGTCCTGCTGTAACTAAAGAGTTTTACTCTATTTGTTACTTTTTGTAATCTTTGATACTGCAACCTGTATGACTTTTATCCTAGACGAATTGTAAACCATTGTAACCGGAACAACATAATTATGTTACAACGTCTCCGGGTTACCAAGTTACAACATGAAAGATTTCAAGCAGTTACATCTTGAATAACTAGTGGGTGTCCCTAATTTTCTCGCGGTTATATTCGCACCCGTTCCAATATATAGTGCCCACCAATCATACTTCGGTGGATTTCCGATATGAGTGAATTTATTCTACTGTTTATATTCAAATTTCCCGTTATTACATCAAAATAGTACGCTACAAACGAGCGTGGCTTTTTGGTCATCTAGGGAAATTGCGATTGAACATGAACTTGATGCGAGCATAATATAGCCAAATTGTAATAATGGTTCTTTTTGAAAAAAAGGCGTGGGACAGGCCAATGATGGTCCCAGAATACGGGTGCTTGGGAAACGTTCGAAGCGTTGCCGTTGTTTCAACTTTTAGAGTCAAGTCTGCGGTTGACAGCGTTTTTCCACAAATACACTTCTTTGGAAAAACATCGAATTGATCTAACCGTTGCTGAAGCTTAAAAGCTCGAGTCGAACTTTGAAAGCTCAGGTAGATTTTTTTTATCAGAAATTAGGGTCATGATCCAATAATATTTGTCTCTTTCCACTCAAAGGGCTACCTAGGTACAATCGTTTCGCCCTCTTTTCATATATCTCATTTCATACCCAAAGGGCACACATGTCTTGTCACGTTCATTCCTCTGAGCTCCTTGAACCCCGCGTAATGAACCGGCTTTCCGGGTATTTCCTCCCCCTCCCGTTCCCTCGTATTCTTTTTTCCTCTTATTCAATTCTCTCCGCCAAGTGTGTTCGTCCGTGGCTGTCTATTCAGGCGCGAATGACGCACTGCGACGGAATCTGTCGAGGGGAGGCTGGTAAACAGCTCGAGAGAGGCGGAGAGGGCAATTAGAGACGAATTAGAGGACGGAAAAGGAGGGAAAGGGCCGCAGGGTGGAAATTGGAGACCTGGAGAAAAGAGACTCCCCCGCCCGAGTCACTTCTGCGAATAGAGAGGAGGAGAATGGGGTATAAATAGAAAATAATTAGTTGGGGGGAAGGAGGGGAAGAAATCATTTATACTAATCTTTCAATTAAGAATTTTGACTTTTCGAGAGTGGAAAGAGTAATTATTTTTTAAGAAGCATTAAACTGAACATAGGCGGCGAGAACTCAGTTTAAAGAGAAACTTTATAAGGGCACTTGAATTTCAAATTTTGAGCATTCGACGCAATTAAATTTTTGCTTACCCTATAGCACTCTTAGAGTATGTGAGAGATCGACCCTTATCATATGAAAGTGTGGAGAGTCGCATGATAATCACGATTTGAAACATTGGCGGGAAAACTTTGAAGGGTCCTCCTGACTTCAAATTTGGATTTGAACTCCAACATGGTATAGTTTTCGTGATCAGCAAAGAAATATCTAGGGTGAAAACCTGAGATATTTGTTTTTCGTCACACACTGCCTTTAAAGGGACAGTCAGGCGGGTTTTACGACATTGGCTCAATTAGGAGAAAAAAATTCGCATGAAAATATATATGTCTATGGGTCGAAAATTTACCGTTTTCGAGAAAATACGCTTCAAAGTCGTCAACAACGGGTCTCCGTTTACAGATTTGTAGACGGGGAGTACGCCCTGCGTGGCCGGCTTTTACAAGGCATGCTAATGAGCAGAATTTCATTCTAATTGGATAAGACAGCTCTGGAAAACAGGAGGGTTGCGAGACAATTTAGCATTTTTGATTCGCATAATTTCTGACCGCATCAGATCAAAAATGAAATGAAAACCCTCCTTACTGTCCCCTTAAAGGGACCATCAGCCGGGTTTTCCACGCTCATGCAAATCATATGCTAATGAGGACTTGGCAAGCATTCTGTGAACAACCGTTTCGTGGAGCGATGTTGGGAAATAACATTTCAATTGGAATGGCGCAATTAGAATACGGCTCATTTCCGTTATGAAAAGGTCCCTGATGGTCGCTTTAATGTTTCTTCAGTTTCAACAGATGGACAGAAAAACAGATTTGATCTGTGGGCGATTGCCCAGTAATGCAGCTAGAAATTGTCTTCCACCACGAAAATCCGCCGGCATTTTGCCAAAACCAGCGAGTGTGTAGATTACGCACACTCAGGGTATGGGCATTTTCCCAAATTTAGGAAATGATTGGGTTTGACAAAACTCGAATTCTGTTGTTGAAAAGAAAGTAACTAATCGGATATCCTAAAGATTTGTCAGGGCAGCACCTGTTAGATGTTTGAACTCCTTAATAAATTTTTTTTTTGGCCTTTGACCGAAGACAATTGGTTGCTTGGCAGCTCCTTCTGGCATTCGGCACGCACATTTGCGCCATGCATGCACATTAAAAGTGACGGCATCGAAACACCGTCTTTTGACAATAGCTGATGAAAAGCATGTTTTCACAAAAAATTGATATTAGAGACCTTGGAGCTTTCTGACAAAATACGGATTCCCAAACGACTGAAGCATTTTTTTCTATCCACAAATACATGAATCCCTCTCTTTGACATGGCGTGGGTGGGAATTAATATCCTGGATACGTGAATTTGTTTTCCTCGGCGATTTATTCTTAGATCCTTTAATCAGAACAGGTCTGTTGTGGCTTTTGAATTAGCAGTTAATCTATGTCTCCGAGGGCACTCGTGCTTTCGATTGGCCGTTGAAAACACCCCATGCTTCAAAGATTAAGCAACCTTTCTTCGTACGAAAACACAAGAACCACAGCGTTTCAAAGCCCTTCAGGGGCATGGAGGGCGGCTTGTCTCTTTCTGACGTTTCCTGTTTCCAGGTGTGGGTTTCCGAGCGGGCGGAGACTCTGGCATCCGTCATCTGGTGATGCAGGTGCACTACATGCACGACCAGAAGGACCCCGATGAGAGCGGAGTGACCATCACTTACACGGAGGAGCCTCAGCCGAAGGAGGCGGCCACTCTGCTCTTGGTCACGGGAGGAGCCATGGCACCCAACGCAGAGGAGACTTTTGAAACCGCTTGCGTCATCAGCGAGGATGTTACGATCCATCCATTTGCATTCAGAACTCACACTCACAGACACGGAAAGGAGGTCTCCGGATGGGTTGTTCAGGAGGTAGAAAAAGAGGGAAAGAGAAAAGAGATGTGGATTTAGAATGAGAAGGGAGATGACCACTGGACACTGATTGGAAGGAGGGACCCTCAGTTGGCACAGATGTTTGTCCCCGTTGAGAACAAGACTCTCAGCATCACCACAGGGGACATGGTTGCTGCAAGGTGAGGAAACTCACATACTCTCTCTTTCTCTCTATCTCTCTCTCACACACACACTCACACTCTCACACACTCACACACACACACTCACACACACACTCACACACACTCACACACACACATACTTCTATTCCCACAAATGGGTATTTTCTGCCTCTAGATGCCGAATGAAGAACGACGAGGACCGTGTTGTGAGCATGGGATCCACCGGAGATGACGAGATGTGCAACTTCTACATCATGTACTGGGCGGAGAACGGAAAGGTAGTTATCCCAATGTACGCTTCTCGAAGTTTCCATTTCTAGACGTTGGAAGACAATACTTGCTACTCTCCCGGAGCCCCGTTCTACCGCTGGGAACAAGACGCGGGTCTCAACCAGATCCCCAAATAAAAAGAGCACTCAAACGGGCACAAAAAGAGATCTCTACGCATTAATGAACATTAATGAACTGTTGGAAAAGGATAATTTTATAGCAGTGTCATAATAGAATTGTCGAAACGAAGTTGGATTTGAAGTCCTTTGAAAAGAAACTAGAAAACGAGTCCTTGAGCATCTAAGCGGCCTGAAAGCGGCCTGAGGGTGACATAACCAACCCTGAGCTGGCTTTGGGTGTCTTCGTATGCGAACCGTTGTTCGGGTTGTTTCAGCTTCAAATTAGCATCACATTCCAAATTTTCACTTTACAACCAGTCCGTGCGCAGGCATGGTTATGTGAAGGTTACTAATTACCTGTAGAATATCCATAGAATGTTCAAGTCGCGTGAAGTTCCGCTCCGCCAACTACCACGTGGCGTTCCCTCCTTCTCCTCTTCATTCTTCGCAATGCCTGGCGACATAGCGGTCACTCCGACCTCAGAAGACGCCGTCTACAAGGAGGAGGAGAAGCTGCGAGACCTCGACTACTACCATGGCTTCATCCCCCGCGAGGACCTCCCCTTCCTCATCCACCACGAGGGCGACTACCTGCTTCGCATCAGCGAGGTCGACGCTTCCACCGGCGCCGCCCAGAGCAAGATCAAGAGGGACGTCATCCTCTCCTTCATCGCCGAGTGTGACCAGGAGTCTGTGATGGTTTCGCCCGATCTCCAGGAGGCCACTTCGATGATGAAAAAGTCGAAGGTATGGCCTAAACACCCTTAAGAACACGAGAATTATGCTCTTTCAGCTGAGGAATGTGGTGGTCCGCCGCGTCGGAAACAAGTACATGGTGGAAGCGGAGAAGGTTTTCGACTCCATCAAGGAACTGATGGGATACTACGAACACAACTTTGGAACACTGAACAAGGTAAAACACGTGAAACTTAACAAAAAAGAGGGTTTCAGTCGAAGTTCAAGCTTCGCAATGGAGTGACCAGGGCCCGTTGGGAGCTTCTCCACACCGACATCGTCATGGGCTCTCTTCTCGGCGAGGGCGCTTTCGGCGAAGTGAGGAAAGGCGTTTGGACGAAGAAAGGGAAGGCCAGAGATGTGGCTGTGAAAGTGACAAAGGGAGTGGACGACCTGTGCAAGGAGAAGATCAAGGAGATGATGAGGTGAGCCCTTTGCCATTTGATTGGTAAGACGCACGCTGCTATGAGCTGTATCTATGCACATCTAGAAGCAATTTCAAACTTTCATCGTCTTAGGGAGGCGCGTCTCATGAGGAACCTCTCGCATCGGAACATCGTGCGTCTCTACGGAGTGGCTGTGGACGAACAGCCCCTGTACATCGTGTTGGAGCTGGTCAAGGGAGGAGCCCTCAACTCATATCTGGAGAAGAAGAAGGGCCAAGTGGAGTTGAAGGAGAAGCTGGGAATGTGCCTGGGGGCGGCCCTTGGAGTGGAGTACCTTCACAAGAAGGATCTCATCCACAGGGATCTGGCGGCCAGGAATTGCCTCTACACAGAGAGCAAAGTGGTGGGGTTTTGAATGAAAACCCCCACAAAATAACCCATTTTCAGGTGAAGATTAGTGATTTCGGTCTCTCGAGGAAAGGAAAGGAGTACCAGATCCGTTCGAAGGTGAAACTGCCAATCAAGTGGCTGGCTCCCGAGACAATCACCAAATTCGTGTTCACGGATAAGACGGATGTGTACAGCTATGGAGTGATGGTGCACGAAATCTACGCGGATGGGACGGAGCCGTGGGAGGGAATCTCGAACACGGAGGTGAAGAAGGCGGTGGTGGAGGGGAAGATGCTGCCGATGAAGGAGGCTCCTGAGCGGATCCGCGTCTTCTGCCAGGAGAGGGTGCTGATCAAGGAGGGCAGGAGCAGGGCGGCCATGAGCGAGGTGGTGGCATTCTTGGATCAGTTGAACAAGGAGGGAAAGAATGTTGCTTCGGACGTGGCTTCGGATCACAAGGACACGAGCGACACGGCTCAGAAGAGTGTGTACGAAGGCAGCGACGACAAGAGGAGCGTGTACGACACGGGCAAGAATGGGCTACAGAAGAGCATCATGAACAAGTCGGTTACGGTGGAGGTCAAGTCGCAGGACAAGAAGACCCGCAGCCGGCCGACGAAGAGTCCGATGCTGTCGAAGGAGAAGGTGGAGGGGATGGTGGTGCGCAAGAGGAAATCCGGATTGTAAGTCAAAACGGGAATAAATCTAATAGGAAATTCAGCCACAATCGAAAGAACTGATGAGATGGCCGAAGAAGACATTCGGAAAAAGTAAATGGCGATCAGATTCTGTCAATAAATGGACTCGTGTCGTTGTGGTTTTTTGCTTTTGGAGTTTGTTTTACGCTTCAGTTGTGTTTTGCCTGTTTTGGTTTGTTCATCGTAATCATGCGAGCCAGGGCTGGTAAATTTGAGGGCTGGCCCGAATTTTAAGAAGCGGCCCGGCCCCAACTTTTCACCGAGTGGGCCGGCCCGTTGTCAGCCCTTATGCGAGCTGAGGCAATTCAGTTTTAGTGAACTTCAGCATTTGCTACTTTTCAAGGCTTCCTTATGGCGTAATTACCGATCCTAAGCGTCCTTGGGGTGTCATATAGCTTTCAATAAGTCTTATAGTCAGCGCTTCAAACGCCCTGAGGCTGTCTATTCCAAGCGACCTGAGGGCGCCAAAATCCAAGGTTAGCACAGTAAGGGGCGACTTCTACATTTTCCGGCCCGAGGCAGTTGTGGTGTTTGCAGAAAGTTTTGAGAGCATATATTTATTGCAAGTACATACCAGATGGTTATTTACACACAGACACATACGAGTACTCGTTTTGAATTAATAAAAATGCAGGGCTATTGGTGGGGATTGGCTTCGTCGATGAGGATTTCCATGGCGGTGGCCACGTTACCTTCGCACTGCACAAGAACCTCCAAGTTCTGGTTGTCGTTGGGGAATCCGAACTCCCTCAACTGCTGCAGCTGCTCCGCGTACTGCTCTCTGAAACAGAACTTCGAAGTAGGACGAATGCCACGCGAAATTTTTGTTGTCGCAAGATGAGTTTCGACAACAAAAACACAAAATTTTATGGGAACTTATAGTAGAAACCCTCATGTGTATTTCCAAGCGGAACCCAAAAAATGTAATTGATTGCTCATGAATGAGTATGGTTTTCTAACTGACCTGAAGGGAGCCAAAACGTCCTCCTGAGGCGCAGCAAGCGGGGGAGCGGGGACGTTCTGAGGAGCGGCGGCAGGGGGATTTCCCATGGCGAAGCTGATCGCCTGAAATCTCCCTAATCCCGAAAAACCCGAAAAAAAACATACGTTTTGCAGCATTTCGGCCGTGATGCCGGCGTTGGAAGGACCGGGTGCCTGAGCCTGACGACGGGCAGCTCCGGCAGCAGCCAGAGCCTCGGCATAGCCGGGACCAATTTTGGATTTGCGCTTGAAGTTCTCCAAACTGAGGACGTCCTTGATGATGTCCAGAATGATGGGGTGGTCGTAGCAGAAGTTGGAGTTCTTAAGTTTTTCATACTTAACGGGTTGCAGTAACAAGTTCAAAAATAAAAAGGACATGTCGTGGATTCCCACAACATGTCACACAAATGATACTTTTGGCTATTCTGGCATAGAAGAACGGCTCCAACTGACCTTTTGTCCTTCTTTGAGCACAGCGAAGCACATGAGAGGGTCGGACACGTAGGCACAGACCTCCGGGTGATTGACCAAGTCGGGGAATTTGACCAACATCTTCTGGAAGAAGTCGGGATCAGTGAGAATGTTCAGAACCTCCATGTAGAACTGAAAAATATGTATTCGTGAAGTACTTTCCCCTTTGTCGTACCACTCGGTTCTTTTCAACCGTCGTCAATTCCTTGTACCTCTCCTGGCACTTTTTCCTCAGAAACTCGATCTTCTTGTTCCTCTCGAATCTCGTGGCGGCCATCATTTCGCGGCCCGTCTAAAATTCAAATTCTCTGGAAAATCAATTGTAATTTCCACCTTAGGAGCACCGGTGGAGGTGGTAGGAGCTTCCTGATGGACGATTCGGAGGAAGTCCTGCTCGAACAGCTTGGCGGAGGACAACTGAATGTTGTCGGGGAAACGCACGCCGCACTTGGACAGAACTGAAATAAACCGTTTAACAACTTTAACTCATTCTTTTTGTCTTTGGTAAAACTAAGGTAAAATGAAATAATGGCCTGCAACAAAGGTGGCTGATCAGCGAGCCGGCCCGTGTATTTTTGAAAATCTTTTTTTTAATGTAACAATTTTAAAACTCAATATTTTCCCGTTCTTTTTGTTGCAAAAGAAAATACTAAATGTGCAAAACATGCTGTGCTGAAGAGGATTCGAACTACCCTATACAATATTTGCATTTTTTTCATGGCCGAGCGGCTAAGAGGTCGAACTGGCAATCCAATGTTACCCCAGTTCGATCCCCCGCTTAAAAAAAAACTTTTTTGCCTCACTTGTTTTATACATTAGGTATGCTATAAACACAATTTCTACGCATTGGTCGTGTGAAACTTTTTTCTTAACTTTCAGAAAAATGAAATAATGAGTGTTTACCTGCAAAACAATCAAAAAAGGAGCATGAAAACCCGTTAAAAACTCACAAGTGAGGCTGTCGGGCTGTTTGTTGGTGATCTTCTGAATCACCTCGGCCGGCGTCATTCTCTCCAACTCCTCCAGAGGAATTGTAGACGACTCGGCGTCGTTAAATATCATAACCATCTAAAAATTGACACTATTTCAACCAAAACAATCAAACTTATAAAATACACACCAGACTATACTGAGCGAGAGTCATAACCACACATTAAAATGATTTAATAATCGAATCGTTCAAACAAATAAAATCGGCGCCTTCAGTAAAATAAAAAGGAAATTACCCGCGGACTAGCACTGTTTGAGGGACTACATGGAAAGTAACCGGGCGTTCAGGGGGTTCTCGGGCGACTTCTGCCACTCCTTCTTCAGGATCTGCTTCAGCTGAGACAGACGGAACGTGGGGTGCTCCTGCTTCAACTCCGGCAACCGCTTCTCTTCGAAAGCCTGCAAAAAAAAATTAGTCTTGACAAAAGCTATAGTTAGGAACAAATGTGAGTTATTTCAACCGCTGACAATGTCTCGAAGGAGAAACCCTGGGCAAATACTACCAAAAGGAGTTGACCTTTCATTACACAACCGGATGTGCTAGTAAACAATAAACAAGACTTACCAGATAGGCGGCCCTCATGCGCTTCTCGGGGTGTTTGTCCAAGTCGTCGTCACCGCCGCTTCCACCCAAAACAGCAATGGCCTCCTCCACGTTACTCGCCACTTCTCCGTCGAGGGTCATCTTGTTTAGATTTTCCTCCATGTGTTCCACAACCTAAAACAAGCATGGATAAGTAAAGAAGCACAAAATTCCCACCTGAATCTTGTTGGCTTCCTGTTGTTTCCGGCGTTCCTCTTGGAGCCGAGCCAGGAGAGCCTGCTCCCTCTGACGATCCAGCTGCGCCCTGTTACAAGTATATTTTCCAGAAGAAAACAGACAAACCGGGTGACTTTCTGAGGCCCGGCAGTGGTCTTTCCGCCGATTGCACTCATTTCAGCTTCGGCCAACTTCCGGTTCTCCTCCTTCCGTTTCAACAGGTCAGCTCTCTTTGAATCAGCGTCATCCTGGACAAAATACAGTTCAAAAAGTCAGATTGATTGAAAGAACCTTCCGTTGCAGCTTCCGGTTAGCCAACTTGTCATCATCCGCCCAGAACGCATCGTCCGCCGCCTGGAATTGGAAAGTATGCGACGTGCCCGGAAGTTAATTGAGCAAAAACACAGAACAAAAATTCATACCTTTTGTTTCTTTTCGGTCTCGGCCTTTTTCGTGGCCTCCTTCCTGTCGCGGGCAGCCGTCACCTTCGGATTCTCGTTGGCGAACTTCTTCGGCATGGCGCCCCTGAAGCATTAGATTTGAGACGATTTGGTGGAAATCTACTGGAAGATAGAATAAGAACATAATACATACACTGAAGAAAAGCGAAATAGCAGTGATGCAATGGATTTCCCATGAAAGCGCGCGGAGACGAACCACGCCCCGATTTTCGCGACTTGCATGAGCTAATGGGTTTAAAAAAGGGCTTGAGATGAATAGAACGGTGATATTCACACGTAATTGGAAAGCCAAAATCAGCCGATTTGGAAAATAGTGTAAACCGGTCTCTGTCACCTGGGTGGCGCAACTCCTTAACCTCTTGAACCCATTGTTCCCTGACACGTTTGCCGGCGACATCAACGAATTTTCGGTTTATTTCCAGTTATTTCCCGCGCCCTACTCGATGTGTAATATCATTCAACACGAAAGCTTCTACATATCGAACCTCAAGATTGCAATCGATCTTAGCTTCTCAAGAGCTTAACACCATGGAGCTTACGTTGCCTTAGAATTAGACAACTTTTTGATCGCAGCCCATCCATCCAGGATCCCCAATAGGAACGTGGTCTGTTCTGGAACGGTAACAGGCACTGAAAGTGCATTTACCGCTGTGGAACTGGATAAATTGGCCGATAATCAAGATCTCGTGGAATTTAGATTTCCACGAAGATTTTGATTGTACTTTTTTTTATAATTCATTAAATAGGGTATTAAATGAGTACAGTGCATTGTCAATTTTAAAAGGAGCTCCCTTAAAACACTTATGGCGTGACGAGTAAATAAAAACAAAATAAAGATGATGTTGTGTGTTCGCGGTGTTTACGGGCGACCGCGCCCCTGAGTCACGCCCATTTTTGCGTGTCCGGCGGCTGATTTTGCCGAAGTCCGTTTGAGCCGCCACCCGCCCCAGCTGGCAGCAACAGTCGCCAATCACCCTTTTGTGGCTATTTTACACCTTGATTTCGTTATTTTTGACTTGTTTTTGTAGTTTAAATTCGTTTACCCTCATTATTACCGGATTTAGAGAACTTATGGTCACAAACATAAGGTTAATTGGTCGTAACATATAGTATTAGTTCGGGTTGTGCACATTTTGTGACAAATAGGGAGGAAGGAAATGTATACTTATCTTTTGTTACCAACAGTGGCGTTTTTTCACTTGGTTTATTTATTTTCGAGCGACGTTCTCATTGTTTTATTGTTTAGTTTCTATTGTTTCGTAGCTCCGATATCTAAAACGATTATCCAATTACAAATCAGTTGCCGTGAGTGTCTGTCGAAGCCCAGCACTTCCGCCACCCTCTCGTCTAATTGAGTGGATACGCCGTGAGTACGTAGCTTTTCCAATCAGCGTGCCAGTCATTTGCTGGGTTCGTTTACTTCTCGTAAACTGTTGGCATAAACACACCAGGTCATCTAGTTTCTTTTGGATAATTTAGACTACTGCGGTCTTCATCTTGTGTTGGTGGGCTTAATCCCCTCTCAAACACCAAACGGGGATAAATATTCATACGAAATAATTCGCCCCGGTCAATAACTGCTGGCTTCTATGTTTCAGCATTTCACTTTCTGCAGCATGCGTGGCTAGGTGGTTCTCTCTCTCTCTCTCTCTCTCTCTCTCTCTCTCTCTCTCTCTCTCCGCCCGCCCGCCCGCCGAACATTCTGAACTTGCACTGTAATATAGAAAGTGCGTCTGATAGGAATGCTCTCTTCCAAACCACCGCCCACTCGATGTCAGCCCGTGGCCATTGGCTGTTTGCTTCGGTTCATTTCTCACGATAAATGAAATTCCTTGATGTCATTGCCCTCTACTTTACGACCCGGCTCTGCTGCTCACTTCTCTGTGTCATACTTATTTTAGAATGCTTAGTAGTGCAATTTTAAAAGAATGCCCCATTTATCCTCATCATAGACAAAACATCGACATGGATTTCCGGTTGAGGGAATAGCGCCGAGCCTTATTTCCTATTTGAAGGACTCGCGTCACACGTCTAATTTGTACTGTTGGGGTTCGCGCAAAACGGACACCACAGGTCGCTTGTTCTGTATGATTCTCGTGTTTGACGTGAACTTGGGGTACAATGCCCGCTCGACACGTTTCATGCAAGGCGACGAGCCTGTGTGATGGCATCGGCAGATAAGCAAACAGAGCGGCCGATATTATTCACCAACCCTTCTAAATGTGGCCCTTCAGCTGCTGTTTTTTTTTCGAGCCTAGTTCCAAAATTATGGCTTTCTCCATATGAAAATCAAATTTTAATGTGCAAATCTATCTCTGTCAAATATTGTTTTGACTGTGAATATCCCATAAACATTGCTTCACCAGCCTACCAACTGAACTGACATGCTTCAATTTTTTGACGGCCAGCGTAAATCTGGGTACCATGGTTTCAATCCAGACGGATCTTTGAATTCCTGTCACTTGCCCTGGACACGCCCTAAGTGACGCTATTATTCACCGGCTGCCACATAAGCAGACTGTGATTGCTCTTTTGTCACCGACTGTTCACAGTTCTAAAAGGGAACTAGCTCTCTTACGCTTCCCTGGACTACTAGTTCTCTCGGGGAGTAGCCGCCGACTTTCCCAATCTTCCCATGCGACGGGTTGCCTTGTTACCGGATGCATCCTTCCACCCTACTTTGTCTCTTTTTCAATTGAGTTAGGTGTATGCGGCTTCAAGTTCCCAAAGTTTCGGTCAGCTGCCCTATTTGTGTGGCCCCGAAAATAAAAAACAAGATTCTTTTAATTAACCGCCCTCGCGAAGTGTTTCTATTTTCTCGTTACTTGAAGCGGGGTTCTCACGTGCCGGGCCATTTGGAAAATGTCGGAAGGTCCGGCCCGGCCCGTTTACCTTGAACCACCCAGTCAGATTGCCACTCACACGCCCAGGGTTCGATCCCGGTCGGTGACATTTTTTTTGTACAACTAATATTGACTTACATGTTAATAACAAACATTATATCTGTCGCCAGACGAGCATATTTGGCAAAAAGATGATTTTTCTCTGCGTCTCCGCCAGTTGCACACTATTTCCGCCTGCGTATAGCGCGATTGCTGCATTAAGGCCGTTTTTGGCACGATGCCGATTTGGCGGCAGCTATATTAAGTTATTTAAAGCAGTTAAAAAAATTATTGTACGGATTTATACAGAGTTTTATTTTTCGTACCCGGGTCGTCGCAAAAAATCGGCCCGCGCCGTCATTTAGAAACCCCGACTTGAAGTTGCCCGAAATGCGGGGTTCTCACGGACCGGGCCGGGCCAGTTGGAAAATTTTGGTCGGCCCGTTCTCCTTGGACCACCCAGTCAGATTGCCACCCACACGACCAGGATTCGATCCCGGTCGGTGACATTCTTTTTTGTATGGCTAATATTGACGTATATGTTAGTAACAAACATTATTAGTAATTTAAAACAGTTTAAAAAATTATTGTACCGATTTACACAAAATTTAAAATTTAATTTTTCATAACCGGGCGGTCCCAAAAAATCCCTCGGCCCGGCCCGGCCCGTTATTTGAGAACCCCGCCGAAATGAACTGCTGAATAAGGCCGCGTTCATACTTCCCCCAAGTTAACAGTGGAAAATACGGGTGTCCGAGTGTTAAGGCTGGGTAGAGGCTAATTCCGTTTTATTTTTTGCTTTTTTATTTACCCAATTTTAAGGTCTAAAAGTTAAATGCGTGTTCCTCGCTTTGTCTTTTTTAAGGTGGTGCTGAATCCAAGTCACACTTTTGGATTCTCCTAATCGTTCGCTATTCAGCTAGGCGTGCATATTTTAAAAGGCGCACATTTCGTTCCGTCTGTTTGACCTTTTTAACGGATCTGTCGTCAAGGCGCCAATCACGTCGGACGTCCACAATTCTTGTGCCTGTCAACTTCTATACCCCGTTTGGCCCCGCCCCTGTCTGTTCTTACCGTGTTCCTCGTTTTGTTCTTATCTATCTGTAGTCTGCATCTAGGTCTGGGATGAACCTTCCCCGCGCTTGACAATGTTCCCTTCGTCGTATCGAGTGCGCCTCGTGCTCTGTCTCGTCGTCTTCGGCGGAACCCTCCATCTCATCATTAATGGCAGGCCGTCCATCGAGATGAATTTCAGCGTAGTTGGTCGGTTTTCCCTTTGAGATCCATTGGCAATTGACATTTCAGGAATGACAGAAGACGTGGATCCAATGAAGTCGGTTATTTTCAACACAGTCACTCATCCTCCGCCATCGAACGATACGGACACGGTGGAACCAACCGAAGGTTTGTTTTAACGAAATGAATATAGGCGTTTTTGTCGAAAAATCATTTTTGAAAGCTGCTCCTGACAGCTATTTGGCTTCAGACTTCCACGCGCAAATGCTTTCTTCTTAGTTCCACGTTGAACTTTTTATTCGATTGATCTCTTGTACCTTTGGGTGTGCGGATCAATCTGTTCCTGGTGTTTGAAAAAAAAAAATGCGTAGATCAGATAATTCCGTCTAGCTCGATCGCCCGATTTTTCTTGTAAAGTGCATCCGAAATGTTGCGGTAATCAAGATCGCGGAAGATGATCCAGCATGTTTTGTGTGCCAATTTTGGTTTTCGGTGTTTAGCGATTCAAACTTATAGTTGAGACTCGGCCGCTGGAAAAAAAAAGTAACGCCTTCAAAGGCCATGGGCCGAATTACAACGCATCGAGGTGGCCCTTTGGAGCCCTTTTACTCAGAACTGTCAATCTTATCAACTATATTACGTAGTTTATAATTGGTGACACTTGGGTGTACTATAATTCCTACCAGGCATGTGTCACTAAGGACTACTGTTTTGATTGTTTATAATAATAATAATTTATTACGCTTTCACGTGCTAATATACAATTGACAGTGTAACATTGGGACAATACATTGCATTAATATCACAGTATGGGCAGAAGTATGACTGGAGGGGAAGGGAAAGAGGGTCGATGATTGGAGTGTGGTAAGAGCGGTGTGGGTCCCCCGAGAAACTAGAGTTAGCTCTGTGGTAGAGCAGTGAGTCTGGCCAATGCTTTGGTGGTTTTTGGAATACGCTGGTTTTTCATGATTTTTAAGTACTGCGACCCAGCTCTTACGGTGAAAAATTGAGCTCGAGTACGGGTTTTTGGGGCCGAAAAACTAAATTTGACTTGACCACCCCTGGTGATAGATGGGCGTAGGGTGAAGAAAGAGTTTTTGTTTACGAACGCCCCCTGTCTCAAAGAAAACAGTTTGACATTGTAATACATATCTTAATAGCATATGCTCGAACATGCGTCGATCATAAATTGTAGGCACAAGGGTACACAAGTGCTAAATTACAGTAACACCAAACTGCGTAAAGGTGCATAAATAGATATAAACCAACTTTTCAAATTGCATAGGTCTGCGGAACCTACAATGGCTGAACATGGAGCGTTTGGGGCCTCGATGCGTAAGCCCCCCAAATGGTGCCTCGGAGGCAAAGTAAGCCCCATTTATTTTTTTATACCATTTTCAACCAAACGCCAAAGAACGTAGGTACCACAAGCACCCCACGTCCACCTATGGAACCTACGTGTTCTCGTATAATGGCATACCTGGCTATTTTCTATTATATAGGACATACTTTGCCAACCTCCGCGGGCTGCGGCAGTGGGGGGGTGTCGCAATTTGACTTTTCCCCAATTTTTGTAAGGGTAGGGGGCCCGCCACAAGTTTTGAAAGGACACGATGTTAGCATGCGAATATTTTCTGTCGAAAATCTCTCTTTTAGATATCTGGTCTGCTCGTAACTACACCTTCGATCGCCAGGATCCATCTCTTCCCCCCTGTCCAAACACTCCTCCAAACCTCGTCGGTCCAATAAGGTACATCCTCTAATCAGCTAAACAATTAGTTAATTACAGGGTTTGGACGAATAAACCGACATTCCCTGCCCTGGAGAAGCTGTATTCCTACTTGGGGCCAGGAGGACACGGACAGCCTGAAAACTGCACTGCACAGCATAGGGTACCTACCCTAGTAGTTGGATGGCAATGTTTTCATTCTCAGGTGGCCATAATCATCCCGTACCGCGACCGAGAGGAGCAGTTGAGGCTCTTTCTGCACAACATCCACTCGTTCCTCACGAAGCAGCAGCTCGACTACACAGTTGTAATCGTGGAACAAATCGCCAATCAGACCTTTAATCGTGGAAAGGTGAGAATTCGATCGATAGTTGCTAGTCATTCCTTTCTTTTAAAAGCAAAAGCGACTGACAGCCGCTTTCCAATGTATAAACGGATCATGAATATATGCTGCTGTCGCACACGTAGCCGCGCGATTTAAGCCGATTATTTTACATTCTATCGACTGAACAAAGTGAACCAATTGACCGCTTATAGGAAGTGATCCGAATGGAACTGAATGGCTGAATATTGGACGAGATAACGAACTTTTGCGGGAAAATTTCTCAAAATTCGCTCCAATGCAACATGGGGAAACCCTGACCCCCTGAATTTGGCGGAGGTGGAAATTTAGTTTTCGTTATTTGCGGGGTTCTCACGGGCCGGCACGGGTCATTTGGAAAATTTTGGACAGCTCGGTCCGCTTACCCTGGACCACCCGGTCAGATTGCCACCCACACGACCGGAGTTCGATCAGGGTCGGTGACATTCTTTTTTGTGCAACTAATATTTACTTATATGTATGTAACTAACATTATTAAGTTATTTTAAGCAGATTAAAACATTATTGTACCGATTTATACAAAATCTAAAATTATATTTTTCATAACCGGGTCGGTCGGGCCGTCCTTTGAGAACTGCCTCCATGGGCAACGTACCGCGGGGGTCAATTTTGCGACCTCTTTATTTTTGAAAGCTTCGAATATTGTGACAGGCCTCCTTCGTTAACAAAATTTGCCGAAAACTTAAAATTACGACTGCGGAGCTTGACAATGTATGGAGAAATGGCACTCTGTTTTTCTTTCCCCCTTAGAAGTAGCTCCTACCCATTCTAATCATGATGTTGCAGTCATGCGAGTAGTCTTTGAACGAGGAAATTGGCGTTCTTTTTACAGATGTTTGCTCGTTTCGGCGGGAATGTGAGAGTGTCCTTGGCAGCAAAAACAGCGTGAAGCGCCAAGGTCTTGCTTCGGGCTAAGCATGCTTGTAGGCCAAATATGTGGCCGGGGCGGTTTCCGCAATGACGCGAAAAAGTGTACTTTTACTTGATAAAATGCTCTTTTTCAGTTGATGAACGTTGGCTATGCAGAGGCCATCAAAGTGTACCCGTGGGAGTGTGTGATCTTCCATGACGTGGATCTGCTGCCCGAGGATGACCGAAATCTCTACTCCTGTCCCACACAGCCGCGTCACATGAGTGTAGCCATCGACAAATTCAACTACAAGTGAAATTTCTCTCTTTCCCGCTCACTTTCTCCTTCAGACTACCGTATTCTTCGATCTTCGGCGGAATAAGTGCCTTGACTATCAAAATGCTGAAGAGGATAAACGGGTTCTCCAACGACTACTGGGGCTGGGGAGGGGAGGACGACGACCTCTCAACGAGGTATTTCAAAGGGAGACGGAGGGAATTCAGAGGTTTAGGGTGAATCTGGCGGGGTACAAGGTGTCCAGATACCCGTCGACCATCTCTCGCTACAAGATGATGAAGCACTCGCACGAGAAGAGCAACCCAGTCAACAAGTGAGGGCTTCGGTGGATCAGAAGGGATCATCTTTCAGATGTCGATACAAGCTGATGAAAAAGACGAGTGCGCGATGGCAACGCGACGGAATCAACACCCTCAGTTACAAGGTTTGTGAAGGGGGCAGGCATGGGCCGAAAGTTTGCGCTATATCCTGAACGCACCCCCTTTTGAAATAAAAGCGGAATTTCAAGGGGGTTCTACCGTAATTCGTACCATCCGGGTGTCAATAAGGACCGACGCCATTATTACCCCAACGCCCCCTCCCTTTGTGATAAAACTTTGAAAAGGCAAGATATAGCCCACGGGTGGTGAGGGCTTTGCTGAGACAATTGTGAGAGCGGACCGGCCCGCCTCGAACTATTTCTTTTTGATTTTTCAACAATTTGGACGTTAAAGGGCCCGTAAGGGGCCTTTTCTGATTGGAAATGGAACGTATGCTAATCGAGCCATTTCAATTGAAACAATTTTTCCGAACACCGCTCCAGACTACGGCCGTGCGCAAAACGCTTGCCAAGTCCTCATTAGCATGCGATTCTGAAAAGGCCCCTTACGAGCCCTTTAATGTCGGACCGGTCAAGAAAATTTGTGTTTCGGGCCTGCAAGTTATTTTCACAGTATTTTCTGCTTTTCTGGGTGTGTGTGTACCCTTCCTTGCTTCTTTTTGATACCCCCGTGCCGTGTAATTTTTAGCGACGGATTGCCATATCTTAGCCGAGTATTGAAGTCTCAAGTCTAAATTGTGATTGAGCCCTGTTTCAGATCGTGAAGGTGGAGCAGCTGCCGCTGTACCTGCACGTGCTCGTGGATCTGCTCGAGGAGGAGTCGCGAGACATCCTGAAGAAAGAAGTCTCCTGCTGAGATCTCCCCTCCCACTGCCTGTACGGGTCTTTCCCCCTCTCTGGTCTAATTCTCCATTTCCCTTTGATTCTATGACTAGTGATATCTCCTTTCGGGTCCCTTAATTGTCCGCCTCAACTCCTGTGATGTCTATGGTAATAATGCACAGTTTGCTCAAAGCTTCATGTACATAAAGTGTGCACAAACAACGAATGAGCAAAGTCAAAAAAACACGAACAAGTCAGTTTACAAAACTCTCGGAGGGATCAGTTAATATACCAGTAATCTATCGAACTTTGATTTTAGAGTTAAAGTAAGGGGTGTTAAACGATGGAGAGGATTCAAAAACACCCCTTTAGAAGTATGAATGCTCTAGTGGTAACTACAGTACCCAGTTATGTACAAGAGGCGTCTATTGCACCGCACAGCCGGGCTGTCCGTTGCCCTCCTCGTCTTCGCCACCTCCTCCGGCCGAACGACGCACGTGTTGGCTGTGCTGCATCCTCATCAACGCATTCACCAGCACCAACACGTCCTGCCTCGGCTGCTGCGCCCTGTCCTCCAATTCGTTTTCCGTGATGCGACGTTCCTCCTGAAATTAACATTTCGAGAAAAATGAAAACAATTTTAAGCCTCCACGCCGTACAAAACAAGCACTGTAACTTTCGGTTCATAGGGTTGCAGCCATAGGTGGACATGAGGTGCTTGCGGAACCTACGTATTAGCACGTTTGGTTGTTAAACGGGTAGCAAAAGGTTAAAGGGACAGTAAGGCGGGTTTTACAACATAGGCTAAATTAAGAGAGAAAAATTCGCTGATCATGAAAATATATATGACTATGGGTCGCAAACTTACCGTTTTCGATAGAGCCTGCTTCAAATCGTGCAAAAACGGCCGACCATCCGCAGATTGTGCGGATGGCCAGTACGCCCTGCGTGTCCGGCTTTTACAAGACATGCTAATGAAGTGAAATTCATTCGAATTGAATGAGCCAGTTCTGGAAATGAGGAGGGCACGAGGCAATTTAGCATAGTTGATATGCAAAATTTCCGACCGTATCCGATCGAAAATGAAATGAAAAGCCGCCATACTACCCCTTTAACAGGGTGCCTATGTTGAGTCCGGCCCACCATTTGGGGGGAGGGGGGCTTACGAATCAAACCCCCAACAACATTGCATGTCCAGCAACGGTTGGAGCAACTTATTTTTCTTTCTTATGGGGCTCGCGCAGCGCGTCAAATGTGGGGGGGGGGGAGGTCGCCAAAACCAACCCCACCAATAGCTTGTTGATGTATGCTCCACACCCCATAGTTAGTTGATTTCCACTCTGTACGAATTTAGGTGACCGGTCGTAACTAAGTTATGTATCTTGAGGGTTTCCCTGAATTCAGGTTAGCGTTTGGGGGTTGAACGTAATGTAGAAGGTCTACCTAAATTTATTGTGCAATAAAATGAATGCCCAAAGCGGCTAGATCGATATTGTAGGGATGGAGCTGACATACTGAATTCCAAAATCGTAACTGACCCCAGGACTTCCCCTTAACTTGTCAATCGATTTTGAAATCGGGCCCGCTGCCCGAAATCGGGCCGGGACGAGAGTTTTTGAAGACGGGCCCGGTCCGCGACCAGCCCTGACCCAGCCTCGGTAATTAATTTTTATCACAACCCCTTCATTCAGCAAACCATAGTCATACCGCCAAATGCAGAGCTTGACAGCCATAGGTGCTTTGAGCTTCTAGGTCAGTGAACAAGTTGTTTGGATTGGGTTGGGGGTGGGTCCCGAAAAAGCCCATGTTTTGGGTGAACTTCGATTGGGTTGAGGTGTTGTTTAATCAGTGGGAGGAAATAATAAGTTTAATCATTGTAGTATTAACCAGAATATTCCGGCCCGCCTGCGGCGGTCCTGAATATTCTGGCTGCTCGCGGCCTCCGGCCGCTCGCCGGGGGCTGCGCCCCCGAAATGAACGGTGGAAATGACCAAATCCGTAATGTTTCCGTAACATTTACGTGGAGTTAGAACCCGTGAGTGAGAGAGTGCAAAGGAATTGGAGAGACGCAGACACGTGACGGACTCTGCGCAGTTTCACCGTGGGACACCACACACACACACACACACACAGACCATAAGCGCAGTGTATAAGAGAGGATAGTGGTTTAAGGACATAATAAGGTGAATAATTAATAAAATTGGGAAGAACAAGGTTTAATTGTAACAATGAAGCATGTGCAAGTGTAGGGGAGGTATTTTCGAGTGCTCCGTCTTTGCGAAAATGTCGTACGTAGCCGGTTTTTTCTATTTGGCAACCCAATTGAAATTAAAATGAACGTTAATTTCAAGTTTAGGGTATGCATTGTAAACGTCATGAATCGCTCAGATATTGGTTAAAACATAAAACCCAATCCATGCGTGGTTAATGAGAAATAAGGGCATTTCCCGGAATTAAAGAAATGCACACCTAACATGTCTTTAAAAGCATGGATTGGGTTAGCTATTGTTATTCAACATCTGTTATCATCTGGTTGTCAATTATGAGAGCGGTATGAATAGCTGAAACCGCACCATTTTTTGTGGATTCGGTTGCCAAGGGCCCTTTTGTAGGTCTGTTGATCATTTTTACATCAATTTCAATTTACTTCCCAACATTTTTTTAAGGTAATTAGGTGCCGAATTACCTTAGGTGCCGAATTGGGCTGGGGGTCCCACCCAAAAACTCAAGACGTACTCACCACCTATGTTGACAGCCAATATATATAAAAAAAAACGAACCACAGTTCCCTCGGACATGGGTTCCCAGAAACGAATGACCTTCTCTATGCCGGAAGAGGCCACCATGAACTTCTCCGGATGGGGCTGCACTATGTTCAGTATGTCGTCATCGGCATGGAAGGCAGTCTAAACACAAATTGGAATATCAAAAGGCAACAACCAGACCTTTATGTTTCCAGAAATCCTGTCCCAAATTATCATGGAGCCACAATCCGAACCAGCCACTGAAAATGGGAATAATAAGATAAAAACGAATGAGACTGACCAATGTACTGGTTCTCCGAACCGAAGAAATTGGCTTCTTTTATGTCCGTCTGGAGGTTGGTGTGGCCGACGAAGCGATCTAAACCCATTTGTAATGAACTAAAAAAGGATCCCCACCGCGGTAATCGTAGCAGTTGTTGGTGGGCGACCTCATATTGACGATTTCCTTCTTTTTGGTGGCCATACCGGCAGTCAACTGAGAAAACAATATGAGAAAAGAGAGAAAAAATTCACCTGATCGGAGAGTTTTACAATGGACTCGTCACGAGGAAAGCGTCTTTTGAAGAAGCTGATCATGTCGGAGGCCACCTCCCACTGCTCCAGCAGAAGGAAGCCTTTGGTCAGACGCCACAGCGCCTTCGCGTTCTTCTCATTCAGAAGCACCGCCTGAAACAAGCATGAGTTACGGAACGCATATCAATGGAGCTGAGGACGCTCAGAGGATCGTCAATAATCTATCTGACCTATGTGTGGGGTTTTCACCGGTCGGGCCGGGCCATTCGTAAATTTTGGTCGGTTTGGCCCTGAACCACCCAGTCAGATTGACACCCACACGACTAGGGTTCGATCCCAATCGGTGACATTCTTTTGTGTACAACTAATAGTGTCCCCATCATACCTCGGGAGGGTATAGTCAGCCTTCCCCAGGTTACGGGGGGTAGAGGCCCGAAAAACGCAGAAGTTAAGGGGGGGGGGTAGCCACTATTATGGCAAAATTGAGCACGGAAGACCAAAAGTTAAGGGGGGCTACCCCAGTTTTGGTCCCAAAAGTTACGGGTGGGTCCGTCAACTGTCACAGTCTCCCGAGGTATGGTCCACATTTTGGCCGAAGTAGGATTGGCGAAAAGTATATATGTAGGTAACAACCAATATAAAGTTATTTAAAGGAGTTTAAAAATATTGTATCGTTTTATACAACATTGAAAATTTTATTTTTCATACCTGGGCCGGGCCGCCCCAAAAAGTCCCTTGGCCCGGCCCATCAGTTGAAAATTCTGACTATGTGTACGAGCAGGGGTGGGTAATAAGTTTGTAGTTCGATTCTACTGCAGCCCTATTGGTAAAATGTTGACAAGTTAATGAATATCGATTGATTTTCAAGTAAAATCGATAGATTTCGGGGTATCGATCGATGTTTTGGACCGCCGGCACCCCTCTTGATATAAAAAGTTTGTAATTACAAACTATGGCCCACCCCTGTGTACGAGCCATACGTGGCCTAACTCCGCGATCCGCAGTGGTGGGGGTGCCGCAATTTGAATTTTACCCAATTTTTTATAACGGTTGGGGGCCCGCCGCACATTTTGAAAAGTGTTTATAATTGAGGGGGCTGTTGCAAAATATACCCCTGCGGTACGTTGGCAAGGTATGGTACGAAATCTGCCCGGTTTTTCGCGGAATGGCTACTCAACTATTTAAACACGCCGTATTTCACCCTTGTTACCTCAATGTTGTCTCTGACAGAAGCGTAGACATCTCCGGCTTTTCGACGAGCCAAATAGGCCATGGCACGGCTCTCGAAAAGCTGAGAAACGTCCTCCCTCGACGCGTTCTTGCAGTGCTGCAGAGCCTCGTTGTACACACCCACAGCCTGAAAACGTTTAATAAAAGAAGAGAGCAAGGGCTGCCAACCTCGTTGTACTTCTGAGTTGTCATAAACGATTTGGCCTTGAGTCGGAACTGCATGAGAGTCTCGTCAGTAATGAAATGGGTTGCAGCTGTTTGTTCTAAAATAACATTTTAAGAAAATAAATATAATATTGCCCACCATCGGTGGAAGTGAGCACTTGGTTGAGTTTGTCCATGGCGACGGACTGCTGTCCGGACTGAAGATCGAAGAGGAAGACGGTCCCTCCGCCGCCTCCTCCGTTTTGATTTACCTAGAAAAGAGGGTGAAAAGGGAGGGAAAAGAGGGACAGACCAATAATTCCCTGCCATAATAGTCGAAAGCAACGTGGGTCGGATAGAGGGCGTAGCGACCAGCGTGACCACAACACACTTGGTCGGCTGGAAAGTGAGGGTGAGAGAGAGGGTGAGAGAGAGAGAGAGAGAGAGAGAGAGAGAGAGAGAGAGAGAGAGAGAGAGAAAGAGAAGACGGTTAGAATGACTTACCACTCGCAGCCATGAGGAACGGCTCCTTCGGGTTGCGACGATCGTAAATTGGCACCACATAGGAGGTAACTCCAACGGCCACCTGAAAAAAAGATGTAGTTTGGAAAAAAAGTGCAAACGACCACAACAAGTCAATCAAGAATGTGGCAAGGCGCGAAAAAAAGAATTGTACAAGCTGACTATAAGCGGGGTCTTTACAGTATTTTGAACTACCCGCCCACCCTGTCAGGGGCCATACCTTGCTTTTCAGAAGTTTAATTACAAAGGTAGGCTACGTTTAGGGTCACAATGGCGTTGTTTTAGTCCCTATTGACACCCGGTGCCAACAGCCACCGACGTAACCAAGATTAGGGCAGCACGGTAGGATTTGCCAAAGTTTACGAGTAAATTTTCGTGGAATTGGCCGGGTGCCAAGATTTGAATTTAGATACGCAGGACAGCTGGGGGCAAGTTCAAGTTATCACATTAGTTGCAAAATGCTCCCAAAACACCAAACGGGATTGGAAACTGCAAACGTCGCAAATGCAGTCCGCAGCTCTCACAGCCGAGCTATTAGCGCGCTGGCGCAGCTACTCTAGCTTCCTCTCACAATATAGCGCTCTTTGCCATCAAACGACGCCTCTGGGTTACCGTACCCGCCAAACCTGCGAATCGTTGGCACCCTGCCAATTTAACGAAAAATTTTGTATTTGAAAATCGTCATTCAATAAACTCCCAAAGGTATTTGAAGTTACACAGTTGAGAAAAAGGGCCCACTCACCAATTCGGTCCTTCCCTGGCACACAGCGAAAGTCTTGATATGTTCATCGGCGATAGCCTCTATGATATTGTTTCCAGCGTTAGTTCGGGCATCATACTCCCTAAAATGGAATCAAATACTACCAAAATGGCCTTTTACCTTATGAATCCGTCCTCCGAAGCGGACCAAACCACGTAGGGTTCGTCCTGGGCAGTGGCGAGGCGCTTCACTCGATTGTTGGCAGTCCAGTTGCCGATCTCCTCTGAAATCACGTTTCTTCAATGAATCTGACTTGGCATAGTCGTTGTTCGGCAATACGGAAAGAAGAACGACCCGGGTGGGCCTTGGCAGAGCCTTACCTCCAAGAGCGACATCATGCAGCTTCACTCGGTGGTCACCAGCGCCTGTGGCAATGATCCTGTCATTGCCGTAGGGCATAAACTCCACTCCAAAAATGTTAAAGGTGTGGGAGGTGGTATGGGCGGTCTGCAACGAGCCGTCCACTCCCCAGATGCGGACGGTTCTGTCATCAGAAGCCGAGGCGAGCAACCTGATCAACAATTAAATTAAGCACATCTGATCGATTGGCTCACGTTCCGCCTTGATTCCAGCGAAGCGTGTTCACGCACCCGTCGTGACCCTATTTCGCAACATATTTACAAAGAAAAAAGCCAGGTAAATACCTCCAAAGTAGTGGAAACGCCCAGTCTGTCCATCAAACTGGCCTCCAAGTCGATCCTGAACTTCTTCGATGGATGAAACGCTCCGTAGAGTTCCCTTGCAGCGAGCAAGGACTCCATTGTTTTTCACATTAACCGCTGAAAAGTCACTGAGTTAATGGATCCTAGGGCCGTGAAAAAAGTTAACACGAGAAGAACGCAATCGCAACCCCTTTTTAAATAAAAATAGCAGAAATAATAAAGAAAATAAGCAAGAAACAACAGCCGTGACGAACCCCGTATCGGAAACCTTGCAATCGCCGAGGCGCACGATATTTAAGCACGAGCCCCGCTTTCCGTGCGGGACCCTCAGCTGGACAGTGCAATCGACAAATCCATTATGGAGAACCCTCAATTTACCTCCGATATAGCGATTTCGCTTTCATTCACTTGTTTTTTCCCAAATTTATTGGCATTTTCATTTAATTGTGTTGATATTATTTAAACCAATGGTTTTTTTGTATTTATTGTTTGTGTCTCTCTCCATAAACCTATTCTCGAGATCTCTCATAATGTTCATGAACATTGATGATTCATTTCCGAACGAGGCAACGGCCGTTTCGGTGTTTAGGCGTGCACTCGGCGAGGGACGAGTTTTCGATTACTGTGGTCGGAGAGCACAACACTCCCAGTGCAACGAGCCCTCCCCTTCCCTCGTTTCAATCAATTTTAATTTTGAAAATCGTTTTACAGGCCCATTCTTTTGCGTTTCCTGTTGTATTTTATATTTTAAAGGGCGTTCGGTTTCTCACCGCGACAATTTTATCGATTCCCCTTTATCTTATCCTTTACCACCTGTCTTCCCTTTCGAAACCACCGCCGAAATGGAGATTCCAGGAGACTATGATCAGGACGACCTAGGATCTCTACAGATGGAAATCGTGCCATTCGTCTTCGAAAATGCGGTCCGCAAGGCCAGGGTACGTTTAATTCCAAATCCACCGGGGAAAGGGAGAGATTTCTTTTAAAAGAGAGATATTTACCTGTGAGACGGAGGGAGTTCCGTCTTGGAATGGTTTCCTCGCAACGCCCCCCCCCCCCCCCCCCCCGTCACCTGTTGACCACTCGTACACTCCTTTCACTATGCCACTCATTCACGCCTCATCTCTCACGAACACATATTTATGCTGATTTAGCATTGTTTTAGTGGCATTTTACCCGACTTTTGATGTTCTTTAAGTGATCCATTTTATTATACAGGCAGTCTGGTATGTTTTACAGCCTCGCTCCCATTCCTAGCCGCGCACAGCCGGATCACCTGTTTCTGATATTCTCCGTTGTTCTGTTTTTTATGCCTTAATGCTCAACTTTTCTTATGCTCAACTATGATTTGAGCCAGCTTTGGTTTCTAGTAATCAACTAAGCGGGAATCCTCGTACTTTTGTTCGTAATTTCTCTTCGTGGTTCAGCGGTGTGGGGTTACGCGTTGAAATTTCAACCAAAAAGTTATCAAAGCTGGGGATTTACGTTGTCTCCAAGGCACCATTTGGGGGCTTACGCACCGAGCCCCCCCAAAGCTATGATAGTGATTTTGGGCCATTGGCTTGGTGGTCCTTGTCGGAGATTTCGAATGTTTGTAGATAATATAAAAGCTAGTAAGCGTTGGGCAAAAAAGTTCGACTGGTTGGAACATATAAAAACAGCGACCGTGACTTTCGGTTGAGGGGGTTGCGGTGACCCGAATTTGTCTCTTGTGGGCGAACCCCATACGTCGATTGTGTAATTTAGGGTCACGAAAATGGGCCCCACGGGTAGCTTGTTCATGTATGAGCTGGATCGAACCCGGGTTGGCAGTTTGTGTGTGTGGTTCGTATATATGCCGACAAAAACTGTTCAGTTTGCCCGACTAGCATCGAATATCGCTGTTTTTTTTGCCGAGGATGGGTTCCGGTGCAATTTTTTTCGCATTTAAATTCATGTTTTGGTACTAAATTTTCCACTTGTCTCGCAGTTCTCATAAAGTACAATAAACACGCGTGCCGTCATCATTTTGCCGTTCTCAGGGCGTTCACGGCATTTCCCCATTGATTAGCGATTTCTTTCACCTTTTTTTCCACTCTACGCCTTCTTTGCGGTGTATCCTCCGTCGTCAGAAGGGTTCGCGAGGGAATTCTCTGTTTGCCCACCCGGTCGATTCAAATGCTCGATTAATCTGCACTGGAAGCCTTGGTTCGAAGGGTTCTGAGAAACAGAGAAAGTTCTTGCAAAGGGCAATTGTGCTAATATTTGTTCTTTAGCGACGATCGAGTCGGTAGTTTTAATCAGCCGTCTCCTCTCGATCAGCCTCCTTTCTTCTGAAGCCCTTATTTGTTGTGACCTGCGAAGGCAATTTTCGGCGTGAATGCCTTTGTCTAACGAAGTCTCAGCTATTCTCCTACGACCGCCGTGTCGTTTTCCCATGAGCAGTTGTTTTCTTCGTTTGCAGTCTGGCGCAGCGGGATCTCACAAATGCGCATTTCCTGCAGTATAATGGGAATATGTGTACACCTGAGGGGAGAGGAAGGCTCTCTCTTCTTTTATTTTTTTTTATTTCATAAGGCTGATATGCTATGAATTTACAATCGATTAAAAGTAAACGGGATTTTCACGAGCTGAGACGGGCCCGCCCATCCTGGATCATCCAATTGAACTGTTACTCATATGACCAGGATCCCTGTCTGTGAACTTGTTTTTTGCTCCCCTGTTTTAGAATAATATTAGGTACAAAAATCATCCAGATGTTTTGATATTGAACATATTATATTGATTGCTAAAAAATTTAAATTGTTGTTACTGTTTTTCAACTCACAAGCCTCAAAACTTTATAGGCATGATAGGCTAGTTGAGAATCTACACGGGAAATCTTGGGAGCCACAGAAAGTGAACCTTCGCTGAAGGCTAGAAACACACATTTTTGTTGGAGTTACTGTAGAGCTAATCCCACACTTGGCTGATCTGGTGCGAATGTTCACATTTTACGGGGAACACACTGCATTTCGACAGGTACACTGAACATTTCTCAAAATATAATTGGTACTACCACTTTCCTCGTAACACGATCTGTTGAATTTAGCCGAATTCCTTCGCTGTTTTTGCAAATGCGTTAGTCCATATCTGATGTGAATTTTGAGAAATTCAGCATGTTTTGTCATTGAAAACCTCGGCAGGTATACTTTATATTCACCAGGTGTTCGAACGTTTTCGTAAAATTGAGTAAAAAGAGCCAAACATTGAGCTGGACTACTCCCGTTTTCGGCCTAAAAAAGTAGAGGTTGGTGTCATGCCTAGACATGGTACGGTGGGGGCTCAAAAAGGAAGCCCCCAATGAGAGGGGGAGCCTCAAAAACAAAAAAAACCCATTTTTTACAAGGTCTCCATCCAAAGCAACCCCGAAAAGCAAGGTCCCACAAGCACCACGTGTCCAGGTATAGTTGATCAACCAAATGGCGGACCTTTCCGATATTTGTTGTTGCCATTCACTGTTTCCTGTAGTTGACAACTTTTGAAAACACTGAAAATGGTATTTTCATCTGGAATTGAGAAAAATGGAAGACACTACCAAAGCTTTGAAGAGTCGTTCCTATTTTTATACGGAAATATTCTTGTGTTTGTGTCCTGGAAAAGAAGTGAAGTTTCCTCCGTTAATCTTCTCGACAGTGATGTCACTCCGAGTTTCGAGGCCGTCTTTGTTGAAAGAGATGTTTTTCTCCTTTTGGCGCCTTTTCCTCATGACGCACCCTCTGAGAAAGGTTCGAAAAACCCTTCGACGCCCAATCATTCCTATACGGTACTATTTTGTCCTTTGCCGCTGCCCCATTCGCATTCCTGGAGGCATTTGTCAATTATCTGGCGCCAGTTGGTGCTATTTTGAAGTGAGACAAGTTGTGTATTGTCTCTCTACATGGCTGTCCTAACCAGTTCGCCTGCCAAGATCGCCCGCTCCCGTCGCCCACAAATCCCTCTTCCTGCCGCCCGCTGACCCTAACTATTCGAATCGCACGAACCAGTTCCAATCACGACCCTTTCCAACGCCACAATGGTGCTCTCTCCTCACTTGCATAAGAAAAGCACTTTTAGAGGGACATGTACTCCAGAAACTCCGCCAGGTACTTCACTCGGCTGGTACCTCTGCCAAACAGAAAGGTCTGAAAACACAAGGAAAATGACCAAATTAGTTGAAAATCGTTTACGACGGTTCAAAATTTTCATTAAACACGTATGTATAAATTAAAAATATAAAGCTCACATTATTCGTAGAACGGGTCAAGGCCCAAATAAACCTTTACGTTGGTGAAACGCACTTTGATGAATTTGAAAATTTACGAATCTTCAGAAAAATCGAGTGAATTGGATAGCGGCTAAGGTCCCGCCGCGAAAGCTTTCCGCCCTTTATTTTTGGACCCTGAACCCCAATAAAGTTATGCAGCATACGGTCTTCGAAATTGAAGTTAATCCGTAGCGAAACGGAGAAATAACGACTGTTTTACTAATAAAAGTGGGCGTGGTCAACACAATTTCAATTGGCCGAGTGATTTCTGTTTGCTGTTTTGCGCAAAATGGGAAAATGCATCGGGCGAATAACACATCCTTTTCACGGCTGACGGACGTTTTTCAGAGAGAACGGGAGCAGACGCCGCCCAGCAGCGAGGAGGACTGCTGCGAACAGTGAGTTTTTATCCACAATTGCAGGTTATCCCGGTCAGAACAGCTTTATTTTTCTTTGGAGCTATGTTGTTGGCCAGTTCGTAGCCACAACTAAGCGATTGTTGTGGATTTGGCACGATGAGGGTCGATTCCCTGCCCATTGTTGACCTTCGCATCGGAACCCCGGAAATTGGGTTCGGATGAGTCTCCGACGCGTAGTGATCGAGTGACAACCGGGTGTCTGGGAGTCACACTCTCCCTTTGTCACCAACTGGTTTCCCTTACTTTTCTTCTGATCGAGTGGATTCCCTCACCTCTTTCTCATTCCTGATAACCGTACGCTTGTCACTCGTGTTAGACAAGACGCGAAATCGTGGCGGGACCTTTAAAATTGCGCTGTGGGACCGTTGAAAATGTAAATCTTCAACGAAAATTGAAAAATGATTTCGATTTGTTTCGTTTTCTATTTATTTTGTGCTTATTTTTGTCAAAATTAGTCTAAAATATCCATTTTGTTTTTTAACCCCTTTTCCGTTTATTTAGAGTCTACTCCCAATTAGTCCGCTTTGCTTTGAATATTTTGGTGCCAGTCAGGTGGTAGTTTCACATGTGCGTTCCACTGATGTTAAGTGCCAATACACCTTCAGCAAATGGAATTTTTTACCTCTTGACACTTCCAACAGTGGTGTTAAGACTGAGTGAACTGAGTGGCCAAACATCGGGCTCAGCTCGGCCCAACCCGGGTCCGGCCGAGAAATTTTACAGACCGAACCCGGCCCGGCCCGACCATGATCGACCAAATGTAGTGAATTTTAACTTCTTTGTGTGGTAGCATTTTATGTTTAAACGTTCTTTTTATAATATTTTAAGAATGTAATTATCCGAAATTCAATTTGCAGGCGATTTTATAGCTTAATGACAAAAAATTTTACCTTAACTTGTCAATCGATTTTGAAAACGGGTCCGCGGGCCGAAATCGGACCGGGCCGAGAGTTTTTGGAGACGGGCCCAATCAAAAATAACCAAAAATTCAAATTTTGCCATTGTTCGTCACTTGGACTCGGTTCCCAAAGCACCCCGCTGCGACAGGGTTCTCGAATTACGAGCGCACTCTTGGTCCGTGGCGACTTTTCTAACCACATTTGGGGTAAAAAGCGGACTCTAGCACGGTTAATATTGCTTTTTTGACATTTTAAAGTGTTTATAGGCAAAATTGTGCCGAGCGGATAATTTATTTCCAGTTTATGAGAAACCGCGCTCTAACTTACATTTTTGCTGCAGAGTTAAAGCGCTCTTTAAAACTTTGACGTTTTTAGGAGTTGTACAAGTAAGAGTGGTGTCCGTTCTATGCCCTTTCGACCCTCCCCCGTGGGATTATACCTGTGGGAGTGTTGCATAATTCATTTGCTCCCGAATGAGTGCTTGTGCAATTGATTCCCGAGCAATCTCCCATCGCTCATCCTATCTGCCGCGATCTTCGCCACTTTCGCCCATCGGATCGCCTCTTCCGCCGACGAGTTTTCATCTCCACGCCGCAGCTCAACTTCTCATCCACTCCAGTGGCTTATTACACGCGACCTGTCCTTCTTCGGCCACCGGAACACAAAAAACCCCGGCGTTTCCTCCGATTGCAACACTGCGGTGACAACCGGCTGTCACAAAAGCGCGCAAAGCCCATAAATCGACATGGGAGCCGTTTTGTCACTGTAGCCCATTTCTTTGTGTATCTGGGGAAGCCTTTGCAGTGACTGGCTCGCGATAACCCACTTTCCCTATCAGTTAATCGCTTAATCGCTACCAAAGGCAGCCATATCTATTAATTCCCCTCCGCCTGACCAGTAATCAATGTACTTGTTCCTTGTCTTTCTACTTTTATGGTTCTTTACTTTTGAGTTGGCTGGAAAATGAATGTACTCTTTATGACCACATCATCGTACAACTTATTAAAAAATGACGCATCTCTCGATCGTGGGAATATTCCCAGCACTCCGGCCGACAAAACGTTTTTATTTCTCGCAACTATTTTGAAATTATCATGTTTGTAACCAACCAAGGCGTAATTTGGGGCCGGGCCCTGAGAGGTTTTTTCGGACCGGGCCGCGGAAAATTGGGGGTTTTTTGTTAAGAAATATCTTTCTCTGCGGCGAGAGCTTGCGCAAGCACCCTACACTGAGCGGGGTCGCGCAAAACGGAGCTGACAAGTATGTAGTTCGTTAATTTATTATGATGCCTATCCGAGTTAGGCTGTCCTTGTCTTAGTACGTTTATTTTCGGAGTTGCTTTCAAATGCATTCGAATACTCGCTTATCCTTCTCCAAAATAACACAGCAATTCCCGTTTCTCATTTACGACTGCCCCACACCATGTAGAGTAACAAAGGAGAGTAAAAAGCCAAGTTTCCTGTTTTCAGTTGGCTTCTGATCTGTTGTTTCTGTTTTTAAAAGAGCATGTGACCGTGAAAGGCCCTAGAGCCCCTGTTTTCAAAAGTCGCAATTCTGCAAATGAGTATTCCCTGCCTTCCTTGTCCCTCAGCCGACCCTTCTTCCGATTATGCGTGTTCTTGTGCCGTCGCGGCTGCCATTTATCGCGAGTAACGGTCCCCTGGGGTCCCGTCGCAATGCATTCTTGGCCGCCTTGGCAGCAGCTGTTCTCCTCTCTGACCCGCAATCTCTCCCAGCTCTCCTTCTTTATTCATGTCCTCCGGTGGTCGCCAGATGTGCGCTCGTCACTTTTAGTTTACAGCGCTTTCCGCTGTTTTGGTCTCCCTGCCAGCGTGTCGCTCCACCGCTCGTAAACTATCTTCTCGCACGGTTCCACGGCTCATCCGACGCTCTCTTTTATCCACCCATCGATCTCTTTCGATCACTCAACGACCGGTTCAAACTTTGCCCAATCCGCTACTTTTTGGTCCTCCGATACACATTCACCCATTCATCGCTGTTTGCTTTGATTCCATTCTTAGCATGGCAAAAGATTTATTTCCTCCTTGTTCTATGATCCTATGACCCGAACTTTGATCTCGAGAATCGATAGAGATGACCTTGACATTTCTGAAATCGGCGAACCGATGGCAAAGCTTCGAACTAAAATGTTTTCACATGTTGATCAGCTTTGTCAAAGATTTTCCATCTTTGAAACCAGTTGTGCGGTACAGTCAAAAGTCGTCGATCAAGGCTATCCCCAGAAATGCCACTTCTTTACACCGCTACGCCGGTGATTTCCCCGTATCTTCAAAGCTTACACTGATATTTCTACCGTTTTATGATTTGGATCCTGCTTTGACCCGGTTTTCTGAAGATGGAATTTTTGAAATTATTAGAATCGTTCACTGTATGTTCACAGCTTACGTTGTAATTTACACTGTTACGAATAAGGAACTTTTCGAGTTAGGTTCCTACGAAGCTGGTCGGACCGAGAAACGTATAACTCAGGCCGATTTATGAACATAAATACACAATTTTTATATATGAAATGACGACTTTTAAGAATCAATAAATACCCCCAAATAAATCGATTTTACCTTTAAAAATTGGCCGATAATCCACGGTGTTTTTCAAAATCACAAAAGGGCGCTTATATCGAACTGCAAACGTTCAGGATCCACTTTTCTCGTTTGATCACGAAAAAAGCGATGATCGCTACCCGTGGCTGATTTTATCTTTGCAAGCTGCAAACAACGTCGCTTTTGCACAACATTCTCGTCGAATTCGTACGACAGGCTCGCATTTTCCCTTCCTTGTTGATTCTCGCATTGTATTTTTCTGCGGAGACAGTTACGCACACTCCTCCAATCTGTTGTCGGGGCTCAAAACGATGTAAGCAGGTTTTTGTTGCAAAGTTCTTGAAAACCACCATTAGCATACACTTTTTTTTACGAACATTTGATGGACTCCAGAATTTGTATGTCATATAACAAAGCTGCGGGAAGGAGGCCAATATGACTAAAGTCCTTTTATGCATTCCTCCCGCTTCCATTTCGCTTCTCCGAAAACAAGGGATTATTCAGAAGATTAGTCACCATGGTTACCGCTCGAACACGTCGTATACATTAGCCAATTGGCAGAGCACAAAGTGCCGCGGAAACCCATTTGTCGCTCGATTTGCCCGAATTCACCTCCGTCTTTCAGACGATTGCCATTGATATCCCCGTTCTCCGGCCAAGCGTTCTCTCGTTTTTAAGAAGTATTTTCTTGAAACTACCCTATTTTTTAATTCCTCAATTGGCCACTAGACTAAGCTGAATAATCGTCGCCTGCGTGGGCGCTTAAATGATTTCCGGTCCATGACTCCGTAATGGAGAGCGTAGGTCATATTTGGCGCGAACGGCAGAACGCGAGAGAGTGTGCGTTATGAGGAGGGTACAAAGTTTGCCGCCAAACACGGCGTCTGATTTCGTTGTTTTATCTGAAATTGTCAGAAACTAATTAGACCTTGAATACAGATCACATTCAGGTGCGCCGAGGACTGCGACTGCACGGATTCTCCGTGCTACTACATCCTCTGCACACGCTGGGGTCGAATATCCGTCCTATTCGCCATCGCGATGCTCCTCTATCTCATAGTTGCAGGTGGGATAGGGGTTTTACATGGGAATTTTTGGTTTGAGCCATGTCTTCCTTACCACCGAGGGTACAGACGTTGGGAGAACAGATGCCACAGCACCCGCGACAGGGAATTGACACAAAGAGGTGAGTCTCTCTCTCTCTCTCTCTCTCTCTCTCTCTCTCTCTGTCTCTCTCTCTGTCTCTCTCTCTCTCTCAATTTCCCTCTCTAAACCCCCTTTGCAGGGCGTTGGAATTGCTGAACAAGCTGTGTGACGTCTACGACCACGGCAAAATCTCCGGCGACTCATGTAGTCGCATCTGCTACAAAAGACACTTCGAAGTTACGGATTTCTACGAAGGAAACAAGGTTTTTACTTATTTTTATTCTTTATTTTGTATTTTGTAGGTAGTGATAGTGCTGAAGCAGGGCGGACAGCTGGCTGTCCTCAAGAGTTCCAAGGCCACCTACGACGGATTCGAGAAATCCGATCCTAAACTGAGTCAGGACGAATTTAGTGACAAAGTGAGAATTAGGGAAAAGATTATATAAATGTGTAATTTAGGTGTTGGATGTGATCAACCAGGAGCTGAGGTTGGGCTGGCCGAGGGAATTCAAAAGACACCTCATTGAGACGTTGTGGCCGACTCTTTTGAGGTAGGGATGGAGGGGATTGAAGTTGGGAGCAAGGGTGGCTGATCAACGGGCCGGCCCGGGCCCCGAGAAAAGTTGAGGAAAGGGTCGGCCCGTGTATTTTTGAAAGTATTTTTTTAAGTGTAATTATTTTCAAAGTCACACGTTTTGCAGTTAAGAGGATTCGAACTAAGAGTGGCTAAAAGGTCGGACTGGCAATCCGAAGTTACCCCAGTTCGATCCCCCGCTTACAAAACTTTATTGCCTTACTTGTTTTTTTTTTACATTAAGTATGATAAAAACGCAATTCCTACGCATAGGTTGTGTAAAACTTTTTTCTCAAATTTCAGAAAGTTTTGGCCGCGGGCCGGGCCGATATTTTTTGGAGAGGCGTTTGGTTGAAAAAGGTAGCACAAAAATAAGTTGAAGTGGCCTCCGACACACCTTTTGGGGGTCATATGTATCGAGCCCCCCAAACGCTCCCTGTCCAGCAATGAGTCTTTTCTCTTCAGAACTCCTGGAGAGCCCATGTCGGAGGCTGATCGAACGTCGTTGTGGGCTCTGCTCCAGCAGCCGGAGTTCATGCTGTTCCGAGTGCTTCCGTTGACCAGAGTCACTCCCAAGGTATGTCTCTTTCTCTTCTTTCGTCAACTTTCTTTCAGGTAATAGGCACTTGTGGTCATTTCTACGAAACAGAGTCTTTGGTTGCCTTTAAAATGAAAAAGTACTACATGAATCTGAAGGGGAAGATTCTCGTTCACATCATGGGAACCCTCAAGCTATTCTACGAGTTCCTCAACGAACCACTGCAGTGGTGCGACGTCCGCTTTGACAATCTGGGACTATCCGCCGATTACCCAAAGAGGTATTTCACCCTAACAACGAGAACCTTGGTGTTTTAGATTCGTTCTGATGGATGGAGACAGCGTTTACACCCAGTCGAAACTCACCTCCCTTCTCAAGGTAGTTTCTTTCCATCTTTGTTTGTGAATGAATGATTTCAGGGCAAGGACTGCCAGACAGACGCCGACTGCACCATTGGAGATTGCGCAGCCACGTGTACCAGCAGTATGACCTGCTCCGATCGATCGAACACCAATTTGGAGGTAAACAATCGAACATTTTCCGGTTTCAATAGGGAACATTCACTTAGGGTAAACATATGCAGATGTTGGTTGCTCAAACCCAGTTGTTACTGTTAACAGTGAAGCTAGCATTCTTTTGTGGCTGGTGTAACTGTTAATAATACAGCGTGAATAAGGGCTACTGAGCAATGGAGGCTTTAAATGAATGTGGTATGAATTGTGAAACTAGACCTAACCGAACCAGCAAATGATGTGCCGGGTATGACTGAATTTATCCTCCTTTAAAGGTTTTTAACCCCTAGTAATTCACCAAATTAATGATAAGTAACGATAAGCTTATGCGAAATTGGACCAAACCCAGCGGATATTGTTAACAGGGCTGGGAAAGGGCCGGGCCGGCCCGCTCGGTGAAAAGTTGAGCCCGACCCTTTGTTAAACGATAGGGCCGGGTCCGCCCGCTCTTTAAAAATCGGGTCCGGCCCTCAAATTTACCAGCCCTGAATGTTAACCAAGAGTGCCAGTTTTGAACCTCCGGTCGCCATTTATAGCGGGAAATCTTAAAATTTCAACGATTTACATACATCTTCAGCGACATATGGCTTGTTCCGAAGTAATTCTACATTACCTTTGTGCAAATTTTCGATATGAAAGTACTCCGAGCCAATTTAGAGAGCGAATTTTTTTTCTCGCAAACTTATATTTGCACTGTTCGAATAAGTAACGGTAAGCAACTAGAATTGAAAATGTACAGAGCAGAAATAATGGAAACCATCAATTTTAACAGTGTTAGTGTCGAAAATATACAAAAGTTCAATTTCGAAGAGTTTGCGGCCGGCCGTTTACGACCTCTGCTGTTAACAGTCTAGTCGAGACCAAACCGAGCCTCCGAATTATATGGTGATCATAACTGAATTATTGAGTTCAACAGTGTTCGAACCCGGTTAGTAAAGCAGAGACCACCAACATATCTCACTCTGATTGTCCCAATGTCACCATTTGCAGGTGTTCTGTGACAAATTGGTGCACAAATTGTACGGAGCGACGTGGTCGAAGAACAACCGCTACCTGGCCGCCTGCAACGACCCTTCGATGAACGTGACGCAGCGCCTGAAAGACCTGCGACTAACGTGGTCGTGGAACCTTCCCGACGTTTAGATGACATCGCCCTCCGATCCTCCCCTTTCTAAGTCAGCGTCTTTCAAAATTCGCCTCCCCACACGGGTATTTTTCCCAATTCACTGTGTTTCCGCCGGTTGCCTGTGATTTACTAATCTTCTATCTCGCTTAAGGCATATTTTCTGTCGAGTCTTTGTCACGGGTACAATGTCGGACATAAAACGATTTTTCGTGTTTCTCAATGTTTGCATTTTGCATTTATGAAAATTGAATGCAAGTAAAAGGCGATTTATCAAACTGAAGCGATATCGTCTATTTGAAAAGAAGAACAAGTGGCAGGCAAGATCCATGTCGCAAAATGAACACGCTGCTCGGTCGATGTTTATTGAAAGTCAATGTATCGCGGCCGATCGGCGCTTTTATACACATCAATTTGCATTCAATACATGTGTCCTTTTCTGATTGGACAAAAGAATAAGCATGATCTTGAAGTTGTGACGACAGTCGCGACAATCCACCTGCGATTTCATACATGCGGTTTTCTGCAATTCAAACTCATGGTTTTACACGTACATTGATTGCATCGCAATACCAATTAGTATAAGTTAACTACGAACTACAATATTTACTTTACAAATGTAAAAAAAAAACCACAAAATAGAGAAACTACAATACTAGCAACAAAAAAAACTTGGACTACAATGCATCTGAACCACACAAATATTTTGTCACTTGCAGGTTTCTTCAAACCCAACAGAAAAACGAAAGAACATTCATGGAATACTAACAGTACGAACCATTAAATTATTGGTATATAGATGTAAAAGTTCACAAAGCGAAAAAAAATAACACGAATACTTACAATAACCAATAAACTTGGACTAAAACTGATTGTGAGGTATAAAACGTGCATATCTTCCTATTTTACCAAAAAAGTTCTCGCAATCAATCAGGAAACAGAACATCCATGAAATCGAGAAAGTCCTTTCATTCTCGATCATTTTATTGATCTTTGTCGCCGATCCCGCTTCATCCTCGCTTCTGAGAGAATTCCTCGCTCATCGCCTGCAGCTGAGTCAACTGGGCTCCTCCGTTCTCATCCTGTCCCACAATATTCTAAAAATATATTTATTAAATAATTAAAATGAAGGCTTACGGTGAGTTTCTGGTACTTGAAGGTGAGGTGGTTGAGAGTCTCACCGAGTTCCTCCCTGATCTCTGCGACCTCCGGGCTCTTCTTGGCCGAATCCGAAGTGTTCTGAGCCTTCTCCATGGCCTCCACCTTGAGAGACAGCTCCTTGTACATCTTCAGAAGCTGCTCCATCGCCAGTTCCTTGTCCAGGTCGCACTCGCTCGCCTTCTTCTCACTCTTCTTCGCCTTCCTCTTCTCAGAGAGACTCTTGTCCACCTCTCCGCTCGGAAGAGTCCTCCTCCTGTCCTTGTAGCTCTTTGCCTCCGCTTCGATCAGCTCCTTGCTCGCCTTCTTAGCCCTCTCAATCTCCTCCGTCACCTCCCGTCGCTCCTCCTCCTCCACTCGCAGCTGCTTGTTCCTCCTGGCCAGAGGAGAACTCCTCCGACGGACCTTACTCTTCTCCTCCTTCTCTCCCTCTTTCTTCTTCTCATCGTCCTCCTTCCTCTTCCTCTCCACCTCCTTCTTCAGCCGCTCTCCCTCCTCTTTCTCCTTCTTCCTCTTCTCCTCCCTCTTCTTCCTGCTCTCCCTCGTCTTACTGCTCTTTTCCTCTTTCGCCTCCTCCACAGCCTTTCCTTTGATTCGCTGGAACTTCCAGTTCCTGAACACCCGTCCGTTCTCCGTGTATTCGCTCAGCTGCAGAGAAACACCGGCTCCAGCCACGAATTTCTGAAACACTTGCATGGAAAAATGGTTGTTGGGTTTACCTGTACAGCCTTAACCGCATCGACCGACATCTCCGCGAGTAGACTGGGCAGAGAATGGAGGAACTGCTAAGGTGAGCCTCGGTTTACTTGGCGTCACGTAGCGGTTACGTACTTTCACGGTATACCGTGAAATTAAAAACCAATTGAATGTTTCGCTTCTAATTTCGACTCTGGGATCCTTAAGAGTCCTTTTCGTTTCAATATGTGTGTGCCAAGTGATCCAGCCGTCGCTCTGCCGGGTGTGCGTGAGTTTATGTCCGAAACGGACGGCGTACTATCGAATTGCAGTCATTGGCCATCGTGCAAAGTTCTCGAATGACGGCTGCACGTGGCCAGGAGGACGAAGAGTCGCCGACGGCTGGAAGGAGGAGACGGTGGCTGGTGGCAGCCCAACTCTGCAATCTACTTCTCATTCTTACATTCTACGCGCATGCACACTTCAGACTTCTGGTGAGTGAAAAATAAAGATGGTAGTGGAGAGACATTTTTTAGGAGTTTGAATGCGAAGGATGCGGAATCCAGATAGCAAAGAGACAGAAGAGATCAACCATACGGGTACAGGACTTAGCTGCAGAATTTGAAGACTACACAGTCATCATAGGAGAAGATACGATTATTCCGGTATGAAGAGCTCTGTCTCTGTCTCTGTCTCTGTCTCTGTCTCTGTCTCTGTCTCTGTCTCTGTCTCTGTCTCTGTCTCTGTCTCTGTCTCTGTCTCTGTCTCTGTCTCTGTCTCTGTCTCTGTCTCTGTCTCTGTCTCTGTCTCTGTCTCTGTCTCTGTCTCTGTCTCTGTCTCTGTCTCTGTCTCTGTCTCTGTCTCTGTCTCTGTCTCTGTCTCTGTCTCTGTCTCTGTCTCTGTCTCTGTCTCTGTCTCTGTCTCTGTCTCTGTCTCTGTCTCTGTCTCTGTCTCTGTCTCTGTCTCTGTCTCTGTCTCTGTCTCTGTCTCTGTCTCTGTCTCTGTCTCTGTCTCTGTCTCTGTCTCTGTATCTCTCTCTCTCTCTCTCTCTCTCTCTCTCTCTCTCTCTCTCGTTATCCAACCTTTCCAGAGAAAAGTACTAGAACGCTCATGTTCCAAAATCCACCGTCATTGTTCGGACGCCGGAATGAAGCTAATGGGTTTCCAAGGTCCCCGTGGAGATCCTGGTTCCGTGGGTCCTGTTGGTCCCCCAGGTCGTCGTGGCCCTGTAGGCAATGTTGGTCCAGTCGGCCTAGTCGGTGATGCGGGTGATATCGGACCACCCGGTACTCCTGGCCGTTGCAACTGCTCCTTCCCCGACATGTACGTCCATCGGGTACCAGTACCAGGTCCTCCAGTCATCAGGGTACTCTCATTTCTCTTTTGTCAATTAGCAAACCTCAGATAGAAGAAAAAATGGTGCCAGTACCAGTTGTAGTGGTAAAGGAGGTCGAAGTGACACGCCTTGTGCCCTTTGAACCAACGCCTCCAGGGTTCGGTCCCCCGCCCGGGTGGTCTCCAGGAATGGCCAAGCCAGCTAGAACTAGGAAACTACCAAGGTTTTTGTCCAGTAGTACAGTATACAAGAATCAGATTCTCTACTTTGTCAACCACTCCAATTACCAAAAGAAGGAGGACCACCCTGCCCCCAGAACCAATGGCTCCTGGTAAGAAATACTTAAGGCTTTAGACGTGTTTAGATGACAACGGCACTTCTTTCGACTACTGGGGCAACTTTACAAACGTGACCACACCAGAACCCTACACTGGACCACCCACTCTCGGGTACAACCGGAGAGGTTGTAAACTTTAACAACGTTTTTAAATGTGGGCTTTCAGATTGTATGTTAGCCGCAGTCGGAATCCCTGTTCTTCATGCTGAATCACAATATGGAAAGGTGAATTTTGACAACTCGCGTTTAGATCCGTAAATCTAGCTCATTTTTTCCAATATAGCGTCTTTTTGGAAAACTCTTTCCTTAGCCTGGTTTAGGTCGGTTCTTGGATGCGCGACTCCCGCCCTTCAACGGATGCAATGAGTGAAAAACGATGGGTGACCGACGGATTTGCCTCTCCTGTACTCTACGAATACGAGAATGAACGACAGATGATGAACAAAGTTCAGAAGATCAAGTAATGAGGGATCATTTTAAGTTTATGTTCAAATTCAGATACTATGTTGACTATCTAGCTTCTGGTACTGGAAACTTGATATACAATGGGTCTTACTACTACCACAAACATGGAACCACTTCCCTCGTTAGGTATGATCTGGAATCGACGGATCAAATTGAAGGAGAACTGCCTGGAATGGCTCATGATGACTGTGGAAGACTACCAGATCATACCTTTGAGGTGGGAGATACAGAGAGAATGAGAGGCAGAGGCAGAGGCAGAGGCAGAGGCAAAGGCAAAGGCAAAGGCAAAGGCAGAGGCAGAGGCAGAGGCAGAGGCAGAGGCAGAGGCAGAGGCAGAGGCAGAGGCAGAGGCAGAGGCAGAGGCAAAGGCAAAGGCAGAGGCAGAGGCAGAGGCAGAGGCAGAGGCAGAGGCAAAGGCAAAGGCAGAGGCAGAGGCAGAGGCAGAGGCAGACCATAAACAATTTATTAATTGCATTTCAGGAATGTAATGAAACAGAGCGTCATCCTTGGCTCTACAACCGTCCCCACAACTACGTTGACTTCGCAGTCGATGAGAATGGTCTTTGGGTGATCTACATGAAGGAAAACAGCAGTGGACTAGTAGTCTCAAAAATAGAAGAAGTTCAAACTATAAAAACCACAAAATAATAATTGTTAAGGACTTTGAAATCGTGCAAACTTGGGAATTGGACGAAGTCAATGGCACCGAAATAGCAGATGCCTTTGTGATGTGTGGAGTTGTCTATGGACTGAGAGACGCAGACACGAGGAATACTGTAATTACTTATGCCTATGACTTATATAGGTTAGTTTATTAATCTTTTAACAAAAATTTAAATTTAGAAATGACACGATTCCTGGACAAGTGTCTTGGTACAACCCCTACAGCGGACTGACCATGTTGCACTACAATCCAGTGGACAGTCGCTTGTACTTTTTCGATGACAGACGACTTCTCTCGGTTAATGTACGCATAGATGAAGAAGAATTCGAGTATGAGGACAAATAATAATGAGATTTATTATGCGCCGATTGTAAAGTTATAATGAAAACATTCCTACCAAGCGTTGTAGGATTTGCAAGTTTGCAGACACACACATACACACACATTTTGGTTTCGAATACTCTTATCACATTATGTTTGGCAAAACCGGACCGATTTTTGATCTGCCGCGTGGCGAAACCAGCCTGCCATTTTTTTTTCCAATACCTGCCCAACATAGTTTGTATTTTATTTATGCTAAGTCAACTGATTTTACATCTTTTTGTATTTTAAATATTTCCACTTGCTACTTAAGATGGTTCACTACAAACTACACTACTTCGATGGAAGAGGGGCAGCTGAACAAATCCGGCAGTTATTTGTGCTAGCAGGAGAAGAGTTTGCAGACATTCGTCTCAGTCAGGAAGATTGGATGAAGAAGAAGGACCAAATGCCCCTTGGCCAGTTACCAGTTTTGGAGGTAGACGGAGAAATGCTGCCTCAATCATTTGCCATTACGCGTTATCTGGCCAGAAAATTCGGTAGGTTTACGGTTCGCATGTGTGTGTGTGTGTGTGTGTGTGTGTGTGTATGTGTGTGTATGTATGTGTGTATGTGTGTATGTATGCGTGTGTGTATGCATGTGTGTTAGTGTCTTTTGTCTTTCCAACTTCAATGTTTGAGGTTTTGCTGGTCAATCTGCTTGGGAAGGGGCTCAGATAGACGCCCTAGCTGCTCAATGGCTTGATTTCATGATCGAAATCATTCCGTTCATCTGTGTTCTAATCGGGCACAACGAAGGATACCTTGTAATTTTTCTAAAAAATCACTTTGTAGCAAAAAGTTTTCTAGGAAAAACTCAAATAAGAAGTGTTCAGCCGTCGTTGAACAAGAATGGGTATTTCTTTGTCAGGGCTTTGGAGGAAAGTGGAAGTGGTTTTCTGATTGGACAACGAATATCTTTTGTCGACCTCCCAGTTGCTGAATTTGTGGCTTCATTGCACGAAAAAATGCCAGAAGTCTTTGTAAATTATCAGTCGCTAGTGGAACATTCGAGGAAGATCCGAGCGATTCCACAATTGAAGAGGTGGATTGAGGAGAGACCTAATACAAGATTTTGAGTATGTTTTTTGGGTTCAAAAGTTCTCACATCTGCACCTTCACAACAGAGATTTAATACGTGAAATGAATCTTTAATGGTTGTTGATCATCTACATGTTGCACTTTGAAACCATTTAGACCCAGATGAATGGGTGCTAATGGATCGACCCGTCCAGAAACTGTATACGCAGGGCGTAAACAAGCTGGTCTCGATGCGATTTATTCTCCACTTGATTTATGAATAGGCGATCACACGTGCGACCCGAGAGCACATCTGGTGGTCTTTTTAGAGGGAAAAGAGGAAAAACGAAAGGAGTCAGAGTCAGAGGGCAGAGAGTGATAGAGAAAGAGAGAGAGAGAGAGAGAGAGAGAGAGAGAGAGAGAGAGAGAGAGAGACCGTTCAATTCTTTTTCCCCTGCTGCTCAAAATATAAAACGATTTGATGCGGAAAAAGTCAAATCTCCTACGTCAAAATAAACTCTCACCGTTTGTTCGGGACTTGTGAAACAAGTACCATTGCACAATCGAACTATACGGTATAGGGCTCAATTGGCTTCTCAAAATATTTCTGGAAGACCTGATAATCGGTCCTTTCAGTAGTTTTCCGAATCCTGGACGTAGGACCAATACTCCCCGGAAAATAAGTATAATTCTACGTATGTTTGCAGGTTTAAAAGCCAGTTTTGGGCTTTAGTAGGCATTTTTGGGCTTCTGGAAATATTCATTAGATGGAAGAAATTCTTAGGAACCAATTCAGTTGTTGAACCAAAAAAATCATTAGCATACCACAGAGAAACAGACACCTTTTGTCAAAAAGCCAAAATGACGACCACGAAAGAAATTTTTTGGTCCCCTACCAAATACACCGTTGGAAAGCCATTGAAAAGTTATCTGTCTTGAGTCATTTTCAGTCTGAAACTTTCAAAAAACAATTCTGTTCGAACAGACAAGCTTTGAAAAACGAAATCGCCCTCGATATTTATGGGAAAAATTAGAACATTTCCATTTGGCTAGCAGAAACAGAATTTTTTGCCTTTTAAAAGCTTATCTCAACGAATATTTTTATGAACCTGAACAAACACATTTTTCCAGACTACTTTTCGAGGGCTTTCCAATGGATTATGTGGCATGTCCCACAAAAATCTTTCGGGGTCGTAATTTTGTGATGTTTGACAAGCGGCGTCAACAAACAACAAAAGTATAATTCTTTCCACAGGATTATACTATTGTTTATCAGTAGTGTAGTTTCCATGGACCATCGGAACTACACGCCAAACTGAAATAGTTGAATGTCGGTGATGAAGAGAATTTGAAACCAACAAAACAGAACTCTGTCAAAACAGAACATTTTGAGCCGCCTGCTATTTCCACAATACACAAAAGATTATCAGATTTGAATGTAAACGGTGTTAGTTTGAAACACGGAACTGGTTCAACTGGTTTTTGTTGTATCGGATGCCACCCGGAAGACCGAGACCACAGATGCGAATCAAAGACAATGGTGCCTACTCTTTATTACGATATACGTCCTTTTGATACGTTTCTGTTTGAATCTAGAAAGAAAGAGAGACAGAGACAGAGACAGAGACAGAGACAGAGAAAGAGACAGAGACAGAGACAGAGACAGAGACAGAGACAGAGACAGAGACAGAGACAGAGACAGAGACAGAGACAGAGACAGAGACAGAGACAGAGACAGAGACAGAGACAGAGACAGAGACAGAGACAGAGACAGAGACAGAGACAGAGACAGAGACAGAGACAGAGACAGAGACAGAGACAGAGACAGAGACAGAGACAGAGACAGAGACAGAGACAGAGACAGAGACAGAGACAGAGACAGAGACAGAGAGATTTCTGACACCCACCCATAAATCCCACTTTCTCCCTATCCACCCACACCCGCCCTGTGCAAGAATCTCTCTCTCTCTAATGGTACGCCGTGAGCTCTAATGGTTCAGTCGGCGGTCTCCGCCCCCAGATTGGCCGCCATAAACCTCGTTGCCACGTCGGTTGCCCTCACAGCCCCCTTCCCACCTACCGTAACCCTTTTCCTCTCTTTGAAAACACAGAAGTAATCTAGAAATGCCTGTGGCCACCCGCTGGTTTGGCAGCGGAAGAATTAGCGCCTGCTGGGGTTGTGTAAACACCCCGGACCGCGTGGTCTGCGACGTGTAAATCCACGAATATTCCCCGATTACAGACGATTTTGGACTTATTTTTCAGTATATTCATTTTGGGCTGCGATCTATGTTGACGCATTTATATTCAGCACATACGTCACTACATCATGTTTTTTTATAATCTTTGTATAATCGCATAAGAATTTTAAAAACATAAAAACACCCTCTCAAAATGTATGAAAACTGTGATAACATGTGCTTTCCTGGAACACATTGAATGGATCTATTTATCGTCACCCCCCCCCTCTCTCTCTCTCTCTCTCTCTCTCTCTCTCTCTCTCTCTCTCTCTCTCTCTCTCTTTCTCAAAATTCGTTCATTCGCTGACCCAAAAATCGGCAGTGTGTCGGCCACGCGCCTGTCCTCTCGTGTTCCCGTGCGCTTCTTCGGCCGACCGCCGTTCCCACCTGCGCTCTTTTTGTCCTTTTCGTCGTTTGCAGCTTTTTATGTCTTTTTCCCTGCGCCGAGCCCACTAATTGTTGCCAGGCGTCGTTAATATCTTCCTTCCGCTTGTATTTCCTTCTTGTATTTTGTGATCGGTGACTGAGATAAAATTGCGTTTGTTTTTGTGGAATTCCCTTATTTTGGGTTCATTTCCTGTCCACGCCCTCGTTATCTCCACCCGGGTGTCCCTATCACCCACACACATTCTTCCGCCCTGCAGCACTCTTTGCGAAAGTGACACATTGCTTTGTCACTAGACGCTCTCTTTTTGACGGCATTACGTCTCAAATTCATATTCTTCCCCGCTTGTAGAATCCAAACAGGGCCTATTTCTTTTATAGACCACTTTCAGTCGAAATTCTGGAATAATATCCTGATTTCCCCCAAACCGAGGCTGCAAAGAGGCAGCTGCTAGTGCCAGTCTGCTTCACGTCACTCCGAAAACATGTCTACCCCTTATTTTCGCAACAAAAACTACTTTAAACGCTTCCTTCGGGGATAGTGTTCTAGTCCAGTTAATTAATAAGATTTGAGGTGGGTGATATATCGACAGACTAGAAAACTTAACGATTTCGGCTTTCGCTTTCTATTTTCCCCTTTGAAATAGATCTGAATTTCAGATATTCGCCTATATCTTCGTGCACTCATGCTTTATAACGAAAATAGTTAAAAGGGTTAAATCTTCAAAAAAAAAAACCTTGTTTGAATCGGGGATGGTCTTAACACGATTTTGTAAAGTTACAATGCGCCGATTGCAATATTACGGTAGAAAAACCCGCGAAATTTGATTTTTGTTTTATCGCCAGATTGGAGATTTTGTGTTGGCAAGTCCCTGTTGTCAATGTTCGTGCGTGCCTTTTCAATATCCCGCAATTCTGTTTGAAAAATCATGCCGCTATAGTTTTATAACAAGCGGCTGCTCAAATATAAACGTTGTTTGTCTTTTGATTTCCCGTTCTCTTTTTCATGTATAAAACGTCGTATATCTCGTTTTCAGACCTTTTCTCACCCTAAACCCTCTCCCTCCGCCACCATTCCGCCCTCCGTCACTCGTCGCGTGCCCACCGTCGGGCCTTACTCCGCCGCCTCCCAGATGTATTCCAAGGTCGGTTCCATCCGGCGACGGTTTCAATTAATTTTTTCCCACCACGCGCCGTTCGTTCCCTTGCACAAAAAACCCTTTGTCGCATTGAAATTGTCGATTTCTTTGTGCCAGCCGGCTGGTTACGGGCGTATCTTTTTTCCGCACAACGTGGCTGTTTCGACGGTTTGCGAAAGACGTAAATGAGTTAGGGTTCGATTTTTGAGGTCAACGGGCGGTAAAACACATACAGGTGGTCGTATAATATTGAAACTGTGGGATTTCTCACGGCAGGTCGTGTTATTTTTGTAATATATTCGGATAACGTGCTTGTTCCAGGTAGAGCGTATTGCATGTGTGGGTGCTGGGTACGTCGGTGGTCCCACCTGTGCCATGATCGCCTGGAAATGCCCGGACATCCAGGTGACTGTGGTCGACATGAACGAGGCGAAGATCGACCAGTGGAACTCCCCCAATCTCCCAATTTACGAGGTTTCCTTTGTATTTAAAAACAATCCAAAAAGTTTTTAGCCTGGTCTGGAAGATATCGTGGTCTCCTGTCGCGGAAAGAACCTCTTCTTCTCCTCCGACGTGGCGAAGGCCGTCCGGGAGGCCGACATCATCTTCATCTCCGTCAACACGCCAACCAAGACCTACGGCCGTGGAAAGGGAATGGCCCCCGACTTGAAATACGTGGAATCCGTCGCCAGGACGATCGCTGAACACGCCGTCGGACCAAAGGTATCGTTTAATGGTCCCGGAACGAAACACGGCGGGCATAAGCTGCCATTGAAGCTATCCCAGTTAAAGGACTGTTTTAAAATTGGGAAACCGCCAAAATCCCAATCAATAACGAATCTTGACGAAAACAGACATATGACAGATAAATTGTAGGACATAGGTGCCGAAGCGTGCTTAGATTCTCATGGAAGGTTGATGGTATCCCTATCCTTTAATTTGTATTTACTTTTTGGCGCCGGGCATATTTCAATCCCCGGTGTGGAAACTATACGTACAGTAATCACGTATAAAACTACAGCCAGCCGGGTGGTGGATCCCTCGGGAATTCGGGCACCCGGGTGTCAGCTGGCCGCTCTGGCTGTGACGCAAACAGGCGACTGTCTGGTGCAAAGTTCTTATTATTTATCACGAGAGAGTTTGCAAAAACAAAAGCGACTTTACGTTGACAGAACTTCGGTCGGTGATTTGGCCATTTCAACGCAGGGGAAGTTTTATGGTCGCGTTTGTTAGGAATTCGGCAGTTTATGTACTTCTCTTGACAACTAATATACCTTTTTTTCTTTTTATAGAATATAGGGATTTTTTCCAGATAGTTGTCGAGAAGAGCACTGTTCCCGTGAAGGCGGCCGAGAGCATCGGCACCATTCTCCGCGAGGCCCAGAAGAACAACCCGGAACTCTCCTTCCAGGTACCTTTCCCTTCATTTCTCTAAGAAAACCCCTGTTTAGGTGCTGTCGAACCCCGAATTCCTGGCCGAGGGAACTGCCATGACGGACCTCGCAAACCCCGACCGAGTGCTCATCGGAGGAGAGACTTCGCCCGAAGGGGCAGCCGCTGTGGCACAACTCGTCAAGGTCTACGAGAGATGGGTGCCTCGCGACAAGATCATCACCACCAACACTTGGAGTTCCGAACTCTCCAAACTGGTCAGTCCTCTCTCTCTCTCTCTCTCTCTCTCTCTCTCTCTCTCTCTCTCTCTCAATCTCAATCTCAATCACAAATTCCAGGCCGCCAACGCCTTCCTCGCCCAGCGCATCTCCTCCATAAACGCCATGTCTGCCATCTGCGAAGCCACCGGAGCGGATGTCCGTGAAGTGGCTCACGCCGTCGGACACGACACTCGCATCGGCAGCAAATTCCTCCAAGCCAGTGTTGGTGGGTTGGAATTATTTGGTGAAAAACGTAAAGGGACTTTAGGATTCGGAGGCAGCTGTTTCCAGAAGGACGTACTCTCGCTCGTATACCTCTGCGAGTCTTTGAATTTGAAGAAGGTCGCGGACTATTGGATGGGGGTGAGTTGTAGATAGAGATAAGACACTAATTTCAAAATTTCAGGTGATTGAAATCAACGACTGGCAGAGACGCCGCTTCGCCGACAAGATCATCGCCGAGTTGTTCAACACCGTGACCGACAAGAAGATCGCAGTTTTCGGTTTTGCCTTTAAGAAGAACACAGGAGACACCAGGTACCGTTAATGCAATAATTGGAGGCCTACAATGTGCGCTGCTCCAGCCACAATTTTTACCCAGACACAGCTCGCCGACACCGAACAGAGCCAACTAAAGGACTGCCTTTCGTGGTCCCCTTACGATTTTTATTTTTTTGTATGAGGGATAGTGCCGCGGATAGTAGCCGTTTTCATTTCACATCGCCTATCCCGCGGGTGGGTCCGTGGGAGTTCCGCGCAAGTGTGTACAGCGGAATACAAGCAGGGCGCACTTAATTAGCCCTTTTCGCTGTAGGATGCAACCGTCAAGAGGCGGACATGAGAATTTGCTTTCAAAATCTCTTTATCTGTGAATTTTTAATTGATACGATTATTATAATCGTAAAGTGCTCTGTTGGAAACCTATACTGCAATTCTTTGGGAACCGACAAAAATTTTCTGCTCAGATAAAGCTTTTCGAAATTTCATCTGCATTTTCTACTATTTAAAGGGATTTGTTTGCAACCAAAGGATTGCTCTATAATCTGCTCATGTTGAGCTACAGAATGTTAATTATAAACATTTTATGAAACCTCTTGGTGCCTTAGATTTTGTGACGGATATTTAAACTATCCGCGCTCTAGTACAAAAGGCGAGCAGTGCAAAGTTACCGCTTTTTTCGACCGCCTTTCCCCCAAATTAAGATACAACTGACGGGCCCTCTCGCTAAAAAATATTTAGCACATCTTCCTTTGTTTCCAGGCGCCATTTAGAGCACGATTGCGATTCCTCAGTTCGTTTCGCAACGCATGTTTCCAGAGAATCCTCCGCCATCTACGTCGTGAAGCATCTTCTGGAGGAGCGTGCCCGAGTGGCCATCTACGACCCGAAGGTGGCCGAGTCGCAGATGCGATGGGAGTTGGAACAGGTGACGGACAAGGATTCCACGGCCGATTTGGTCTCGGTCTTCCACGATCCCTACGAGGCAGCCGCTGGAGCACACGCCATCGTTGTACTCACGGAATGGGATGAATTCAAGGTAGGATTCAAGGAATAAGGGATAAAATGGATGGTTTCAGAATTACGACTACTCGAAAATCCACGCGTCGATGCAGCATCCGGCTGCTATCTTCGACGGCCGGCTGATCCTCGACCAGCAGGCCCTCAGGGACATTGGCTTCCGCACTTTTGCGATTGGTACGCGTTTACCCAAGTATCATTTATATTCGTCCCTTTAAGGCTCTGCCCCGGACCAGGCGCTGAACCTCTTCGGCCAGAGCGGCTATTAGCCGTCCTTTGTGCATCCGCCCGCAATTAGCCATCTTTTCACCCGCATAATGTGATTGCAGTACCCTCTCTTTCCTCCTTCCTTGACATATGGACTGATTCACTTGTTTTAATAAAATTCTTTATCAATACATATCGAGTATGTAAAGCGCGTACGGGAACTATACGGGGATAAATACGGGGTCGCCGGGACGACGGCGGTACAAATAGATCATCACATTCAATCCGTTTCTTCTCGTTCAATTCGAAATAAAAAAGAGGGACAAAGCTGTGCCACTGGCCGGTGAAAGAGAAGGTAGTTACTGGGCGGAGGCATCCGCAGGCTATAGGTACAGGCGGAGGAGGGAGGCACAGCTACGCGTCGGAGACCTTGCCGAGACGTCGCAACCGCACTGAAAACAAGGGGTTATGCAAATGATACGGAAGGTTTCCATGTGGAATGGGTATATTTAGGTTTACAAAATTGTACACCACATGAAGTGCAATTATGGATAGTTTGCAAACATTAAGGAGCTAGTATTCCGGGCTTTCGATGGACAAACATATTTGAACACGGTACTGAGGGGTCTCAAAAAGAATGGCCCCGCAATGGAGCGGATCCCCAAAAATTGAAGGGCCATCTTTTTTTTTAGAAGCCCCCCACATCAAGGAAAAGGTCCCGCAAGCACAACGTGTCCGGGTATGTGGACAAGGCGGTCCGATCAGAGGTCCCACAAAGAGTGTCTACGAAAAAACCGAAACCTAACGCGCTTTGTTGAGATTTTGATGTAGACGTCCAATTACGAAGGTATAACAAGAATCGCATGTCCAGGTACAAGGGTGGCCGGTCAGCGGGTCGGGCCGAGAAAATCTGAGGAAGGGGCCGGCACGAGTGTTTTTGAAAATCATTTTTTAAATGTAACTTTTTCACAGCCATCATTTTAAAGTTTTTTGTTGCAAAATAAAACTACGCAAAGCATTACGCAAAGCACAATGTTAAAGAGGATTCGAACAACCCTATACAAATGTTCGAACTACCCTGTAAACTTTGTATGTTTTTTAAGGCCGAGTGGATAAGAGGTCGGACCATAGCTGGACATTGAGTGTTTGGGGGATTGATGCGTAAGTCCCTCAAGGGGTGCCTCGGAGGCAAAGTAAGCCTCCCTTTAATTTCTTGTTACTACGTTCAAACAAACGCCGAATCGCGTAGGTGCCGTGAACACCTCACGTCCACCTATGGGTCGGACTGGCAATCCGAAATCACCCCAGTTCGATCCCTCGGCGACAAACTTTTTTGCCCTAGTTGTTTTATACATTAAGTACGATAGAGACGCAATTACTGCACATAGGTGGTGAAAACTTTTTGTCAACTTTCAAAAATTGTGACCTCGGTCCGGCCCGACCCGTAGCCACCCTTTTCCAGGTTTGAGAAAGACGAACCCGGAACCATAATTTTCACATCCACAGAACTGGTATCTCCAATAGATGTGGAGCGAACTAGAACCTCTGCCCGGAAACTTTTTTGCCCTAGTTGTTTTATACATTAGTTACAAGGATCGTTTTTCCAATCTTTGATGAAAAAATTGAGGCAAGTGCAGGTGAGTTTATAAATCTTTCTCAGCCTAGCGTGGTCTGTTCCATTCTATTAATTGTCGAGGCTTTCATGTAGCCTAACATGAAGAAGTCCATTCTATTAATCCGCATATGGGCGCCAGTCCCTTTCAAAAGTAAAAACCTCTCTAAATTAGACCATCGGTTGGCTGCGGAACGCCTCTCTCATAATAGTCGGCTAGTCGTTTTACACTGCTTTGCAGTCGAGCAGCCAAGAAAAATAGGTTTTTCGCGGAAACACAAAAAAGCTCATTTGACAAAATACCCAAGTGAGTGCCCCGAATCGACCAGGAAGAACACGATTCTCGGAAGACAACTGCTCACGGAGAATGGCGTCTGCGATACGAGACGTTGCGACCAAGGGAATCAGTGAACGGTTTAAAGCCGATCCCCTCATTTTTTTAAAACGCGATTTTCTCCCACGAACGCTTTGTGACGTCTGGGCGTGTTCCGGGGCTTATTTGTGATAAGACGCCCCCTGGCAATCAGCTGGACGGTGCCTGGCAGAGGACGCGGGGAAAAATGACGACAGGTGTCCAGCCATGTAACCTCCGAGAATAAAACGCATTAGCAACAACAAAAACAACGGAAGAAGGAAGGACAGGGGAGGTACGAAATAACACAATTTCAACTATCACAATTTTGATACTCATTGACAGGTTGCAGCAATTACTTATGGAATTTGGACAAATGGGTGCCAAAATTGTCAGAAAACTAATGATATATTATGATGTCTACCCAATTCCCCCCCCCCCCCATCCAAACAACTCCATGGAAAGCACATAACGGAGGTTCACCCCATACCCCATCAGGGCTGGCGAAGGACCGGGCCGGTACTGTAAAAATTCGCGCACTGACCGGCCTTTTAATTTACTCCACTTTTGTATTTGTTTTTCGAGACAACGTATGGCGCAAGTCCCCCAAGTGAAACGCTCGTCTTGCCCCCCCCCCCCCGCAACCAAAAATAACAGTGGATGTTTTTCGAAGGTGGGAAGCATGTGACCGAGGTTCTCTTCCGGCAGATGCACTTCAGCCAAAGTTTCGACAAAATCAAAAAAAAATTTCAGGAAAAAAAACTATTTAAACGAAACCCCTCGATTCGTCTTATGAGAGAATCCTGCACCGTTGATGGTTCCTCCTGCAGACAGGAGTTTAAAAAGTCTACGTGCACTTGCAGAGACAGATCCAAAGATCGTTGCTGACTGAGTAAACGTGACCCGGCGCGAAGCTTCATCAGCAAACTGACTCGGCCGTTGGAAAGACCAACTGTCAAACTGTTTCTCGGAAGCTACAGTGATGTTTGAGATTTTTTGTGGTTAAATTTAAAGAAACGATACCATCAGTTGTGAATAAATCCGAAATACCAGTTGGATTAAATAGCTCCTTGCAAATCGCGCATGGCTTGACAAGGAGCGTTTGGGGCGCTCTTTGCGTGAGTCCCCCAAATTCGGGGTTCTCACGGGCCGGGCCATATCGAAAATTTTGGTCGGCTCGGCCCATTTTCCTTGGACCACCCAGTCAGATTGCCACCCACACGGCGAGGGTTCGATCCCGGTCGGTGACATTCTCTTTTGTGCGCCTAATACTTACTCATACGTTGGTAACAAACACTATTAAGTTATTTAAAACAGTTTCAAAATTATTGTACCGAATTATACAAAAATTAATATTTTGATTTTCAAAACCACCCAAAAAATCTCTCGGCCCGGCCCGTTAATTTGAGAACCCCGGCAAATTTTGGGGCCGGCCAGAGCCGAGAAAATTTTGCAAACGGGCGGGCCCGAATTTTTTTTCGTTATTTGTGATTTTTACATTGAAAGAAGGGATCAATTTTTGGTCGGGACTGGGCCGGCCCGGGCCGAGTAAAATTTAGAAGCGGGTCGGCCCGTTGCCATGGTTGGTTACTAGTAAATCACGACTGCATTCCAGTCCCTTAAAGTACTCACATCTCTCGTAATTACGTTCGAGGGCTTCTGAAACGCGATGGCGGGCCTCCATCGACTGGAAGGCGACGCCCACCCGGAGCAGCGAGTCGTTTTCCTCCACCGACATCATCATGTCCATCTCGATCTGATTTCCCAGCACCGTCTGCCTCTGAAATCCAACTATTAACCTTTTTCTTCGGTCTTGTTGGGGAATTCCCTAGAGTTCCGGAACTCTCCCCCTGGGAACATCCATTTTGCGTGACACGTGCAGGAAAGGTCATAGTGGCCCCAGCCAGCAGTCACCTCCGCCGTCAGCTGTCCTCTCTGACCAGAAATTGAATTCCCGGCGGATTCCCTCGGCTGTTGCCATTGACCTTCTGTTTATCCGCCGTGTCCGCCAATGAAACGCCGTGTTGAAAAACAGCGCCGCGTGAATCCCGACCCCAAATATTTGTCTCTCCCGTGTTCGTCCCAAAACATACCTGATTCTCTGCATGGAATTCCACCAGACTCTGTGTTTTCAGCGTGGCCCTCAGCAGTTTGGCCAGCAGCTCGGGAGTCACGAAATTCGACTCGATGTTGAGTATCCGGAGGGAGGGCGACGTCTCCAGGAGCTCCAAAAGGCCCTGGGGGAACTTTTAACAGAAAAAAAGAAAACCCAACCCTGGCTTCGCTGTCGGAGATGGCAGTGTTTGCCATAGTGAGCTTGATGATATGGTTGCTGTTGCAGGCGGCGGTGATCAGATTGCGGATGCGTTCCTTAAAAGAGAGAATTCGGGGGGAAAAGAAAAGACGAACCTTGGAAACCCTCTTCATGTTGTTAATGTTGACTTCGGTCAGAACTTCGTCGTTCTCCTCCAACCGACTAAAAAAATAATCAGAAAATTCATACCTTGGGAGACCCTGTCAGTTGGCGGACCCACACTTAACTTTTAGGGCCACGGTAAACCCATCAACTCTTGGCCTTCCGAGCTGAATTGCACGAAAATAGTGCCTAACCCCCCGTAACTTTTGCGTTTTTGGGGCATCTACCCCTTTAACCTGGGGTAAGCCGACTATTCTTTCCCGAGGTATGAGAAAATTACAGAAAATTTGTAAAAGGCTATTGGGACAAGTTTACACATAGTGATTGCGGGACCTTTGTTTTTGGAGCTTGCTTAGCATGGGGGCGTTGCAAAAATGATGACAGACCTTGATTTTTTGGGGCCTCCCTCACCTGGGGAGCCTAACTTTTCGAGCCCCCCGCAGAACCGTGTCCAGGTGTGGGCCTAACGCTCGGAAACGAATATGCGAATAATAAGTTCTAAACAATCCCGCAAAAACACACTCTATTTGCCCGTTTTTACCTCAAAATCGTCCAGTGAGACACAAATCCCAGAGCACACATTTAGACTTCCGACCCGTGGGTAAACACAGCGGGGTTAATACCTTCGGGATCACTTTCACACTTCGGTAACTCAAAATTTCGCAGAAAATGCACTCACCGGATGCACTCATCGACGTCCGTTTCATTGTCCGGCTCGTCTGGGATGATTTTAGTAGGTTGATACGCCCTAATAACACCACTAAACAGTCCTTTAAAATCCAAAAGACGTAGAATCTACCTGAAGGTGGTTCCTGTGTTTTCGTCCTGTCCACGGCCCTTTAAAGCGTTGTAATACTGTGGCTGGTTGAGTACATTGTGCATGCCTGAATTCCTCAGTAAATGAGATAAAATGGTGCAAAACCAACCGAGAATTCCAGCCAAATCCACGAGATCCGTCTCTTTTGCGTAATCCAGAGCCACATCCACGTCATCGTCGTCATCCAGGTCCAATTCGATGGGCATTTCCATTCCTCCGAGGGCCGTCGCGGCCTCCTCCTGGCCGTCATCCTCATTCCGCAGATCCTCGTAGATCTTCCCTAAACGCGCTCTAATCCCAAAAGATACGGTACTGTGACCTACCCCTCTTCGTTCCGGACACGTAGGGTACCACGTCCTGCCAGTCCTTTTCATTCTTCGCCTGGTCCTCCAGGTACTTCATCAGGTGTTCTCTCTTGTACGGACCCGTGGGTGTCTTGTCCGTCTGGTCACGACATCGCTGCGACGGAGGAAGCATGGAATTCTGAAATAAGCGGAAATTTCCTCGGAAAAAGATAGTATTTCCTACTGGCGACCGAAGCGCAGTCCTGGCCACACAAACACTCACAAACCGTCATGACCGGCTTTCATACCCTCAAACAAACAGCCGAATGCGGCGAAACTGTCAAGTGCCTGTTTTTTTCCCGGGGACTAATGGAGATTGAGGCGGAAAACCAAACCAGCAGAAAATTAAATACAGTAATTTGAAATTTCTTAAAATAAATTACCCTTTACAAATTCTGTGGAGGGGATTCAGCTCACGGGCCGGGCCACCTGAAGAAATTTAGCCGGCCCGGACCCTGGAGTGAGACTGCCACCCACACGACCAGGGTTCGATCCCGGTCGGCGAATTGTTTTTTTTGCACTCATATTGACTTGCATGTTAATAAACACTAATAAGTTATTTAAAATAGCTTAAAAATCATTGTTTCGATTTAAACAAAATTTAAAATTTTGATTTTTATGAACGGGCCGGCCACGCCGCCCAAACAAATCTCTCGACCCGGTCGGCCCGTCATCGGAGAACCCCGATTCAGTTATGCCCTCAAAACGCTCGTACAGCCTTATGTTTCGTTCACCATTTTGAAATAATTGCGATAAAACCCCATCTAATAAAGTTAAGCCCCCAGTTAGGGTGGGTGCTTCAATGAATTATTTTCCACCGTTGACGCTTATATCCCCCCCCCCCATATGTGAACAAGCACCCGTAAATTCGGTAGAGGGGGTAGCGCCGAGCCTAATTTCCTATTTGGGGGACTCGCGCCACACGTCTCTTTTGTATTGTGGGGCTCGCGTAAAACCCACAGTTGTTCATGTATGCTCCCCCCAAATTCCTTCTCCTAGAGCGAATCGCCCCCTGCCTTGGCTTTATCTCTGTGTTTACAGGTCCATTCCAGAACGTGAGTCAGCCGTCCATAAAACCCTGCCCAGTCAGTGTTTGCTCCATAAAAGGCTGGCATGTAGCTCGAATCAAAAAGCGCCAGGCTGCGCTGTTTGCGCAACTCTTATCGTCGCATGTGATCGAGCGACGGAGGGATATCGATCGAAATCCCTCGGATATTTACATAAAACCGATCATCAGTTGTCGGCACTCTCGAAATGCGTGTGTTCCTCTCGGCGAGCGCAAAAAGCAGCATGTGGGAGTCGTTAGTGGTCAGCGCCGGCGATGAAATGCGTTTAAAAGTATATTTTCGCGATGAAAGTGCGATCGGCGACGGCTGAAGTACGAGAAATGGCATCAATTCTCAAAGGAAACTGCATTTTTGGGAGCAAATTACATCCCGGCGGATCGTCAGCTGTGGTAATTCGATCCGCATAGACACGGCAATGAATACAGCAACACCAACACTCGACCAGCATTCAAAATATAAATAAAAAAATGGAAACGTTTGATTTATAAAAAAGAAAAAGACCTACATCTGGGTCAAAATCGTTGTTGAGATCCTCCAGTTCCTCCGGACTGAGGTGGCCTAAGATTCCCTCCAAATCCGAATCATCCAGGTCCTGAATTTTCAAATCATTATCTTCTGAATTCAAACAGAACAAGAATAGTCACTTTTCTGAAATATTTAAAAAAAAATCACATGGAAATACTTTAGTTCATGCTTGTGCACAGTAAGTGAATTTATATCGAATTTTTCAATGTGCTACATGAAACATCCATGTATGTTCAACTATGTATAAAAAGATTTACAATAATAAATTAGCAAATCCGCTATCGATAATTTTCCAGATGAAAAAGGACAGTCAAGTATAAATCAACACCTGCCGTTGACGAAAAGTCTAATAAATGCACGGTTAAATAGGTGAGGTTAAAAACTTGCCGCATTTTGTTAAAAGGTAATAAAAAAAAATAAAGAAAAAGAGTAGCTAACCCTGAGATTCGAGCCCTGGATCTTGCTGAGGGCGGCCGATTTGGACGCAGCCGGCGCATTGAACGTCTTCTCCTCGGAATAATAACTGAAATAAACATTGTAAATACCTTGTTAAATAAATAAAAATGACCTATGATATACGCGTGAGCGTGGGAAAATCGGCTTGGAGTCCATCGGGGGCCGGGGGACCGTCTCGGACGGTCTGACTGCGCGGCGGGAGGGGCGCGCGGACGAATGCAAACAACGAACAAACACTCAGAGACACTTCCCTAACTCTACTCCCAGCACCACATTCTCTGTGTGTTCAACTCGCAATTGGTCCGAAACACTTGCAACTCGATGGCGGAGGCGCGCGCGGGTACAGGGGGACCATCCGGGACCCTAAGGAGCCACAGGGAGTGGATACCGATGAAAATGGAAAACTCACTCCGTTTTGTTCATAGTGCCCGAGGCGGAATAGTTACGAAGAGGCGCACTTGCGAACTACACGGGAAAACCAGGCGATCGATATTGGGGGCACAAATGACGGGGCCGGCCGAGCGGGTAGCAGCCGCCTCAACGGATCTAACCTAACGCATCACAGCGCTGGCCGGGCGGATAAAATCTGGCCGACATGGAAAATATGAGTGATCTACACGGATTAGGAGAAGTTTCGACTAGAATAAACAAAAATCGACATATGGCACATCGCCAACCACTTTGTTCCATTCAACTGCTTCAAGGGTCCGTATGCATAGATATGTATCCCGGGGGATAAACACATTTTGGTGATTTTTACAACGATTGGCCATGTTTTTTGTTATACATTTGTTATGAAGCACTAGCAATCTAATGCTTTACTGAAATTTGTGGCTAAATTGTGAAAATTCAACGTGGAAGCTATCAAATAATCTGAAAATGGGTTTATCTCTCGGGGTCTCTGAGGAAAATTTATTCCCGGGGATAAATTATCTATGCATACGGGTCATGTGAGGTCTTAGGTCTTAGAAGTCGAATTTAATATATGCAAAAATTTCAATTTATTACATGTGGAACAGCAAAAAACGTCTCTATTCCTGATTTTTCATTTAGAATTAGTGCGGTGCGCAACCTCACTTACACTTACTCCCATACTCAGTTGAACAGCGTTTTAAAGGAAAAACAAGGTCACAGAGAATTTTTATTCTTTATTTAACTGATTACAATAAAAATGTTGTTAGAAGATAATTATGAATTCGGTCTCTATTTCTTGGCGTGTTCCCTGCTTTCCAAAGTCTTGAAAGGAGACTCCGAATTGGTGGTGACACTGGCGGACGTCGTGTTCCTCTTCCTCCTCCTCCCCAAGTGCTCCTTGGACTTCCTCCGAATGCGCTCCTGCCTTTCCAGCCTCTGCATCTGTTTCTCGCGTTTCTCAACTGAAACTTGGCGTAGATTCATAACCAGTTGAGACTAACTCATCTCGCTGTCGTACGTGCCGTAGATGCCCATTTTGTTGATGGTCATTTCCATATCAAAGCTGAAGGACAAGGAACAGCCACCATTGTTATCGCTAGGGTAACCAGGGGCAGACCAAATGGAGAGAATGTTGCGGTTGATGTACTGAATGTGATTTACATTTGATACTCAGTTCAACGAACCATAAATCCGTCGGTGCAGCAATTCCTAGACCTCACGAACAATTGAACTTTTTGGTCTATTTCCACAACTTGGGTAACATTTGTACCGTCTTTGTTGGGTGCACCAATCATCATAGGGATGGAGAGAACGGGGTCGAAGGTTTTAGTGAACTGCCAACCACGGGAACCTGAAAATGTTGTTTTGTTTTTGAGGCAGTTGCAAACCGGGAATCACTCCGTTGGTGAAGCCGGCCTGACTGAAAATGAGATCAGCGACTATGGATCCGCTTCTGATATGGTGGATGGGACGCTTCAGGTCAGAAATCTTCTTTAGAGAAGTGATCTGAAAGAGCATTTAGAGTGAGGCGGAGAAAAAGAGAGATATAGAGAGATAGAATCGTGGTAATATAAAGAAAAATAGAGACACACACCCACACACACACACACACACACACACACACACACACACACACACACACACACACACACACACACACACACACACACACACACACACAAACAGAGAGATAGACACTTACACAGAGAGAGAGAGAGCGAAAAAGAGAGAGAGAGAGAGAGAGAGAGAGAGAGAGAAAGAGAAAGAGAGAGAGAGAGAGAGAGAGAGAGAGAGAGAGAGAGAGAGAGAGAGAGAGACGTACCTTGGGAGAGGGGCCTCCGTGGGAGAAGAACACGCCGTTAACAGTAGCAGCCAAAGGAAGATATCCACAAGCTCTTTGAATAACATCAGAAAGGTAAGTGTTAATATTGCTGGAGAAACGTTTTTCCTTAAAATAAGGTCTTATTAAGGTAAATCCCACTGTTACCTGAAGCTTCAAAGGATAGACCTCAGATGCTCCCCGAATGATGTAGACATGCTTCGGCATGAGCTTCTTCAAGGCAAAGATGAGAGAAATTGTTTCCAAAGAGTAGGGTTCATCGTTGTTTGTCAATCCACCCAAAAACAATACTTTTCTCTTAGGAGGCCAGTCATTATTATGCAACCACCGGAACAAATCACTAAAGCATTAAAGTTAAAGTAATTAAAGTAAAAATACCCGTAGCTGCCTTCGAGATTCCCGTAGACATCAATCTCCGGCTGCAACTCGAGAAGAGTTGGTTCGTGAGCCAGAATTTGAGCCACACTGTCGAAGAGATCTCCTAACTGAAATTTAAGGTTTTAAGGTTGATAAGGCCTTAATACCTCAACAGGGTCAAAGTCGAAAAAGAAGGGGCCGTGTTCAACCATCCGCTGGGCCAAATGTTCAAAACGAGATGGAATTTGACGATCCAACTAAAGAAATTAAGAACTTAAAAACCTAAGTTTTTTACACCTTTCTGGGGTTTTCGGCATCTCTTTGAAAAACGAAGACTTCATCTTTCCTCTGAAGATCTTTGAATTCTTCTCTTTCCGGTTCCTGTTCATGGTTTGTCGTAGACTGAAAGGCATAAATTTTAAAAATTGGGATTTTACATTACAGTGGAATACTTCTGCATACGGAGAAGTTTTCGAACGACATCTTGCATCTTTTTGAGGCTAGAAAATTTCATCGATTGCTGAGAGTACAGGGGTTTGACCTGAAAATAACCATAGTACGGTATTTTTCCCTCCCCCCTCTCTCTCTCTCCCTCTCTCTTTCTCTCTCTCTCTCTCTCTCTCTCTCTCTCTCTCTCCCTCTCTCTCTCCCTCTCTCTCTCCTCTCTCTCTCTCTCTCTCTCTCTCTCTCTCTCTCTCTCTCCCTCTCTCTCTCTCTCTCCCTCTCTCTCTCTCTCTCTCTCTCTCTCTCTCTCTCTCTCTCTCTCTAAAAGTTCACCTCAATTTTCGTTTTCGTTCCTATGCTGTTCTCCAAAAACGCGGGTCGTTCGGCCCTTTCATTACAAGCGTCTGTCCTTTTTCTCATACTCCTGAAATTATTCTTTCCAAAGTAAATCTATAAACAAACCCTTGAACGAATGGGTAAAAAACCAAAACCACAGTAATAATTCCGATGAAGGCATACAAAGGAGAGTGGATGTCATCCATACTTGTATCCTTCAATCGAACCATCTGAACCCAATGCTCTTTAAGTGACTTAAGGCCCTAACCGAAAACACGGGTTCCTCCAGTTGGTTACAGTAGTTGTCCATGCAACACATCATAGCCCCTTGGTACTCCTTCTGAATCCCCAATTGTGAGTGGATTGAATGGCAACCGACCCCTCTGACGTTGATCTGCTCGAAATTGGAGTAGTACTCTCCCCGATCGGCGCATGAGTCGGGCAGTTTATGGGCGTAGACGCAACCGTAGAAGTCCCTTCCTCGCTTGGTTTCGGTTGATCTAAACTTCTATGTAAGCAAATTTAGATGTATAAGCTTACGGAATGACCATGTATACACAGAAAGGGTGGAATCCAGTTTCGGCATAACGAGCACACTTTTCAAAAGAGAAACGGCCGGTTTTACGATCACGGTTTCTAGCACAGATGAGGTAGTCCTGAAAGATTGGAATTTGATATGGATTTCTGCTGCTAACCTAGTTTGGACATAAGTTGGAGGATTTCTAGATTACAAGCCCAATTTTAAGGGGAAGGACCTCGTAAATGATTTTTTTTCTTCAAATCTTTTCGATAATGACTTCATTGAACAGATACAGTTGTCATGATTCTGAAACATACCTCTTCTATTGTACACGGCATAGAAAGGCGAGAGAGCGCGGAAAAAGCGAGACGTAGAATGGCGCGCAATTCAAACGCTATTATCGACAAAACTTCAGGCCCTCTTATTCTGGTCATTTTTCTCTGAAAAGGGAAAATGGGCAACTTTTCTGAATCTAAAGAACGGGATTAACTCATTTATCGCAAGTCCAGAAAATTTTACGCCGTTCTTCCCATTTGAAGTAAAATTTTGCAAAATGACAATTGCAGCCCCATCTTTCTACCTTACTGATCTTATGTACATTACCGACTTCCTACCTCACCAATATTCACTACCTTATCTATCTTGGCTACCTTAATTACATTACCTACCTTGATGCCAAAACTTCTTCATTACGTGCTAATGTTATGCTGTTACGTTATCGAAGTTAACGCGTTAGAGACCGTAACTACCCTACCCGCCTTAATTACTGTAACTACCTGATACAACTAAAGTTTTAAAGTGACAAAAGCAGTTCGAGAAGGCTAGTTTTCCCTAATAATACAGCCAGAAGTGATTCTGTAACAACTCGGAATGGTGTGGTTTGCCGTCGCCTGAGCGAAAGAAGTATACTTAATCACAAAATGCTCAAACGACTGATACAAAGCGCTAGTTTTCCCATATTAAGGAGCTTATTTAACCTACCGTCATGATGTTGTTGAAGAGCACGGGTGGCGGGGGAGGCGGCCCGGGTGGTCCAGCTGTCGATGAAACTACAGAAGAAGCATCCGCGAAAAGAGGAAGGAGGAGGAATAGAAGAAACCACATTCTTGAAGAACAGCGGACAGAATAAACTGTTTGTGGCGATTTTAGCTTAGGCTAATGTTAAAATATTCTGAATTTCATTAGACTACCAACGAAATTATTGTTGGTCCATTCATTCTGGGAAAATATTCAACTTATGCAAATGACCAGAGCAAATGGAATAAAAAAAAGGGTTGGCTGGCTTGCAAAGGACAATAGCTCTTTTTGAAAGTTCATGTTTTTGGCCCGTATTGGACTGTTTGGCACTTTTCTGTGCATATGCAGAATTGCAACGAGAGATCATACGTTATAACGGCGGGACCCGAATCAAAAAAATACACAAACATACACACACACATACATACACACAAACACACACACACACACACACACACACACACACACACACACACACACACACACACACACACACACACACACACACACACACACACAAAACCACAATTGACAATATCAGAAATTTTATTTCTTCACCATTCTATTTAAACATTCGAGCAGAAGGCCAACGGAGTGTTCGATGCATATTCGGGTTCACAAGCGGGAACAAAGATGTTTCCTGTGTGCGCAGACCCCCGTGGAAAGGTCTGCTGAACAAGGGGCTTTGAAGAAACCAATAGGCGGAGGTAGAAGAGACGAGGAAGAAGAAGGCAAGAACGGCGGTGAGCTTCATTGTTGAAAGAATGACAGACGACGATAGATACGGATGAACACATGGTTGTTTGGGGCACGGAATACATTAGAAAAGACTGAATGACTTGTAAGTGACTTGTCAACATGGACCACGTCAAACAATTGGTTATTGGAAAGAATGGGATAGGGAAAAAGAGATAGAGAGAAAAAATTAGAGATAGAGAGAGGTTTTTTCACTCGTTGAATACTTCATGTTAAATGCATAGTTTCTTAAAGGCACCGTCAGGGGCCTTTTCGGATTGGAAATGAATGGTATGCTAATCAAGTCATTTCAATTGAAAGCATTTTCCCCAACACCGCTCCAGCAAACGGCCGTGCGCAAAATGCTTGCCAAGTCTTCATTAGCATACGATTTGGAAAAGGCCCCTTACGAGCCCCTTTAATGCTCTTGTGTTCGTCCGGCTGATACTTCAGTCCATTGTACAATTTGTAGAACACACACACACTTCACTTTATTTCTTAAGCACTCTATTTAAACATTCTAACAGAAGGCCACCTTAGTGTCCGATCCAAAATCGGCTTCACAAGCGGGAACAAAGGTGTATCCTGTGTGGTGATTGTAGGCGACACAACAGTCGTAGAGGTCGTCATACTTGCTTGGGCAATGTTGGTCACACTGGGACTCCCTTTCGCGAAGACCCACGTGGAAGGGTCTAACGAAACGTGGATTTTGAAGGAACCACTTGGCGAAGGTAGAAGAGATTAGGAAGAAGAAGGTAAAAACGGCGATGAGCTGCATGGCTGAATGAAAGACATACTTAGGAGAAGGCGATATATACGGAAGAACACGTGGCGGATTGCGGCATGGAATACATACAGACTGAATGACTTGTAAGTGACTTGTCAACATAGACCACGTCAGCTATGAAATTTTTATTTGGGGAAAATAATATGGATCAGAGAGACTGAGAGACAGAGAGACAGAGAGACAGAGAGACAGAGAGACAGAGAGATAGAGAGACAGAGAGACAGAGAGACAGAGAGACAGAGAGACAGAGAGATAGAGAGACAGAGAGACAGAGAGACAGAGAAACAGAGAGACAGAGAGACAGAGAGACTTTTCCACTCATTGAATACTTCATGTAACCATTAAATGCAAGGAAAGGCAGTATAATTGGCAGTTTTGATTGGCACTCTCTTGTTTCGTCTCTTCAGATGAGTTTCTCAATGTTGCTCTGGTGTTCATCCGGTTGGTACTGCAGTCCATTGTACAATTTGTAGAAGCAGTCGTGGCAGTAGGGCTTCTTTGCGTGTTCCCTGTACGTTCCGTGCATGTTCAGGGCCTAAAGGTGCTTATTTTCTTTGTTCTTTGTAAAATCCAACCTTCTGACAGTAGCTGCACATAAAGTGATAAGTGTGGAACTTCTGAGCTTTGACGGAGTTCGGAGCCAAAGCGGTGAGGATGGGTCCGTCGATCTCTTCGGAGCAGTAGGCACATATGATCGGAGCAGTCGCGGGAGGTTCTCCCTATTCATTTTTGTTAAGAACCAAGTAGACGAGCCTACCTCAATCTGGAGTGTACGGCGGGGGGTCTCCGAACGAGCACGGCGGCGGCGAAGACTCTCCGTCTGAGACTCACTCACTTCGACTCCGTAGTCACGAGACACTTCATTCACTGTGTAGTTCTGTTCAGGAGCTGAAAAGATGTTAGCATTGGGATAAGGTGAATCTTACCCTGCTTGGGACGAGGAGCGGGGAAGTCATCGGGAGCAGGAGTGAGACGGAGGCGGTATTCGACCTCCTAGAAATGGTGGTTTACAGTATCATTAAGACAATGAATAAAAGGAATCGATAAACGAAAAAGAAACATATTTAAGCACTCAATCGAGTAAAATTACCGTTTTCTGTTCGGCGGCGCTTCGTTTCTTCCTCTCGAGTGACCCGCGACGGAGCACCTCAGCCGTTGCGTTGACGTCGTAGACCAGGGCCGCGAGAGTGTCAGTCACGGCATTCTTCTCTAAACATTCCCTATTTTTCTTTTAAATAATGTTTTAATACGCTGGTCAGTCTTGATCTTTCCCAGAGTGTTGTTCATGTCGTCGTTCGAAACGATGCGAAGCCGAGCGGCCAACCAGTCGTCGCTCGGATCAACCGAGATCCTTCCAGTCACTTCCATTTCCGTTTGGAACTGACGACGTTCGATTCTCTTAAACGTTAAAATTAAAATTAAAAATCAAAGCGAATTCTAACCATTTGTTCTTGTTTCCTGCGGATGATCTCGGTCGTCTGCTCCACATCCGACTTCAAAGCGCTTAGGGTGTTAGCCACCACCTCGTCTTCTGAAAATATGCTAATTTTGTTTGCAAACATTTGCATCTTACGGCGAGAGGGTTCTTCGTCGTTCTTGAAGGCTCTGTTCGAGTTGCGGCTCTCACTGCGCCAACGGGCCACGTGGCGTTCCACAGGGTCAGGAATGGAGGAGGCGCGAGAGTCGCTCCTTTGCTCTGAAATGAAGTTTATGGTTTTTCTCCAGAATCCCAAAACGGTTACTCAAGGGTCTGTTTATTGGAGCAATTGAGCTTTTCAAATCAGAAATTGAAACCATTGCCTACTAGATACGGGCATAGATCCAAAATTGGGCACCTGCTATGTTCTGGCGGCCGCTAAGTTATGCGCCCAGCGGCTGTTTGGGTACGCGGCCTTCTTATGAGCCTCAAATGTGTTGAAGTCAGCAGTGTAAATACTTCTAAACACGAAGAAACAGGTTCTGAATAGAGAAAAACCGAAAATACTTCAAGTTAAAGAGATCAGTATGTGTGTGAGTGTGTGTGTGTGTGTGAGTGTGAGTGTGTGAGTGTGTGAGTGTGTGTGTATATATGTTCCCACCGCGATCGAACGTCAATCCGCAATCGATTAATTTTAGCGTTTTGAATTTGTACTCAAAGCCCTAGTTAGGTAAAATCGTGTGCTCACCATGTCTGGATTCACTCCTCCACTGGTAAGATCCAGCGGGCGTCGGAGAAATGGTCGTCATTACCTGGGAATGTTCAAAATTTCAAGAAAGAATGAAAAATTGAGAAAAGCAAACAGTGAACTGGAAGTGGAAGTGCTCCATCGAATGGCTTTGGAAGGGAACAGTCGATTTCAATAAACACCGGCGGCGGTGAAAAAGGCACGCCAGCTGCGGTGGAAAAGAAATTATCGATCGAAAGACTCCTCGGAGGGGAGTTTTGGATGAGATAATAACTTGCACTACTAACTATAAATTAAGGAGGCTATCGCTTTCCGAGGGGAAAGTTGGTCCCCAGGTTGATTGGCTGCAAAGCAAGGGCCGTTTGATAAGGTAATTAGAGTGAATCTTGTTCGGAGGGGGAGGTCTTGTTCGGAGGGTAATAGCCAGCTGGCGAGCAAACTTCTTCGATCCCGCCGGTCCCTGGAGGAGGGTGACGTCATCGATGCGGGGGTGAGTAAGTGCCAGCTGGCTGCCTGAGACAATTCCTATTACGGTTTCACGCAAATGCAAGGAGAGACTGGGGATTTACTAACACTGCACGATAACTAGACAGCTTGAAGTCTGTTACTGAAAAAGATGTGGTCAACTCGCCAAATCGTAGGATTGATTTTGTTGGCACTGTTTAGAGTAATATACACTTCGAGCCGTCGTCCTGTCTGCTCATAAACAGTCACACTGACATGGTTGCCCATTGAGAAAACATTACACGACACAAGTCTGGATCAACCTGAACATCTCTATTTCCAGCTACCAGGGAATGAAAGATATCTTTTCAATGGACTAAGGAACTGACTGTCTGTGTTGTTCAAAAACGCTGATGCAATCTCTAATTCATTTTGAAATTAAGTTGACAAATAAGAAATGTCATGCTTCGTCCTCCATATTTTAAAAAGTGACGTCAGAGCATGCTTTGCACATTTTTGCGCGCGCAGCTCGAAGCCCTGCGTGTGATTTGGGTTGACAATGTCGGTGCCCCAAAAAAAATTAGCATCTGATTTCATTTTGGCGACAATTATAGGTTAAAGGATAGTAAAACGGCTTTTCATTCTATTTTCGATATGATACGATCGGAAATTTCAACTATGCTTGTCTTGCACCCCCCTCATTCCAAGAGCTATCTCATCCAAATAGATTGAAATTTGACTGATTAGCATATCTAATAAATGCAGGGCGTACTGCCCGTCTACAGATCTGTAGACCGACACCCGTTTTAGGCGACTTTAAAGCCCTCTTTCTCGAAAACTGTAAATTTGCGACCCATAGTGATATATGTTTTCATGATGCTGATCCTCGTTGCACAGATTTTTCACCACCAGCTGGATATTTAAACTTTATATGGCTGTCAATTCTGTGAAAACCTCATTATTTTGTTCTTAAATTGCCAAAGCTCATATTACTCAAAAGGTTAGTGTAGGGTAAGATTTTGATGACCTTAGATGGCGTTTCAATTTAAGTGAACATCTAATAAGATGAGAAACATGGAGACGCAGAACTGGGTCACCTGGGGACGCAGCTGTTACAAGCTCGATGAGTGAGGAATACATTACGCATGCTCAAAGTACCAGAAATCAAAGAAACACGTATAAAGTCTTGGAGTATCTTATCTTGGCTCTATTGTTTCTGTTGTTTTCCAACTTCACATGTTGGAATTCCGGAGAAATTTGGATACCGCGCGAACACGACGGTTTGGTCAATTTCCGCTCAAGCAGGAGGAAGAGACAGATACAGATACAGAGAGAGAGAGAGAGAGAGAGAGAGAGAGAGAGAAAGAAAGAAAGAAAGAAAGAAAGAGAGAGAGAGAGAGAGAGAGAGAGAGAGAGAGAGAGAGAGAGAGAAAGAGAGAAAGAAAGAAAGAGGGAGAGAGAGAAAGAAAGAAAGAAAGAAAGAAAGAAAGAAAGAAAGAAAAAGAGAGAGAATAAAAGAAAGAAAGAAAGAGAGAGAGAGAGAGAGAGACAGAGGGTGACTAACTGAAAAAAAAACTAGACAACTGAACCCCAACCGACTATTTCAAGGTGTGATATGTACTGAATTTCAATGTTGAAAATCATCTGATTCATTTTATTGCTATTGCTAATAACATTGCCATTTGACTGCGACTTAGCGGAACAGCTGTTCCCTCTCCCTTCGCTGTCATTAGAGGTAGAGTAATCGTAATCGAGGAGCCCCTGGGTGGAGGGTAATCCCCGAAATGGGATTAGAGGTTCGATCAGAGATGGAAATGTTTAGAAGAAGAAAACAAGAGAGCAGTGGCAGAGGATCGATCGTTGCAGGACCGAGTGTAAGATCCGCCGCTGTTACAGCCAGCCGGCTGCCCCCACACCAATACCTCATTTGCATAGTGACAGCTGCCATTCCGGACAACTTCAAAACACAACTGTTCCTTAAGAAGATTGGATTTTGATTGATCAGCTAAAAACGAAATGTGCAAATTCTGTTCCTCGTGCAACCCCCTTCGTCAGTGCATCCTCTGCTCTCTTATGCGATTTACACCGATTTTCGTCGCTTTGTCACCGCCGTTGTAATCTCGCCTTTATTATCCCCAAATGCTTTCGTTTTCCAATTGAATGTTACAAATATGATATAAGAATCGGGGATCCTCATTTCTACACGGAATTTTTCACGACAAAAAGCGATGCTGGTACCTGAAAGCTCTGACATGAAAGCAGTTATTGATTTCTAGAACGAATTTTTGATGATAAAAGCTATGTTGGGAAAAAAGCCCATGCAGAAATGCAGAACCATTGACCTTTTTCATTTTTAACCTTGGTCTAAACTACTTTCGTTTCATTTCGTCTCTGTGGAATTTTAATTATTTATATACTCAAATGGGTCTCTCTTTTCCGTCTCCGTCTCCGCCTCTCTCCCTCTTCCTCTCTTCCATATTTCTCCTACTCATTAATTTTGCCTCGGTCCCATTCATTTTCGCGGGTGCATTTATCGTTTTCTCTCATTTCCGTTGCCTAAAGACATTTGCGATGCCTGTTTTGGATGCTCTTGGCGCGTCGCCTAAACGAACGCGACAAAAGTTGGGTTACCCTATTTGGTTTATGAAAATTAAAAGGTATTTTCCTTCACTAGCTTATAAATCTCAATTTTCATTACGCAGCTGAATGTAGCCGCTACATTTAGAAAACCTTTTTTATGGGGGGGGGGGGGAGCATTTTGGAACAATCGGCTAGGCTTGCTAGAAAAAGTGTCCCCCCCCCCGTTGATAAAATTTGTAGAAGGAGGATTGAAAATTTTTTCATTTATTAACTATCCTTCCTTTAACTTGTAACTAAAATTCATTCTTGCATTAAAAAATTTCAACCGATTTTGTTGTTTATTCCACTCCTATTCAAGTATGGAGGAATGTGTAGCATGTTTTTGATATTCTTTTGGTTCTCTGAAGTGTTTTTATTATTTTAAAAAAGCAAACTCTAAAAAAGACCGTTAGGGTGCTCATACGTCGTCCGTGTTTTCCGTTTTCCCGTTTATGTCCGTTTTGGATGAAATTTCAAACGGTAGAAAGGAAAAGTTTAAGTTAGGGACTTTTCTTGCGTAATATCGGAATTAAAAACCCAAAAATTTATTTATAAAACTTGGACTGCGTCCATACCTTAGTTTTTCCGTTTGGTTGTGCTTGTATTGATTTTAAAGCACAAAATATCGTTCATGAGAGATCACCCAAAATTTTGGAAAAAGGTTTAATTAAGACACGATTTCTGTAATTTTCGAGCATCCAAAGCAGCGTGTCACCAAAATTTGACCTACTCAGAGATTAATATTGTACTTTTGCAAAATTATCCCTGTGGAAGACGATTTGAGCAGAACAATGTACATATTTTATCATAAATGTATTTTTATTCGGCTTATTTTGCCCATCAAAGTTTTCCCGCGAAATTTTTGAACTGCATTTTTTGAATACGAAATTTTTGAACCGCTCTCGCCTCACGGAACGCTGTGTATTTGGCCTAAAACACCTTTTCAATGTTATTATCGAAGGACTGTAACTTGGCTCAAAGTGCTCTCAATTGAACCAACGCTGTTGCAAATGATTTCTTTCGGAATTCTCACCCGTAGAAAGTTTTTTCGGAGATACTTTACATGACAACTTTGATTAACATAGTGAAAATCCTCTTAAATAAACTCTTGGTGGGTGGGAAAATCAGAAAACCATGAAAACCCCTTTAAAAATGTTTGCAGCAGCAGAAAATATCCCGCTTCAATCATGAAACTTTCTCGTAATGAGAAACAAAGCATATTATTTTACTAAAAGATAAAGTTTACAACCAATTTGGCTCAATTGGGACATTTTGAGCCGGGTTACTGTAACCCTAGGTGACCTACCGTAACCTGGACCAAAAAACCGACAATGACCTAAAAGTTTCAGAATAGTTCTACACATACACATACACACGGTTTATTCTCTAGGGATCTACCCTGAACCGCCAGAATGAATCACAGTTGTCGACTTCAATTCCACGAAGTTGACTTGGTAGTTCCCATTCTCCTTTGATTCGGCTCCAAATGCCTCCTGACCAAGTTGCTGGTACAGCTCTCCTTGGGGGAAGCAGCTTCTTCTCAGAGTCTGGGACTATCGGGGAACTGTAGACGACTTCTGTGTTCCATTTGGTTGGAGCTACGTCTTCAAGGGGCTCCACTCCGGCTTGAGGACGGGCAATCCTGGCCCGGTTGGAAGAGCGGGGAAGGGACCGACCGCACGGCCGCGCGAGACGCAGGAAAGACGCAGAATAGTTCTGTTTTGACCAAATAAATGGTTTTGACCAAGTTTGAGATGAATTCATCGCCGTCCACTATTCCATAGTGCTCCCCTGCACTCCCTTTTGTGTTGTCTCCGGGCATCGGCTGAATCCCCAGAATCCGCTCATTATTGTTGTTCCGGCGCCTTTTCCGCCCGACTGCCTTTTTGTCTTAACGTCGTCCTTGTCCTAAGTCCCCGACCGGGATCGATCCCTCGTCGCTCTCGTGGCATCCGTCGTTGCTCCCTTCCGTCTGCACCCTCTCCACTCATCGCCCTCTCCTCCCCGTGGGAATTGTCATAACAGAGCCAAATCCATCGGCGCCTCCCTCTCTAATCGTCATATTCCGCTCTTCCTCCTCAATCACGTCTCTTCAGATCTCTCTCTTCCTCGACCACCTTCCTTCAGAAGACTGACGGCGGAGTCAATGCGCCGAGGCGTCAAGTGAGCGGTGGGTGCTTTGTCAAACGGGATTGACTGCCAAAAAAGGCTGGGTTCGATGGCAAGCAGAGCAAGGCGAACCGAGGGTAGACAACAAACTCACACCAAATCACTCTTTTACGATTATGTTTGTGTAGCCAAACATAGAAGTATTCAGTATTGGTCATTCATTACTCTGCTACAACACTTCTTAGGTGAATTCCATGTTGGTGAGCATTCCTTACAAGTTTCAGTTTGGCACAATCTTCCATTTAAAAAATGGCTTGATTGACCTCAATCTGACCCAACTTCGGGATTCACGGCTTTTCTTCTTAACGTTTGAATCAACTCCATTTACCAGTTTTAGGTTTCTTGTGGTCCCGCAGCAAACGGCAAGGGCCAAAACGTTCGAATATGTTAAATACGCGGTTTTGGCAAATCAACAGCGCTTTTCGTGGCGGGACTCTTTGTCCAAACGTTGGAAAAGAGGCGTGGCTGGCAAAATTCCAGTTCTGCTTTTGCGTGACGCGAGTTACAAATTGGAAAGGCCGTGGGTCGAGGAGATCTGGTGTGCAAATGAGATCTAACAAATGAGCTTTCTTCGGCATTTCAGTCAGAATTGGGGATCATATTTGCAAGAAAACCTCCTCAACCAAAATAATAGACCACCAATCACTAAGTGTAATGAGTATATAGTTTGCCCGACCTCACCTCGTGTTATCAGGCGTTTTCATGAGGTGCTAGCCGTCCTAAAAGTCGTGTCAATCTAATGTAAATCAGTTTTGTTATAAATGTGTATGTATATTCACCACCAAAAGCTTATATCTACGTTAGCAGCTGGTTTCATCTGCACATTCTAAAGTGAACCCTCGTGAACCCAGTAAGAAATTCTGACTGAAATGCCGAAAGAAAAATATCGTTCGCAGAATCTATGGACCTAGCTGCGGAAATTTATCGAAGTGACCGTTAGATGCCTTTTTTTTTTGCAGAATTTTTTCGCCAAGTGTTCCTGGAAGTGTGATGATTATAAGCACAAAATTATCGTTCGCAGAACCTAAAGAATCCAAATTTCAGCGGCGCAGAGGTGAGAGTTTAACCAAAGGTTTGTACAAACACAGATAGTACAAGACCCTGAAACCCCTTTTTCAATATTCTTGTTCATCCTGATAATTCTATTTCCAGATGCGGGTCTTGCTGTGGCTGTGGCCTTTGCTGTGGTCTTCGTCGGCACAGCGCATGTTCCGTGAGTCCTTCTTGCATTCGGCGGTGCGCGGGGGGTAATCTGGGAAGGTGGTCCGCGGGGATTTTCGCTATTGATGGGCGGTAAGCGGCACTCGGCCACAACACTCGTCCACAACAGAAACATCTCTGTTTGACTTCTTCTGTTTGACTTCTCCGAGGCCTTTCATCCGCGCTTAGCCGCTCGCCTTCCGCTCGTAACACCACGGCTCAATTTCTTTTAACACACCGTCTCAACTTCTTCCGCTTCCACTCTCACAGAATCCTATTCTTTTCCTCATCCTCTTCTGAGCATCTCTTTTAAGTAAGGCAGCTCTCTTTCTCTCTTTTATCGGTCTATTTCTGTATAAATGCCTCTTTGTATCTCTCTCACCCTCTCTCTGTGTTTCTGTTTCTAGTTGTCTGTTTTTCGGCCTCTATCTCTGTCTCTCTGTCTCCTTGTCTTTCTGTCTCTCTGTCTCTCTGTCTCTCTGTCTCTCTGTCTCCCTGTCTCTCTCTCTGTCTCTCTGTCTTTTCGTCTTTCCATCTCTCTGTCTCTTTGGTTCTCTGTCTCTCTGTCTCTCTGTCTCTCTCGCTATCTCTATCTCTACCTCTATCTCTCTCTCTCTCTCTCTCTCTCTCTCTCTCTCTCTCTCAGCGTATGTGTTTTGGTGCTGTCTCCCCGTCTCCGTCCACTTTTCGGCTTCCGTACATATCTGATCGCCGTGCTGTTTGTGTGTCTAAATCACTTTATATCTCTATATTCTTTCTTGCGTCTCGCGGCCGTGCGGTCGGTCCCTTCCCCGCTCTTCAAACCGGGCCAGGATTGCCCGTCCTCAAGCCGGACTGGAGCCCCGTGAGGGCGTATCTCCAACCAAATGGATCACCGAAGTCGTCTACAGTTCCCCGACCGTCCCACGAACCTACAAAGAAGCTGCCTCCCCCAAGGAGAGCTGTACCAGCAACTTGGCCAGGAGGCAATTAAAGCCGAATCAATGGAGAATGGGATCAAACAAGTCAACGTCGTGGGATTGAAAGTCGACAACTGTGATACATTCTGGCAGTTCAGGGAACAGCATTAGAGAATAAACCGTGTGTATGTAAAAAAAAATCTCTATATATATTAGTGACTCCTATCTCTCTCTCTCTCTCTCTCTCTCTCTCTCTCTGTCTCTCTCCTCAGTAGTTGTCTCTGCGTCTCTGTCCAATTCTCTACTTTTCTATATCTCTGATCGCTGTGATATTTTTGTGTCTGTGTCTATGTATATCTCTATATCTTTGGAACTCTGTTTCTCGGTCTTTCTCTATTCGTATCTCTTTCTCTCTGTCTCTCTTTCTCTCTCTCCAGGGGTCGTGTTATTAGTCTCCTTTTCACCAGAAATCTCTTTTCAATTGTTAAATTCCTGTTTCTGTAGCCTGTGAGTGGATGGAGCGTACGCTAGAACGCGTAGTGGAGACTCGAATCGACCTGTTGGAATGGGAGCGGGCGGAGCCGAAGGAGGACTGTGCCTCCTGTCGTGCCCTGGACTGCGACATCCTCTTCGCCCTTCTCTTCACAATCGTCATAGCCTGTCTCCTAGTCCTCATCATGATCTTCTGGCTGAAAGGCGTCCTGCAGTACGAAGAGTGAGCGAATCCAAATAAGACCACCTTCCCGGGGAATCCCTTGCGCCTAGCCAAAAAGCTTCCAATCTCTCAATATCTTGCTTATTTTGACTGTCAGAATGCGACCGTGTGTTTGATGAGCCCCGAGGCGAGTTCTCCTTTCCGTTATTGCCTAAAACGCCGACGGAACATGAGGCAGAGGGGGAGGAGACGCAGCCTAACAACCTCCAGGTGCAAAGAGAAGAGGAGAAATGGAGACTAATGAGGGTTTCAGTGTGTATACTCGTTTGTCGCGGGACAAGGGCAACGCGTAAAACTCGAATTCGACTACTTCCAGCTAGCCGGCGGGTCCGAGAGGTAGGCAGAGCAATTTTTAATACTTTATTTGCTTAAGTTTTTATATAATTACTAAATTAAAAAAAGTAAGTCTATCCTACTTTAGCATACATTCTCTACTTTACACTAACATTTATTTATCACCTACAGTCCGTGCAATAATTATACGGTTACCCCAGATTTTTCAATTTTTTGAAAATCAGGAATACAAAAATGATAAGGTCACCTCCGAAAAACCGTTTCGAAGCAAATTTCAACTTTCAAAGTTACAAATGAACTACGATTCGCGTGCAAAAGTGTTTTGTAATCTGGTAATCGAAAACGACTGATTACGGCTAGCGAAGACATTTTTAATTTAATTAACAGAAGAGGCAGCAGAATCTGAAATCACAGATTTTTGTTACAAAGCAGGCAATGCGATTGATTCTTAAAACATCTAAGACCATTTTCTTGAATGCTCGAACTTTAACAGTTAAAAATTTGCTTAGAAATGACGGTTTTTCGGGGGCGGCCGTATCATTTTTGCCCACACGATTTTCGTATTTTTTCGCGAATAATTCGAATATGCAAATTTAATTTCCTGTCATTCGGTGCATCGGGGTAATTTTGTACTAACTGTTGGTTTGTGCTATTCCCAATTTACCATACGCAAACATTTTCGAGGAAATTTGAAAATCTGGGGTGGGCCGTATAATTGGGGAAAATTCAAGAAGACGACCCCACCCAACTAGATGACCCCAGTACCAAGAAGACGACCCCATACCTATATAGCGGTTAAAGGATGCGACCCCATGGTTCAATTTTGAGACCCCATTATTAATGCAAACAACGCATAACGATTCAATATTCTCACATGAAAAGGCGTTTTAGCAAGGGATAATCGTAGTTTGATGGACGGTTAGCACAGTAAGACTATTTGAATGGAAAGAAACCGACCGTTTATACTGGCACTTTGTATGCTTCCACTTTTCCGCTCCCATGTCTCAAGAAGTGCATGGCGATTATGCCTTCAATTCAATGCGAACACCACAATTGATACCAATTAGGTAATACAGAGTAAAATATAAAAAGCGATTGTGGTGGAAGTAACTCAAAAACGCAAAATTAGATAGGTGACCGCATCCTAGCCGAGATTGAGTGGAAATGACCCGGAGGTTAACACCAGACACGTGAGCTAACGTTCAATTAGTGTAACTTAACGTTTGGTCACATTCTTGAAAATATAGGGTCGTTTTCTTATTATAGAGATAAGGGTTTGCTGAACCATGGGGTGGTCTTTTTGGAAAATCACTTGGGGTCGCACCATAAGATCCATTGCAGCTGTGATGTCGAGTACGTAGACGTGTATTCCGAGTTGACCTCCGTAGAGTCAGATCTCCTCTCTGCCTCTCTGGCTGGTCGTTACTGTGGCAGTGTGGCTCCCCAGGTCGTCATCAGTCTCCACCGCGTCCTCGTCCTCGTCTTCCACTCTCGTTCCCGCGACGGCAGCCGTCGTTTCCGTTTCAGTGGCAGATACTCCTTCACTCCCGATGGTAATTCCCTTATTAGCCCCTTAAATAACCTAATTTCAGCTAAATACCAACCTGGTGCTAAAATGCCAGGTCCTTGTAGTTTTCTATTGGACCCTCATAAAAAGAAAAGAGGCGTCATTCATTCCCCCACTTATCCGGGTTCCTATCCAAAAGTGGGTTTTCCTCAAAATGACATTAAAAATTTGATTTGTTTTAGAACTTTCATTGTTCCTATTTGCTCAAAGGAAAGACTGGTCAGCGGATCCGCCTTTTGTTTCGAGACTTTGATATTTACTTTGGAGGAGAACAGTGAGTTTTTGCTGTTTATTTCATAGCTTGTGCGTTTCTTTATATTTTGTATGTCATTTGCGCGTTCCAATAGATCAAATCATCGCTGCGGGACCAAGTATCAAACATACAGCCAACGGTCGATTGACAACAAATAATGAGTGCGTCATGAGAACGCATAGGATATAGGTTGACTCTGCACAATGCGATCTCGTTAGGAAAAGTAGGACACCGAGATACCATTGTATAGTCCATTTCCAACAAAGAATCGACGACTTTTAAACGACCTTGATGTTTACCCTTATTTAACCACTTCCAGTTTGAAACATTGAAGTGAAAAGAAATTTAACAAGCGAAAGAGCACTGTAAAAGTGGAGTGCGCAGACAATAAAGTAATCCAGGCGGGACCAAATGTACCTGTCCTTTGGGAGAATCCCTTTTACCTTCACTCTTTTTTGGAAACGCACTATAATTAAAGAGTGCGCAGATCCCTTTGCGTTTTGGTGACACACTGTATTTAAAATAGTTTCCGGTTTCCAGTTTTTGAGGCTGGGACTCAAATGGCATTTAACAGACTCCAATAATGAGCAAGTTGCCCTAAAGAAACGAAATATCGCAGAATTAATCGCACCCGCAATGAGTTAGGCCGGATTGAGATCACTCATAGTTTTTGCCCTACCCCCTGTGATTGAAATGGTGAAACTGGGGCTCCCCTCTCCTGAAGCAGCTTCTTCAAATAGTGCTGAAATGATCGTAGCACACTGTGAACGACTTCTGAGTTTCGTTTGGGGCTACATTCCATGAGGCTTCACTTCGACCACAGGACGAGTCATCCAAGAGACCAGACCGATTCATACGCAGCGCAGCAATTCTTGGGCGTCCATCAAAGCTGGACGTGAGATGCTCGGGGTTACTACGTAATTTGGCCTTTGGTTGAAAATGTTAACAATAGATTAAAGGAGTCTACGTTGTCTCCGAGGCACAATTTGGGGAACTTACATATCAAGCCCGCCAAACGCTTCTTGTTCAGTCATGTCATTCATTATCTGTGATGTCATTACGATATCTGTTATTTGTCTAACTAACAGTTCTAATGGCTTAGTATCACCTAATAGTAGTGAATTTTCAGCTGTCCCTACGACTCGGTAACAGTTTTCGATGGCTCTTCCTCCGCCGCCCCAATTATTCGCAAAGTTTGCGGTCTTCAGCAACGGATGGAGATGTTCAGTGTGGGTCCCGATCTCCTAATCCACTTCAACACAACGAATCCAGCAAAGGCTGATCCCAGAGGGTTGGAATGATTACTTTAGGCTATTTGAATCCAATTTAGGTTTGTCATAGAGTACGAGTTCTCCTCCCGTTTTGTCGATGTTTCTCACTTATTGGCTGGAGAACGAGGGGTTACCCATATGAGAGGCAGTGAATGCGATGTTAGAGTTGAAAGCAATAGAGAAACAACCCATCATATTCATAGCCCAGGGGTGGGATTTTACATTTAATAAGGTGGAACGAACCGTTTCAGTATCCCAATATGTATCCAGCCAATACAACCTGTTCTTATATACTCGATGGACTCCAAGGGGACCAGAATCTCGAAAAGGTGGGATATTTTCTGGAGTTACAAAACGAGATATTTAGGTCATCTTAACGTTCCAAGACTTGGCTGTTCTCTCTGATTCTGATGGGTAAGACCATTGAAAATCTATTTAAAGTGGTTTTTAGGGTCCCTTCGCAAGATTCTAACCCAGACGATGTGACGTGTCCCTATGCGTGGGTTGGAGTGGCCGTCACTGAAGGCAACATGAAGGCTGCGCTGTCTTCAACCGATGACAGCAACTTCGATACAACTCTTTGCGATAGAATACCACAAAGAAAGTGATCGGTCAATCTAAATTACCTATTCTTCCTAGAATCATCCCTTCTGGGCCCTTATGTGAGTGCCGGTCCGCGGATGGTGATTCAGTTTGGAACCGCCGATCAACTGACTTCGGACGGGATGACGCCCATCGGATTCAGAGCGAAGGTTGAATTCAAGACAGACTTTGGAATCACGGGAGAACCGATGGGCACTTCGAACGAATGCCTCTTTCGATTCCAAGGGGAAAGTGGATTCTTTAACAGCCCTCGCTATCCGGCTAATGTGAGGAAAAGATTTTTGAGAAGGAAGAATCTTTATTTCAGTACCCTCTCGATACAAACTGTACATATTTTATTGAGGGAAAGCCTGGACAACAGATTTTGATTCACTTTGAGCAATTTGCACTTTTTGCAGAGAAGGAAGAAGACAAGTGGGTTTTGAGAGAGAGAGAGAGAGAGAGAGAGAGAGAGAGAGAGAGAGATTGTAAGAGAGAAACAGAGAGACAGACAGATAGACAAAAAAGAGAGAAAGAGACAGAGAGAAATGCATGCAGAGAGTAAGAAGGTATAGATAGACCGAAACTTCTGACATATAACACTGAAAAACACAGAGTAGGCTCAGGCAAAGAGTCATAACGAACGAGAGGCAATGTAACCGAGATAGAGAGGAAAAATGAAGAGAGGGAGAGAAGGTGAGACCGCGAGACAACGAGCTCTATGTCTCCTATTCAGTGTATTAATGTCTCTCTATTTCACTAAGAGAGTGAAAGAGAGAGACAGTAATACATTGAATGGGAGGCGGAGAGTCGCAGAGACCGCAGAAAACGACACTATACAAAGAGACAAATAGAGAGAGAGAGAGAGAGAGAGAGTGAGAGAAAGAGAGAGAGAGAGAGAGAGAGAGAGAGAGAGGGAGAGAGACAAAGGCAGAGACAGAGACAGCAAGGCAGAGACATAGTATGATCCTTGTTGCAGATGCAAAGACTGGCTTGAGATCTACGACGTCTTTCGTGACGACTCCGGCACGGAAACCCTCCGTCTCCAGGAGCGTTACTGTTCCGACACCTTCCCCGGCCCCACTGTCTCAGCCTTCGGCGCCCATGCCATCCGTGTCGTCTTCTGTTCCGATTCCTCTGGAACGGGAAATGGCTTCAAAGCTCTGTACGAGATAAGAAAGGCCAAGTCAGAAGACATTCCCTCCATTGGTAAATGACTCTCTTCCTTTCATCTTATTTTCTCAGATCGCAGTGACAGCAGAGCCGAGGGTCCACTCCGTTGTGGGCGAAGAATTGTAGCTTCAGACGAACATCCAACTGGCTTTGTAATGTCGCCGAACTATCCTATAAAGTACAACAAAGATGTACACTGCGATTGGGAGATCAAAGCACGAGATGGGCATAAGGTAGGATATGAGTTAGAATCGGTCAGAAATTTTGGTTCAGATCCTCTTGAACATGGTTAAAATGGAAGTGGAAGGCGAAATGACGGCTAGTTCGGCCAGTTGTCAGAAGGCTGTTATTCGGGTGTCTGGAGCTCCTCGGAGCGAGTATTGTGGGACGGATCAGAGCATTTTCCTTCCTTTCCTTACGGCAAACAACACTGTGAGGATCAGTTTTCTGACTAGTCCTGACAAGGTCAACGGATTGAAAGGATTCAACATGAGCTGGACGGAAGTACGCAAAGTCAAAGGTAATCTTGGCACCTGAAAGCCATTTAAAGGACTGTTTAGATGCGTCCGAGTGCAGTAGCAGCAATGAGTACCTGTGTACTTACTCCCAACTGTGCATAAGTGCACAATTGCGTTGCAATGGAGACGCCAACTGCGGCCATCACGACGACACCGACGAGGGCCATTGTAGGTTGTAGTTTGTTGTGCATGGCCGATGGCTGCTAAAAGAGGCACTAACCGCATGACTTGAGGTGCGACCTCCCGCCGTCTGGCCCTCTTCTTCACAAAGAAGACTGCTGCTTCTATTCGACCTCTGATGTCTCTGCTGGTCTACACGGGTCTCTCACTCATATCCTCACTTTGCTAATGAAGACGTTGCTGTGACGCTTTGCTTGGAATGAACAAAGGGCTGGGCAAAGGAATATGAGCATGTGGAATAAGGGGTGAAACTCTAACAATCAGCAAACGGTCTAATAAACCTTGTTAAACCAAGTAAAGCTGAAACAGAAAGGATAACTAACATGAGAACTGTCCCAACCACCCCCAGTCGATCGAGGTGATTTATATACCAGTTAGAGAATTTCATTCTGAGTAAGGCTGTGAATTTGAAATTTGCGAAGCTAAGCTGATTTTAGAGTATTGATCGAATATCTCTGCGCTCGTTGACGCGCCTCTTCCACGCGCGATCTCGAATTCCCGCCCACCGCGGTTATTGTGCCTCAGTGGGTCAAAAGAATGACCCATGTAAATGTATTTGTTTTGTTATGAAAAGAAGGACTTGCCCGTTAATATAAATAAACCGTATTGTTAATGAAGTTTTTAGCTAGTAGAGCAGATGAACGGTGTGAAACTTTTTGCTCTTTATAAATCGCGTCGCGGCGCGACTGGAACAGTAGAGACATGGCTGAAGTTCAAAAAGTTACCACAAAGAACTAATAAACTTGGAATGTGCCTAACAAACTAGAGCCTCTGCTTAACGCTAACTCACTTAACAATAACCCCCGTAAGCCCAAGGAACTGGGACTTGCAGGCGAGTTAAAGCAGAGTTCCACGGACAAAACCATCGTGGTGGCTGGGGTCTTCTGCGGCGGGATCTTTGTCTTCATTTGTGCCTTTTTCTGTTTTCTTTTCAAAAAGAAATTGGAACGGAAGAAGAAAAAAGAGCAATCCTCGAATGGTCATAGGAGGGCGAGGCAGCCTTATCGCTCACATCAGCCGAAGACTTCGCATCTATCAGAAGCGTGGGTTGTAATTATGAAGAGAGAGAGAGAGAGAGAGAGAGAGAGAGAGAGAGAGAAAGAGAGAAAAAGAGAGGGAGGGAGTGTGTGTGTGCATGAGACACAAAGAGACAGAGATACAGGGAGACAGAGAGGGAAAACCCTTCATTTTCAGAGAGTTGGCCTCCCCCGCCACCTCCCGTTTCGTCCACCACGACGCCACAGGCATCCTCCCTCCCCAGGTGCTCCGACCAATTGCCGAACAGACCTTCTTCGGCTGATTCCTCCATATCATATTCAAAATTATCCAACTCCGAATACTTTTATCACAGCCGAGACTATTCCTGTTTTCGGCGCGCCCCCAGCCGGTTCCTTCACATCGATCCCCCGGTATCGCCGATTCCCCCGGCTTCTCCCCTCTTCTCCAGTTGTTGCTCATCACGTGTTATTTGCCACACTGTATATTTGTTTGCTCTCAATCACATTTCATAAATATTTTGACACTAGGGACATGTTTTGCGCGCGGAAAAACATGGATAGACAGGAAATGTTAATCAGGGCTGCAAAGGGTTGAGAATTTCATAGGCAAACCCACGATGTTCCAGAAAACAATCATTCTCCATTTATAACCACTGCTATGCATGTTGGCTTTCTAGGACAAAAAAATCCTTAAACGCATCTCCACTGGATTACGATTGCTTTTCAAACATCTCCTAATGGTTTAATAGGTTATTTTTCCAGTTTAAAACGCAGAAACGTTCCGAAATAGCATCTTGAACTTTTTTGTTGTATGTTCAATACATTTAGGGCAAAATCAAACGATTTATGGCTTGGCAAACATTAATGTGTCAAATATCGCTGAAGATTCATTACATTAACATTTCATTGTTCCGTGAAATACGTTTTTGCTCTATTTTTCATTCTATTTGCGTAGTCAATCATGAGATGATATGAGCAGGTTGTCATATCGATTTTTCGGTATCAAAGGACAGAAGAAAGTTGGCGAATCGGCAATAACGAGCGAAAGTGTGTTTTCAATGAGATTACGATCTTTCTGTTCAAGTAACGACTTTTCTTTCTTGCGCGCTAAATTCTAACAAAATATGTAATTTTCCGTTTCGCGAACTCAAATGAAAAGTCTTAGAACAGAATTAACGGCTCAATTGGAGGCAAAAAAATTTCATTCCGCCCGGATTTCGGTCGTTGCTCTCAGATATACTCCTCGCCAATTCTACTTCGACCAAAAAACGGCCACGCCCCTTTTGTAGCACACTATTTTGATGTAATAATGGGTAATTCGAATATCAACATCAGAATAATCTCACTCATTTCCAAAAACCGCCGAAGTAGGGTTGGGGGTCCCATATCTCTTCCGCCAGGGACCGCCAGGGACCTTTTCAATTCCATTTTCATCGGGTACGGTCAAAAATTATACTAATTATGTATGCTAAATTGTCTGGAACACTCCTCATTTTCCGCGTAATCTCGTCCTATTAGAATGACAACTTCGAAATAAGACTAGCTTGTCTGTTGTATAGAGTTTTTTAATCAGCTGATTTCTATCTTTCACATGAGCCAAAGTTGCAAATTGTCCCTGACGGCCCCTTTAAAGGCTATTCATGGAAACGAGCCATGCCAAAAAAGTAGCACAGCTGCTCTTTGTTTCATTGAAGCTTCCTTCCTAGAATGACAACTTCGAAATAAGGTCACAAGTTCGATCCCGCCCCGGGTCAACCCAGCCTACTACGCTTCGGCGAAGGTACAATGGGTAGGAGTCTACGAAAGTAATACGCCTGGAGAAACGTTGGCACGCCACCGGGCTTAGAGCCTCAAGCCCGCCACCGGGCTTAGCCGTTGGTTCCCGCAGGTACTACAAACCTTGATACGGGGGAAACTTTACTTTACTTTCCTTCCTAGATAAATACGTGCCCCTTCTATCAATACGCATCTTTTCTTTTACTGTACCAAATGAAATAGCGAATAAGCCTCATTCAGATGTCAGCCGGGTCGGCGGCCGATTGGCATGACGACAGCGACGTACCAAAGATGGAGCTGTTATCCGCCTGCTACAGGTGTTATTGGAATTCTTAGTGTTACCCAGCTTTCTTAGAAGCGAAATCCGTAAGGTAGCCACCCTACTCTCCGAAGGAGTTTCTGTGAACTCAACAGACGATGATTTGGTCACTCCTCTCCAAATAGCGGCTTTCATCGGCAACAAACAACTTGCTCTGCTCCTTCTGGATTCAGGAGCTGATCTAGAAGCCACCTCTCGCTCAGGAATGACTGCATTCCACCATGCATGTAGGGAAGGAAAGATGGAAGTCATCGATCTTCTGATGCAGAAAGGAGCGGACATTCAGAAGTTTACGTAAGGGCACCTGAAAACAGATATAGAGAAAAATTTCAGGAGAATGGGGGCAACGGCTTTGACCTTGGCATCTGCAGGAGGTAGGTAAGCAGAAGCTGAAAACAGGCAATCTCAGGGCATCTGGAGGTTGTGAAGAAGTTGGTGGGACTGAGGGTGCCTGTGTCAGGAGCATTGGACACATGTCCCACGCCACTCATCACGGCTGTCTTCAGAAACTTTTCGCCCATTTGTGTTTACCTTATTTCAAGGTATGAGAAGAGTAATCAAAGAAACAAGAGAGAGAGAGAGAGAGAGAGAGAGAGAGAGAGAGAGAGATTCATTTCAGAGGCGCCCCAATCGACGCATGTCTGGATCAGCTGCTCGGGCTTTCAGCCCTCTCCTGCAGCATTTTTTTATCAAGTCGAAGTATGCTGATCACTTTATTGGACAGAGGAGCAGAGCCTGAAAGAAGGTTTATAAACCAAAAAAAGTAAAACCATCTGTTTTTCAGGACCTTTAAAAAGAAAACAGCGCAAGAATTGGCTTATGATCTGAGAAGAGACGACGTGGTTAGGACATTGTTTGAGAGACGCTCAGGGAGACATATTGGTTGGTATGATTTGAAAGTGTCTGTGTATGTGTGTATATGTGCGCGTGTGTGCATGTTTGTGTGTGTACGTGTGTGTACATGTGTGTACGTGTGTGAACGGGTGTGTACGTGTGTACGTGTATACGTAGGTACGTGTCTACGTGTAGGGACCGCAGAGCCCACCCCGCGCGGGCAGTCGAAAATGTTAAGAAAATATGGTTTTCACGGCTTGCGCGCGCGTTTTTATGAACATTTTTACTTTAAACATTGAATCTGGCGTAAAATCACTCGATAAAAACGATACAATCAGTTAAAAAGTGGAGTTTTAACGGCATGTTGGCGAAAAACACACTTTTTCGTGTTTTTCGGCCATAACATTTAAGTCAAGTCGGTAACACTTTCGTATTATATACAACCGTGATAAACAGTATAAAATACGCAAAATGAAACAAAACTATAAAAAATCCATCCTCACCGAAAATTGTTATCGCGTTTTATCTCCTTTGCCGGCCAATATTTCGACATGGGGAGCACTCCAGTATTCCAGATGCTTATTAAGGGAATTAAAAAACTGTCTTGTGTCGTAAATAGTAGTCAAAATAAGCGGAAACTTCAGAATCTTCCATATTGAAGCAATTTTCTAACTATCACTTTGAGCACGATTTCGGCTTCCTTCAAAATATAGGAAAATGAGAGCGATAACACCCACGATACCTAATGATTTGAAAAATTATAGTGTTTTTCTATTTTTTAAGACAAAAAAAACGTAATTTCCATTCTCCCCCTAGTTTACAATTTTAATTCAAAAAATCAAATTCAACTTTCACCTAACGACATTCGCGCTGCACTGTCAATTTTCTGTGCTCCAGTGCGAAATGCTGTGAAGAGGACAAAAATGCTACAGGCCATTTACGCATGTATTTTTATTATTTTAAAGAAACTTTTAGTATTATAAATATGAGAAAAATATGAAAAACCATTTAAAACATGTCTACATGCGCATTCTTTCAAAAATGGGGATTCCCACTCAAGTGAAAATCTGCCCGTTGTTTAGCGGAGCCTGTGCACTCGGCCAAGCCTGACCCCGCCCAACCACGGCGGCAATGTAAAAATAGGATTCATTTTCTGGCATTCAAAGCGGAATATCTGACTTCGTTCTGGATGAAATTTGAAAGTGTAAAAGGAAAAAGTTTAAGTTAGACCATAATCTAGTGTTATATTTGTGTTAAAAATGGTAAAAAATTATTTATAATTTTTCGTCTGCGGTCTCTATCTACGTGCGTGTATGTGTGTACGTGTGTTTCTATGTAAGTCTGTGTGTGCGTGTGTGCGTGTGTATGTGTGTATGGGTTTTCAATTAACCCCTTTTCCAGAAAGAAAGGATATCCGTCAAGCCTTGATGGAGGATGATTTCGTCCCAAAAGACCTCTTCGAACAGCGTCACCATCGTCTTCCCTTCGGCTGCACTCCCCTCCATTTCTCAGCTGCCATCGGAAATATCAACGCCGTGCGTTGTCTCGGCCAAGATGGAAAGCTCATAGACGAAGCTGAGCAAAAGATCGGTCTGTCTCCTCTGCAGACGGCCGCCCTCCTCGGCCAGGCGGATGTTTTGTCCCATTTAATTGAGAAGGGAGCCAGTATCACCTACATGAACTCTCTGAAAATGACAGCGTTTGATTGCTACATCGCCAATGGAGGTTAGTAACATTTTGATTTTCTTAAAATATCTTTGCAGGTGAATCAAACGACAACATTCGCTCAGCTCTGCACTGTTTCCGTCCGAAAAAGTCCGACTGGAGCCTTGGTGGAAGCTCAACCACCTTGGCGAGGGTTCTCCCAGTAAGAGGCAAAGAGTGGATCTCCAAGAAACTTTTGTTCTCTGAAAAGCCCGTGGATCTCCCTCCGATTGAAGCAAGGCAATGGAGGGAGACACGAATGCACACATTCCCTATGCAGGGCAGGAATTATCAGGTACCTTTGAATTAAGTATTTAAAATAATAATTTTTAGAAATTGGTGACTGTGGAGGAAATGTTGTACGGAGACAGAACACTCAAACCGAAGAAGTGCAATGGAGATGACACTGTAATGGAGGTTATGAGAGGACTGGCGGCAGAGGCAACTAGCTTTGCTGTTACTTGTTTCTACGATTGGTACACTGGAGATCAGGAGAAAAAAGTGGTGGAGAAGAAGCCTCCGGGAGAGTATGACGCAGCTCTAAAGTTCTCCATGCAATATGTAAGTTGGGGCCTAAACCAAAGATATATATATATATATATATATATATATATATATATATATATATATATATATATATATATATATATATATATATATAGAGAGAGAGAGAGAGAGAGAGAGAGAGAGAGAGAGACAAAGAGACAGAAGGACAGAGAGACAGAGAGACAGAGAGATAGAGAGAGACGAACAGACTGAGAGAGACGTACCGGAAACACACGAGCCTGGGAGGTAGAGAGACAGGGAACATGTAAGACAAAAACATAGAGACGGAGACTAAAAGAGTGGATATAAAGACAGAGACAGAGAGACAGATTGTGAGACTGATGCGAAAATACCCCTTTCTTTAGGGTTTTCCCACAAAACAACAACACCAACAAAACCAGCAGGAAACTCCAAGAGTTCGTGTCTCTTCAGACACAGCCTATGTCACCCTCAGAAGCCATGGAGATTCGAGTATATCTCTTTTTTAATGTTCCAAAATCTGTTCTGTTCAGGTGGTTGGATGCAGCGTCGAATCGCGGAACCGCAGAAGCAGCCTCCGTCGCGGACCACCCCGCGAACTTTGAAAAAGCAGAGAGACAGTGTGGTCTACGAAGACAATCGTCACCAAGAACTGCGAAAGTGTGTGATTTTCGTCGCAACGGTGCTAAATTTTCCGCTTTTCGCGGAAACCCGGCGGTTTCGCTGCAAACTTTGCCGTTTCCAGGACAAACTCCACTGGTCTGCTCTCTCCTTCCGTCGTCGCCCCGCGGCCGCGATTCTCCACCTTCGGAGACATCAGTGCGTGTTTGTCTTTCTTATCAGAAAAAAGAACGGGCGAACAAAGTAGACGGCGGCTTTTTGGAGGTGCAAAGAAATCAGGAACAGGCTAAGAGACATGTGACTGGGGTTCACTCTTTCACCTGCATATCCACGCACTCACTCTCACTCACAATTTCACTCACAACACACACACACACACAGGTTCAGAGACAGAGGGAGAGAGAGAGTCTGTCAGCATAAAGTTATTTTTTCAGGAGATATCGCCCGAAATGAACTCTTCCACAGAAACATGCACGACGCAGTGCGACAGTTGGACGACGCGGAGGTGGAAGGATTCGTGCGTTTCCTCTATTTTTTCTTCAATTTATTTATTTTTACAACATATTTTACATTTTTCAGCAATTGATGAAGTTTTCCATCAAAGACTTCGAAGAGATCGGTTTGAGTCCGCCGGCCATTCAAGTGATGTTGGAAGTGAAGAAGCGGTACTCCGGGCTGAACGCCATGAACGCCTATGCGGGCACATACCACTGATATTCTACTATTCCATGCAATTACGGGTGTAAATGTTGTTTTTTTATTATGCATTGTGCTTTAAATCTCTAAAAGAACAACAAAACAATAGACAAAAATTATGGCTACTGTGCTGGCCTTTAATGAGAGAGACCATAGGGACTCACACCAGAGCAGAGCCGTTCTTAGCTCCAAATATTTCCACAAAGAGCCTTTTAATAAATTTTAATGTTTAAAAAAATATTTAAAAGTTTTTAAAGTGCATGAGGTGGAAAACAATCGAAAAAGCAAAATAACTTGTCCAAGTATAAATTTTAGATCTTTAAAAAGACCACAAACTAATGAGGGTACTGCTGATAACAATGAGCGTTTTAATTTCTTATTGTTTTCTAACGGGAAAAGTTACAATTGAAAAAGGAACAGTCAGTTTTGCTACTATTTTTGTGAAAATTTGGATAAAAGGGCGGTTGAGGGGAGTGCAATAGATTCCAGTCGATTACTGTTCTTAAAGGGCGAATACACAGATGAAGATGGGCACCCGGGTGTCAACAAGGAAACTGGCGTTATCAATATAGCGTGTTTTGCAGCCAGGAACGGCAATTGATGGATGTTGTTCTCATTTTAAATCGAATAAATCCTGAAAATAGGCCCGAATGACAAGACAGCGGCTGACACTGATGACTGTCTCAGAAAAAGAAGTGAACTTCCGATTGCCTCCGTCCTTTTTGACACCAGACGGCCTCTTTTTGGCTCCTGGTCTCTGTGATTCTCAAAAACTGGATATCCTTCAATATTACAACACGTGATGCTCATGCGCAGACGAAAGTGCACTTCACCGGTAGTATTTCGAAGACAGCCGCTATCAAAACGGAGTCCTTCCCCTCGAAAACACAGTCTCTGTCTGAGTCTCTGCCTCCTCCTCTTCCTCCTGTCTCCTCCCTTCCCTCCTCAACCGGCGGTGGTTCGTGGAAATCGCCTGGGGCAGCTGCTATCTCGGTTGACCGCTGCTTATCAGAACGGCGGAGAAAAGGGCAGCCGTCTGTCTCGAACTGACCACCCCGGCCGCCGAATCGCGCTGTTTTCATCCGACGGCGCAGCGTGTTTTTGCAGAAACGGGCGGGAGATCAAAGAATTCTCCCTGTTTCGCCAAAACAACGCATCTAATCGCTGTCAAAACAAACTTTTCATTAAATACACTTTGAAAACACGTCAACAGTCGCCTAGGCATTTGTATAAATGTTTACAATGTTTATTGATTGTTGTGTATAGTTTGTAGTTTGTTGTTTACAAATTCCCTTTTTTCGGATTACGGTGCGCGAGCTGCGTATGTGAAGTTGAAGATTCGAATTCCCCTAGGGGGCCCTAAAACTCAGTTTGATTCATTCTTTGGGGATGTTTTAATTGTTTTTGAAGCATTTCTTGTATTTTTGTTATTTCCGATGACTTCCGCACTTCTAGTTAACAAATAACATTATATTCATCGTTATTCGTTAGTTTACTACTTTCCCTTTCACTTAACTTCAAATTCTTTCGTTTACCGGGGTTAAGTGTGATTGCGGGAAAGGTGTATCGCATATATACAAGAAGAGAAGGATCATCAGCAGTTGCTCGTGCAATTTTCCCGATTTTCCTTCCTTCACACAACAGTTGTGCTAAATAAACACTGTTGAAGCGGGACTTTCGCTTTAAATTGTCCCACTGGCGCATTCTCTGGCCTTTCGGACTTCAAAGTGGTTTGAACTTGCTATATTTTTGGTCGAATTGTGCAGAAAGGAACTGACGACGAGGCTTGATCAGTTAAAGGCAGAGGCCCACGAAAATGAGCCTGTCCATGACGTAACGTGTGAGAGAGTTCCATTTTCAATGGTGAAATGCGGAGAGTTTTATGCTAAAATCGACAGTCTCCCTCTTCATTTTTACGTGGGTCTATGCCTCTAACGATAAGGCTTATAAAAGTCGAACCAAAAGCGTAATTTATGTTCTAGAAGCACTGTTGAAACGCTGGCGCCGATATTTGACATTCCTTCCGTAATTCTTCTTTATGCTATGATGCAACACTAGCAGCTCCGACTGCCTAGCCATATGCAACTGGTGTGATAGCCTTTGCCCTCCCTCCTGCGTTTCTTCCACCGCCGTGATGTTTTCATTTCGTCTGCACAAAGGCCGTGTCTTTTATCACGCCGATCGCACATTTTGCACTCTACGAGCACATGTCCGCCCGAAGCCGCGCGTCTGTCTCGCAACTTTCAATTTGTATTTTGTTGTGACCGCGTTTACTGACCTCTAACTCCGATTGTTATAATTTTAGTTATATTGACCTATTTTTGATATCTATAATCTATAAAAGCGAATTATTTAGATTTATCTAGCTTAGATTAAAAATAAATCCATATAAGGGCTAGTGAGACAGCTAATCTCGCCATTGTCACTCTAGACATCCCATTGCTCGCTGCCTTCCTATATCCGCTCTATTTCTTTGATTTTGGATTATTTTTGCGTTTTATGGCTCAACGTTTTGTTTCAGGGTTCATTTATTGAATGCCCTGGGAAACGATGAAGGCGACCCTCTACCTCGACAATGGAGCCTCCTTCACAGGCCACTGCTTCGGCGCCACTAAGAGCATGGTCGGAGAGATCGGTAAGTCTTTTTAGGGAATGCTTTAATTTTTCTTTGATTTCAGTCTTCCAGACGGGTATGGTGGGCTACATCGAGTCGTTGACCGACCCCAGCTATGCCGACCAATTCCTGGTCCTCACCTACCCCCTCATTGGAAACTACGGAGTGCCCAACACGGAGCTCGTCGACGAGTACGGACTGCCCGCCGCCTTCGAATCGGACCGCGTGTGGCCCGCCGCCCTCATTGTAGACAAGTGAGTTATGCAACGAAATTCTCTTGGAAAGTGCGCTCCAAATTAGCAGACTTTTGTTATCTCGCTTGACCTCTTATCACACTTTTATCTGGGCGTGGGTGTTCGTAATACAAGGATCTTTGAATTCCAAAAGTTCGGAGAACACTGCTTTTTCGAGGAACGCGATAACGCCACTTTTTAAACCATAAATTGTGCACTAGTACAACAAAACGTTAGCTGTATATAGCAGTTTTCAATTCCTGTGTTTTCCAGAATCTGCGCGGATGAGGAGCACAGCCACTGGGAGGCCGTGGAATCCCTCAACTCATGGCTTCGCAAGGCCGGAGTGCCTGGACTGGCCGGAATCGACATCCGCATGCTGACGAAGATGATCAGGGAACGCGGTACCATGAAGGCCAAGGTAGTCTCCGTTTCCTCTTCTTTATCCTCATATTTGGCTTTCAGATCGTCATCGAGGGAGACAATGTCGACGCCTTCGAGTACAAGGACATCAACAAGGAGAACCTGGTGGCCGTGGTCTCGCGCAAGGTATATTTTGTCCCTTGAAATTGCCCAAATCGTGAGTTTTAGGAGCCGCAGGTGTTCGGCGAGGGAGACATCACCATTCTGGCCGTCGACTGTGGACTCAAGAATAACCAGATCCGTTGTCTGGCCAAGCGCGGAGTCAGAGTGAAGGTCGTCCCCTGGAACTACCCCATCGACACTGAGAAAGGTGATTATTCCTAGATTTTCTCTCCTAAATCCTCATTTTTAGACTACGACGGTCTCTTCCTCTCCAACGGACCCGGAGACCCGGAGGTGTGCGCCCCCGTCGTCCAGCGACTGTCTTCCGTCATCGCCACCACTTCGAAGCCCGTGTTTGGTATCTGTCTCGGCCACCAGCTGATGGGAAGGGCCGCTGGAGCGAGCACCTACAAACTGAGGTTGGTTTCCTGCCAGACAGTTGTGGAATTTTCGTGTTTAGGTACGGTAACCGTGGTCACAACCAGCCGTGCACTCACAACGGGACCGACCGCTGCTTCATCACCTCGCAGAACCACGGATTCGCCGTGGATCCGGCCACTCTGCCAGCCGACTGGGAAGTCCTCTTCACCAACGAGAACGACAAGACGAACGAAGGAATCGTCCACAGCACCAAGCCCTTCTTCAGGTACTCCCAAATGTTTTTGCCCCTTAAATTTATTGTTTAGTGTGCAGTTCCACCCCGAGCACACGGCTGGTCCCACCGACTGCGAATTCCTCTTCGACGTGTTCATCGATGCAGTCAGGAAATCGACCAAGAAGGAGACCTTCAGGTATTTTTCCTTTCTTTTTCATAAAAATGCCCTTTTTTTAGTGTGAAGGCCATGATTACGGAGAAGATCGCATTCAAGAGCGTGTACGAGGTCAAGCCTCAGAAGAAGGTCCTCGTTCTGGGATCTGGAGGCCTCACAATCGGACAGGCCGGAGAATTCGACTACTCAGGAGCCCAGGTTAGACCACGAATCGATTTCTCGAACCAGTCAATTTCTGAAATGCACCGTAACACTGAATATTCCACAATTTAGGCCTTGAAAGCCCTGAGGGAGGAGGGAATTTGCACTGTCCTCATCAACCCCAACGTGGCCACGGTGCAGACATCGAAGGGATTCGCCGACTACACCTACTTCCTTCCGATCACCAAGGAGTACGTCACAGATGTACGTTGTTTACAAAACTTCATGGGTTACAGTAGTTTTAGGTCATCAAGAAAGAGAGACCCACCGGAATTCTCTGCACCTTCGGAGGACAGACTGCCCTCAACTGCGCCATCGACCTCTACTCTGATGGAATCTTCGAGCAGTACAACGTCCAGGTATCCTGCCCGGCTTTGACGCTTTAAAAGTCTGTGTTTAGGTGCTGGGAACGCCGATCCAGACGATCATGAACACGGAGGACCGCGAGAAGTTCAACAACGAAATCGCTGTCGTTCAGGAGAGAGTGGCGCCCAGCAAGGCTGCTACCACAATGGAAGGAGCCATCGAGGCTGCCGAACAAGTAGATTAGGCTTTGGAAAGTTAAATATGTTTGGTTTCAGCTAGGATATCCCGTCCTGGTCCGTGCTGCCTTCGCCCTGGGAGGACTTGGCTCCGGATTCGCCAACAATCGCGCGGAGCTGGTCGCGATCACCCAGCAGGCTCTGGCTCACTCGAACCAGGTGCTCATCGACAAGAGTCTCAAGGGATGGAAAGAGGTTGGTTTTGACTGTGAGATGGGTAACGTAAGGGTGTTTAGGTTGAGTACGAGGTCGTCAGGGACGCCTATGACAACTGCGTCACTGTGTGCAACATGGAGAATGTGGATCCCCTTGGAATACACACCGGAGAGTCCGTTGTGGTGGGATTTTCGTTGTAAACGTGAATTTCTTCCTGTTTAAGGTCGCTCCTTCGCAAACTCTGTCTGACAAGGAGTACAACGCCCTCAGGACCTGCGCCGTCAAAGTGATCCGTCATCTGGGCATCATCGGAGAGTGCAACATCCAGTACGCCCTCAATCCCGACAAACTCGAGGTAGAACCACGTTTAATTGTTATTTATTGATATTTTTAGTACTTCATCATCGAAGTGAATGCCCGTCTGTCTCGTTCCTCCGCTCTCGCCTCCAAGGCGACCGGATATCCTTTGGCCTACGTTGCTGCCAAATTGGCGCTCGGCCAACATCTTCCCAAGATCAAGAACAGCGTCACTGGAACGACCACGGCCTGCTTCGAGCCGTCGCTCGACTACTGTGTTGTCAAGATTCCCCGCTGGGATCTCGGAAAGTTCCACCGTGTCAGCACCCAGGTAACAGTGCCAAATTGCACTTTATATTCGTCTTTTTAGATTGGAAGTTCCATGAAGTCGGTCGGAGAAGTTATGGGAATCGGTCGTTCCTTCGAAGAGGCCTTCCAGAAGGCGCTGAGGATGGTCAGCGATGTGGCCGACGGATTCTCTCCCTACACCCTCCCCGTTCCTCCCACTGATAAGGTACTTTTGGGTAAATAAGGGTACTCATTCGTTTCTCTTTAGGACCTGGAGGTGCCCACGGACAAGCGCATGTTCGCCATCGCGCGCGGAATGTACTACGGAGACTTTAGCGTGGAGAGGGCCTACGAACTGACGAAGATCGACCGCTGGTTCCTCTACAGAATGATGAACATCATCGAGCTCCACCACAAGATGGAGAAGGAGAGCGTTAGTTTCATTAGTCAGCTCTGTAATGGGAGAATTTAGGCCGCCACTCTGTCGGCTGAGCTGCTCCTGGAGGCCAAGCAGGCCGGATTCAGCGACAAACAGATCGCCCGCAAGATTAAGAGGTACCCACTCTTTTTAGACCTTTAATTTATTGGATTCTTCTAGCACCGAATGGGTGGTCCGTGAGCTCCGTACCAAGTTCGGAGTGCTGCCCTGTGTGAAGCAGATCGACACGGTGGCTGGAGAATGGCCGGCGCAGACCAACTACCTCTACCTCACCTACAACGGAGTGGAGAACGACGTCGAATTCACCCTGGTTCGTTTCGAGAGGAGGCTTTCGTAATTGGGTGGTTTCAGAAGAACGGAGTGGTTGTGCTCGGTTCCGGCGTCTATCGAATCGGATCGTCCGTGGAATTCGACGCATCTTGCGTCGGATGTGTGAAGGAGCTCAAGACCCTCGGATACTCGACCATCACCATCAACTGCAACCCGGAGACGGTCAGTTTTGTTTGTAAAGGAGGCATTTTCTAACCGAAACGGGTAGAATTCTGAGGCTAAAGTCTGTTTTTGATATAACAAATGAGTATCCTAGGTGTCAACTGACTATGACATGTGCGACAGGCTGTACTTCGAGGAGATCTCTTTCGAAACGACATTGGATGTGTACCAGTTGGAGCGGCCGAAGGGAGTCATCTTGGCCTTCGGAGGACAGGCCCCCAACAACATTGCCATGAGTCTCCACCGTGCCCAGGTTGGATCCCTTCTTGACCCATTTACCCACTTTCATTCAGGTGAACATATTCGGAACCTCTCCTGATGACATCGACAACGCCGAAGATCGCTTCAAGTTCTCCAGGATGCTGGAATCGCTGAAGATCAGCCAGCCGCAGTGGAAGAAGAGCGAGAACATCGAAGACGCCAAGGTTTGCCTTATCCCTTTCCTGTTTAACAGTTTTTTTTTTTAGATTTTCTGTAAGAGCGTGGGCTTCCCATGCCTCATCCGCCCCTCATACGTGCTCTCCGGAGCGGCCATGAACGTGGCTCACAACGAGGAGGATCTGGCCACTTTCCTGCAGAAGGCGGCCGTTGTGGCCAAGGAACACCCCGTGGTCGTGTCGAAGTTCATCAGCGACGCCAAGGAGATTGACGTGGACGCCGTGGTGATGGAGGGACAGGTGCTGGTGATGGCAGTCAGCGAACACGTGGAGAATGCCGGAGTGCATTCGGGAGATGCCACCCTCGTCACCCCTCCCCAGGACATGAACCAGGTAGATTCCTTGATGAGAAAGGACTAAGTACTCTCTTAGGTCACCCTCGAACGGATCCAGGACATCACGTACCGTATCGCTCAGGCTTTCAAGGTCACCGGACCCTTCAACATGCAGCTCATCGCTAAAGTTAGTACCCCGTTTATGCTGAACTATTCGAGTTTTCAGGACAACGAGCTGAAGGTGATCGAGTGCAACCTTCGCGTGTCCCGTTCGTTCCCCTTCGTCTCGAAGACCCTGGACTTCGACTTTGTCGCCCTGGCCACGCGTGCCATGATGTCCGTCGACAACACTTTGCTCAAGCAGACCTTTAAACAACACGCCATCCTCCGCGGAAAGGGACGCGTCGGAGTCAAGGTAAGGTCCAGTAGGGTCCTTTCATTTCAATCTCTTTAAAGGTCCCCCAGTTCTCCTTCTCTCGTCTGGCCGGAGCCGACGTCATGTTGGGAGTGGAAATGTCTTCCACCGGAGAAGTCGCCTGTTTCGGAAAGAACCGCCAGGAGGCGTACCTGAAGTCTCTCATCTCTACTGGCTTCAAAGTCCCTCAGAAGAACATCTTCCTCTCCGTGGGAGGCTACCATGTCCGTTTCTTTCCAAAGTGTATCATACCTCCTCGGTTTAGGCCAAGGCTCAGTTCCTGAAGAGTGTGCAGACGTTGGAGGCTCTGGGCTTCGAGCTCTTCGGGTCCAAGGGAACCGCCGACTACTACCAGTCGAACAACATCAAGATCCGAGCGGTCGACTGGCCCTTCGAGGAAGGATCCAGCGATGAGAAGACTGGATCATCTACCAAGTAAGAGTACTCTCATTTGATGATATTATGATCTTCTAGGTCTGTGGTTGAATTCCTGGAAAGCAAGCAGTTCCACCTCGTCATCAACCTGCCCATCCGCGGCTCTGGCGCCTTCAAAGTGTCCTCGTTCATGTAAATTTTGTCATTTGTACCCAAATATCTCTTTTTTCAGCACCCACGGATACAAGACCCGCCGTATGGCCGTCGACAACGGAATCCCTCTGATCACGGATCTGAAGTGCGCCAAATTGTTCATCGACGCCCTCCGCATGATCGGAGCCCGCCCGGCCGTCAACTCCCAGGTGGACTGCGTCTCTGGCCGCACGCTGAAGAGACTCCCCGGTCTCGTGGATGTCCACGTGCACGTTCGCGAACCTGGAGCCACCCACAAGGTATTTTTTGGGAGTAATTCTTATGATACAACGGATTCAGGAGGACTGGCTGACCTGCACCAAGGCCGCTCTCGCCGGAGGAATCACTCAGATCCTCGCCATGCCCAACACCGATCCTCCGCTCACCGACGCCGCCGCCTATGCTCTCACCGACAATGTACGTCTCTCTCTCTCTCTCTCTCTCTCTCTCTCTCTCTCTCTCTCTCTCTATTCCTTCATTATTTCTTTTTTAGCTCGCTTCTACGAAGGCCGTCGTGGACTACGGTCTCTACGTCGGAGCCACTCCCCACAACTCGGAGGACGCCGCTGCATTGGCTCCCATGGCCGCCGGTCTGAAGATGTACCTCAACCAGACATTCAGCACCCTCCAAATGGACTCTGTCACCGACTGGATGAAGGTAGGACTAACCCCTAAAATGGATTTAATTTTGCTTTTTCAGCATCTGAAGACCTTCCCCACCTCGCGTCCCATTGTCTGCCACGCTGAGAAGCAGACCCTCGCCGCCCTGCTCGGAGTGGCTCATATGAGCGGACGAGCTGGTTAGTTATTGCTCTAATAACTATTTTCATTCTTTATTAAATTGTTAATTTCCTCCTTTTAGTGCACGTGTGCCATGTCGCCACGGCCGAGGAGATCATGCTGGTGAGGGAGGCCAAGGAGAAGGGATGGAATGTCACCTGCGAAGTGTGCCCCCACCACCTCCTTCTGACCGAGGAAAGCCTGCCTGACGGAATCCGCGAGGTTTGTAACTTTATTTTCATCGTAAAACTCCCATTTGTTCAGGTCCGCCCTCGCTTGGCCAAGCCGGAGGACCAGCAGGCGCTGTGGGACAACCTGGAGTACATCGACTGCTTCGCCACCGACCACGCCCCCCACACGTGGCAGGAGAAGACGAGCGAGAAGGTGCCACCCGGCTTCCCCGGAATCGAGTACATGCTGCCGCTGCTGCTGACAGCCGTCCACCAGGGACAGCTCACCATGAAGTAGGCTTTTGCAAAGTTTTCAATCTATTTGTTTCTTCAGGGACGTCGTGGATCGTCTGCACACCAACCCCCGCCGCATCTTCAATCTCCCCGAACAGCCCGACACCTTTGTCGAGGTGGACATGCAGGATGAGTGGACGATTCCCGAGAATGGAGGATACAGCAAGGCCAGTTGGACCCCGTACGCTGGACGCAAGGTGCGCGGACGCGTCGTGAAGGTTGTCATCCGCGGAGAGGAGGCCATGGTCGACGGAGAGGTGAGATTCGGTCATATCTTGTTTGTATAGTTGAGTTTAGATCATTGTAAAGCCCGGATTCGGTCACAACATGAGGACTGCCCTCCTCACTCGCAAGGACACAGAGAAGGACCTTGAGGCCGTTCTCCAGGAGGTGCAGGACGTGGTCATCGACGCCGGAGACGCCATCGAATCGCCTCTCTCGCCGCCTCCCCGTCTTCTCTCGCCCACCGATGCCAACCTCGTCGGGGCTCACATCATCACCTCTCTTCAGTTCAATAAGAGCATGGTGGGAGCCTCTCTGTTACTCATACAATATTTCTTTAGTTGAACCGAATCTTCGACGTGGCCGAGCGATTCCGCGGAGAAGTTGAGAGGCGCAGCTCCCTCGACCACATCCTCAAGGTATAGTTCGTGCCAAAACTACTTCGGAACAACGTGCCAATGTTTTGATGTTGTACCTGGAGTAAAGCGTGCAATATAGCGTACTCAGGCCATGCACGCAGCCAAATTGGACGAATAAGGTTTAGTGAGGAGTATGCCCATAGCCGTCGCCACAGGGAAATCGGCGAGACAAAGCCGTTTTCTCTTTTTGCACGCTATTTTCGCTTGCGTATTGCACGAATGCTGCATTAAGGCTGGTTTTGGTAGTATTACAATTTGGCGACACCTATACCTACCGTTTCCCTTCTAACTTCTCTCTTTTAGGGCTACGTCATGTCCTCCATGTTCTACGAAGTCTCCACCAGGACCTCCTGCTCCTTCACCGCCGCCATGCAGCGTCTGGGAGGCACTGTCATCTCAATGGACTCTGTCTCCTCTTCCGTGCAGAAGGGAGAGACCCTCGAAGACTCGGTCACCGTGATGAGCAACTACGCCGATGTGGTCGTCCTGAGACACCCGGAGAAGGGCGCTGCCCAGAGGGCGGCCATGGTCTCCCGCACTCCTCTCATCAACGCCGGAGACGGAACCGGAGAACACCCCACCCAGGCCCTCCTGGATCTCTTCACCATCCGACAGGAGCTGGGAACTGTCCACGGAATCACCATCGCCCTCGTGGGAGATCTGAAGAACGGAAGGACCGTGCACTCGCTGGCTAAGCTCCTCTGCGTGTACAAGGTAATCTATTTTTTGCCTTCTGAACGAACGGATGTTTCCAGGATGTGACGATCCACTACGTGTCCCCAGTCGAGGAGCTCCAGATGCCCGATGAGGTCATCAACTACGTGAGCAGGAACTCTCGATTTGTCCAGGTTTCATATAATGTCTGCTCTAAATTTTTATTGTTTTAGAAAAAATTCACCGATCTCGCCGAAGGAATCCAGCACGTCGATGTGGTCTACGTCACCCGTCTTCAGAAGGAGCGCTTCCCTTCGCAGGTACCTTACATTCTCTTTTAACTTACCTAACTTCCTATTTCAGAGCGACTACGAACGCATCCGCGCCAGTGGCAGCTACGTGCTCACTCCCCAGCTTTTGGACGACGCCGCGAGGATCGACGAGTCCGGAGCTTCCAGCATCTTCGGTTCGTTTTTCCCGCCCTCTTCATGAATATCTTCTTTTCCAGGCCAGCGCAAGAACCTGCCCATCGTCATGCACCCTCTGCCGCGAGTCGACGAGATCAGCACGGAGTTGGACCACGACGACCGCGCCGCCTACTTCCGCCAGGGCAAGAACGGAATGTTCGTCCGAATGGCCCTGCTCGCCATCGTCCTCGGAAAGGCCTAAGCGTCGGCCCTACTGCCCTCCCTACTGCCCTCCCTTTCCTGTATTTGTATGTTTGTGATTGTTACACATTGTTATCTTGTGATTGTGCCATGAGCGCACACGTTTCGCTTTTTTATGTTGTTGAGCGATTTCTAATGAACTATCTACAAATCACCGGTTTATTAATGAAAGGGTCAAGGGGGGCTGGAAAAAGACAGAAGTCAAACAGTTAGATCCTCCTGGGACATGTAGATTGCGGGGACTATGGTGGAGGGGAGGGATGGTTGAGGGAAGTGATAACAAGTTGTGGGGGAGAGGGTGTATCGGAGAGGAGACTGGTTGAGGCAGATCTTCGGAACAGCACACTTGGGAGGAGGAGGAATCGACAGAGGCTCATCACGACGTCTGAAAGGAATCAATACAAAGGGATCTTAAGAGGAAGAAACTCATTTCCCTTGTACTTACTGTCATTTTGACAGATAGCCCGGCTAAATGTGCCTGTTCCACGGGAGTGAAATAAAAATTTCGTCTCTTCTAACGACTGCGCGTTATTTTTTAAACTAAATTTTATGCACTTAGGTCTTTGAGAAGTTTATGCAATTGTTTTCACTACGAAGAGACAAAAATACTCCTTGAAATACTCGGCTCCAAAAAATGTCATTTTTTTTAAGCCGAGTATTTCAAGGAGTATTTTTGCTTTTTCATCATGGCTGGACACGGAACGTTTGGGGTGGGGAGGGGGATCGATGCGTAAGTCCCCCAAATGGTGGTTCTGAGCCATTGTAAGCCCCCTTTTAATTTTTGTTACCATTTTCAACCAAATTCCGAATTACGTAGGTACTGCCACACCTTAAGTCCACCTATGCTTTTCATAGTGAAACCATTGCATAAACTCGCTGCTTATTTCTCTACGTCTCTCCATTCAACATGCTCTCTCTTTTGCGAACCATGGTAGGTCATAGCGGCGGAACCCAGCCTCAGTTACGGAACCCAGATGGTTCCAGGATGGAAGAGATTGGCTCATTGTGTGAATCCTAAATGCGCTGTAAATTCTATGTGTTCTCATTATTTTCCTAACTTTTATTTTTATTTCACAAGAAAAGAATGTGCCGTAGGGTCTACCTCTGAATGAAAATTTTGGGTCTAATCACGATTCGAAACATTGTCGGAATACCTATGGGTCAGCTTATAAATACAACCCTGGTTGAAAAGGGGTCTAACTGTGAGTGTTTTTGGACCTTTTTTTCAACATATGTCTCTAATTTATGGCGGTCTCTACGTAATGTGTTTTGTACAATTCCAAGCTTCTATTTCACAAACCTCATTTTCCAAATGCAAATGGCGACTGCTACGAGAACTGACAGGATCAGCACAAACCCGACGATGCAAACAACTGCAATGTGTAAACGTTCTGAAATCCAAGAGAATTGTTTTATTGACGTTATGTGAACTCACCAGCTATCATATAACTACTGTTGTTACTTTTCATTGTTTCGTTTGTGCTCTCCATAATCAAACTTGTAGTAGACTCCGTCGTAGATGTCACATCAGAAACCTTTGTATTTCTTTCTTGGGTTACTATAGTCTCTGTCTTCTCAAGGTTCTCGACGGGGGAGGTTGTTAGAGGAACAGTTGATGTTGGAAGGAATGTTTTTAGCCTAAAGTTCATAAGGTTTTCAATCAAAGAACTGAATCTCACCTTTCACACAGAGGCCCTCGGAATCCACTCTGACAAAGACACCGGAAGCCTCCTTCTGTCAACTCACAACGACCATGGAGACATGGATTGTTCTGTTGACAGATGTCGACAGAGACGGAGCAGTTCTCCCCTGTACGGCCTGGACGACAAATGTGTTCTCCGCCGTCTCCACAACTGAAGTTATCGGAAGGAGTGCAAAGAACAGAACACAGGGAACCGTAGAAGTCTCTGAAATCAATTCACACACTGAAATCTCTGGATCTTATTAAATCAACTGTGTGGAAAACCGATTTCCCCACATTTTGCGATAAATCTTTGAATAATTCATGTTAATCATAAAACTCTCTGCATTGGAAATGATACTCTCTCGCCTACGTTACGTCATGGACAGGCCCATTTTCATTTTCGTGGGCATCTGCCTTTAAAGGTGGGTGAACAAAAGGCCCGGGATTTTCTTTTGTGAAACCTGGTTTTGAAAAAATTCGTTTTTCACTGTCCAAGACGTGTCGTTGAGACATGTACGGATGAACCTGTACAGTGCGATAAAAATACATTTTTGGCGATTTTGAGTAGGTCAAATTTTGGCGATACACTGAATTCAAAGTTTGTAAAAGATAATCTATGAAGACTTTAGAATTTCGAACAAAACATACCCAATTTCTGCTTCTTGGAGAAAAATGAACAGACATCTGAATTGCGCACTATTTCTGGCTTCTCTCGTTTTTATATGATGCCTCGCAGCTTTGCCTTTAAACCTACACACTCGCAGCTTTGCCTTTAAACCTTATATTGATCGAAAAAAACTAAAACGTTTTGTTAAAAATAATTTACCCACTTTGCACACTCCACTTGATATCGAATACGAAGGTGGACCCGTTCTGGAGCGTATACGGTAATGAGCTTCGGCTGGAGACGTGGTGTCAATAGAACCTCCGTTAATTCCCCGTCGCGGAATTCGAGCCTTCCATTCCAAACAGCCTAAAATGAAGTTGCACATAAATTTGCGAAGTTCAATTTATCAAATACAACGAATTTGGAGACAATTCCTCACCGGTATTTCGTCCATATTGATTCTGAATTCCCCCTGTTTCATTCTAAGAGAATGATCGTACATCCCTGTCTCTTCATCGAATAGCCTCAGTCTCATTGGCATAGGATCTTCTACTTTGATAATCAAAACGTAGTAGCCGGCGTCGGTTAGCTGAAAGGAAGGGTTGGCAGAAGCATTGGTGGGATGGGAATCAAATTTTGATAAACTTACCGTGAGAACGGATAAAAACAGGAAAAGACGGCAGTGCATCGTGTGTGAAAATGACATGAAAACGGCTTGCCGTCGTACATTCCTGCTTGTCCCTGGCGACCGCTATGCTCGCGGCATCGGAGCTGTCAAGGGGTCGACAGAAATTAACGAATTTCAGGGCGCGCCGGTGAGGTCAACAAATGGGATACAGAGATAAGGAAAGCAGAAGGGGTACGTGAGAGTGAGACATGAAACGAATTTCATTTGTGACCCTGGTTAGTCTCTCTCTCTCTCTCTCTCTCTCTCACACACTATTTCTCTCTCTCTCTCTCTCTCTCACTCTCTCTCTCCTTGCTCTACGTAAGCTCCCGTTGCTACGAGATCGACGTTACCCGTCGACCTCAATGAACTTTTAAGTCATTTTCACCCCTTCGACACCATTGACGGTAAGAAATTGTAAACAATCGACGGTGGAATTCAACACTGTTTATTCAGGAATTTTCGTTTACGAAGCCATTACGACCTCCGTGTAAATCTGATAAATTCTTATGAAATCGCCATTTTGTGTTCTAATTTGCAAATTCGTCGAATTGCACTATGAGAACAAAGTCGACTAAAAACCGTTAAATTCCGCACGATTTGCTCGAAATCGGCTGAAATTTGTTAAATCAGCTTGGATTCCGCAAATGGGAGTCTTGGTTTCAAACAACAAAATTCCAAATTTTTCAAATGTTTTAACGATCGTATTTTGTATCTGTTTTGTATTTACACACTCTCCTATGCTTATTTCTTTTCAGCAGAAACGTTTATTTCGAATGAGTTAACGAAACATGCATAACCGCGATCGTCTGTTGCCCTCCATTTTTGTGCCATCCAAACAATCTTTCTCTCAAAGGAGGACAGGAGACCAACAAGACCCACGGCTGGAAGACAAACATGGCTTCAGTCGTAATGGTTCTAAATTTAAACTTTATGGTAACTATGGTAGCGAATTTTACTTACGCTGCTCTGTTCACTGTCAAAATTAAAGATGGGTTGTTTGTGGTTAACCCATGAAGAAGAAGGCCGGAGCGCACGGCAGAAGGCAATAACATTAGGAAAGTGGCCAAACCACAGCGAAAAAGAATCACTTCTTGCCGCTGAAATCGTTTGTGTGTGTGTGTGTGTGTGTGTGTGTGTGTGTGTGTGTGTGTGTGTGTGTGTGTGTATCTTTGTTTATTCACCCTGAATTGAGAAGACTGCAAGAGTTTCCGACGTGCTGTATATGCAGTCAGGGAATAGATGACAAAACAAAGAGAGGTAGATCCAAGACATAAAAAGATGTCGGTAAGCGAATCGAACTAAAAGAGAGCAATGATCTTAAAATAGAAAAAGTCAACTTTTTCCATTTCTTTAGGCATGTTCATGTTGAAAATATCCGAAATGTTGTCAACATTCGTTGTAAACTTGAAGTTTGGAGAGTAGTTGATAAAACGAAGGGTACCAGTAAAGATATAGCCGCAGATGGTCAACAAACCGATTATTTTTGGTCTCCAGACCTATAATTTATATGATCTATCTTACTGTATCTGAATCACACGCACACACACACACGCGCGCACACACACAAACACACACAGATCACTCCGCCTCTCTCTCTATCTATCTCTCTCTATCTATCTCTCTAACTTTCAGTGTCTACTTTCTTAGAAAGTCTGCGTCTCTGCACGCTAACTATTAGTTTCCCCTTCTCTCTTTCTTTTTCTCTCTCTCTCTCTCTCTCTCTCTCTCTCTCGTCCTGCCTTTATGCCGTTGCGTTTATGCCTCTGTCTCACTTTCTTGTCTCTCTATCGATATGTGGGTCTCTTCCGTATTAACCTTATCGTAAGTAGCAAGAGAAGTGCAGTAGAATGCACTGAATCTGTTGGCAGCTACTTCGACATGTCCCAAATAAAGATTTTCCTTGAGGAATACAAACCAGTAGTACTCCCATTCCACCAATACATTGTCCTCCTCCAATGCATACTCAATCAATCGATACTTTCTCAATCTGTTGATGAAATTTGCAGTGAGAAAAGTCAACAACTCGTGTGTTCCCTTTAATGAACTTTCATAAGCTGGCTAAACGCATACCTGAATGAGACAGATAGTGAAAAATGGTCCCGAAAAGAAAGAAGACGGTTTTAACCGAGAGATTAGAATGATGACAAGTAAGATAGCAAGTGTGAATGAAGAGATCAAGCCGAAAGCAATCCAAATCCACTCCCAGATGGCAATGGTAGACAGGGCCATGGATAGAGCCAGCTTGTCTCTTGAAATGTGTTTTAGAACAAAAACAATGTTAATTTGTGTTTACTTAGGGAAAAAATTATGTGTTTTCCGGTAAAAACAATATTTAAATGAAAAAGTTAACAATCTAAGATTTAGAAACGGAAGGGAAGGGTTTGAGTCATGGGAATACGTCGCTTGAATAATTTTGCAGAGACATAACTTGAATGAAAAAAGCAGTTGACCGGAAAATTACGGTAGGTTACGAATCAGAATCAGGCTACAGAGAGAATCACAAATGGAGTTGACAACATGGAACTCACCTGGTGTGACACTTAAAAAAATGGAATGTTTTAAAAACATATAAGTTAGAAAAATGTTTTCATAGAACAGTGGTGTAATTCAGGTATTATTACAGGAATTTAAAAGGAAACTCGAATAACACCAAAATTATGAACATGTTTGGAAAGCAAAGGTTCAACAGCGAAAGGAGAGTCCGAATTCCTCTGTACAAATTTTTAGTCCTCGTCCTCTGTCTAATACGAAGATACAAGTCTAATCGTCGCATGTATCACTTGATTTAGTTTGCTCCAATGAACTGTGATGAATGAGCAAAGTTTTTCATCTATGTTTGTCTATTACAAGAAAGTCATAGCTACGAATCATAAAATACGATGGGTTAATTCACAGCCACCAGATTGAGAAACGAGCGAGACTCACGTAGAAACATATAATATATGTATGTTTGGGTGTGTCTATGTGTGTGAGTGAGTGTGCGCGTGTGTGAATGTGTGTGTGTGTGCGTGTGTGTGTGTTTATGGCTGTGTATGTGCCTGTGAATGTGCGTGACAATAAACTTAACACTTTAGAAATTATGGTTAGTTTGAAACGGATAAGTATGCTTTAAACTGTCTTATAGGAATTAGCTCCCGCCACGATGACGCGTAGTCATGACTGGTGGAGATCACGCTGCGAGAAGACGCTGAAAATAAAAATTTTCATTACTAACGCTCGCTTGTATTATCAAACCAGGAGGGTACGCGCGCCAACGGCGCGCACCTTCCTGGGTCGCGGCCTGCGGCCGCAAACATTCATGGCCTACGGCCGATCTCACCCTCCCCTTCTGAGGAAATGAACCCGTGGTTTTACGCTGATAGACTACACACACACACACACACACACACACACACACACACACACACACACACACACACACACACACACACACACACACACACACACACACACACACACACACACACACACACACACACACACACACACACACACACACACACACACACACACACACACACACACACACACACACACACACACACACACACACACACACACACACACACACACACACACACACACACACACACAAACCATAGCGTTTTATTATAAGGGATAGGAAATTTCGCTCTGAAAAGCAACGATAATTTGGAATCTGATCTCTAAAAAGTATGCTCCAAGCATCCGACGCTATTTTCTTACGGCTAACAAAATCCAACGCCCTTTAAACACTACATATAAAATTCTTTATTATGTACATTCACCGGAAACCCCTTTCGAACCCGTAAAATTACAAATTAATATCTATAGTAACATGCTAAACATTTGTATGGTTGCTGGAGAGGTAAATTTCGGGTGGGGAATCCGGAAGAATTGGAGGAGCAGGATTTGTCTCTTGTTTAGACCAAGGAAGTGATACGTAACGGGGAGAGGCAGTTCGACTGAGGGGCTGCTTCTCTTTTGAAGCCAGGTTTTTCGATGAGACGGTGGTGGTTGGAAGAAGGGACAACTGGGGTTGACGACGGCTGAAAATACTTCAAATGAAGATAGATTGAACGTTTAGAAGGGCAAAAACGGTTGAAAAAAAGGAGTAATAAACATACCAACTCCTGTTCCACATGAAGTAGAGACCGAGGGCGATTAGAAGCGTAAGTAGAATGACCACGATTAAAACTGAAAAAATGGCTTGTGGTTTGAATCTCTATTCGAAACAACGTTACTTCATTATTTTTGTATCTGTCTCTATATTCTCTCTCTTTCCCTCAGTCTCTCTACATTTATTTCCTTCTCCCCCTTCTCTTGTCTTAATTTATGTCTAAAGGTTTCGTAAAATCATGTTTAAGAATGAAATCAACCCTAGCCACTCTTGACCCTCAATTACCCCGGGTGATAATCATTATGAACCCAAAAGGCGGCCTCGCCCTTGTTTTTCTCCAATCATTCCACCGCCTGCCTTCTGGTCACATTTAGAGGTACTTCGCTTTATCAAACAAAGGTGGCGCGGCGAGTGCTCATTAAAGTTCTGTTTACTCAATTACGAAAGAAGGATCACACACACACTCACACACTCACACACACACTCACACACTCACACACACACACACACTCTCTCTCTCTCCTCTCTCTCTCTCTCTCTCCTCTCTCTCTCTCTCTAATGCTGCATATCTCTCTTACCTCCTTTTCTCCAACAGCTATCTTCACCAGAATCAAACGATGTTCCCTCGATCGTCACAATGATTTCTTCTCCCTCTTCTTCTATTTCTTCTTTTTCTTCTTCTATCCTGTTTCTTGAAACACTGGTCGTAGCTCTGTCCGAAACTGCAGAAATTGTGGTGGTAGAAGAGGGCTCCGTTGTAGTAGAAGGAGTTGAACTAGTCGGAGCAGGAATGCTGAAATAATTCTGTCGCATTTGTTTTCACAAATGAATACCTTCTTCTATCACAAAGCATTCCTTCAAACCCAGCTGGGCAATCACAGCGAAACTCACGCGAAGCGAGAAATACGCACTGGGCTCCGTTGAGACAAGGAGAGGAAGAGCAGGGGTCGATCTCTGAAACACTCCGTTTAAAGACGGAAATATGGTATTAAAAAGGAAACTAAGGAATTGCCCGTAAACTCACTAATTGTGCAATTTGGCCCGTTCCAGCCGTCGTCGCAGATCGGCTCTCCCTCATTTGAACAAGAGATATGGGATCCCTCTTGGTATCTACAGTAGATGTCGCAGTTCTCTCCAAAGAAATGCCTGAATTGGTTGTTTTATGTGCTTTTTTAGGCAAAAAGAGATAAAATGATAACCAGATATAGAGTCAGATACAGATAGATAGATAGATAGATAGATAGATAGATAGATAGATAGATAGATAGATAGATAGATAGATAGATAGATAGATAGATAGATAGATAGATAGATAGAGAGATAGATAGATAGAGATAAAGTTAGAGAAAGTGAGAGAAAGAGAGAGAGAGAGAGAGAGAGAGAAAGACTCACTGTTCACAGCCCATCCAGTACTCCAATTCATATTCTTTGTCACTGATGCCAAAGTCCATTTTCCTTTTTCCTCTCTCCGGTTTCAGCTGTAGTCTGGTCCTTCCTTCGTAAGCCGTGCTCACATCCAAATCAAAGGTCTTCTGTAATATTATTTTGCGAGTTTTTTAATGCAAATTTTCTTACCGGAAACATATCCATGAACAAATAATGAACGCCGTTTACAGGAACATTTGTGTGTTCGTTGTAAATCTTGATGTCAGCACTGGAAAGGAGAAGAGCCAAGGCGAAATGAGGCAGCATTTTTGGGGGGCTGAAAATTAGCGTTAATATCTCATTTAGAGGTGTTAGAAAGATTTTTAAGATTACTATCTAATGTGAAATAGACGGGAAAATTACAGTAGCCGCTGCGAAGAGAACTGTGAGCGTAGAGAGCGCGGAGGGAGAGTGGCAGTGCATTAGGGCGGGGGCGGGGTGAGGGAAGAAAGCGGCTGTAGGAGAGAAGGTTTGTAGATGAGGAGAGACAAGAGAAGAAAGTGTATTAAGAGGTCAGAGGAGGTAATCACCATAACAAGTTATCTTAAAATAAGTTAAAGGGAGAGAGTGAGAGAGTGACTCAGTGAGTGAAAGAACAGTGAGAGAGAGAGAGAGAGAGAGAGAGAGAGAGAGAGAGAGAGAGTATGTGTATAAGAGAGTGAGTGAGTGAGAGAGAAAAGGGAGAGACAGTGAGACACAGAGAGTGTCATAGAGAGAGTGTGAGAGAGAGTGTGTGTGAGAGAGAGTGAGAGAGACAGAGACAGATAGCGGAAGAGAGAGTGAGACAGAGTGAGAGAGACAGAGACAGATAGCAAGAGAGAGAGTGAGAGTGAGAGAGAGAGTGTGTGTGGGAGAGTGTGTGTGTGTGAGAGATTGTGTGTGAGCGAGAGTGTGTGGCAGAGAGAGACAGAGAGAGAGAGACAAAGACAGAGTGTGTGACAGAGAGAGTGTGATAGAGAGAGATAGAGAGAGAGAGAGAGAGAGAGAGAGAGAGAGAGAGAGATACCAAAACAAGGAAGGGAAAAGATTGATATGCAACCAAAGATTAGGTAATGATCATAAACTAGAAAAGTATTTACACCAGAGTAGAAGGCCGACTGTTTGAAGAAAAAAGGGGCTGAATGTTTGAAAGACTGACTCTGACACAAAAATCCACTGGAGTGTGTTACTTCAACTAATAAGAGAACACCAATAAACACCTGTTTTCTGAGTTAACTGTTAGTAAATGAGTGCTCAATGCGCCGCCCCTTGCCACCATAAAGCGAAATAAATGTGTCCTAAAGGCAGGCGGTGGAATGATTGGAAACGGCCGCCTTTGGGGTCTTTATTGATGATCACCCCAGGTAACTAAGGGTCAAGAGTGGTTAGGGTAGGTTTTCCACACAAAGGTGTCACGTCGAAAACCAAATCAGCAAAATTGATACATTTTTTGAAAATCCAAAACAATGGGGAAAGTAATGAGAACTGGGAAACACTTGTATCTCGCGCTAAACCTACATTTAACTGGGCTGATGAGAATTTTAGAATTTTCGGATTAAATGTTGAAATATGTCTAAAAAAAATTGAAATAGCGACCACGCTTGACGTCAGAAGAATCGTAAACTAAAGCCCTCCTGTGCAATCTAATCTCCCGTTCGCAGCCCTGGCGGCGGCTGCCAACACATATATGCTAATTCCTTACGTGCGGCGGCACCTTCAGAAGGATATTCAAATCAGCCGGTGGGAACGCGCAGTCGCAAGCCTTCACAGGTAGTTCCCATCGATAACAGCGACCCGTGAAAAAGTCGCTTGTTGAAACTGTGGTTCACATAATTTCGAAATAAATCAATGAGGTTTGATTTTAAAGAGAAAAAGGTACAACGTTTCTAAAAACTGTGTGAGTTTAGATTAAATCTACTTACCAAAAACCCCAATTAGTCGACCGACGCACATGCGCATGATACCCAACCGCACCCGCAGGTATTCATGGGGCTGGCCCAACTTCATGAAAAGAGGTTCAATTAAGGTTATTAAGGCCAATTATATAGAAATTTCACTTGAGCCGCCTTTCAGAGTAAGCCTCAATTGACTGATTGCTTGAAAACCAGAGTCCCGGTAGGAATAGCGACTTCTCTTTCATTCCAAGCCGTCCATTCGCAAACTCTTTCCATGTTGACTGCAAACACTGGTTACGGTATTCTTCGCCGAGTATCCGGTCAATCGTTTCCGTTGTCTCCCATGTGTTTCCGGTCGTCTGGCGTCTCTTTCGGCCTCTTCAAAGAACAATACACGTGTTAGAGTGGTAAGTGATACGGATAACTTTGTCGGACACGGCCCTGGATGCACTTCGCACCTCGCCGGAAGGACACCCGCAGCGACACGGCCGATCATAAGACAAAAGGAGGGGATTATGGGACGATTGAGGGATCAAGTTTTGTTTATGAAATATACTCAATCTTACACACAGGGAAACATCGAAGGAGAAGGTACAAAAAGAGACGGTCGGAAAACCAAAATCTTTCGGAATAATGGAAAACGTTAACAAGTTGGCTTTATAGGGTGCATTTGCAAAAGCTTTCGATTACTTGAGAGAGCAAGAAAGGCAGTCTCAGCTCATCGAGTTCTCCCTCTCACTTTTTGCAGCCATCGGCAGATCTGCCATTCTTCCCACATTGCCAGCCTGTTATCTGGGCACAATTAGGCAGAGCTGCGGGACGGAGGATTAACTGCCGAGGATACTGTAATTGGCTCATTACACGATCCTTATGGGGGTGTATAGTACTTATGGCTATAATTCTACATAACTACGAGAAAACCTTCCCTTCAGAGAGAGAGAGAGAGAGAGAGAGAGAGAGAGAGAGAGAGAGAAAGACAGAGAGACAGAGAGACAAAGAGACAGGGAGACAGAGAGACAGAGAGACAGAGAGACAGAGAGACAGAGAGACAGAGAGACAGAGAGACAGAGAGACAGAGAGACAGAGAGACAGAGAGACAGAGAGACAGAGAGACAGAGAGACAGAGAGACAGAGAGACAGAGAGACAGAGAGACAGAGAGAGATCAGCCCAACTTGATGAAGGATTGCATTTAATCCTTTCCCTCCATTTTTCTCTGCTTTTCATCGTTTTGGTCTTCTACAAATGGATGCACGCGAAGTCTTTGTCTGTTTGAAAGGCCATATGCATCAGGGGCAGTTGAATCATCGGCCACGGGAGCCGTCGATCGCCTTCGCTGACACATTCGTGCTCCTCGACCTTTCCCATGATGATTCCTCTTCCGCCGATCTCGTCGGCAGCGAACGTACGCCTGCCATTATCATAAAGCATTCCTTAGGTCCCTTGCTGTTATAATTTCAAGTTCAATGTGAATATAATATAAGGTCTCCCGAATATGGACGGACTCGTGATTGTTTCGAGAAAAATACTGCAGTACTTTTTCTTAACACTGGGTTTGCTAACTTTGCAATTCCTCTTCCTTTCAAGACCTTTGCACGAAAACCACCGTAGTTCCCTGTGGAGAGAGCCTATTGCGAAATTGTTTTTGAATCGGATGTTCGTTTCCTTCTTTGTTTTTTATTATTGTTTCTGCGAATATTTTCGGTTATTAGTTCTTTTTTTATAATATAAAATGTTCAAAGCAAGGCTTACCTTATTTCAACAACCGAAACGTTCGTGTTTAACTGCCGCTTTCAAGTCGTTTCTGAATTTTTACTTTTTATTCTATTTCAGAAAATGGAGCTCGCTGTTCCTGGTGTGAAGAGCCTCGCTCCCAGTGCCACCTGTAGTCTCTGCACCGAAGCCTACAGTGAATTTCTTGCCCCGGCCTAATAAGCAGCTTTATTTTAGATTATACGAGCCGTATTCCGAAGATGATCTGCATCAACGGACACACCATATGCATGGTTTGCCTCGATGCTATCCTTCACCGTCCCGAGTGAGTCGCCTCTTTTGAATTTTGACTTTTGAACGTTTTAGGTTGAACGGTCAATGTCCCACTTGTCAGACGAAATTGCCTGTTAACGTCGACGACGCCCGCAAGTACCCCTCCAACTATGCTCTTCTGGGTTAGTATTGACAGGATTTTCTTGAGAATGATACCAACTAATTCACCGGACCTAGTTTTTTTAATTGTTCAACACGAATTTCTGTTTCAGACGTCCTCGAGGCCTTCGACAAGAACGAGAAGCGCTTCAACCTGGGTCAGGCCACCTGCTCCGAGTGCTGTACTTCCGGCGGCGAGTCTATTTTCTACGTGTGTATTCCCTGCTCTGCCAAAAAGGGAATCTTCTGTGACATCGAGGCTCCGGACTTTGACTGGAATCAGTTGGACAAGATAACCACCTGTGCCAACTGTATCCTGAAGAAGCACCAGGGAAAGGATCACAAGCGCATTAAGCTTCTCGCCCTCAGGGTACTGCTTGTTAATATCTTTTTATCAATCCTTTTATAGGTCCGTCGTGATCGTACTGACATGGATTTGCTGGTGACGGGAGCTGAGAACAAGATGAAGCGCATCATCGGCGCCTGTAACCACGCCAATCTGATGGCCGAGGATGCCGTTATTGTAGAGGCATTATTGTTTTCTCTTAATTGTATTTCTTTTCAGCAGCTGCGTGCCATGGTCGACCTCACCAACAACGTCAATTCGTCGATTGTGTTGTCCGAGGCGAAGCAGTTCATCCAGGATGCCAACACGAAGTTGGTTGAAAAGGCGACCCGCATGGAAAGAGACTGTAAGCGATACGAACAGGAGATTATGGTACATTTCATGGTGGGAGAAGATAATTTGGGTTATTTTAGGAGCAGCTGATCCTCGACAAGAACAAGAAGAACGAATTGGCCAAGTACTGCATGCCGCAGGAGGAGGAAGAGGAGAGTGAGGCGGAGGAGCAGCCGCCGGTTGTGCAGGAGGAGGAGGAGGTGGTGGAGGACACGGGCAGCGAGGAACCGGTGGATACCGCTGTTGCCGAGGAAAACACCCCTCAGGTATGTTATTCTTTTGGTGCGCTGTTTCTTTGTCCCGGTTCCGTGATGGAGTGTTTCGATACCCTCCACATTTTTTCGATATAGTCCCGCCACGATAAACGCTGGTGGTTTGCCCAAAACCGTGTATTCATTGCATTCCGTTGGCAAAGTGCCCATGCTGCTTTTTGACAGCTGGAGTTCCTTCAAACGTTATGGAGGGAAAGGCCGTGGTGGAAACCCTAACATAGCTTGCTGACACCGGACAGAGCCAGATAAAGGACTTATCCTCGCGGTCCCGTCACGATTTTTATTATTCTTTTATGAATTCGGATAAGGCCGCGGAAGGTAGCCGTTTTCATTTCAAACCAGGAGGGTACGCGCGCCAACGGCGCGCACCCTCCTAGTCTGCGGCCTGCGGCCGCACAAACACGCGGCCTTCGGCCGCAGATTCATAGCCTACGGCCATTCATTACTCGTCCTTCGGCCGTGAAAATGCCGTGAAGCACGTGAAACTCGGCCTACGGCCGACCTCACCCTCCTCTAGGGGGGAAATGAGCGCGTGAACTTCCGCTGCACACACATACACACACGGTAGCGTTTTATTATAAGGGATGACCGGACAAACCCCCGGGTGAGTCCGTGGGAGTTCCGCGCAATTGTGTACGCAACCGAGTGCAAGCAGGTCGCAGTTCAGTTTCCACGGCGGGGAGCCGGGGAAATAAGGACGGACCTGACAGCCGTTTTTCTCGAGGCCTAATAACTACGGTATCTAATTGCAGTGCTTTACACGGCCCGGCGTATTTTAAAGAATCAAAACACGCCGCATCAAACGGGGCCTTTAGAATCTGTACACCCTGCTACACCTTATAATTATAATACCGTAATCACTAGGACTCGGGGACACCGGCTGGCAGGTCTGTTCCGATTTCCGCGGGGCCACTTGCCCGACTCACCGTGTTTCTCGTTTCGTTGTAGGATGCAACCGCCAAGAGGCGGACATAAGAATTTGGTTTCAAAATCTGTTTATCTATGAATTTTTATTGATCCGATTATTGTAATCTTAAAGAGCACCGATCGAAACCTATAGTGCAACGCTTTGGGAACCGACAAAAAATTTTCCGCTGAGATAAAGCTCTTCGAAAATGTAACTGCAGTTTTCTACCCTTCAGAAGAATTTGTTTGCTACCAAAGAATTGCTCTATAATCTACCCTTGTACTGCTGCAAAATGTTAATTGAGAAACCTGGTTTCTAAGATTTTGTGACGGATAGTTTTAACTGACCTCACGCATGCAGTCCTTTAAACTGTCCGTGCTCTAGTACGAACGGCGAGCTGTGTTTTCCTATAAATTCGCTTATTACCTAATATTCTTACAGATCGTGCTGTCGGAGGCTGAGCAGAGCATGATGAACCAGGACGTGGCCCTGTCGCAGGTCGGCCTCGCTATGGCCATCACCACCCTGGCCATGGTCTTCCTCCCGATCATCCAGGTTCTCTTCCCTCTCTTTTCCCATTTATCTCCCCTTTAGTCTCCTCTGGTGTGGAACTCCCTGGCCTCGCTCTTCTCCTTCCTCTTCAGGCTCTTCGGCTCCATCTTCGCCTACTTCTTCTACAAGGACCAGCCCTAGGATGTACATATCTGCACCCAGTGTAAATAATAAGCGATCGAATTCTATTGTATCAGTTGTTTTGCCACTTCTTCAACCTCTCATCCAATGAATCTCTTGTTTTACAATGTACGGTTTTGTAAGATGCTGGTTGATTTCCGGTTTGTTCTACTTTAAAATGCACTTTTTGAAGATATAAGTGAGTTTGGGTAGTTACATCGCAGACAAACCCTTCCTGGTTGGGCTGGCCAAACAGGGCTCAGCCCGGGCCGATAAATTTTACAGACCAATCCCGGCCCGACCAGGGTCGAGCAAATCTATAATTATCTGAAATTCAATTTGTAGGCAATTTTATAGCTTAATGATGAAAAATTTCGCCTTAACTTGTCAACCGATTTTGTTAACCGGCCCCGCGGGCCGGGCCGAGAATTTTTATACACGGGCTCGGGGCCGTGACCAGCACTGCTTCCTGGGCACCTTAGGGTTAGAACACCAACGTGTACTACATTTTGGGACTAGTGTTATGGGCAAACTTAATTCCTCCCTCTCGCCTTCATTTCGCAATCGCGGAGCTCCGTGGTTGCGAAAACCTCCGATTGTTTTATGCCTTTTCAGTTAACAGCGTTCATTTGATTCCAAAAAGGACTTGTTCACTTTATCTTCAAAATTACGTTTTTCGGTCCTTTGGCATTATTTTTGCAGTCATTTTTGTTATTTTTTATAGCACATAATTACTTAATTGTGCTAAAGTGTGTTATAGTCCCTGTTGAATTGAATCTAAGGTAGGCCTACTGATCATACTGGTTCAAATGGGAGTCGCCTGAGTAAAAACTACTGGTATTGTTTCCTTTCAACCGTCACTTTTGCAGCCCTCTTATATACTTTTGTTTAGGTCAATGTACGATTAAAAGAAGAATATGGCTACAAGGTTCGTTTCTTCAGAAATTGTTTCTAGTACCCAATATTTTCAGTAAGAAATTGTTCCCTAACCCCGTTGTGAGAAGGGAGCAGATCGTTGAAATCGCCGCTGCCCCCACCGCCGAGGACAGGTGAATTTCCCCCATTTGTTAAGTTTATATCGTTTTTAGACTGTTCCGCTTCCTCCAATTCGTCCGTTGGCTGGAGAATTCGATGAAAAGGCCGTGGAAACACCCGCTTCAGGGCATAGGAACCGTAAGTCTGAAGGGAGGCGGATGTAGCTGTGGATTCAGGATTTGTTCTATCGATCGGATGACGCTAACCTCAACACGGCCCATCGTCGATTGTCGCAGGCTAACCGCACATGGGCCAGTGGGTTTTCCGCTGGGATTTTAAAGGACTGTTCTTAGGATACGGCCATGTTGTCATCAAACAGCTGAAGATCGACAGGGACGAGTTCCAGAGGCTGAATGGTGGGGATTGGGGGGCACTTGGCTCTCACGTAAAGGCTCCTTTGAAAATTTTTTTGGGAATGATTTGTCTTGAACTTTATTGATTCAATGATTTTCTTGATACACTTCCGTAATGTAATCGTTTTCAGGTATTACGAAACGCAACGCGGCTGTGAGAGGTCTTCACTCGAATGTTCAGGTCTTTTTTATTTGCATCCCGCGCCTATTTTTTCTTCAGACCCCTCCCCTATCCACCACAACCCAGGATCAATGTCGCAACAGGACCTATCTCTCCGAAATCAGATCCTCTGACAAGCCGGAGTACATGACCTTCCTCTGCCAGGTTTCCCAAAGCCCGTATATGTAATTTTGAAGGCTTCAGGTAATCGGTGTTGTGAAGACGAAGACGGGAGAGACGGTGTTGCGTGTGTGGGACGGCAGTCAGCACAGGTTGGATAAGGAGAAACTGGGCAATTCTGGATTGTTTCAGATTGGGTGCCATGTACCCTCGCAAGATGTTCGTCACGGAACGTTCGATGGTGGCCGCCTTCTGCGTCCCTCCGTCGACGGCGCTTGGATCGGTGCCAGACGACTACCTGGTGGATATCATTTGCCAGGGCGAATGGGCCGCAGCCGCCCTTTCTCTCAAGGTAGGTCAAAATGAAGCAATCTTTGGTTCGTCATTTTAACAGTATGGACGTTTTCGCTGTATCCTTAAAGCGGAAGGACCTCGTAAAATTGATTTTTCAAAATATTTCAATAACAACATTAAATAGATACCGTTGTCACGATTCTGAAACATACGCCTTTATACCGTTGTCACGATTCTGAAACATACGCCGCAGGTGCATACCGGTGAAGGTGCACAGCAGAGAAATGCGAGAGAGCGCGGAAAAAAGCGAGACGCAGAATGGCGCGCTATTCAAACGATATTTTCGATAAGCACTCCTAATTTGGTTATTTTTGCTTCAAAAAGAGAAAATGTGACACTTTTCTCAATGAGGAGAATGAGGTTTACTTATTTATCAAAAATGCAGGAAAAAAATCTTTTTTACGCTGTCCTTTCCCTGTAAGGCACTTTTTGTGGTATACCTGCCAGCCGAGTGGTCGATAAGGGCCAAATATTGACGAATCGTCTTTCGTAATGCAAGTTTGACAACATAGCGTATTGCACATATTTCAGTGTCATTCTTGGTGAGACCCCCCCCCCCAACCGGTCAAAGTCATGCTCGAGTTAGGGTATAGTCAGCTTACCCCAGGTTAAGGTAGTAGAGGCCTCAAAAACCTAGTTAAGGGGGGTTGGACACTAGTTTCGGAAGACCAATAGTTAAGGGACTCCATTTCTTGCCCTAAAAGTTTAGGATGTGTCCGTCAACTGTTTCTACATTTAGTGTGTGCCGCACGCTACCCAATGCCTAGGGGAGTGCCCATAGTTATGACCAACCATGGCAACGGGCCGGCCCGGGCCGGCCCGCTGACAAAATTTTCACGGCCCGACCCGGCCCGGGCCGAACCAAAAATGTATGCCTTATTTCAATGTAAAAATCAAAAATAACAAAAAAATTTTTTTTCGGGCCGGCCCGTTCCCAAATTTTTTTCGGCCCGGCCCGCGATTTTGCCATGGTTGGTTATGATTACACCCTCTGTTGAATTGATAAGAGACGCGTTTTCCAGAGTGGACAGACTCTGTGCATCCGCAGTGTGCACCTCTTCTGGCCTACGTCCTCTCCTCCCTCCGTCCCTCGTAAACTCTTCCTCCGCGGAGGCTCAGCCAACAATCGTGGAATCCACCTCCTGCCGTCGGCCATGGCTCGCGTTTTGGCGGATAATCTGTAAGAGTACTCAATTTTTGCACATTGTAGTTCGTTTCAGCCAGGGGAAGGTGAACAATCTTTTGTTGCTCATCCAACAGCAGCAACAACGAGCGATGATGATGCGCAGACCGGAGGCCGTTTCCCACCATGGAGGAGTCAGTTCGATGAAGGGAGAGGTTCGCGGAGCGATCGTCGCAGGACCTCAGGCGCAGCCACTCATCGGTAAGTTAAATCTTACGCGTCGTAATGTTTTTTCTTCAGAAGACGCCTTCCCCGAAGACAGCTTCTTCATCAGCTCCGAATCCGACTTTTGATTGGAATTCTACGTGTATTTGTATATTTTACTCGTTTCAAACCCGGTTTGTAAAAAAGGTCCTGTATGTTTTGACTGTGTCTGTTTTGTTTTGTTCTTTTTGTTAATAAACACATGCAAACGAAGATTCCAATTTCGCTTCACTGCCACGGTTTGTTTCCCTTGTTGGTTTTTTGATCGGTGGTTTTGCGGGCGGATTTGGTATGCCAGGTGGACAACGAAAACCTCTGCCGGCGCGGTGGTGTTCATTACTGCGTTGGAACCATACCTGGACACGATACGGATGGGGACTCAAAAAGGAAGGTCCCGCAAATGGGTGGGGTTCCTCAAAAACCAAGGACCTTTTTTTATGAAGCCCCCACAATACGTAACCATCAAAACGTAGGTCCCGCAAACACTACGTGTCCAGGTATAGTTGGAACTACATTGTGTTGCATCAAATTTACGTTACAATTTTGTAAATTAATTGAAAAATACAATAGCTTTGTATTCAAAAAGCCTGTGTTCTTGAAAGTGGGGTCCCGCAACGAAAGCTCCGCAGCTGGTCGTACATCTGTGCGGCGTCGTTCGTTAATTGGCGTTTGAATTTTAAAAAAATATTTTAGTAAATTTACTTTTAAGCAGCTTATTATTTTTTTTAAAAGATTTTAAAATCTTATATTAACCGAATTTCGCTGATTTCCTTTTTTGGTTGTATTATTGGTACTTCTTTTGAATTGTATTAGTTGGTATACCTATTAGTTCGCTTTTTCAGAATTCGTGTGTACTCGCTAATGTTACTCGAGTAAAATGGAGGATCTAGCTCCGTCGGATGGCACACCTTTAGAACCAATCACAATGGGGTGAGATTTATTAACGTTTCTGGGTAAAATTGAAGTTTTTAGTGTGAGCGATGTCGTTCGAACGGTCTCCGAAGTGGCTCAGCGCTATTTAAAGCAGACCGAGGACTCATCAGTGGTGACATTAGGAGAGACGGTTCTTCAAAGACTAAAAGTAGGTTCATTTCTAACTTTTTTTTAACACTTGTTATCTTCTGGAAAACTTTATTTTGTTTTTAGGAATTCGCCGACGGAAAGGCGTCGCTGCGAGACCTGAACAACGCCTTGGTGGAGTCTGACCGTCTGTCCGAAGAAGTCATCGAGAGGTCGGAGACCGAAGTCGAGGCCTATTTGGAACGAGTCGCAAATGGTTGGGCTTACCCTTTTCTTGATTATTGTTCTACTGCCTAGAAGAACTTGCCGACGACTTTCCACCCAAAGAGGTTCCACAGGAGACGGAGGCAGTCGTCGCTGTGTTGGAAGAGGAGCCGGTGGTGGCTGAGGAGAACTCCCACCCAGTGGAGGACAGTTTCGTAGCCAGTTTGGAGCTGATTCCCTACGAGGAGGGAGAGGGCCCCGTGCAGATGAGGGAGGAACAGCCGCAGGGCAGAGCGATGGTTAGTTCTGCTTAGATAAAACAACATCGAAACATTGGCACGGTATCCCTAAGTCGTATTTTTCAGCCCGAGCACTCATTCGCCGACATCTGTGACATCGATTTCACGAAATCCAAGGATCTCCACAACCATCCCATGAGATACGTCAACCTCCTCGGCCAGGTTTCTTTATCAGCCTCCTTCTTCGGAATATCTCTAATTTCAGGTGATAAAGATCTTTCACACGCAGAGGAGCATCGTCCTCCGTTTCTGGGATGGGCACATGCTCAAGTGAGTCATTCATATTGTTTGTTTTATTTATTTCTTTAGGTACTCGAAACTTCCGAATCTGAAACTGTTCCTGGCGGATCCGGCTATAATAACGGACGTTGTGGTTCACCCGCTGCCGGAATTGGAGGCCATTCCATCCGACTACTACATGGATATCATTCTGTACGGAGAGTGGATAGAACTGGGCCATAAACTCCAGGTTTGTCTTTATTTCAATTTTTGGCACCAGACGGTTGGCACAAAACAACCGTGGGACGTATTTGCGTTCACCCTTGTGTAATAAAAAAGCCCCAACTTCGTTGTTTGGTTGACGTATAATGGACTGCCAGCCGGGTGTCATTAATATCCAAAGTGTGCAGCATGAATACTCTAGATCAGGGCTGGTGGGCCGGGACGGGCCGAACCAGTCTAATAAATTCTCGGCCTGGTCCCAACGTACCCGGGGCCCGTTTTCAAAATTTATTGCTCATTTTAGGTAAAATGGTTTCGTCATAATGGGATAAAATTACCTACAAACGGAACTTCGATCAATTATATATTTTAACGAAGGCAAAGTTAATACTTTAACTTAAAAGTGTACCACAAAAAGAAGTTTCAAGTTTTTTGAAGTTTTTTGAAGTTTTTTACACCATATTTCCTCCATCCTAGGATCCTAAAATTTGCGGCGAACCCCCATGGTCGGACCGGGTGGGCCTGTATATTTTATCGGCCCGGCCCGGGCTGAGCCCTATTTTTTTGCCAGCTCTGTTCTAGATTTCCTGGTCAATGTACGGCAGGGGTGTATTTTGCGACAGCCCCCTCTATTAGAAAAACTTTTCAAAATTTGCTGCGAGCCCCCTCCGTTTACAAAAATAATAGTCATATGGCGGTACCCAATTTTTCAAAGTAGCAATTTTTTAGTACAAAAAGCTCTTTTATTCCTCTGAAAAACAGCCTAATATGGCACCCCTTGCCTTTATGGAATTATCAGTTGGCCAGGGGCCAATAGCCATGCACACTAAACATGCAATGTGATCCCCATAGTCTGCCGATTTCTGATTTTTCAGAGCGGAGACATCGTGTGCATCACGAATGTGCACATGTCCCTTCCGAAGACGTGTCGTTTGATAACCGCCGTGCTGCACGAGGGAAACAGCCACGGGAGGAACATTCGCCTTCTGTCGAGCGAAGACGCGGCCAGCGACCAGATGGTGAAGTAAGTCAATTCTACGGGATGAACAATAAGGTGGTTGCTTCAGAGATCTCCTGGTGACAGCGGCTTCCTTGAAAGACAGGCCACACGAGCCCTCGCCGCCTCCACCTCCCCCGCATCAATCGTAAGGGCAATTCGATTCAGACTGACCTGTGGTTTTTAGGGGTTTCAGACGCGCAGCTGAGGTGCACAGACAAGAACAGGCCGACCCCCTCCCGAAGCAGCAGCCGTAAGAACTTCAAATGAGATTTTACTAACGTTCCTTTTAGGTTAAAACGCCCCACCGAGAAGCAACGAGTCTCAGCTGTTCGTCCTTCTCCAGCAAAGGCAGTGGACCCGCCTGCGAAAAAAGCCAAAGTAGGCCGATTTAGAGATTCAAAATGGTTTCCTTTTGGGTTGACACATCACCTGCGAAGAAGAGCCGTGAAGAAACCGACAATGAAAAACTGTGGCAAGGGCTTGCCTCGGTTATTGAGTCCGGGGAGGTATGTTTTTGTTTGTTAATTATAAGTACAACAATGTTTTTTTCTACCGTAGCTTTCCGATTCAGGCGCAGATGAGACGATCGATTGCCACAGTCCTCGATGTCAATCCGAACGCCCCTTCCACTTCTAAAAAGGTTTGTAACGCACAGCCAAGGCATACTGTAGTTTACCGCTTTTCCACATTCATTTGTTCCGGGCTTCTTTTAATGGAGGACATTCTCTAATCATAGTTCCCCTCTCCATGATTTTGGGGCTTTTACAGAAAAAATATCAATTTTTCTTTAGGAACGCCTGAGGCGGTCGATTGCCGCCGTCCTCGACGTCGACCCGGACGCTCCTTCAACGTCAAAGGTTAGTTTTCACCACGTTGTGAATAATAGTTCAAAGTGCTTTTAGGCTGCGAACAACCGTACAGACGCAACTCGGAAGGAGAAGCAACTGGTGACCGATCTGCGGAACGACAATGGGCCAGTCATACTTTCATCGGAGACCACCTATCCCGTTGAACCAAGGTATTTCCATTGTATTATGTGGATTTTTTGTTGTTTTTAGGGAAACAAAAGCCGCGAGGTCTCCTTCGAAAAAGAGGTATCCTCGATCGAACAAGGACTGGGATGCCAACCCGACGGAGGAGGAGCTGAAGGAACTCGGTAAGCAGAATTCCCTGGATGACTCTATTCGATAGCTTTGGAAACAAACAAATTTGGCTTTAAAAGTGGGGAAAACGGATCTAAAAGCTCTGGAAATACGAAAAATAGGAGGTGGCGTAAAAGCGTTGTCAAATGCCGCGCCAGGGGCCGGCGCGTCATTTGAGAAAGGGATTTGTTACTAACATATAAGTCAATATAAGTTGTACGAAAAAGAATGTCACCGACTGGGATCGAACCCTGGTCGTGTGGGTGGCAATCTGACTGGGTGGTCCAGAGTAAACGGGCCGGGCCGACCAAAATTTTCCAAATGACCCGGTCCGTGAGAACCCTGGCAAAAAGTGAATGTGCCTCTGTTTCTCTGTCGAAGTGCGAGCAACTAGCTTCTATCAAAGTGTGTCTTTCTCTAGCATTCATTTTTGTTTGTTTCAGATGACATGTTCGCCTCCGTTTTCGGAGTTGTGCCGCTTAAGGAGCACCCAAAACTGCCAGTCGTCGCAGATGATTGCCCAATCGATGTTCTGGCGGATTCACCGGAAGAGGATGTGGTTGTGTTACGCCTCCAGCACCAGGAGACAACCGAAGCAGGCGTCCAGACGGAGGTCCGTTACTCCACGTAAGTAGTTTTCTAAGGAATCTGCCTCACTTTTGCCTTTCTCAGTAATTCCTTTATTTCAGGAGTGGGACTCAGACAATCAAGTCCCCACCGAAGAAGCAGTAAGTCCTTCCGAATTTCTTTGCAATCCCTTTATTTCAGCAAAGGAGTGCAGGTTGTCGTCGAAGAGGAGAAGCCAGCCACAGCCGAGTGAGTCATCTTAATTCTTAAACCTTGAAGTTTTCTTTAGAATAGCTGTGCAGACGGATAAAGTTGAACCGCCCGTTGCTTCGCCTAAAAGGCAGTCCTCCCGCTCCCCCAGGAAGATCACCCCTCGTTCCACACTCGCGTTAGTACTCTTTTATTGTAAATACTATTTATGTTTCAGAGAACCGGGATCCGTTTCCTCGGCTACTCGAATACCTAGAGTAAAGCAAGAATTCACGTCGCCTTCGGCTCAACGTGTTCAGCCACCCCCTGTGCCTCCCAAACGGCGGCCCGTGCCTCCGCCTCGCCAGGACAGCCTTCTTCCTGATCCAGCGACCGTCTATGCCAGGCTCAGGAAACGGCCATCGGTTGGTTTCTTTTTATTCTTACTTCCACTAATACCTTCAGACCGCAGCGCCCGAGGTAGAACAGAAACCGACGAAGCCGTCGACTCCTCCCAAACGCGCCAGACTTTCTCGATCCACTGTAGGCTTTCCTCCCTTCTTCCCAACGTTTGGTTTCAGGCTGATGCTCCTCCTCCCCCGCCACATCGCAATTTGAGGAGTGCTGCATCTGGAGCCACCGCCAGAGACGATCAAGCGCCACCTCCTGTAGTTTGAGACAGTCTCTTCAGCATTAAATTTTGTTTGTAGGCGCCGAGGCGCAATTCCTCCCGGATGGCTGCGGGTGGTGGACCGGTGGTTGCAGTGAAGGAGGAGAAGCCTTTCGCCAAGAAAATCACTCCGAAAAAGGCAAAGGTGAGACTGAGGGGGTCCGGAAGGTACAACTCAAAAAGAAAAGTTGATAGTGAGCACCAAGCATGTCTCCGGGCCAGGCTGGGTCGGCCCGGGCCAAGACAATTTTTTTTCCAAATTGTAGAAAAAAAGTTTTCCTTTAATGTACTAGAATTTGGTTTCTAGTATAAGGCGCAAAACTACTAAGGCAAAAAAGTTTTGACGACGGGGGATCGAACTGGGGGTCACTTTGATTTTCCACTCCAACCTCAGCCACTCGGCCATGGATAGTAAAAGTTTATATGGGGTAGTTCGAATCCTCCTTTAAACATTGTCTTTTGCACATTGAGAACGATGTTTTCCAACAAAAAGAATGGAAAAATCTTGAAAGGGGTACATAAAAAATAACATTATCAAAAAAAATCCCGGGCCGGCCCGCTTGAAAATTTCACAGCCTGGGTCGGCCTGGGCCTGCCCTTGAGACCTGTTATTTCCAGAATCCCGTGAGTTCTGGATTCTGCCGTACGCCTGAGATCAGGCTCGCCTTCACTTCCAACGCAAAGACCCAAGGGAAACGCCCAGTCGAAGGCCCTTCGAGAAGACGAAGGTGAAGCCGGTCGAAGAATTCTCCCTACTCCCGGGTTCACACATGATACTCGTTTTATACTTTCTGTACCGTTTCTTTTATTCTTTCCAATAATGATTATTTACAATAATGAAGTATATTTATCTGTGGTGTTATGAATTCACTGATGGTTCATGCCCTTCGCTCCTTTAATCCGTCCTCAGTTCAACCACCTATCTGGTTTTAGATCTCGGGGCGCATTGCCAGGATGCGACTGATCTAATCGCCCTGCGGACACTCACAGGTGCATCTTTGATTTCATTTTATTTGAAGAAGGTGTTAATGTATTTTTTGTTATTTTTGCATTAAAGGGACCAACTGATGGTCAACCTCCCTTTGTTTTCGCGACTCGGGCCACCGTTCTTTTGGAAATCTTTGACAAATTTCTAGAAAGAAACTTCGTTCTTTTAGAAAGCTTTGAAAAACTTCCACGGAATAACATTAGTAAAAGCATTTTATTTCTTCATATCATCCAAAACCTATGACTTTAGGCAAGCATGGCTCCCGGCTGGCCCGCAATTTTTTTTCTCAGTCCGGCCCAGGCGGAGACAAACTTTTTCCAAAATGTAGAAAAGTTTTCAATTTGTAATGTACTAGAATTGGGTTTCTAGTATGTGTGCAAAACTACTAAGGCAAAAACTTTTGACGACGGGGGATCGAACTGGGTTCGCTTTGATTTGCCAGTCCAACCTCTTAGCCACTCGGCCATGTATAACATTAAAAATTTATATAGGGTAGTTCGAATCCTCCTTTAACACATTATCTTTTGCACATTGAGAACGATATTTTCCAACAAAAATAATGATGAAATATCAACCAAAGGAGTTACAGAAAAAAGCATCAAAAATCAAGGGCCTGTCCGCTCCAAAAAACATTTCTGTCCCGACCTAAAACGGCCCTTGATTTTGCCGTGCTTGACTTTTCCCGAAAACCGTGACGTCTTATTGATCAGTGGTCACGGTGTGTTCCTTCAGCCCCACGATGCAAGTGCGTCTGCAGGCCCGCAGCACCTTCACCTGCCTTCTGGCCGCCGGCTTCATCTACCTTGCCTATCTGATTTTCTTCGCCTCAGGCGATGGATTCCCCGAAATAGATGTCGACCTGAAGGACATTATAAGGTACATTTCCCTTTTTGAATCTTTTCATTTTGCCATTGCAGTTATGCCGTTTTGGCGTCTCATCTCGGCGGGCACGCCGTCAGTCAGGTCCACAGTGAAAACAGTACGTTTTATCCATTTTTCAAAGATAATTACTAATTTTTAGTGTTGAACATTGCCCAGAAGGGAATTACGAAGGAAGGCAAGGCAGAACTGCTGACGAAGGCCGACCTCGTCTCCAATTACTTGATTCTGGAACAAATGAAACGAGTACCCACGTTGAAGGTAGGATAAAACACAGTCATTGTGTTGCATTTTAATCGTAAACTTTCAGATTATAACGGAGGAGAAGGACTTGACGACGAGTGAGGGAGAGGTGAAGCCGTACCGGTCGGAATCCTACGCCAGCTGGCTGGAAATCAGGGACGCTTTGGATAAAATGCCATCGAGGTAGGGGTTTTGCTGAAAATTTTCTAACCAAAAAGAGTTTTTTTGGAACAAAGAAAGGTAGCTGTAGCGATCACAATTTCAAGTCGGTAATTTGTACGTAAATCACTTGAAATATGCCCCATGCTACGGACTTTCCCGTCTTAATGTTTGAAGGAACTCTAGAGACCGACGAATGCAGCCGGTGATTTGCCAAAACCGTCGAGTGTGTTGAATACGCACACTCAGGGAATTGACATTTGTCAAAATTCAGGGAAAGCGGCGAGTTTGTCAAAACTATAGTTCTGTTTTTGAATGGAACTCGAGTTATCAATTTACAAGACCGAGATGTACGACTCTTTTTTTCTTACACCATTGGCCGGCAACCATGGCAAAATTTGGAGCCGGGCCGAGAAAATTTGAGTCGGGCCGGCCCCTTGCCATGGTTGGTGGCCAGGAAATGCTTTTAAGAGGTGCAATTTATAAAACCCAGTTTACAGTTATTAAAGCCAACTTAGTTTAACTGGAGTAAGTAGTTACTGATTTAACGAATAGAGACATAGTTCTCACGAGAAGGGCCGACCCGCGGGCCGACGCGGGCCTGTCCGAGAAAAGTGTCGGCCCGTTTTTTTTGTAAACTTGTCAAATTAAAATTGCTTGAAATCGGTATTTTACCTAACGTTAAAATGTTAAAACCCTACAAACACTTTTATATTATTTCGAGCACACATTTAAACTAATTCTAAATTAGCAAAAATAAAGTGCCCCGACCGGGATTGAACCGTGGTCGAATGGGTGACAGTTTGACTACGAGCCAGGCCGAGGATTTTTTTCAAGTCGGCCCGGCCAGAGAACGATGAATAGAGTGGCCTTTTACAAACTACAAATATGCGTTCACTGCGCGAATCCTTTATTTTCCCATCTACGATCCGACGTCGACTCCCGTGTCGAACTCGTCGTTGGCGACCATCTTCAACGTGTCGTACTCGGTTGAAGAGCGGCTGACGGGGGGCTGATTCACAATCTGAAGCCTTCCTTTGCATTCTTCTTCGAAAAGTCCCACCTGGTCCTTGCGGTCGACCCACATCACCCTCGGCTGCAGACGGTCGAAGGAGTCCTCCTCTTCCACCATTGAGCTGTAGCTCTGCAGAGGGTCCCTCTTCTTATTCGACGCCTCCTTCGATGATTTCACAGTCTCCTGAAAACCTTTCATTTTGATTTACAGGAATCCTACCTTTTTACTGTCTTCTTTGAGGGTCTTCGCATTTTGACGATCCGGTTTCGAGCTACAGGCGGTGAATGGGACGAGAAAGAACAAGGCATTTCTTAAAATAGAGGTTTATAACAAAAGGAGAGGGAGAAATACAAGAACAAATAGACGATGAACATTGTACGACTGCCGTCGAGCAGGGAATTAAGGAAAGTGAGGCCCTGATGGGGGAAGCAGTTGACTTAACGCCACGTAGCGGTTTGCGCTCATACAATGACGTATTTACGCTACAAACGTGAACTATTATTTTCTTAAGTCTACGTACGGCAAAATACGGCAAAACGTCAATCATGGGTGCGGGCTTTAACGAAATTCCTGTCATTGTAGAACATGCATGAACAAGCTACTTGTGGGCTCCATTTGCGGAACCCTCCCCCCACATTACACATTCGAAGTATGACGCAAGCCCCCCCCCCCCCCCAAGGGAGAAAGTTGGCTCGGCCCGACACCCTCAACCGTAAGTCACGGTCTTCTGTGAGCACTGGTTGAACGCCAAATAGTTGGATGTTATCGATTTTAAGCGGGGTTCTCAAATGACGGGCCGGGTCGAGGGATAATTTTAAATTTTGTTTAAACGGTATAATAATTTTTTAAACTGTTTTAAATTACTTAAAAATGCTTGTTACTAACATATCATTATCCCTTATAATAAAACGCTACCGTGTTTGTCTGTGTGTGTAGTGGATCAGCGGAAGTTCACGCGTTCATTTCCCCCCGAGGGGAGGGTGAGGTCGGCCGCAGGCCGAGCTTCACGTGCTTCACGCAGGTTTCACGGCCGAAGGCCGAGTAATGAGTGGCCGTAGGCCATGAATGTTTGCGGCCGCAGGCCGCCTGACTGAGTGGCCGAAGGCCGCGACCCAGGAGGGTGCGCGCCGTTGGCGCGCGTACCCTTCTGGTTAGTCAATATTAGTCGTACAAAAAAGAATGTCACCGACCGTTCTGACTGGGTGGTCCACCGAAAACGGGCCGACCGGGCCCGGCCGACCAAAATTTTCCAGCTGGCCCGGCCCGGTCCGACCCGGCCCGTGAGAACCCCGAATTTCGAATTTTATGTTGATAGGTCCTTGGGTGTCTTATTTTTAATGGAAAGTCGTTGCTTCCGGTCATAGCTGCTGGCTCGATGCGTAAGCACCCCAAATGGTGCCTAGGCGGCAACGTAAGCCCCCCTTTAATTTGTTGTTTCCAGTTGCCCAATTACATAGGTACCGCATGCACCTGACGTCCACCTGTTTCCGGTATATCCGAGATGTGCAAATAATCATTCTGGGGTTTTGTGGGTACCATAGCCTGCGTACTCCTAGTTCAACGGGCTGGCCCGCATCATTTATGGAGCTGGGCGGACCAAAATTCCGCTGTTTTACTTGCAATAAGAGCAAATTTCTCTTTGCATGTGTTTTTTTATCCAAATTTTCAGGCGTATACCCATCGAAGACTTGCAAGTGTACGTGGATCCTCTTGACGCAACCCAAGAATTCACTGAGAATCTTACCTCCTACGTCACTGTGATGGTCTGCGTGGCTTCTGGCGATGAACCCATCTTCGGAGCCATCTACAGACCATTTTCCGGCGAAACCAGTGAGTTTTCTGTTGGATAATTGACCCTAAACGACGACTTTAGTGATGGGACTCAAGGGTTTCGGAGTGATGGATGGAGAGGGAAGGAAAATAACGCCTCCACCGACGTCCGAGAAGAAGATCATTGTGTCTAGGTGTGGGAATGGGAGGCTTCTTTAATAGTTACGTTCAGGTCTCATGCGGGGGCCGTGGCAGAGTTGGCGAAGAAGGTGTTTGTCTCCAATTACGAGGTGGAACCAGCTGGCGGCAGTGGATACAAGTCACTCAGGGTCCTGAACGGAACAGCTGGTGGGTTTTGTTTTGGAAAAAATAATCAATAGCTAGGGTGATTTGAAGCCCACAAATGCCGTGCTTGTTAGCCCAAGGCAGGGTTTCCAAATGACGGACCGGGCCGAGGGATTTTTTGGACAACCCGGCCCGGGTATTAAAAATAAAATTTAAATTTTTTTTTATACATAGGTACATTTCTAAAAACTGTTTTAGATAACTAACATATAATTAAGTCAATATTAGTCGTACAAAAAAATGTCACTGATCGGGATCGAACCCTAGTCGTGTGCGTGGCAATCTGACTGGGTGGTCCAGGGTAAACGGGCCGTCTAGGGCCTGGTAAAATTTTTCAAATGGCCCGGCCCGTGAGAACCCCGCCACCCACCCTCAATTTTTGGGGCCTAAAATGAGGCTGCTTCCCTTAACTTTCTGTGTTATGGGCTGTTTTTACCGAAAATAGTACTTAAACCCCTTAATGTCTTCATTTTCTGTTCCTCTACCACGTTTATCCCGGAGTACGCTGAATATACCTTCTCGGGATCGGTAAATAGATTACCATGTATGTCAGCCGAAGCGTAAGGGGGCTTTACCTTATTGTTTAGCTCTTACAGACGGCTCTATTTCATATACCCAAATTTAAGGAGTAAAAACTATTTTTCAGCCCAATATTGGGAGTTTTTTCTTTTTAAACTTAGACCCCATTGTTATGGGGACGCGTCTATTTTATCAACAGTTACAATTGATTCTAATAATGTAATCTGCCTGCTTCCTTCGATATTATCAAGATTTCTTCGTTTTTCAGAAGTCTATGTACACACGACGAACATCAAAAAGTGGGACACGTGTGCGGGAGATGCTATTCTGAGGGCCGTCGGAGGAGCTATGATGGACTTTGACGGCAGTCCTTTAAAGTAGGAAATCCTTTTTATCCCTCCAAATTTTATCAATTTCTTCAGATACGGTCCAAAGGCAGACATCGTGCACAAGAGAGGCATCATCGCAACGGCGAAGACCCCCTACTCCTACTTCAAGAAATTCCAGCCCCACGTCAAGAAACTCTGATTCATTCACTTTCCCCTCGCTTTTAGCCAATTTAGGCTATTTTTGGGTTATCTTGTGCATGTTTTTGTGATTCGATTGTAATTATTCTGCAAATACGCTTGGTGCAAATTGCAAAATATATTCATATGGGTTCAATAAACGCAATTTTGACGATTTTTCGTTGTATTTGCTTGGTTTGGCCTTGATTTACCGAAATAATAGAAGTGCTGAGTAAGTTGTCATGTTTTAGGTGGAAATGGACTCATCTGAAGTCCAAATACCTTACACACCGTAAGTAGATTAAGGATTTGTAGCGTATTCTGGTGTTCAGGGCGGAATGGAACAGGGTGGCTTCGCTCATAAAGAGCCAGGATCTGGCAGAACTTCAGGAATGCAAAAACTACCTCCAGATGTGGGATATTAGGTGGGGATTTACTCATTCAAGCTGTAATATCGACGTTTTGGATTCACGGACTGTGCTTTCGTATTTGGCGCTTTTTTCCCAGTAGTTCAACCTAACACACCAACAACATTTCTTACAGTTGGTTCTCGATGAATGTTTAAACAAAACTGTGAAATGAAACGAATAATGAGGGTACCTTTCGCTTCATTTTAATCGTTGGGCGTATCATTTGCAAAAATGACACCCTAGGTGGACGGCTTCTCCTGAGTAAAGGGAGGTTTTGGGAATTCCGTTGTGGAAAGGGATTTTTTGGTCCGAGAAGCCGGAATTTTTTTTTGCTTCGGTAGTGGTTGGGCTATTGTTTTGAGTTTTGGATCGATGAAACCATCGGAATTTCAAATCGGATGTGGTCCGCGCAGGATCGGCGTTATGGGCGCTGAACATACCTCGGGAGACTGTGACAGTTGACGGACCCACCCGTAACTTTTGGGGCCAAAACTGGGGTGGCCCTCCGTAACTTTTGGTCTTCCAAGCTGAATTTTGCCAGAATAGTGCCTAACCCCCCTTAACTTTTGCGTTTTTGGGGCCTCTACCCCCCATAACCTGGGGAAAACTGACTATACTCTCCCGAGATATGGCGCTGAAACCGCTTTTTTTTGGCATAGTAGGTGAGAACAATAGTGGTGCAGCTCTTAAACGAAGGTTTGCATTTCTTTTTCTTTACGAGTAAGCCAAATTCACTATTCTGTCATTTTTGTCGATTGTTCACTTAAAATGATCTTTTCAAACGTAATTACTTAATTTAACCCCTGTAAGTATGATTTCCAAGTTGAATTCAGTGTGAAGCATCTTCCTCTTTCACTGACCACGGCCCCTGTTTAAACGCCACCCTTTTTCTCTGAAGGGTTCACTGCAAGCGTGGACTGAAAATTTGCTGTTTATCCGGAACTTACCTCCTTTTGTAGTAAATGCGGTACTTCGTGGGTGGTCTACCGCAATGCGTACCAGCCGGGTGTCAATAGGGACTAGAATGATGTTGTGACCCCTCAACGCACCCTCCCTTTGTAAAAAACGGTGGAAAAGGCAAGGTTTAGCCCGTGTCTGGTTCACTGATTGCTCAGTGCATTGGATTTTCACATCTTCTGTTTTCAGGATGGGCGACCACACTCCTATAGCAGTTACGTGTTCGGCAATGTTCGTGATGGGAGCCATCAAGGAGCTGCAGTTGAAGGAGAACCAGCTGGCTGACCTGAACGAGCTGAAACTCTTCCACGGAATGACCATCATTCGGTAAGACTAGTCGGATTTACTGAAGAAACGAGGGAAAGACAACATCAATGGGGGAGATCAACAGAATTGGACACAAATGGTGGCGATCACTATCAATGAGCAGCTGGCACCCACGAACACGAGAATGGCGACGAGGAGGGCGAATTGGGTGAAGGAGCCGGGGGGAGGGGGCGCCGACGAGGGCTCCAGACCTGCGTCTATCAGCGCCTGGAAGGGTTTCATTAAAGGACTGTTTGGGCTACTGTATCCAGGATTTTTCAGTGGTACCCACCTGGTCCGCGTTACAAAACGGAGTGTCGCAGACGCATCTGGACATCCATTTGCTGCCGAAGCCCGACTGCTGACAGGCCACCTCTTCATGGTCGTCTCCGCAGCCCTTTTGAATCGTCTTTCGGTCTGAAATCGTCGTTTTTGCACAAACCTACCGTAACCCACCGTTGTCCTTATTCGACGTCTCCATTTTAATGCAAACGAGTCCTTCGCACTCTCCCTCATTGCACGTTCCCTGGTCGGAATTACAGTCGTAGCAAGTGATGGCTAGCCCTGAATGTAGTTATCTTTTCAATCCCTTGAAATCTCTGGAGCAAACTTCTGCGCTCGGTTGAAAGTGCCATCGGAGGGATGGGCTAGATTGAATTTGCATACCAATGTGTTTCCTTGCTTTCTGGCGCTCCAAAATGAGCTGTTACGGCTGGAGGCCCTCACGAACGCCAATTGACGCACCCGCCGCGGGATTTTCTTAAACGGGCTTAGGCTGTGGGCGAAGGCACGACAATCTATTAAGGGAGTAAACGGCTGGGAAGGGCTTTCTCACGGCAGTTGTATGGAACGCCACAGTTGATGAGGTTTAGCCCAAAACTGGCGTTTTTATAAGCATTCAGTCGCTTTCACTATGACGGTAGCTTTAGCTATGTCCTAAAAAGTTTTGTTTTGGGCATTGTTTGGTATGTGGATTTGTTATCCCATCAGGGCCGGCCAGGGGACCGAAGCGGGACGGGACGGGCCAAAACGAGCCGGGCCGAAAAAAGTGGCGGCCCGCTTTGTAAACTTGTGACATGAAAATTTCTTTTATGGTTTATTTTAGCGTATAGTTGAGTAGGTGGTGCCGAAGCGGACCGGATCGAGGATTTTTTTCCAACCGGCCCGGCCCGTGAGAACTATAACTTCAATTAACGCCATACTTTAATATTTAGGGCTTGAATCACCATCCTTGGCCTTGGGGCCTAAAATTAGGTAATACCCTAACTTTGCCCACAGCGCATACTTCGAGAGATTATATGCGGGTTTCCCAAAGTTACGGGTTGTAGACACTACAAAATGCCTATCGTAAAAGGTGGGTAGATGCTATTTTTATCAAATTTGACTGAAAGTTCGCATTGTTAAGGGGTTACCCCAATTGGTAACCCATAAAGTTAAAGATGGGTACGTCAGCTGACGGACACTCTCGGGATTCGCCTCTGCGAACCATTTTTAACAAATGTTGTGTATAATCGTCTGCCTCCTTAAACCTGGGGAAAATTGGATATACCCTCCGAGGTATGTGTTGGTGTCGTACCTCGAGCCTTCATAATTGTTTTCACTACATCGCTGGTGATCAAATTCGTCAATTTATTAAGTTACAGACCCCATTAGGTTAGCCTACCGTAGTTCTGCGTCTTTCACAATATTTGTCTCTTTTGACATCTGACTCACCGTAATGTGCGATGGCGAGTAGGAAGAAGAGTAGACAGTGCAGGGGCAGGGTCTTCATCCCTCGCGCATTCCGCGATCTGCAATTGGAAAGAGTGTTCGTCGTGAGGTAGACTAACCCCCAGATTACTCGATTAGCGTGGAAAATAGTGTTGTGTAGAGGTGGCAAAAGTCAACAGCGTTTGTGGGGGTTGGTCAGCACGGCGATTCACCGCCGCTAATAGAATCGGCCCCTCAGCAGCCGTTTTAATAATGGACTGATTGGCTGGCGGCTCGGCACTTTTGGCGATGCTCCACGAGCATCCAGGTACTGCAAGGATTCTGTGTGGAGAAGGGTGGTTGGTTCACTGGAAGGAGATTGGAGAAAGAGGCAGTGAGGGAAAGTGTAAAGAGTACGGTAGTTGAGAGAGTCTCTGAACTGTCCAACTATGGATGTGTCCCGTTTTTGGCCATTGTGTGGTCTTATTTGGAGATTTTTCTAAAAGAGGGTTATCCATTTATGGTTTGTTTCCGAAAAACGGAACACGATTTGGCAAATTCTTAAAGGACTGCGGTCATTTCATCCCACCGCGAAGAGTTCAATTGTCTGCGCACTCCGCTTTTTCAGTGCTCTTTCGCGTATTTTCTTTGTATTCACTTCAATGTTTGAAACCGTGAGTGGTTGTATCGAATATAGAATCTTGCTCTTGTCAAGAATTTGATAGCTTCTGACCACAGAGCGTCATTGAGTTCAAAGTGCAGTTTACCTTTGAGCTAATTAATAAGTTCGGCTATCAGCAAATCTTTGAATGATTTGGCTTGTAACGCCGGCTGAGTATTCTACGATCATAACTGGCCAAGGTACGGAGGGGGCTCAAATATGAAGGTCCCCCAGGGGAGGGGGCCTCAAACACCAGATACCCCCATTTTTGCAAGGTGACCGTCCTGAGCACGATTTAAAAATTCACAGTTGGTTTTAACAATGTCAGTAAGTAATTGTCTAAACTACTTTGTGTGGATTTTTCCTCATCCTTCCGATGCTGTGTTAGCAGCGAAATCGAAAAAAAGTATATTTGGCACCGAGTTGATGTGTATTCTACATTTTTAGTATTCTGTCAAGATGAAGATAAAAATAGAAGAGTTGTGGCGAAGCAACACTACATCACACGTTTCCATGCGACGTAAGTAGGTTTTTGACGAAGGCCCAGGTTTGGCGGAGTCCCGCCCCTTTTCAATAAGAGAATGTTGGATTGTTGAATAATCAAATACCAGTTCAATCTGGTCTTTGACGGGAAATGTGAGTTATTTTCGGCTGTTGTGAGACGGGTATTAGGTTAGCGCCGCTTTTGCGGGAAACAGGGCGGATTTCCGACCTAATCTGCGAAGGAGCCCCATTCGGAAGGGGTACCCCTCTCGACCGGCCGTGGAATTAGGCTAGAAGTGGTTGTCTGTGTTTGTTGGCTGCGTCACGCCAAGCATACTAAATGGGTGCGCTGGGGGACAAAACACGGAAAGTCGTCCTCTCTTTCTCTCGCTTCGCATGGAAGTTCGTGCGTGAAAGCGAGCGCTCTTTGTTTGTTCCTGCGAAGGGAATTCGATTTACAAGAGGAACGGGAATTAGCGATTTGAGGGACAAAAAGGACCCTCAATGAAGTTGGAACGGCGGCTCGCGAAGAGATTGCCGGGTGAGGCGTTATTAACGACAGGAAAGGCATTTCAGCTGCAGGTGGCCGAAAATTTAAGCCCTTTTTGATACCCAAGAGGCGAAGGACCAGATTGAAACGTAGCTTCTGAAGCCGTCCCAATCAGACGTGGTTGAAGCGAAAGTAATCGCCTGTTGAGAGTCTTGAGCTCATCATTCGCCGCTGTACAGCCGACTGCCTCCGAATGGAGGCCGAATGTCAGTTCAGAACTAATCTCAATCTTTCTCTGAATATGGGAAATATCAGCAGAAGGAGGGGTCTTCGGATGCTTTGTGCCCGGCGCCAAGCAAACGATTTCATTACCAAATGCTTCGAGTTGTCCAGAAAACAACTTGCGGACACCGATTGGATAAAGACGCGGGAAACCTGCAATCACACTCTGCGTTTGAACGGTTCTGCAAAGCTACGTCATGCCCGTGTTTGGGAAGAGACCAGGCGTGGGCTTAAAATTTGTAGTTCAATTCTACCGCATGGGTATAATGTTTGAGAAACGAAATACTGATTGATTTAGTGAAATCGTCAGTATTGAGCATTTGCACACACATACATGTTTCAAATGCCCGAAGGTCTCAGGGCTGGCAAAAGACCGGGGCGGGCCCGAACTGTGAAAATTCGGACCCGGCCCTCAAATTTGCCCCAATTTTGTATTGTTTTTCCGAAGCGGCCCTGCCCGGACCGCTCCCTAAAAATCGAGCCGGCCCTCAAATTTACCAGCTCTGCTTAAAAGCATACTTTTTGGCGTACAATTCGGCGTTTTATTGAAATTTGCAACAAAATAATTTAAAGTGGCTTGCGTTGCCTCCGAGGCATCATTTGGGGGACTCACGCACCCCCAAAAGCTGCTTGTCCAATCTTCTTTGATCATACCTGGACACGCGGTGCTTGCGGGACCTTGGTTTTGGGAAGTTGCTTCGTGTGGGGGCCATGCGAAATAGGGGGGTCCTTGATTTTTGGGATCCCCTCCAATTGCGGGGTCTTACTTTTTGAGCCCCCCTCCGTACCGTGTCCAGGTATGTCTTCGATTCTGTAGTCATACATGTGGAATTTCTGCCCTTCGGGTGTCATAATTGATCAAAAGGACAGTCTACGCACCCATTTGTGAAATAAAACATTGAATTTTCAATGTGTGGATAATTGTCCATCGAACATTAAAAGCCATGACATATCTTCTTAAAAACCCCGTAAACAAATCCTTCGAACTTTTGAGTTGTGAAAAGTTGGATTTGTGCTTAATAAACATCTGATAGGTGGATATTTGGTCTCTACGGAAGGGAGAAATGTTTAAATCGGGTCAGCAGAGGTCCGAGATTGAGGGCTCGGCGTAGAAGCCAATTAGTCAGAGAGCACTGTGGGAGACTGAGGATTCTCTAATTTGCTGGCGGCCGTTAAACGTGGGAATCGAAGGGCGCCCGACGCGGTGGCCGCCCATCGCTTTTTCGGTGCAAAGGTGTAATGATACGAAGAGATATTGGCCTCTTTCTGAATTGATGACTCCATCGGCCACTCTCAGTTGCAGGTGTCTTCTCTTCATAGCACTACTTCCGTAATTTTGTGGCATCGGGATTAAAGTCGTCATCTTGAAGTCGGCGCAGGCGCACTCTTCTTTACTCGCGATTAATCGGAGACATACAACGAAATAAGTTGAAATGAAGGTTTTTTCAAACCTTCCGCGCGAATAGATTATTCGCTCCCGGAAGTGGGTTCCTCAGCATATAGTAGGTCGCGAGCCCGGGGAGTGTTTGGGAGACCTTACCTGGGGAAGGGCTCTCGAACTTTGATAAGGATGGAAATACTGGATAGCTGAAAATTCGGGTCTCGAGAGGAACAAAAGTTATTGGTCTTTGGGTAGCCGTCGAAAATTCTGTCTTCGATTAGAACTCAAATGACGGGCGGGTTCCCGGACCGCGCCGGGAAGAGAGATTTTTTTTTGTGGGCGGGCCGGCCCGGTCGGCCCTTACGAAAATCAAAATTTTAAATTTTATATAAACCTGTGCATTTATTTTTAAAACTATTTTAAATAACTTAATAGTGTTCGTTACTAACATATTTGTCAATATTAGTCGTACAAAAAAGAATGTCACCGACCGGGATCGAACCCTGATCGTGTGGGTGGCAATCTGACTGGGTGGTCCAAGGTAACCGGCCGTCCCGGGCCAAGCCGGACCGGGTCGACCAAATTTTGCCCCGGCTCGTGAGAACCCCGGTTAAAAATAGTGAGAGTTGTCGAAACTGGTTCAACCTAATCATACTAACTTCACCAAACAGCACATTTGAACACGCTGTGCTTGAAGTGTTTAGAGGGTTCGATTTGTAAGTCCCCCAAATGGTGCCTCGGACTCAACATAAGCCTCCCGTTAACAATTTTAACCAAACGCTGAAATACGGATGTGCTGCATGCACCTCACCTCCAGCTATGACAACAACGCAAATTTTCAGTCTGTGGTACAGTGGTTACAGGGCCTCTTTTCTCATTTTCATCTGGCAAATCGTAGGGTTTTCCATGCACCAAAATGGTCCTTATATGGGATATCGTTTGATTGCTTGGCCATATTTTTTGGGCATCCTGTTCGGAGAAACCTTTGGATCTCCTAACTCTCCAATGTATTGTTTCATCACTTCTTTTCAGCTTCGTAAACTACGTGAGTGAGATAAAGAAGTCGGAAGACGCTACGCTCTCCATAATAAAAAGCTGTCAAATGGCAAGTTTCCCCCTTAAATCCAGCGACCCTCCCTTTCAGATAGGAATCCCTCAGTGGATTGTGGAGATCCGTCACAATGCCTCCCATCTCTTCCTCCCTCCGATTGAGACCCTCCGAAAGGCCATCAAGTTCTGCTTCAGCTGGATATATGTATTCATTTAATTTGATTTCTACGAAATTCTCCATTTAGGACAGTTTCTGGGCGAAGCCGATGCACGAGGCCATCGTGACTGTGGGTTGTGCGAAGAAGTCGTCCACTTCGGAAAGTGCAACTGTGCGCAAATTGAAGGAATCCATCAGAAACAGCCTCGTCGCCTTCAAAAACTGGAGATCCAGGGTTGGTTTTATTCCATTTTTAATGAATTTCGAGTTTGCAGAACATGCAGGCTACAAACTACGATATTAACCAGAATCCGATCCTGGCCGCGGTTCATAAACACATCATACGAGACCCTCAGTTTGTACCTTTTTCAATGAAAATAATGTAATTTTCAGCATGTTCATGAACATTCTGGTGACGAATGAGTTTATGATCATGGACGACCAGGCGATCAAAGACGCAGGCTTCATCTTATGCGACAGTAAGGAGCAATTGATTAAGAAAACGACGATTGTCATTCAGATTGGGCTGTTCCCCCTATAATCCAGGTGATATGGAAGCCCGTGCTGCAGTACATTTCGGATTCTGACCTCCTGGCCAAGTTCGTCGAAGAACTGCTCACGGCCAAGCTGGCAGCGACTGAGAGGAAAATGGACGAAATACAGCTGACGGCCTGGGTCAACCTCATGCTCACTAGTGCACTCGACCGTGAGTTGAAAGAGACACACACACAGAGAGAGAGAGAGAGAGAGAGAGAGAGAGAGAGAGAGAGAGAGAGAGAGGGGAGAGAAAGAGAAACTTCGACATATCTAGATTGAGAGAGAATGAGACATACAGAGATAGATCTACACCCCGTTGCATAAGTTTAAGTTTCCTTTTTTTATTTTTTACTTTTTTTTCTTCAATTTTTTAAGTAATTGGAGTGGTTTCATGTTGTTATGACATAAGTCATTTGATAGAACACGAACTTGGGAAGAAGGTCAGATGTTGAATTCAGAATTTCATTAGCACACAACACAGAGAGAACAATTCCCACAAGATACGCAAAAAGCAGTTTCCAAATGAATTTTTTGTATTGAGGGAGTCATCATTGGAATGACGTTGAAAAGGAAACATGTTTTTGTTCTTATTCAGAAAAAAAATCCTCTTCGAACAGAAACAGACAAGCTCTAAAACACAATTGTTCCATGGGTATGCAAATGGAAAAATTTGAGGTTTGAAGAGGACATTTTTCTGAATAAGAACAAAAACACGTTTCGATACAACTTTTCAATTGCTTTCCAATGATATCTCTTTCAATGCCTGGAAAAATTTATTTGGAAAGTGGTTTTTGCGTATTTTGTGGGAAGCGTTCTCTCTGTTTTGTGCTAATGAAATTCTGGGTTCAACACCTGAGTTTGTTCCCAAGTTCGTGTTCTATCACATGAGTTCGTGTTCTATCACACGTTATAACAACATTAAACCACTCCAATTACTTAAAAATTTGAAAATATAGGTGAACCTTTACTTATGCAACGTTTATGCCTCCGGAGGGTATAGTCAGCTTTCCCAAGGGGGGTAGAGGCCCTAAAAACACAGAAGTTAAGGGGCTCAGGCACTATGCTCGTAAAATTCATCTCGGAAGGCAGTGAGTTAAGAAGGGTTATCCCTATTTGTGGCCAGAAAAGTTAAGTTTGGGTCCGTCAACTTTCAGGATCTCCCGAGGTATGGACACAACTTGCGAACAACCAGACAACGCGAAAAAATCAATCAACGATCATACTAAAACAAATATTCAATGCACAATTCAACGCCAAAAACGTTTTATTGTAGCTGAAAACATTCCAGCAATCTTCATTTCCCCCAGTTCACTTCTTTGGCGGCGACGGCGGGAACTTGACGAGTGTCGGGTCTTCTAAACACTCCCTCCTTTTCCATTTCCTCTCCCAACCCACCCTTCCTCTCCCTGTATGTCTCAATCAGCTGCTTCATCGCCTCCCAGGCGCTGTCCATGTCCTCCTTGCAAATCTTCTCGTACCCAATCGACACTCTCATAATCGTCTTTCCTTGCACCGAAGAGTTCGTCACGAACAATTGCCCCGACTCGTTCAGATACAGCCTCAGGCGGTCCGTGTGGTAGTTGATCTCATCCTCCGAGAGACCATTCTCCTAGAATGGAGAAGTTTTTCTTCTACTGTTTTGCTTACAAAGTATTGGAAGGCGAAAACGGCGGGTTTCAGTTCTCCGAACATTCGAATGTTGGGATGTCCATTCATCTTGTCCCTGAGGTACTTGGCCATGTCGCAGGCCCTGTTGATGTACTCCCTGAGCCCGTCTGTCCCCATCATCCGCAACATCAGCCACATCTTCAGAGCCTTCAGTCTCTTAGAGTCGTGCAGTCCCCATTCGCACGCATTGTAGCCAGGGGCTGAGGGTTCGGTAGATCAAACAATGGTACTGTAACCAACCAGAAGTGCTGCTGGGATTCTTCGTGGCAAAGGCAGCTCGGAAGTCCTTCTGTCTCCTGGTCCACAGAAGACTCATACTGTTCGAATGGAGCAGCATCTTGTGCAGATTGATGTCAATAGAGTCGACCCATTCGATGCCCTGCTGCGAGGAACGACGAGACGGTTCGATCCACATGGCTCCCGCGTACGCACTGTCCACATGCACCCACATACCGTACCTAGAAATATGGGTATAACACCACGGTGTGTCCCGAGCAGTAGTAGAGATCTTCTTGACAAAGTGCCAAGAAGATCGGATAATATTGGCTCCGACACTATGATATCAAAATTCAGCTGTTGACATTGGTTGAAAACGACTGTCGTCCTTTTTAACCAATGCCAACAGCTGAATTCTGTGTTATCATGTCGGGACCATTAATATCCGACCTTCTTGGCACTTTGCCAAGGAAATCTCTACTGCCGCAAGTTAGATTGCGGGATTCGTCGTGAACGCACCTTCGAGCGATGGGTCCTATTTCGGCCAAACGATCGAAAGCACATGAAGACGTGGTTCCCAGAGTCACATGGACCATACAAGGCACCCTCCCAAGCTTCAGATCCTAAAAGAAAGTTTACATAGCGAGAAAGATGCCTCACCTCTTCGACCGCCTCTTGGAGGCACTTCCCAGTGAGTCCGTAGTCGGCCTCAGGGTCTCCCTTGAGGGCCCTGAACCTCACCAGTCCCATGCGACAGGCCTTCTCAATGCTGCTGTGTGCCTCCCTATTCGAGTAAATGACCAAAGAGGCAGCCATATTGTGATGTCTATCCAGTCTTTTCTTTGTCCTCGGAGCGAAGAGGAAGTGATGTTCGGGGCTCACCTCCCCGTTCAGCTTCAACATTTCATCAATCTTCTTCGTTCTGGCAGCCATCACAGCGAGGAAAATGCTCTCCGACGCCGACTCCTACAGAATTGGGTTACTGTAGCCAGTCCTTTAACCCACAGTGACACATCCTCCTCCATGGCTGGTCTCAGTGTTTCCTTGGAAGAGCATTTCCTCCGGCAGTCCCAGAGCCCTCCCCGTCCAGTTGATCATGGCCACCTCCAGCTCAGCCATCGGGGGACAGCCGTTCCATTCGCCGGATGGAACTCCCAATCCGGCGACCAACATCTCCGCCAGGGTGTCAGGAGTGGCACGGCCGCAGGGAAAGTAGCCGAAGAAGCGAGGGTGCTGCCAGAAGAAGAGCCCCGGCCACACGATGCGGGAAAAGTCGGTCCAGAGGGCTTCGATTGAACACGGCTCCTCAGGGGCATGGCTGGGCAAGGAATTGTAGATGAAGCCGGGAACCACGTCTATAAGGGATTTAGGGGCATAGAAGCTTTGAATCCCACTGTGACAGACGTTGAACTGTTCGGGGTAGTTGGCGAAATCTTCCAGGAAGGGAGCCAATCTCTTGACAAGCAAACGGAGGTCCAGTGACTAAGGAATGACGTGAGAAGTATGGGCCACAGTAACTACCTTAGTTTCCAATTGCGGTAATTGGGCGATTTCTTCGTTTTTCACTTGATTATCAGAGGTAGCCTTTTTGAGTGAGCTGTCCTCTTCCTTACTCTTCTTATCCTCTTTTGCAGATTTCTTTGCCTCCTTCTTTAAACTTTTCGTCTCCTTTTTGCTCGTCTTCTTTGACCTACGTTTCGACATAATACGCTGTGTCGCCATTCGTCTCTCTTTATTCTGATGACATAGGGCTTTCACAGCGATTCTGAAAAACCACAGTTTTACGGTAGAACGGAGTAGTTTACAAGAGTTTGGTGTAAGTGAAGTAGGAAAAGATGACGATGAGAGTTGTGATGATGACTCCGATGCTGAGTAGAATTGGGAGGAGGGTGGCATACCAGGAGGGTGGCGGAGTGTCCTCTTCCATTCCAATAGAGGGAGGGAGAGACGACCTCTTTTTGGGGTGGAAGGTTGGAAAGTGAGGGAGTGAAGGGGAAGATAGTTACGTTACGTAGAGTTATAGTCGAATAGGGTACACTTATAACTTGCTGGAAATAAGTATAGGTCCACTTTGTTTGCTATTTGAAAAGTCATTTGAGGCCTTCAATACAGATATGGACTAACTCATTCGTTTGAGCAAAGTCTGAGGAACAATTTATGGTGTTGAAAACGGAAATTTATTAGCTTACGACGTTTGCCGGCGCCGTTGGCAAAAAAACACAAAAAAGGCATACAGTCAAAAAAAGTTTTGCAACATCGAGACAGAAACCATTGGGAAGCCCTTGAAAAGTGGAAAATGTTTCCGTTGCAGTACTGAAAAATTTTCTCTTCGAACAAACATGCGGTGATGACTAAATTTACCCTATGTATTCCCATGGAAAAAATTGAAAATTGCCTATTTGCATGCATAAAAACAGCAATTTTTTCCGCTTCCACACTTGTTTGTTCGACCGCAGAGAAAAAGCGGCTTTTTACCGAACAAGCTCGTTTGGCGATAGCTATAGATGTACAGACACAGAGAGAGAGAGAGAGAGAGAGAGAGAGAGAGAAATGAAAAGATTCAGGGATACCCCAACTTTATCCTCCTTTTTCAGCCGAGTTGGAGGTGTTCTCAGCGGAGGAATGGACCTCCATAATGTACAAAATGGTCGCCTGTCCCTCCGGCATCCCCACCATGACCGCCGAGAAGTAATTGCTTTTTTAAAAAATCAATTTCAACCACGTTCTGTTTCAGTGTGATGCACAAGGTGCCGAATATGGACATAAAGATGCGCAGGAAGGTCCGTCGCATCATGGGAATCACTTCGAACGACGCGGTGAGCGAAGACTCTTTTATGACGGAAGGGGGTTCGCAGACCGTAGGAACCGTGGCCGATCTGGAGCGACTGATGCAAGAAAGTAGGTAATTGTGGAGACATTTAAGGAAAAGAGGCTTCAGAGGCGAGGAAGAACAAACAGGAGCGGTTTGGGCTGTTCGAGGTCTACGATGAGATTGAAGACGGACCGCTGCCACCGCAGATGGGACTGGCTCCTGGACAGACCTACGACACGGTGTCCCTCGTACTCACGGCGGAGTGGCTGGCAGAGGCAGATGCCGAATACGAGAAGGAACAGAAGGCCAAGGAACCCCAGATGGCGGTAGGTTACTGTATTGTTGAACGCGCAATCACAAATCGCATATCTTACAATTCGTTATGGGACCAGAGCTTGGCAGTCCTTTAACTCATAAATGGCCGGCTTTTATCTTTGGAAAAAAAAACATAAAAGGGGGGACCACATGGGTCGAAAAATCGTCAGGGATTTTTTCCAAATCTTTAAGCAAGCGTGGGAAATACGAAACGAAAGGCGAAAAAATAATTATTCCTCCTTTTCTCTACAATTACAATTTCTCTGCCGTTTGCTGCAGGGTTACTCGCGGCTAGGTATAGACTATACTTGACACGTAGTGCTTGCGGGACATACGTTTTAGGGGTTGCTTATTGTGGGGGCTTTGTAAAAATAAGGGCCTTTGGTTTTTGGGGACCCCCTCCCGTTTGGGGGGCCTTACTTTTTGAGTCCCCATCCGTACCGTCTCCAGGTATGGGTATAGAAGTCGCTACGGGACCCAAGTATTGTATTAAGGAAATGAAACATCTTTTTTCGGGACGATTTTTACAAAAAAGTAGGATAGTTAATAATTTGCTGTTTTAAGGGGAAGTGTTTAAACAAAAAATACTGAAAAGTTTTTCAGGAAATCGACGATTAGGCCTTTAATTCAAGTGATTCCCGTCTTATTCGTAAAGATCTCTTTTAAGTTCTGAATATCCTTAACTTGTGACTGAATCGTCTGGGTTTTTTTGTAAACTTTGCAGTATTTTTGACAACTTGAAATTACAAACACAAAATATGCTCCATGGCGAAACACATTTTCAGTAAATAAAATCGTCGGGGATTTTTCAAAATTTTCCATGGGGGAGAGACCAAATGATAAAAAAATCGTCCGAGAAAATTTCCAAAATGTCGGCCACGTATGCTTTAATTACACGGGCTCTCTCTTTTCAACGGCCTGAATGCTTTATAAGCCACTGCCAGGCCTTTATTAAAACATTTTTTTTAGGAAACGGTTGTCATGGACCTCTGACGCCCCACCCATTCGCCCCTCCCCTGTTGATCCCAATTGTTATTCCGTTTTTGTTGGATTGTAAACTATTTAATTGACGTATTGCCTATTGCCACTTTAACCGGCTGGTTGGATATCGTGCCAGACGGCTGCACCCTGCCGCCGTGACAGCCGAGCCTTTGAAAAACGCCCGTCCGCCACATCTTCTTCACAATATTGCGATATTCGGAGCTACGCCAGAATGCCACGTAGAAAGTCTGAGAAAAAGCGACCATTTGGAGAATACACTGGAATAAGTATGGGTTACGGTAGCTGGTTTGATCTACCGTAGTTGTCCGGAGACTGTCGGTCGCATTCTTGGTTCTAATGGAGACTTCATCAACAATTATTGAGGCAAACCACGTGAGGAGGTAGACGCTTATAAGCACCGAAATAGTCTGCATCGACTTTTTGTGTCTGTTGCGGAAACAAGCATTCGGATTGTTCTTTTCGTAAATGCGCGCTGAATTCAAGAGGTTTAAATATTCCGAAAGTGCGAAGAAACCTCTGAAGAACTGGACGAGATAGGAGATGGCATAGCAAACAATTTGAGCACAGCCCAGCAGCAAATGCAGGATATTGTGGGCGATTGAGAGAATTCCGGCTGTTCTGAGAGTCTGGATAACGCAGACGTCGGATTCGGCTGGGGAGAGCTGGGTTAGGGCGAGGATGGTGTAGCCACCAGCCGATAAGGCACAGATTGTTACGGAGAGAATGACTGAACGACGGATACGGATGTCTCGGTAACTGAAAATGGAAGCTTTGTTAAAGTTTTGTCACTAGTTCAGACTTTTTGAAAACCTGGAATTCCAACAATTCATATGCAGAATTGAAGGTATTGTTTGTTCTTCTTCAAATGGTAACTATATCACCATCGATTTTAAGCTACTTTTGTAAAGACTATTCGAACATTTTTCACAAAAACAGCATATGGCTGGCACATTGGTCTCTAATTAGACATGGTTTCAGTTTTGCGAGAGTTCTGCTCAAGGGGGACTGATCAGCGGGCATAAGGAAGGGGCCGGTCCGAGTATTTTTAAAAATCTTTTTCTTTTTTAAATGTAACCATTTTCAAAGTCAATAGCTCTTTTTGTTGGAAAAACACAGCAACTACTTGTGCAAAACACTGTGTTACGGAGGATTCGAATTATCCTAAGTAAATGTTGTATAATTTTTATGACCGAGCGGCTAAGAGGTGGGGCTGGCAATCCGAAGTTACCCTAGTTCGATCCCCCGTCGACAAAACTTTTTTCACCTACTTGTTTTATACATTGGGTACGGTAAAACGCAATTCCTGCTCTTAGGTCGTGAAAAACTTTTTTCTCAGCTTTTAGAAATTTTGACCCTGGGCCGCGGGCCGATATTTTTTTTTCGGAGAGGCCCGGCCCGTAGCCACCCTTGGTTCTGATGAAGTATTATGGGAAAGCGAATAGGTTATCACTGATTTGCACAACCCGGAATTTACGCATGAATGTGTAATTGTTGCAATAGCCTGTGAATTGACAGCTTTGTTCCCGCGTCATTCATTTTCAATGTTTATTTTTCATTACTTTTATACAAGAAGCTTGTTTAATGTTTCGTTTTTCAGTCCTTGAAATAGAAAACCCACAGTATTGGGGCGATAATTGCCAGAAGAAGGTCTAAAGAAATAAGCAACATGAGCATCGCCTGAACGATCTCAAAGAAAAGGTAGAAAGACAGGGCGTAAAAACAATTGATAGTCGGGGTCTCCCATTTCCAAACTAAAAATATAGAAGTTTTTCAGAAATACAACTTACTTATTAATAATGTATTTGTAAGTTCTCCTGCGATGCATAACAAATGGGAGACGGACAATTGGAGGAGCAGAAGACCTGCGAACATTTTACATTTTGATTTATTAGTTGATACCGTATTTTGTCTGAAGCTGTTTGCGATACCAGGTTGCACAGACGATGTTTACGTGGCCGAAGACACCGAGGAAGGCTAGGAGAGACTGAAAGGAGAGGAGACCCACGTCCACGGGATTCATCCTGAAAGAGGGAGGTTTGGAAGGAAAGAAGAGGTTGGAGATCATGGGAGTAAGCTTTGATGCACTGTGATTAACACGTGGGAAGGTTGGAGAGATCGGGAAAATTGGTTATTTTTGGATTGGATAATTGGGCATAATAGAAATCTCTCCCCTATTTCTCTCTCTCTCTCTCTCTCTGTCTGTCTGTCTCTCTCTCTCTTCCTCTCCAGTCAGATGTTCTGACAGTCAACACACCAAAAAACCCCATTTGAGACAAAATGAGAAAAATATTTTTTCTTCAGTCAAAACATCTGCTCTTTTTGCAAAACGTGCAAACTGGTGTATCTGCAGAGGGTCAAAGAACAAGATTAACATACAAAAAGATAATTTAGAAAAACAATAAACAACGGGTCGATATAATCCTTCGTCTGATTAGTTTCGCCCGACCCGTGGCATTTCAGATATGCCGCAAAACGGAAAACGTCATGTTCAGACGACTGAAAGAACAATTGAAAGTTTGCATTTTGCATTCAAGAACCACTTCAGCTTCTGCTTTTTGAATTGGGGGGGCTGAGAGATTTTTGCGTAGAAAAAGTGATAAGGACGAAGAAAGGAATAGAGAGAGACAGAAACAGAGAGGTAGATACAGAGAGACAGAGATAGAGAGAATGAAATCACAAACTTATCACAATTTTTCAAAACGTGTAAAACCGGGTCATTCTTTCGAAAACCAAGAAATTGTTTCCCGCCGAGTGCAGTGATTTTACGCGTGATTAAGTGAAAGAGCAAGAAACCACTTTTTTGTAGTTAGTCAGTGAAATAAACACTTTCTGGCTGTGCCAGTTGAGGCCTGATTTTCTAAGTCATTTAAGTCATTTAACAATGTATAAGAAACATGTTGTATCGTCAGTTTGTATAGAAATGTTACATTTAGAATGCAAGCGGAGGGGTGATTCGACGAAAACGTACAAACGGAAGTGAGGGATTCGGAGAACAAAAATCTCCGAGAGGCTTTTGAAGTGTTGTTGGGGAGAATTATCAAAGAACGAAACAAAATAGCATTGTTTGGCCATGATTGTGATTAATGTTGTTATGATTAATATTAATTTATGATGCGCTTCTAAAGGATATAAAGTCATAAAAGTGTTTTGGCTATTGGGTCCCCCCGCGATGATCGCTAATGTACCAAACTGGAGGGAAAATTTGCACCAGAAGCAGAAAATTTTTGCATTGACTCCCTTATAAACGAAGGAATTGCCCTCTTGAAACCAAACATTAAAAAAATTTAATAAATTTGACGATTAAGTGTGTTTTTGGTTTGGGACGTATTGGGAAGCAGTGAGAAAGAATTATTTTAAATTTACGAAATTCTCAAAGTTGTATAGTTCTTGCAAAACTGGAATCTTGAAAATTCATAGGTTGAATATATTTTTTAGAAAAATGTGATGCAAAAACAGATGCAAAAACAAGAATATAGCGGATTGGGTGACCGAAAAAATATCAAAATGAGATCTTCCCCATTATTATCGAATCAAAAATAAATAAAATCTATTCTTTGAGTCAACCACAACGAACAAGGCTTGCATTAGCCATAATAATTGTCTCTTTAAAAGGGAAGGACATTGTAAAATTGATTGTTATAATCTTTATACTAATAACTTCAATGGATAATACCGTTGTCAGAATTCTGAAACATACCCCTTTTATATGCGTTGGACTGCAATCGGTGCAGGCGTACACGGCAGAGAAAGGCGAGAGAGCGGGGGAAATAGCGAGACGCAGAATGGCGCGCTATTCAAACGATATTTTCAACAAAACTTCAGGCACTCCTAAGTTGGTTTATTTTGCTTCAAAAAGAGAAAATGGGATTCTTTTCTGAATCAGAAGAATGAGGTGGTCCATGACGAAAGCGCTACCCTACTATTGCCATGACTCCAATTACGCGTCAGTTATAAAAAGACGAGTATCGTAATTATGAATGACGAAATGAATTTGAACTAAAAATACATCAAAGAGGGTATTTCTAGAGTTGAATGCAAAAAAAGATTAAGAGAAAAGACCAACGTCAAGAAAGACTTTGAAAGAGTACAGTACTCGTAGTATTAAACATATGTTACAAAGGGTAGCCACGTACTTGTTTCTTTGAAATGTGACAGAGTCCACTTCAAAATTACACATTTTTATTAAATCTTTGAAATGTCGCTTATATAAGCAGTAATATGAAATACGTGAATTACAAAATTCCGGCTGAAAAGCAACAGGGAAATAGGTATGAGAGTCTATAAAACTACAGGACTGATAATAAGAACAGATTGTATTACGAGTATTCAAATGGGCTAATTTTGAATTACAGTGTAGTTTGTGCAAAACCAAAAAACAAAGTTCTGGAACAAAAGCCTCGCTGTGCGGAAATGTCTAGATGAATGTCAATGTTTTTCGTACAAAAAGATATTTTCAACACAACAAAATTTTGTCACGGCGACGAAGTATAAACATAGGTCCAGTCTTTGACAGTTGTCAAGAAAAAGTTGAAAGGATCAATTTGTTCCCATGGCGAACCAAAGTATAATGCGAAGAAATTACATTTCTTTGCTCATTTTGTGGTAAATAGGAGATCACTTCTTTTGCTGAAAATGGCAGACGGACTTGAGAGACATTTGAGATAAATATCTCAAAATGGCGAGTTTTGGACTGATTGTCCTTTAGCCAAAATGTAATTTTCTACTTTGCATGTGCCAAAGTGAAGATATAATGCCACTAACGCCAGTAAAAACACACACACACACACACACACGCACGTCCTAGTTTCGATGTTGCTCTGTGTTTAGCGTTGTACATAGAATACTCAGGTGATGTCCGCACACAAATATGTTCAGAGATGAGTATGTAAGTCTACCCACATATTATTTCATGGTGGTGTGTGTTTAGGGAAAACCAGAAATCACTATGAATGTGGCTAATTGAAAAGATCCGTGTGAAAAGCTAGAATTCCTGGGGGCTGCAATGAAATTGCGCAGAAACAATCATAATCTCTGAAATTGCTATGAAAGTGTCGCCGACTGATTACGCACTGCTCATGTCAACCTTCAACTGAGGTTCCTGTGGTGTGTGCTCAACCCTTGTGACCTCTCCCACAACTACCTCAATTTCCGAATCTCAGTTGCTGTGAGGAGTTTGAACGTTGGGATTTGATAGCTTAACTATCAGTGTAATGGGCTGGGTCCCGCCGCGATGATAGAATGAGTGATCTGCCCAGAGAGAGATAGAGAGCGATAACGAGAGAGGGAGAGAGAGAGAGAGAGAGGCGATTGAAGAGTTTAGGTATGCTATAAAAAGGCCTCCCTCTTTGGGTAGATCAATATCATCGTTGCGGGACCTATTGTTTAAAAATGTATAGTAATATTAACAGAGATCACAAGAGCTGGGACCGTAAACTCAGACAATTCTGTTTATAATTTCATGCCTTGAGGCATTCGTTTTTATAAGTCTAACCAATTTAGGTAATTGCAAGGTTCAAGGGAAAGATGATCGAACACAATTTGTTCTTACGGTGGGTGTGGGGCCGTGTTCTGTCCTAATGTCACTTCCGAAGCACCTGCTTCTGAATTATTAAAAAGGAAGGACCTCGGAACATTGATTTTTCCAAATCTTTTTAAATAACAACTTTAATGCATTTTATGCAGTTGTCTCAATTCTCAAACACACCTTTTAAATGTTTTGGACTGCAAATGGTGCAGGTGTACACGACAGTGAAAGGCGAGAGAGCGCGGGAAACAGCGAGACGCAGAATGGCGCGTAATTCAAACGATAATTCAAACGAAACTTCAGGCGCTCCTAAACTGGTTCATTTTGCTTCAAAAAGAGAAAATGGGACACTTTTCTGAACCAGGAGGATGAAATATACTCATTTATCATAGGTCCTTATCTTTTCATAAACTTTTAGTTATATAACTTCCTCTCTTATACACTTTGCTTATGGTCTCTGTGTGTGTATGTGTGGTGTCCCACGGTGAAACTGCGCAGAGTCCGTCACGTCTCTGCGTCTCCTCATTTTTCCTTCTCTTTCGTCGAATCGGGTTCTTACTCCACGTAAATGCTAACGAGATGCGGTTATTTGAATACTTCATTTCGAGGGAGCAGCCCTCGGCGAGCGGGCGGAGGCCGCGAGCAGCCAGAATATTCAGGACCGCCGTTAGACGGGCCAGAATATTCTGGTTTAGTTATACACCTTCGAAATGGCACAGGGATCCTACTAGAATGGGTAAATTTTGATAAGCCTTCATCTAGTTCTCAAAGAACGGATGCAGTGATCAAACATGCCGAAATTAGCTATATTCTGAGGCGCGAAAATTCTTATTGCAAACTTTTTCTATGAAAACTATGACCAAACGATTCATGGTACTGAAATCCCTACGAAAAACATAAGGGAAGTAAAATTGTCGCTGCTTAAACGAAAAATATTTTGGGAAAACGGCTGGAAGTTCAAAATTTAATTTATTTTCAAATTTGCTTCGGAGATTTCACAAAAGACACAGAACAATGGAAAGGAAGCGTTATATTTACTGAAACGTAGCAGGCTATTTTAAAACTTTTTGTTGGATACAAACCATTTGACGAAATGTTTTGTCTCTTTTGAAATCACAGCTCTCGGTGGTTAGCAAACGCAAAACGCAACTGTTTGAGAGAAACGTTTCGGTTTATAAACATTGACCAAAGGAACGGAATTAAGAGAAATTGGGTTATATTACTTCCTCAAATCGAGGGAGTTTCTGTCACGGAACCACTACAAAAGACGTCATGTGGGAATATGACGGACTGGAGAAGTACTTCAGAAAGATTAGGAAAATCTTTCGAACCAGATGTTTGAGAGAAAGGTGGATGAAAGTCTGACTACAGGTGAAAAATGCTTCGAAAAACAATAGACATCACAGAAACAAAGACATTCACACAGGCACAGACACACGTACACCCGCATGCACGCATGCACACACACACACACACACACACACACACACACACACACACACACACGTACACAGCAGCAGCAGCAGAAGCATACGTACACCAACATCGCCTTTGCTTATCTGTTTTTCTGTTTGTCTATTCGGAGATACCCAGGTGGAATACTCTTGCCAGACAACTACCGTCTACGTCAGCCCTCCCTGCCTCTGAATATCCTTTGATTTTGAGCCAACGCAAAAATTGTTCAATATTCGGACGAAGGTAGCGAAAACTAAACATAACATACACACACTCATGCAAACACAAACATACACATATGCACACATACAAGTGAAAGCGAGATAGGGAAAGATAAAAAGAGAGAGAAAAAGAGTAATAGATCTAGACAAAAAGGTGGCGCCAATAAAACCGCAGACATGTCTAGATTACAAAAAAGAGAATAATTGGTGCACACTTATTGAGGCCATTGGTCTGAGAATCACGTAATGTCTGTTTACAATCATCGCAATTACATGACCTGCACTCAATTTATTTTCGCTGGGAGACAAAGCCTATATTGGATAGGAAAAAGTGTTTCTGCACTTACAAGATTGACGAATGGAATTGATTTCACTTGAACGTTGTGAATGTAGCCTACACGTTATGAAGGTGTTAATTTACTTATGATTTACTGATTTACTTAAAAACTTTACTAGCAACATTATTTCGAATGTTTCGGATGTCTTCAAGAAGAAGGACGGCGTAAAAAGGTTTTCTGGACTTGTGATAAATAAGTAGATCTCATTCGCCTGATTCAAAAAAAGGGTTCTATTTTCTCTTTTTGGAGCAACATACATCAAATTAGAAGTGCCTACAATTTTGCCGAAAATAGGGTTTGAATAGCGCGCCATTCTGCGTCTCGCTATTTCCCGCGCTGTCTCACCTTTTTCTGCAGTGCACCGGACCGGTTGCAGTCCAAAACATATAAAAGGCATGTTTCAGAATCCTGAAAACGGCAACTGTTTAATTAATAATTTGAAAAACCAATTTTACGAGGTCCATCCACTTTTTCTTAACCTAATTTCGGATTGCTGCCAAACAAAAGATTCAATTTTCTTGTTTCTAAAACAGAAGCAAAAATGTTTTTCGATCGTTTGAGGAAATACCGTCTAATGAAAATAGCGATGTTTGAGGATGTGGCTGATTGCGGTGCTCTCTGAACGACGGTGTTTCGGTTCTTTGGATATTTTTTTCAATCTGAAATTGAATTCAATTAAAAACTCATATAAATGGACAATACTCCATTAGAGTCAAATAAAAGATGAATTGACATCCTACGCCTGAAAACGTTGAAAGTCCAATTACCAAATTTTTGTGAATTACAGAACAACAGATTTTAACGAATGGCTGAAATTTTTGTCGCCCACAATTCGATTCAAGTTTCAAGAACACAGAGAGCACCTAAAAGGGCTTTTTTCAGCTATTTATAGTGCCTTTCAAAGCAAACATTGTCAAAATAACCAAATAAACAGTGATTATTGGGACAAACATCGTAACTTATAATTGGCAACAACCGATGAGCATCGTGGAAACGAGCGGTATGCGTAGCCGCGTGAGCGGAAATTGCCAGGTGGCTCAAAAACAAAGGATTTTCAGAGGCAGGGAGGGCTGACGTAGACGGTAGTTGTCTGGTAAAAGTATTCACACCTGGAAATCTTTGAATAGACAAACTGAAAAACAGATAATCAAAGGTGATGTCGGTGTACGTGTTTCGCCAACGTTTGCTTGCTGCTACTGTGTGTGTGTGTGTGTGTGTGTGTGCGTGTGTGCGTGTGTGCGTGTGTGCGTGTTTGTGTGTGTGTTTGCGTGTGTATGTGCGCGTGTGTATGCGTGGGGACCGTCCCTGTTTAGAAAAGGTAGCTTTCATTTCAGGACGTTTTCAACGCTCGGACATCTTTAAACAAATCCGTATTACAATCGCGATGCATACATTTCGGAAAATTTCGAAATGGATAATATTAGAATTTGGTCGAAATCAAACTTGGACATTATACTCGTCGCCCAACGACCTTTCTCGCAAATCTTTGACATTAGCATAACTTTGAGTAAGAAATAATTGACGATTATGCAAAAATGTGAATGTGTAGCTATGTCCTTATTTTTTCTAATTAGCTTAGATTCGCAGGTCGTCGAAATTTCCAAAAAGTTCCGTGGGCGAGGAGTATATAATCGCGGTGATTTTGGTAGTGTAAATTGGGAAGTTTAGAAAATTCGATTAATTTTCTTCAATTCGCCTGCTGGTATGCTAAATAATTCTAAAACGTCCATGTTTGCAATCTTCCGATTCTAACACGGCCGTTTTAGAAGCAACCATATTTGAATTCATCATATCGCGAAACCATGCAGATTGAGAATATTACATAGCGCAAACAGTCATGAATCCCAGCTTTATGAAACGAGTGGTTTCTTCGTTACAAAAAAGCAGGCCATTTAGTGACCAACTGAGCAACCAAGAAAAACTGACCTGCTTTTACCCTAGACAATTTTGTTTAGTACAGTCACCATTTCGTCCATTAAACTACATACATACATATCCGCATTTGTTTTGTGTTACAGCAAATGACGAATCGAAGAGATTCTTTCTCATGCTTTCAAGATTTTCTACAGAACCACTTTGCCGGAGGCCTTCTCACAGCCTGTCTTTTCACCCACACGTCTCTTATATATCATTTTTTATCTCTCCATTCAAAAATCTTCCATACATTTTTTCAGTTCCTACTTAAGCCGTAGCCACCGTCATGGACGCTTGGGTGTACACTGACGGTGCTTGTAGGAATAACGGCAGAAATGGGCCGAAAGCGGTAACATTATTATGTGTTTTTTTCGGCAACAATTCTAGTTTAGGCTGGGTGGGCTACTTTCTGGGGAGATGATCATCCAGAAACCAGGTATGGTCCAGTCTTTGGAAGGAATCCGACCAACAATCGGGCGGAGCTAGTCGCAATTCTGAAGGCCTTGGAAGCGGTGAGTTCATTGTTATCACCTCTAATGCCAGTTCAGGGCATCCGAATGTGTGTGCGTCATCTGACAGTCTATTCCGATTCTGAGTATGCAGTGAAAGCTTTCAACCATCGCATTCACGTATGGAAAAGGTAATAACAAAGGTATCTCACTCATTTCCTAGCATCGAAGTAGGATTGGCGGGCACTATATCTAAGAGTAACGCTTTTTTTAAAAAACTTCATTTCCTATGATTTAGGCAAAGTTTTCAAAATTACAGTACCCTACCGAAACCCAGGTCAAAAATCGATACCGACCTAAAAACTTAGAACCATTACTTCCAGAAGCAACGACTTCGTGTTGTTTTCTTTTCGCCGCAATCGCAGAAGCTTCATCGATATTTTCGACGCCTACGACAGAATATATAGCTCTTATGAGAACTACAACGGCATGAGTAAGAAGAATCTGAAGAACGCGGTCGGCCAATCTCGCGACCACACGAGGCGTCAGGGCGTAGACTGGAGGTTCCTCAACAACCTCGAAAACCGGGATTACAACTTTCTGGAGTTTGTGGTGATCGCTGAGGTTGCTCTGAGATGGGAAAGTCGAGATGCACTGGACTACGATCAATACAGGTGATTCCACAATTAAATCGAATTATCTTCTTTTTGCAGAATGTTCGAGAAGACGGATGGAAGATATGAAATCACAGACAGCTTTGTATCGGCCTTTAACAAAATTGGAAACGAGCATCCAAGTGACATGCAGGGTTGTCTTGACAAGTATCTTTCGGAAGCAGGATTCTATCAGATGTATGATGACTAATAAACTGTAGAGTTTGTTTTGTTTTTTAATTATTGGCATCAAAGAGCGTTGGAACCTTAAAAATTAACTTAGAGAGGGAAGATAAAAATTTAGACGTAGAGTTTATGGTAAAGTTGGAAGAGAGCTAAAGATAGAGAGAGAGGCAGAAAAACTGAGAAAGCAAGGGAGACAGAGAGACAGAGAGACAGAGAGACAGAGAGACAGAGAGACAGAGAGACAGAGAGACAGAGAGACAGAGAGACAGAGAGACAGAGAGACAGAGAGACAGAGAGACAGAGAGACAGAGAGACAGAGAGACAGAGAGACAGAGAGACAGAGAGACAGAGAGACAGAGAGACAGAGAGACAGAGAGACAGAGAGACAGCGAGACAGAGAGACAGAGAGACAGAGAGACAGAGAGACAGCGAGACAGAGAGACAGAGAGACAGAGAGACAGAGAGACAGAGAGACAGAGAGACAGAGAGACAGAGAGACAGAGAGACAGAGAGACAGAGACCTTCCAGTGCTCTACTACTTGTGTGGCCCTAACCTTCCCAAACGGTTTCTGGTCGGCCTCCTCCGGTTCCGGCTGTCGCTAATGGGTCTGTCGCGTAATCGTCAGTGCGGTCTTGCCTTCTGTTGTCCCCCGAGGGCTAATGTGTCTGCTCATATTCCATTCCCAATCGATCCTTTCGCCAATCCCTCCACCCAGGTGTCCCCTGTCTATGCTAATTTCCTCGCCGACCACAAAAGCCGTCCGTCTTTCCCCATTCCCACCGATTTCTGCCTGAGCGAGTCAGTCGTTAATTAGCACTGACGCGAACATTCGGCCCCCGACTGCCTCTACTATATGCTGACTTTACTCTCCCTTCCTCCTTTTGTCCTTTTGAGGTAAAACTCGGCGTTCGTCGAAATGCGTCGGCCGAGGAAACGCAATTAGTCGCTGGGATGTCTGGTGGGGCTAATGGGCTTAAGCGCCCATCTGCGCTTTGTACGACCGACACGCACCTTGTACTATACGAACATTGCCTTAACAGGAGGAAACAATCCTTAAACAAATAGAAATGTTCGAAATATCCGAATTTATCTCTGAAGGCAGTTTGCCACGAGAATATATGATATCTTGGAGGTAAAGTTCCCTGAATTGCGGTTCTTTGGCTCCAGGTATTGGTGACCTGCGCCCTCCCCCCTTAGAGACGCTTTGCGAATTTTGAGTTAAAGGCAGAGGCCCACGTAAAAAGGGGGACCTGTCCATGCTAATCATAAAACTCTCTTCATTTCACTATTGAAAATGACACTCTCTCGCTTACGCTACGCTATGGACAGGTCCATTTTCGTTTTCGTGGGCCTCTACCTTTAAGCGGCCTTACGTTCTCATCAGGGCCGCTTTGCGGTCTCGCTTTACTGCCCTTACTTAAGGCAGTTACACACACAAACACACACACACACACACACACACACACACACACACACACACGCGCGCACACACGCAATTTCTAGCTTAGTAACCGTTGATCATCCGTAGCTCCAGTGTAATTACCAGAGCCATTGTCCTCGTTATGATGTCGGAAGGGCTCATAAGGCGTCGTTGGAGATTGCATCTGTCTTTACTGCCCTGGCGAGATAAGCCGTGGCTATATACGGCGAGTACGCGGGGAGGACGTGGGAAGGAGAATCCGATCCGCGGATAATGAGAATGCGTTCCGGAAGGTACACACCACCGACAACACGGTGTTCGTTTACTCATTGCCATGGACACATACGATGGCTATAGAAATTTTCGGATTCGTATATGCAAAATTTGGTCTTTTCTTCATAAGCGGGGAAATTTTGAAACAGGCGACCCCACCTAGAGGACTCCAATATCAATAACTCAATCCCATACCTGTAATTGAATGGGTGGGTCGTCTCCTTGCTTGAAGAATTTTGGATCGCCTTTTTAAATCAGTCTAAAGTAAACTACCCCAGTTTGTAATAACTAATTAGGACCCAGGAACTATTGAAATAAAGTACCCCAGGCATTAAACAAAAGAATCCATTCCATTAGTTGTGCAAAGGACGACCCCCCCCCCCCCACGAAAGACTCTTTTCAAACCATTTCAACATTGAACTTTGGGGGTGCTAGGTTGATTTTAAAAAATAAACAAATACTCGTTAATTTCAATGATGGCTCAATCAAACATAGAATATTATCATAGCCCACAATCTTATTTTGTTGTCTGATTAGTGCCTTACGGCACTTCCAGTTGTTTTTTTCTCTCTCGAGAAAATGGTATATACCACCACCCTCCCAGCTAACCGCAAGTATGTCTATGTATGGTCTAAAAATACGATTTGGACTGCGAAGAATCGAACACAACTGCGAAGAATCTTGTAGCAGACCGTATGTCTGCCAAAATAGAGTGGAAATGCCCCAGAATTTAGCACCATTTACGTAAAGAGGACGTTCCATTATTGTACGTTTCAAAAAATGGACTCTGGCCGTTGCCGCTTTTTTCAAACTCTTCTTGGCCTCATAATCACGAAATGGCGAGCCTGACCCCGCGCTGAGCAAAATATGCTTCCCAGGCGTACCAACATTTGTGTGTCATTAAAGGGCCCGTAAGGGGCCTTTTCTGATTGGAAATGGAACGTATGCTAATCGAGCCATTTTAATTGAAATAATTTTTCCGAACACCGCTCCAGACTACGGCCGTGCGCAAAATGCTTGCCAAGTCTTCATTAGCATGCGATTCTGAAAAGGCCCATTTCTGAAAAGGCCCCCCTTTAAATTATCCGTCTATAGGAAACATATCTTACGAGGGAAGTCCGTAATGGTACCCCCGGAATTTGGAACGACACCTATACCATTGGATAGAGCATGAAAAGTTGTCCCTAAAAGTGGTCTCCAATTTTGCTGCGGACACATGGGAGCCGAGAAATGTCGGTTTTCGTTTTTATGCTAAACTATGCATTTACGCAAATGTGGCTTATCTTGGGAAGAAATCGACCGCTAAAATGTGAAAGCGTGGTAAAGTGGTTAAGTGAACTGTCAAAGATGAGCTATACTGGATCTATCCCCGGCAGTACTTTTTTTTTAATAATTTTTTTTTGCCCATTTCAACTTTAACTTTTTATGACATCTTTTGTTTTGGAAAATTTTGTTTTAGTCGGGCAATCTATTCTTTGTTTTTAGAATTTTAGGAAAATCCGAAAGTCTTCCCTTCCCATGTTCCCCATTTTTAAAAAGTTTCAAAAACAAAAGATGTCACAAAAAAGTTAAAGTTGAAAAAATTAAAAAATAATAAAAAAAGTACCGCCGGGGATAGATCCAGTATAGCTCATCTTTGACAGTTCACTTAACCACTTTACCACGCTTTCACATTTTAGCGGTCGATTTCTTCCCAAGATAAGCCACATTTGCGTAAATGCATAATTTAGCATAAAAACGAAAACCGACATTTTTCGTCTCCCATGTGTCCGCAGCAAAATTGGAGACCACTATTAGGGACAACTTTTCATGCTCTATCCAATGGTATAGGTGTCGTTCCAAACTCCGGGGGTACCATTACGGACTTCCCTCGTTAGCGTAACTTAGAGTATTATTAGAGTCGCCTTCTTTAAAAGATGGAATAGACAAGGCTTATAGCTGTCGCCAAAATGAAATCGTATGCTAATTGCGAAAATGTGCAAATCATGCTCTCGTCTACTGATTAGACTACGAACTTCAATGTCAACAGAGGATCACTGTAACATTCTAATTTTATTGACATGATTCCAATTTGGCGACAGCTATAGATTGGAGTCGTCTTCTTTGAATGTCAATTAAGGATCGCATTGTTTAAAGGGAAGGGCCGCGTAAAAAGGTTTTTCCGCACTTGTGATAAATGAGTAGCTAGCGTTCTGCTGATTCAAAAAAGTGTCCCATTTTCTATTTTTGAAAAAAAAGTGAACCAAAGTAGCAGCGCCTGAAATTCGAAAATATCGTTTGAATAGCGCGCCATTCTGCGTATCGCTTTTCCCCGCGCTCTCTCGACTTTCTCTGCCGTGTACACCTTTTTTTTAAGGCTCATGTCAGAACCACAAGCTCATGTCAATTCCATACATTTGCTCTTCTTTCCCCGTTTTGCAGACTCATCTTGCATAACATATGGGGCAGCGTTTCTTTGCAAACAGAGTCTTCCGCTCCTTTTTTGACTCAAAGCATTCGGAATCCCGAAACCTCCTGTTACCCATATGTTTGCGAACGGCATGTCGTGCTTGCGATGGGATCGCTCGTTCCATTTCTCATCGCCGGAGGCCTAATCTCCGCGTGGATTCATAAATATCGGCTGTCCTGTCGCGGATTATCTGCCATCGATCGCCTCTCCTAATGAACGCCTTCCTCACGCCTCAATACCCTCCGAAAGAGGCACAACTGTCCTTTTATGGTCTCTGAAATATTACGACAACGCACAGATTATCGATAATCCCTTGCTCGCGGCTGCCGTTTCATAACTGATTCATTCGGCTCACACAATGCATTTCAAACTCATTCTCGAGGAGAGATTTCAGAAGAATTTTTGAGTGTTTTCTACGCCCACAAAAGAAACATCGAATGACCCTGGGAAAATGAGGGGAAGGCGTATTCGCCACTCGGAAGATGCCTCAGTTATGAAGGTCTCTTTCCACTCTTTCCACTCTTTTTTCCCTTATCCCTCCCTCCCTCTCTCTCTCTCTCTCTCTCTCTCTCTCTCTCTCTCTCTCTTTCTCTCTCTCTCTCTTTTCGCTTTCTCTCTCCATTCAGCCATTACTTTATCTCTGTCTCCTACTTTTTCTCTCTCCCTGTTCTTTCTCTTTATCTATCTCTCTGTTTCTCTATGTGTTCACTCAGTCGTTTTTTTCTCTCTGCCTCTCTTTCTCTCTTTTTGTCTCTTTTATTTCTAAAATCTCTGTCGATCAGTCTCTCTGTATCTCTATTTCTATTTGGTTTTTTTTTGGCTTTTTTCTGCCTCTATATTTCGCTGTTTCTCTCTATTTAAGACTTCCCTGCTTTTCTGTCTAGAGTCCTCTCTCTTTCCCCCTCTATGTATCTTTATCTCTTTGTCTCTCTCTCTATCTCTCTTTCAATTTCTCTATCTGAGTCTCTGCCTCTCTTTATCTCTCTCTCTATCTATCTTTCTGTATCTCTACCTCTCTATCTCTCTCTGTCTCTCTTTCTCTCTCTCTCTCTCTCTTTCTCTCTCTCTCTCTCTTTCGCTCTCTCTCTCTCTCTCTCTCTTTAAATTTATTTGCACGCTTTCGAATTCTTCTCCTAAAGTTTTACTTTCGAAGGCAAAACTCGTTTCTTGATGGTTGTCTTGCCCGGATCTAATTTAACGCTTGGCAAGATCTACCGTTTTCCATTTCGAGAGAGAGAGAGAGAGAGAGAGAGAGAGAGAGAGAAAGAGAACCAAAGCTCTTCCGTCTCTTTTTGCCTCCTCGTGCCTCTCTCTATTTGCCCAGATCCATGTGTCTCTCCTTCTGCCTCTCCTTTCCTGCTAATTACGGCTGCGTATCAGATGTCCTGTGTAATCCGATTGCCTCTGTTATATGGCTCCGAGAGTCCCTTTATCTCCCTTCAAGTCTTTTTCCCTCCGAAGCCGCTTTTTGTTTGTTTCTCTCGGATGTCATCCTTCCCACAGCCGAAAATGGGCGGCCGAGGCGTAAACAACGGGTACAGACATCGATTCCGGCTCATAACCACTGACCACTCTTACACTCTTTTATCAATTCCTCTTTTGTAACAAAAAGGCATTGACATTCAGATGTTTTCCCTCAAAATTTCTACGTCTGAGCTAATTTACTAGAAAAATGTGTTCTTACAGACAAAACTACTAACCATTTTTACACTAGTTTATCAACGCAGTTTTTAAACATTTGACATGTAGTTTTTTCGATGAAAAATCAACTTTATAACTATATTTAGCATTTAATATGTGTTCTAGATCCACATATGCTCCTACAGCTGTTTTTACAATGTTTGTTAGTCGAAGAAGCTCATTTTAAACAAAGTAATGGGATCTGTCGATGGTGGTCATTATTTTACAGCAGTCCGATGGGCTCGCGGGCCAAGATGCGCCCCAAAGTCTGACTGACGGACGCCCTCTCAAAGGCAATCTGCTTTATTCGTTTTTGTAATTTTGGTTGTTTCTAAAAACCCGCTTTTGTTTCAGCTTTGACCTTAATTATTTAGTTTTCAAAAAATGCCAACTGTTACGCATCAACCGCACTGTTCATTCACTCTATCGACTTTCTTTTCTATTGATCAAGACCAAGCTTAGAAATTACAACGAAACATATATTTCCATTCATTTTCTTGTATAATTTTGTGATTTTCACTTGTGCAATCCTCAATTGAAATAATGGGTAGTATTTGCACAAGTACAGGTAAATTAACTATTTTTAAAAAATAAAAGAGAGATAAAAATATGAGAGAGATAACAAGGAGAATATTAAGCCCATTCGCCCCACGATTAGCGGTAGAGATAACTCTGGCTGAAATCTGCTTGAACCTAATTTTTATAAAGAATTTTTGTTGGAAAAGAGCTTTTGAAAAAGATTTGTAATAAAACATTGCCCAAAAAGATAACGAAACAGTAGAATCGGAGTAATATTCGCAACCCTAAGGTTCATAAACGGGTTGTTTAAGCGACTTGCTAAGACAACTTATTGTCTTAGCAAGCCCATTCATAACGATGCCGGTTTAACAGATTTAGCGCTTAAATTGACACCCTAATATACGGTATATTATATACCCTACCCGAAAAGGGCCACAACGTGTGCAAATACTACAAAAGATCTTCCATAATTCTCAATTCTCTTTTGGTTGAATCTTGCCTTCGAGCTTGGAAACGCGTAGGAAATATCCCGAAAAAATTTCAGGTTTCTATGTTTAGTTAACTGTTGCATTTTGAAATCGCTTCTCCCAAAAGCCATGTGCTCTGAATCTTCCTTATGAGACACCGTTAATGCATCATGTCCGTCGGTTATGATTCCTTGTGATTTCAACCAGTGTAATTTTACATAAAAGTGTCACTTTTGCCGCGAAACGCCGCTCGAAGACGCATTATGCTCGCTTGTTGTGTGTTCGCGCCACTGAAATATATACTACGTGGTCAGCTGTCTCCTCCCGAACACGGCTGCTGCCAGCCGCTAAGACCTTTCCATTCTCCAATTGGACTTCGTCTCTATGATTCTAACTTTGTCTCTTTTTAGCCAGAGATATCCGAGTGAGAGAGATACAGGGAGTCAGAGAAACACAGAACACAGAGACAGAGAGACACAGAGACGAAGAAGAAAGAGAAAGAAGAAAGTGAGAGTTACAAAGCTTATACCGTGACTTTGCCTCCCCTACCTCTCCTCCATCTGTCGACCGGTGTTCTCCCTCTCCTTGTGTATTTCCATCGGTCGCCGTTCGCACCCAGTCCACTTGAGATCTGGCTCATCCAGCCCGAGACACTCAACGAGGCGCCCAATTTGTCTGTCCGCTGACTTCCTCACTTCGGCGCCGAACCCGTCGAAATTGGCCCTCACATCCAACCACAGCCCTAATCCCTCTCTTTTATACTTTCACTCTCTCCTCAGCTTGATATCCCCCGTTGGAAACTTGCGCCTGGCCGCAGTCCGCTCCGTAATTTACCCTTTTTGCCCACAATTGCTCGTTCTGTCGGAAACCCCTGCCAGCGACGAATTGTGTAGTGGATGATTTGCAGAAACACGCGACGATCAGACATCATTTTGATGTTTTCTACGGAAAAGCGTTCTCTCAAGGAATTCCTTCCATTTTACCGAGTGTTTTTGCAGTCCGATTCAATTTGCAGAATTGACCTCCATTCCCGGCGACGCCACTTATTCACAGATTTGTCCTTCTCGCTCGAACGCTTCTTACGAACACTTTTGGGAGGCGAAAAGGAAGAGATTTCTCCTTTGATGGCCGCCTCTCTCTTTCTTTATTTCTCGCTTTCTCGCATTCTCTCTCTCTCCCTCTCTTTGATAACCTCCTATGCCTCCCTTTTGCCTCTCTCTTTGTAATCTCTCTCTTCGTTTCTCCGTCTATCCGGCCTTTGGTCTCTGTCTCGTTCTGTTTCTTATGTGTCCCAGACTATTTTTTCCTATTTGTGATCTCGCTGTCTCTTTCCGTGACTCTCTCTCTCTCTCTCTCTCTCTCTCTCTCTCTCTCTCTCTCTATCTATCTATCTATTTCTCTCTCATGATCACCCAGTTTTCCCCTTTTTTGAGGTTCTGCTTTTTCTCAAACGCTTCCTCTGCTATTTTAAGTTCTTTTTCTTTGTCTCTATCTCTTTATGTCTCTACCTCTCCGTATCTCTGTCTCCCTGTCTCTTCCTTTCTGTACCTCTTTCTTTATATCTCCCTATAATTCGCAACTCACATGCTATTAAATCTCTATTACGCTAAATTTCTCTGTTTCCCTCGTTTTTCAAAATGTCTCTTTCTGTTTATCTCTAACGTATCTCGTCGTCTCCAACTTCTTTTGTGCTTGCGAAAGCCTCTGTCTTTGCCTCTCACTTTCCTCATTTGTCTCTTTCCCTCTATCACTCAACATTTCAATCTTTTCTCTACTTTCGAGATGTCTCTCCTCCCCCGTTCCTAAGTAGTTCCATCAATCACTTCCTTCATGTTCCTCTCTCCTCGCCCACTTAAAAGTACGAAAAGCTGAATCTCCCGTTGCCTTCCTGTTTCCACAAGGCCATTTCTCCGTTTTTCCTCAATTTCCATCAGCGGATTTCCCTGTGAAAACACTCGTTTTGCGTCGCCCATTAAACACGGTGGCAGAGCCGTGGCCGTCGAGTGTTTTCCTCGGCCGATCCGCTTTGTTCCGCCAATTCACACCAGATGGCGCCTCTCCTTCTCTGCTTAATCAGCTTCGCTTTAGAAAGTCTCTTTTCCCTAAGAGTCATTTTTTTCGTAGGTTTCGAAATTCCAGGTTCAGTCGAAAGCGGGTGAAATTACCTGAGATTTTGAGAAAACTTGGCAAAACAAACAAACAAGCTATGATTTTCTCAACTTCCTGTTTTTACAACATTTTATCAGAAAAAGTTGTGAAATTGCGGCATTTACATTAACTTTTATTATTATTTTGCCTTTCCTTATTCCACTGGGAGCTGCCTTGTCATTAGAAACTCGCAGCGTGCTAACGTCTGCAACGTTATGGTTAAATGGTTAGCATCTCTGTCTGTCACTCCAACGATCCCAAGTTCGGGTTCTGTACGAGCCCGCAGTCTTTTGCGGCTTAAAATAAATGCATATGTATGATTAAAACGTAATTTTTTCTTTTGTTTTTTATGTACTTCTGGACCCACAAATACGTTCGCTCGTTTTCTGAACCCATCCGTACACTTTCTCCCTCTCTCTCCGCTGAATTCCGTCTTTTACGATCCGTCTACACGCCGTTTACGGCCGACAAACCGTGCTTTCTTAGTCAGTTCTCAAAATATGCGTTGTTGACCAATCCTCCAAATGGACAAAATCTGATTTCATCTCGTTTTTCACCAATTTTTGCTATTCAATGGATGAATGTGTACAATTGGCACGCGCCCTTTTCCCCCACAACCACCCGGGTCTCGCGATGGGATTACCGCATACGACACGCCGTGTCACCGGTTCCGAAACGGCCTTGCGGTCGTCATAAAAAACGAGATGAACTTTTCAAATCATTCCTTTTAACGTTTCGTCGGCAAATTTTGAAGAAAAAATGTTTTTTTGCTGGTTGGCTCTACATGTCAACTTTAGAAATAATTTTCTCAATTTATTATTTAAACAGTTCGTTATATAATACTCTAAGTAAAACTTTTTTCTTTTTACACTTTTAAAATGCATCAACAACGAAGCCAGATATGCCGTTTTGAATGCATGCCAATACCGTACCCCTTGAAAATTTTGAAAACGGCTTTTCAAAAGCGTGTTTATTTTCATTACGTTATCTTTTTCCGTGAAAATTACCAGAAAAATAGTAAAAAAAAATATTGCCATAATTTTTCAATTTGTTTAGCAGATAACATTTAAATCGTAGCCCCACCAAATGTAATTTTATTCATTGTAAGGCAATTTTGCTGTCATAATCACCTGAAATATAGGAAAATCATTGTGATATCAAAACAGATCAATAGTTTTATTTAACTTTATTTCGAGAAAGGATTCGTCTGTTGTTTAGCAGGACCAAAGTTTTACGTTAGCATATCTAGCTTCGTTGTAAACGAAATTGCAATTTGTGAAAATCAAAAATCCACAGAGTTGTTCAACGAAATATTGATGAAAGCATTTCAACGTTTAGTTGAATTCGCAGTTTGATTTCGGGGGCTTGAAATTTCCGTGTTTGCGCGCGCTTTGCCCTGAAACCCGTGGAACCCCGTTGACCGTTGCGGTCAGCCAGCTGTCACTTCGATTCCTCGCCTTTCCCTCCAAATTGGGTTGTTTTGAGCCATTTCCTCCGTTCCACCTGGCCGTTTCACTCCCGGATTACCGTAATCTGTTCGGAATCCGTGTTGCGTTGTTTCCTTTTTCGAGAGTCATCCGTTTCACGGCAGTCTCGAGAGCACAAACACGACAACTGGATTAGCGGAGGTTAGCCGTTTTTGGTGCGACGAGAGAGCACGCGGAATGAGGATACGCAGACACTGGTCAGTGGGGAGAGAGCATGGCCGGAGAGGAGGGAGCAGAGAGCGAAGCGCCAGCCGGCTGCCACATCCTCGCACAGCTCCAGCCAGCCGGATGAGCTGACCCTTGGCCTCTGCCACCCGACTGTCACCAGCCATAGCCTTCAGAAGACATGGCCGTTCCTTCCGGGAAACGACGCCTCCGGGTGCTCACTCGATCAGCCGGCTGTCAGCAGAGCTCCCCCGGGTGGTCTCAGCTGCCAGCCGCTTCTCTTCGCTCTCTGCTCCTCTTTTTGGCCTCCTCTCTTTTGATTTATCCGGGCCTTTAATTGGCACCCTTTCCTCTCATATCCGCCTCTTCTCCCTTTTTCTTGGAACACTCTCGCCCTTTAGGATTCCTGCGTCAGTCGACGCTATTCATTCGAACACAGTCGCACATGATTCACAGCTTTAGACCCGAAATTTCGTGCTCCAGCAACTTTACTATGAACGCATTCCACGTCCTGCCTGAATTTCAGCCGATTTTTTGTTTGTCTAAGTCTCTACCTCTTTGTATCTCTCTCTCTCTTTCTCTCTCTCTCTCTCTCTCTCTCTCCTTGTCTTTGTCTCTTTCTCTGTCTGTCTGTCTCTCTCATGCTGTCTCTTTTTATGCATCACCTGCATTTGACATCAATATTTTTTTATATCTCTTTATCGTTCTCTGTATCTCTCTCTCTCTCTCTCTCTCTCTCTCTCTCTCTTTATCTCTCTCTCTCTAAGTCTCTTTCTCTCTCTGTTTGCATATCTCTCTCTTTCTCCTTTCTCTCTGTTCTTACTCACTTTTGTCATTACTGCCTGCTTTTGACTTACCTGATTGTTCATCTCTCTCTCTCTCTCTCTCTCTCTCTCTCTCTCTCTCTCTCTCTCTCTCTCCATCTCTTTCTTTCAATATCTCTCCCTGCCTGTTTCTATGACTATCTCCCTCTCAATATTTTGTCTCTTTCTCTTTGCCTTACTGTGCCTCTGTCTTTGTCTCTCTATCTCTAAATTTTTCTCTCTTTTATTCTTTTTATCTACCTGTTTATCTTACTCTTTGCCACTATTTCTCTGTGCATCTGTCTAAATTTGACCTACGTAATTGCCCATCTCTTTATTCGTTTCTTTATTTTAATCTCTCTCTCTCTCTCTCTCTCTCTCTCTCTCTCTCTCTCTCTCTATCGCTCTCAGATGTCTCTGTTTATACGTTTGCATGTCTCTTTGTCCATCGGTCTCCTTTTCGTCCCGTTCCTTTATCCCTCTTTTTGTAGTAATGTCTCCAACTCTCTGCCTGTATCGCTACCTCCCTTCCTTTTCCTCTCTCTCCCTCTTTCAGCCTCCCCCCCCAATCACCGTTCCCCTGGAATGTCTCATTTCCTAGTGTCCTTGGAATAGTCTCTCGTACAGTATCAGATATCATATCTCGGTTGCCGCCACCCACTTTGTTTATGCCTTCATTACAGCAGACAACAAGGAGAGAGTGCGCGAATAAAGGATACGCAGAGTGCGCGAGTGGTCACTTTTGGGATGTGATTTGGATTCTCGGAACGCCCGCCCGCTGCACTACTGATAGCCACCGCCGTCTTCCACATCAACAGGTACGAATAATTAACACCTCGTAAAGGCTTTATCGCCCATCTGGGATAAGCCTGTTTTCCTTAAATGACCTTAACAAGTTAGCGTTTACAACTCTGTAATGACGTCAACTCAGATGTGCTTGGTCTTCCACCAATAACATATGAGTTCATTAAGATATACCCTTTATATCGTTTGTGTTTGCCTTGTGTCTAGACTGCCTTACCCCCTTCCCTCCAAACCCATCCCTCCCCAGTCGGCGTGTCTGTTTATGTTCAGCTACAAATCCTCGAGTGTCAACATTCGACATGACAAACGACGCGTGTTTTTATCTGATCGCCGTCAGCACTGCCATTTGAAGCTCTTCCACGATAAATCATACGATACCCGCAATAACAACGCAAAATCTTGTACCGCAGTCGATTTACAGTTTTAGAGGAGTTTCTAGATGAGCCTAGGCCATTCTTGCGACATTTGCTAAGCAAAAACAGATTTAAGTTGCGATTATCTACTATAATTGAACTTTTTCTATAATCTGGGACCCAAACACATAGATGCCTTTACTAGGGTGAACCCGTTCCAACATCCAACGGAGCTTGCATACTATATACACAGTTGTAATGAACATCTGGCGTAAGAGCCTTTTGTAACACCCATTGTGAAAAATGGCTAAAGAATCGTATGTATCGCCATTTCAGCGTTTAAAATGGATATTGAGAGTTTTAACGAAAAACCAGGTGATACTTTTTCAAATGCGATTTTCACAACAACAGTTTAGGGCGATTTGAGAAGTGTCACAGGAAAAAAGTTAGATAACAACTTGCAGAATCGAATGCATATTTTCCCACATTTGAAAAGTCTTCTCGATTGGATTTTGGGTTTTCCCTAACTACAAAGATTTGTGGAAATTTAATTTTACACAAAAATTAATCGCACAATTGCGCAAGACTTTGAAATGCGACCTTTTTAGCGACAACTTAACGTAACCCGAGACCCCAAAAAGAACATGGCCCATAAATTCATAATGGTTTCACAAGTTTTCGATGAATTCAAGTTTTCCTGGTCTGCTTGAATCTTACAAGAGATGTTTTACAAACCGAAATATGATCAAATGTCAGTTAAGAAATGACTGATAAGTGGGCCCCGAAGCGAAATATAGGTCACCCGGTATGCGAAGTTTACGTCACCTAGGAGGTCAAAAAACCACCCAAAACCATCAATGACAAAGGCTTTTTAATTTTTCTGCATTTCATAAAAAGCGATCCGCTTGCCATCGCCAAGAAAGCGTTTTTCAAGCCGCACACATTAACATTTTAATAAACATTTCCCAGATTGTACAATTGTGCCAATATTTTCGTGTTGTACTTTTAGTTTCTTTGTTTTGGGTTGGATAGGCATCTATAACTCTCGAAGAGGTAAAGTAATTTTGGGGACATTCAGTATCCCAACCAGGAAAATCCCTTTACCCAAATGTAAAGTAGTAATGATAGCTCTCGAATACTGCCTCTACAGTATTTTAAACAGCAAAAAGTTTTATTCTGCAAATATTTTTCCTCTTCTAATTCTAAACTGTTGATTTTAGCTGCGATGACGACTGCGTCGGAGCTGTTGTCGGACGACGCGCGGACGCGATTCTCAAACACGAAGGCCCTCTTTGAACAGTTGGAGAGACAGCAACACCATGAGGTACTCCCTTTCTCTTTTTGTAGAAGCAGTCGGAAACGGGTCCTTTTGAACTTTTTACGGACCCCTTTATTCTGAGCGAACGGCCGCCGAGGGCCATTCGTCACGGATAATCGAGTGTCGACGTCTCAATTATCTGGAATGCAAAAAAGACGGAAGGCTTTCAGTTGGTGCCCTCCTTCTACTCCCCGAGGCCACAACGACAGCTGCCACCGCCTGTGGCCCCGAAGCCACAACGGTCTGGAAGTCCCGTGTCTCAGGTAAGGAGAAAGACAGTGAGACAGGGAGAGAGACAGAGAGACAGAGAGACAGAGAGACAGAGAGACAGAGAGACAGAGAGACAGAGAGACAGAGAGACAGAGAGACAGAGAGACAGAGAGACAGAGAGACAGAGAGACAGAGAGACAGAGAGACAGCGAGACAGCGAGACAGAGAGACAGAGAGACAGAGAGACAGAGAGACAGAGAGACAGCGAGACAGAGAGACAGAGAGACAGAGAGACAGAGAGACAGAGAGACAGAGAAACAGAGAGACAGAGAGACAGAGAGACAGAGAGACAGAGAGACAGAGAGACAGAGAGACAGAGAGACAGAGAGACAGAGAGACAGAGAGACAGAGAGACAGAGAGACAGAGAGACAGAGAGACAGCGAGACAGAGAAACAGAGAGACAGAGAGACAGAGAGACAGAGAGACAGAGAGACAGAGAGACAGAGAGACAGAGAGACAGAGAGACAGAGAGACAGAGAGACAGAGAGACAGAGAGACAGAGAGACAGAGAGACAGAGAGACAGAGAGACAGAGAGACAGAGAGACAGAGAGACAGAGAGACAGAGAGACAGAGAGACAGAGAGACAGAGAGACAGAGAGACAAAGAGAGAAATGGGGAAAGGAGAGGAAGCTATTTTCAACTCCAAATCTCTCGAGAGCCAAAATCAGCGTAGTGTTGGTCACTCGGCCAATCAAGTATTTAGAGTTGTTGCCCCTGGCGCTCCCTTTCCTCCCCTCGCAGTCAAAAGTCCTTAACCGTCCAATTTGCACTCAAACCCTCTGGAAACCTCCGCTATCTCCTTGATTTCTGAAAATGACAAAGGTCGAAATCCAATGTTTTCTCTATTGGAACGAGTTATTCTTGTTTTTTGCAGTCTTCCTGAATCTCTTTTGATAACATTCCCATTTTTAGATGCAATACTTTTAATTTTTTATTAGTATTTTGGAAAAATTAATTAGAAGCTGTTTAGTTGTCCATTAAGCCAAATTATATATAGGGAATCCTTTTTGGCTCAATGAGCATTTGCGAAAACAACCCACGCACTGAAATTTGTGCATACAAGGGGAAACCACTCACACTTACTTGAAATTTTGTGATTACATCTCTTTCTGTCTATCTATCGTGTGCACACACACACACACACACACACACACACACACACACACACACACACACACACACACACACACACGCACACACGCACGCACTCTTTAGTGAAGACAATTTACACCCCCACCACAATCCACAGAACAGAAAAACACCTAATCCAGGCTCAAAATCTGCATGTTATGCCAAATTTGATTGCTCGTAAAGTACATCGTGTTCATCTGAACAACAGGGATTATTTCAAAGGGCGGGGCGCACGTCTGTTCAAACGATCAAATGACTTTTTAGGTCGTCATTTTCAATTTCGTTCTTTTCAAAGTAGGAATAAGGTGCAACTTTGCATCGTACCCAAAACACTACAACCTAATTGAGTAGCGTCAAGTAGCCTTAACCTTTAAGACACCGTACTTACCCAAATGAGCTGCCAAAAAATGGCGGGGCAAGTGAACGTGGCTGAGAAAGGCGAGAGAGCGCGAAAAACAGCGAGACGCAGAATGGTGCATAATTAAAAGTATATTGTGGACAAAACTTCAGGAGCTCCTAATTTGGTTCATTAAATAGAAAATACTTTTCTGAATCAGGAGAATGAGATCGATCTACTCATTTATCGAAGTCCAAAAAACATTTGCACCGTATCCTCTCCCTTTAACCTTAAAGACACCTCACTTTCCCAATTGTTCCTTGGTTCGTTCATAGCCCGATAAATGCGAAACACTGCGACCCAAATCCCTTAACGTCAAAGGTCCTTATGCCCTAACCTGCGGTACCCTTCTGTTCCTTGATTCCTTCTCTCTCTCTCTCTCTCTCTCTCTCTCTCTCTCTCTCTCTCTCTCTCTCTCTCTCTCTGTTTTCCTCCCTCTCCCTCCCTGTCCCTTCCCTCTTCCGGATGGCGGCCAATCGTGTCCGCGGGCGCCATTGATCACTGCGATTATGCCGCCCTCACCACCAGGTGCTAATACTCGAATTCCCTGAATCCCTGATACTCGCCCTTCCTCCCTCGAAGCCAATTAGATCTCTGTTTTTTCAAAGGGCGCTCATTTCTAATTTCCGGCTCTGCCCTCGGGCGCATCCCTCCGCGGGCCCCTCCCCGGACCATCCGCGTCACAGAGGATTATCCCTCTTCGTGGTTCATCCGTTGTAACGTATTCGCGTATAATTCCATGCGAAACTATTGTTTTGACCAATGGAAGACCGAATTTCAATCTCGACAGAGGCCATAGACAAAACAGTGGAAACACAGTCACTCCATAAACCAATGGTGTTTGTTTTAGAACATTACTGAAATCTTTACGATCTTTTTTGGAAATGAGGCGTAGGCAAATTTTGTTGGAAGTGCGACGTGTGCAAAACGCCTCCCTCCCCCTCCCCTCCCAATTGAAATGATATACCAAGTTCATTCTGGAAACGTAAATTTTCGTCCTAATGCGTTTTGCTAACCTGCGCATCTAAAGAGCTACCTCCTAAGTTTTAAGTGTTTAAGACACGATATATGCAAGTCACCTGCCGGTTCCAACCCAGAAATATTGTCTTCGATTTGGGCTGCAAACGTAGAAAATCGTTGTATTGGACAAAAGTCTTCGACAACAAACGTTTTTGTCGGAATAATGTTTACTGCGTGCCAAAATTCACGTGTTTTTATTTGTTTGTCTCAGTTCTGAAGCCTGCAAATCACATCGCTTTTTCCCGCGCTCTCTCGCCTTTCTCTGCCGTGTACACCTGCACCGGTTGCAGTACAAATCACATAAAAGGGGTATGTTTCAGAATAATGACAACAGTATAATATTATAAAGATTTGAAAAATCAAATTTACTACTTCCATCCTCTTTAAAATTCCAATGTTGGTTTATGAATCTTACAACTATGTGTCTAAGACCTACTGACACGAAATATTAATGTCCAATTTCCCGTCTGTGATCGCTTCAGTTCGAAACCATAATGCACCTTCAATTTTACACGAATATATTCTTTGCCAAAGCTGTTTTATAAGACTACGTTACGTAATTTCCGTCGAGGAGAAGGATTCACACGATATTACCGACTTACACGTGGTTTTTTCAAAAACGTCGTGACTTTTCCGTTTGACGAAATCGCGAAATCCAGCGAAAACTTTACTCGAAATGATTGGATTTCATTTCTGCGCTTCTCAAAACGCCTCCTTCCTCCGAGGGAGTCCTTAACGAGCACTGATCGAAGAGTTGCCACATACATTGCCATTTCTCTCGGGAGCACACGACGTTTGCAACTGACACTCGCATTATACTCCTAATTGCACACTCAGAGGGAGCATTCGCCTCACTTTGAGAGAGAGAGAGAGAGAAAGAGAGAGAGAGAGAGAGAGAGAGAAGGCTACTGCAGAAAACAGTTCTCATCTATTCATAGATATCTCTGTTGCAAGTGTTTCTCTCTTGTCCTCTTTTTTTTTCAACGCCTCTTTTCAGGTGGAACACCACTTCTCCGACCTGGCCTCAGAGCTCGACCGTCTTGCCTCTCCCCGTCCGCCTCCCAAGTGAGTTCCTTTCTCCATTCCCTCATTCCTAGTTCCTCTGAGGAATCGCCGATCGATTGTCCTTCCCTTGCAATGTGTGCGATCGCCCGCACGCCATGATTCGTATGCAAAAACCAGAGCGCCGACTCTGAAACCTTGAACTGTAGTGTCCGAGGAATACACTTCCGTCCTCTTTCGCTCAAAGCTTTTCGGGAGTAGAGTTTAACGAAAACCCCTCCTACTGGCACTGCCTGATCCTCTCTCTCTCTCTTTCCCCTCTTTCCTGTGTCTAACTCTTTCGCTTCCGCTGCTTCTCGCATGGCATGCCTTCAGGTTCTTCCGCCCCCCGTCCGAGCCTCCGCCGTCTTTTGAACCCTACTGGAGAGACGCCTCCTTCTACCGCCGCAGGTTCAGCATGTTCCCTTCCCTTTCACAAGACACAAGGGGGCTGCTCTTCTGAAGCTAAGCATTACAGACTGGGCGAAGACGAGGAGCATGGCGAGATGCGGTCGACGACCTACGCGGTTGTGAAGAGTCGCAGAGAGGAGCCGGAGGGACTGATGGAGACAAGGAGAGGTCTCAGTCCAGACAGGGACGGCGATCATCGCAAGGTCTCGTTCAGCACAGCACCCATTCCGGTACGTCTTGCACCTACTATGTCCGCACAAACATAAGAAAATGAAGAGAGATTTCAAAATAGAGATGCAACAACACTACTGGCATCGAAAAAACTGATAAAACACTATTGACATAACTTTTTGGGACACAACCTGTCTATAATTTGCGAAATTTTGCTGCAACCCAATATAATTACGTTTTTTAATCTTCCGTCTTAACCACTAAGCAATCGAGCATTCGCACTGGCGGCCCATTCTTTCGCAATTTTAATTGAAATATGAATTTTTACAAATCCGGTGGCAATATCCGTGCTCCGCTGCTAACACGGGAAAGGAAAATTTGAAACCACATGCGAAAATGCGATTACGACGGATTAAGACAATTATTAGATAATTTTACAAAACATTTGTGTATATTAGTTCATAATTACTAGGTTAAAATATGTAATTAAAGCGAAAACAGCCTACGGCGGAATATGACTCATTTGCCGTTTTCGCCTGCCCGCTGTTTAACGCGTAGCGGAAACCAGTGACGCCAGAAGTGACAAAACAAAAACATTTAAGCCTTAGGCATTTTCCGCTTCCTTCCACATTTCCCGAGGAAATTCCTACTCCGTCTCTGAAAAATCATAGATTAATTTATCGGATTAACTCTGTAAAAGTAATAAAAACATGTCTGATCTAAGAAATACAAAAAAAATTAAACTTTACTAACTCTAGTCCCGTGAGAATTAACCCTATTCGTGCTAACCCTGTTCTTTTGGCTTATTCCTCGTGTTTAGGTGTACTCTGCCCATTCGGTCGATGACTACGACCGGAAGAATGAAGATATCGATCCGGTTGGGTCCTGTGCGGAATATGAACTCGAGCGACGACTCGAGAAGATGCAACTCTTCGATGTGACGCTTCAGAAGGGCGCCGAGGGACTCGGAGTCTCCATCATCGGAATGGGAGTAGGCGCCGATTCTGGACTGGAGAAGCTGGGCATCTTCGTGAAAAGTATCACCACCGGAGGAGCTGTTCACAGGTTGGTTCTGAAACAAAAGCAATTCTCAAGACTTTTCTTGGCATTGGGGAATGGTTTCAATAAAAATGATGTGTAGTTCATCCGGTTTATACCCAAGTCTGAAAACGCAGCGATTATTTTTCCATGACCACAAAGTGTGTCACTTCACTATATTTTACATGGAATTGGAAAATTCTCCCTAAATATGATATAGTGTTCCCGAGTTCTTCATTTTATGAGTCACTCCGTCCGATAAAAATACTCTGAGCCTGGTAAACACAGTGCGCGCATGTCATACTTACGGCTATCCGCAGAATCTGCGGATGATCGCCTGATTTGGTAAGAGCGGAAATAGAAAAACAGATACTTTTCGGCTGAGGGTGAGTGGTCTAGGCTAGTGCTACTACTCGAAGGTCAAGTTCGATCCCGCCCCGGGTCAACCCAGAATACTATGTTCCACGTTGTTTCAATCGGTAGTAGACATCTCTACGAAATCAATACGCCTAAAGAAATTACGGAACACTAGGAAAAGAGCTTCAACCCCGCCACCCGAAATCAGGGAGGAAAATTGACCCAGAAAATTGACCCATTCACATCAAACTCACAAATTGCCAATGAAACGCAAAACCCGAAAAAATGCAAAATTTTAGGCAATTTTTGCCCATTGTTGCCCATTTTTTTACCATCAGGCGTATTTTTTAACAAAAATAGTCACCTCCAATTTTTTATTTGAAAAACTTATTCGACGCCAAATTTGATTTTAAAAAAGCACTTTGAAATTCTAAGACAGTGCATATAGAGCCTTTGCTCGAATATTACAGAGACGAGGTCTTAAGAGTTCAAATCATACTTTTGTTTTCAGAGACGGTCGCATCCAAGTGTGTGACCAAATCGTCTCCGTCGACGGAAAGAGTCTCGTCGGAGTGTCTCAACTCTACGCGGCAGAAACTCTCCGAGCAACAACGAACACCGTCACTTTTACAATTGGTATTCACATTTAGCCAAGTGCTCTTAGCACTCAATTTCAGGGCGAGAAGAGAACCTGGACGAATCGGAGGTGGCCCAATTGATACGACAGTCTCTGGAATTGGACAGACTGAGGTTATCAGCAGAAGATGAGGATGAGACGGAGGAGGAGATGAACAGACAGACGGCGGTTCCTCAGGAGAATGGACAAGTGATGGCCAGGATAGGAGCGTTGGAGAGCGAACTGGAGATCACTCATCGGAAGGCGGAGGAGATGAACGAGGCTTTGGAAGGAAATAGGGCTCACTACGAACAGTTGGAGAAGAAGTTCGAACAAGCCAATCATCTGCTCAGGACCTATCAGGTGATTTTATGCGCTCCATTGCCAATACAGTGATCAACAAGATAATGAAAACACCGTTTGAAAAAAACCCGAGGGATTTTTGCGACGGCCCGACCCTGCCGGCCCGTAAACGAGAAACGAAATTTTTAATTGTGCATAAAACGGCATGTAAATTTTCAAACTAAAACTTAATAGTGTGTGCATATTGCGTAGTAGGCAATATCAGTTGTACGAAAAAGATTAATCTGACTGGGTGGTCCAAAAACGGGCCGAACGGACCACCCAGGGACGGACCGGGTCGGGTTGACCAAAATTTTCCAAATGGCCCGCCTAGCTCTGAAAACCCCGGTTTCGGCGATGTCCTAGGTACGGTAGATTGGTCGCGATTAAATGTACACAGTGAATTTAATCTTATTATGAAGGAAATCTTGTTTCAAAAGAAATTTGTAATAAAGCTTGCTTTGTATATTTTGTATTACACCCGATTTTGGCTTTTTGCAAAGAATGCATATTTCTGGAAATTGAAAATCGATCAAAATGATTATTACCGTTAAAGACAAACTTTCCTACTACCGTAATCAGAGATGACATACCGTAACCCATGCGGCACGAATAGAGCCTGGGGTCAAAAGACTTTTAATTCATTTTGGGAAGATGCAAAGGTTACGCACATTTACGTCAATTCGATTTGTCTACATCTAAATGACATAGATGTAGGAAAATTTAATAAACCTATTTACATAGAAAATACAAAAGAAATGCCGCGGTCTAAAAACTTAAACCTGTTGAAATTCGTTTTTATTTGCTTTTTCAAGAGGTTAGACGTTTAAATTCGCAAAAACCACTTGTACCAGTATGTTGCCAGTACGTTTTCACATCATAGTCAATAGTTACATATTCAGTTTTTATAAAATTGTGCGCGCGCCTAAAAAACCAAAATTTCTTATGAATTCGGGCTACCCGCATCGACCCCACCTTTGCGGCGCTTATAGCAGCGTATTAGTTATGAGATACTTTTGATGTAGGAAACTCCTTTTAAATACAAGCGTTTTTCAAATATAGTTTAAAAACTTTGAAATGTTCAGGAGAGAGAGAAGGAGTTGTTGTCTCGGGAGGAGAACCACGTGGAGCAGCTGAGAGACAAGGACTCCCACTACTCCACCCTCATAACTCAGATGAAAGAGAAAATAGACGAGTTGGAGGGTCGTCTGGAGGAGTTGGACATCCGAAAGCAACAGATGAAGGCTGACGAAGGAGCGGCTTCTTATAAGCCAGCGGTGGAGTTGCCTCACGAGGACAAGGCCGTCATGGCTGACCTTCAGCCAGCCACCACTGTGGTCAGTCATCATCAAACTACAAAATACAACTGAAATTTAGGCTAGACGAGATGTAGAAGTAGCTTGTAGTATCCACGACGACCTTGACAAGTACTCCTCCTCTTGTGACTCTCCCGTTCCGAGGATCTCAGAACCCGCCTCTCCCGCTCTGCCTCATCGCTTTGTTCACAGGAAACTCATGTTCCCTCTCAGGAAACGGTATCCCGTCGGTGAGTAAACCTGCAAAGAGGGTATATCTTAAAATCTAAATTTCAGCCGAAAACGAATTCTGGAGGGCTTCTGTGGAGGTGGCCGGCCTTCAGGTGCTCCACTGGACCGTAGACGACGTGTGTCAGCTCCTCGTAGCCATGGGTCTCGACAAATACGTTCCGGAATTCACGATCAACAAAATCAACGGAGCCAAATTCTTGGAGCTGGATGGGGCCAAACTTAAGGTGAGATTGTGTGTGTGTGTGTGTGTGTGTGTGTATGTGTGTGTGTTGTTAGTGAGTTATTCAAGTTACTTCAAAAACCAGTTGATATTTCAGACGATGGGCATCCAGAACCACTCCGATCGGTCCTTGATAAAGAAGAAGGTGAAGATGGTGAAGGCGCGTATTGAGAGGGAGCGTAAGCTTCTGGAGAAGGAGTCGCGTACGCGCGTTCTCATGCCGATCCACATGTAGCCATATCGGTTGTGCCCTTGTGATGCCTTGTGATAACTGTACACATATGATTGTCAGAACATTCTCCGGATACGGAATTATAAATAAATTTTGAGCATTCCTGACCTATGAAAACATAAGCATTTTAACATAATGTTCGGAAAGTCTTTCTGCAAACAATCACAACGGACGTATTGTAGTTTGTATGCAGAATTTCTGAGTCTCTATCTACTTTCCGAAGGGAATCGAAGGACGGCGATTCTCAGGAGCGATGGAGGAGTCTTCGGCCGGAGTGAAGGTCGTCACGGCGGATCCATCCATCGAGGGCATCTTCTGTCCTCCCATCTGAGACAGAGAGGTAGAAAACATCGGAGTCACTCCTGCATCTGAAGTCTCTTATGCTCCGCCTCTTTCCCTCCTTCCTCACCTTCGTCGTTGATCCTCCCATTCCCCAAACTGCGCACTCCCTGGGAATCCGTATCCTTGGCCGTGGCCAACGGAGTAGGCAATTTCTGGGCTTCCGGATCCACGTTTACATCACTCGAAACTTTGGGCTGAAGAGGAAAATTCAGTTTAGCCCCCCCCCACCCTAGTATGGCCCCCACGCTCGCCCTCCCCCCCCCCCAATCAACACGAATTTGTGAAGTAGGTGCAACCCTGGGATGTTTATCTGAATTTTGTTTATGGTCTGTTTCCACAAAAACGGCACCGAAAATTTAAAGGGCGGGATGACCTTGTCCCGCCACGACAGCTAATTGCCAGCCCTGGCATTTAGCCAGGCCTCTATTGGCAGCCGCTTTCCGCCGCAAGGTACGGGGATCGGCGGCGGTTGCTTACTTTTGTTTGTTTACTACTGTGTTCCATCATTATCTGTTGTTATTGGATCGGTTCGTTGGAAACATACTATAACCCCCCGCAATTGAAATGGGGAGCTTAACTAGTCTACCCCGAACTTCTTCAGATAAACCCCTCGTATAATTAAGTTATGCCCCCATACGTAGGGACCGCAGAGCATAAATTATATTTGAGAATTTCGACTTTTTCTGTTAATATTTAAACAGATGATGCTCCAACTTAAACTTTTCTTTTTTACACTGTGAAATTTCATCCACAACAAAACGAGATATTCCATTTTGAATGCCTCTATTTCAATCCCGTTTTTCAACTACCGCCGTGGTTGGGCGTGTTCATTCTCGGCCGAGTGCACAGGCGCCGCTAAACACAGGGCAGATACTTGGTTAAACGCAAAATCCCTTCAATTAAAGAAAATTAAAGGATTTTGGTATTGTAATGAACAACCGTATTTTTCTACGATTTATGGCACCAAAATGAACCCCAGAGTAATTAAAAAACACGTTTAATTAACTGTTTTCAAAATTGCTCCGAGAAAGGGATTTGGCATTGGAGCGCGAAAACCGCTTAAAATTCATAAAAAAAATACACTTTAAAATTATATTTTTAAATGTTTGCGCGAGTGAAATTGGCTCAATTATACATTAAACGAAAGAGAATTAAGAGTAAAATCATAAATTTAAAACATCTTGAGCGCTCCGGGCCTGTATTGCGCACACATAAGGGAAATCCAAAGAACGCTTGAAAGTTGACTTCTTTTAAAATTGTTTTGCTGCAAAACAAAAGTGGTTTTCTCGAGTTTTACTATCTTAAACCAACAAAAACACTTAAATAAGTTCATTGCGCACTAATAATGCTACCAAACGTGATTGTGCGACGAATGGGAGCGCCGCAAATGTTAAAATTCGGCGTAACTTTTTTCTGCACGAACGGATTTTTGAGTTTTTTGGGCAAATATATGTAAAATAAGTTGAGTAATCATTTTAATTTAAAAACGGTCGCGCTCCGCGCCTAACCTGTTTTTAATGGCCAAAAAACCGAAAAATCATGGTTTTTGGCCCACAAGACAAAGAGATATCGGTTTCAAAATAATTTCATCGGATTCCTCGTGTTCTTTTACGTCGGATTCATTGTTTAGAAAAGCAAAATAAAAAATAATACGCGCGAGAGCGATTGAAACCATATTTTCTTAATTTTTCGGGCTGCACTGCTGTGCGCACCTCTGCGGTCCCTACCCATACGAATACTTCAGTTAACCCCCCTCCCCCACCCCCCTTCTAATCCAGTTAAGTTATGCAATCAAAATCCTAAAAATGGGAGATTGACTGCTTACATTAAAGTGTTGCGCATTGAATACTCAGTGATGGGTAAGGCTAAAATGAATTTTTTGGGGTGTTTATCTGAATTACCTTATCAGCACATGAAGTGGGGGCATAACTGAATAGTCTGGGGGGGGGCAAACGTGAGCGGCAATATTGGGGGGCTTAACCTAATTCTCAAAGGTATTCAGTCTAAGGAACCAACCATTGGAGCCTTCTTCTGAGGAAGCTGCCTCGCCACCTTCGGAGTGAAACCGGCGGAGATGGGTCCAGTCGTCAGAAGCACCGAAGATTCCTCCTTCTTCGTCTCCTTCACCTCCGAATTCTCATTTGAAGTCATTCTGAGGCTCCTATTTTTTCTTAATCTCCTAAACAAAACTCACAGTTCCTCCTCTTTCTTTGTGTTCTTCTGACTCTTCTCTGATTCTGACGCCTCCTCCATCCCCTCTCCTCCGTCTCCCACCTCCCCTCCCTTTGTCTCCCTCTTCGTCTCTTTCTCCGTCTTCTTCGATGTTGTGTCCTCCATCCAGTTGTCCTCTAAAACCCCTCTTTAGATCATTATTTCCTTAACTCCTACGATTGTGCTTTGCAAATTCTCCCGTGTACTGAGTCTCATCCATGCTCATTTCGGTGGCGTAGGATTCAGGCTTCGGCAAAGGGAAGGTGATGGTGAGTCCGACCGCCGTTTCCTTTTCAGACACACTTGCAACCTCATTCTGAATGGCTCATGCACTTCCAAAGACAAAGAAACTCACAATGTTCTTGTTGTTCTTCTTTTTGCGGTTCCAGCAAAAACAGACGATGACGATTCCGCAGATGATGCAGAGGAGGATGAAGCAGAGGAGAGCGATCAACACCACAGCCACTACATTCGACATTACGACTGCAACTGGAGGAGCATTCGATCGAAATGAGCAGAGAGAGGCTGACCTCACTCTACGCTACTTGGAATATGGGCTTATTCTAATCCGCGGTAACATTGAACCCGAAAAAGGCATGGGGGAAATGCAGTTAAACCCTACCAGCCAATTGCGCCCTCAAAATAGCCGCTTGGTTCGCCCCCCCCCCCCCCCCGAATTTTTCCGTTGGAATCTCTTCATCGATCTTGGCGAAGTTCCAGCTCATCGATTATTACAAACTCGTAGAATTGGAAAGGGTAGCCTTTCATGCAGATCTTCAGTTGATCCAAGAGACGCTTATCCGTAATGGGATGATTTAAATAATAGACGGCTTCAATGAGTTCAGAAGCGTCAAAAGTTGTTCGATTGCTACCGTGATGTTTAGCTACTCGGAATCGTGTCTCGATGTAGCCTTGCAGTTGACTGGAGCTGCAAAAGGAGCTAAAACCGTTGTTTACAGTGCCCCTGAAACCAAAGAGCTTATCGCTTACTCGTTACGTTCACATACAAACACAAACACACACACACACACACACACACACACACACACACACACACACACACACACACAAACACACACACACACACACACACACACACACACACACACACACACACACACACACACACACACACACACACACACACACACACACACACACACACACACACACACACACACACACACACACACACACACACACACACACACACACACACACACACACACACACACACACACACACACACACACACACACACACACACACACACACACACACACACACACACACACACACACACACACACACACACACACACACACACACACACACACACACACACACACACACACACACACACACACACACACACACACACACACACACACACACACACACACACACACACACACACACACACACACACACACACACACACACACACACACACACACACACACACACACACACACACACACACACACACACACACACACACACACACACACACACACACACACACACACACACACACACACACACACACACACACACACACACACACACACACACACACACACACACACACACACACACACACACACACACACACACACACACACACACACACACACACACACACACACACACACACACACACACACACACACACACACACACACACACACACACACACACACACACACACACACACACACACACACACACACACACACACACACACACACACACACACACACACACACACACACACACACACACACACACACACACACACACACACACACACACACACACACACACACACACACACACACACACACACACACACACACACACACACACACACACACACACACACACACACACACACACACACACACACACACACACACACACACACACACACACACACACACACACACACACACACACACACACACACACACACACACACACACACACACACACACACACACACACACACACACACACACACACACACACACACACACACACACACACACACACACACACACACACACACACACACACACACACACACACACACACACACACACACACACACACACACACACACACACACACACACACACACACACACACACACACACACACACACACACACACACACACACACACACACACACACACACACACACACACACACACACACACACACACACACACACACACACACACACACACACACACACACACACACACACACACACACACACACACACACACACACACACACACACACACACACACACACACACACACACACACACACACACACACACACACACACACACACACACACACACACACACACACACACACACACACACACACACACACACACACACACACACACACTAGTTACGCGTGCACGAACTCAACGCTCTAAACACTAAACAATAAACATACACACATGCACGAGCCATCAACCTATAATAATGTTGCTAAGGGAAATGTCTCTAAACCCGAGCCCCAGCCGCTTTTCTGGGCTACGAAACAAAAAAATACTATCACAAATCGAGAGAATCTAATGAGAAGGCAGGCCGATCAGCATCTTCACAGCAGCGGCTACATCGCGAAAACAGTATCACGAAGTACCTGAAACAAACAAAAATTGCAAAGCAATGAAAAATGATTAACATCGGAAAAGGTCATCAGTGCGCATCCGGTAAATATAGAAGTTACAAACTGGTGTATTTATGCTTTAAAACAACATTGCTTTCACTTGTAGCGCTAAAATTAATCCTATAATGACCCGGGAGTGGTTCTTCACTATTACACTTTTGCGTACAGAACAAGGAAGGGCGCTTTGAAAAGTTGCTCGCAAGGTACACCGAAGAAGTGTTTGGGAACGTTTAGGTTATTGCAAAATTACTCTAAGTTTAATTTGGTGGTGCTTCAGTAGAATGCTAATGCGGATATTTTCAGTTTCGGTATTCTTTTCGGGGGAATTGATGGCTTCGGGTATTCTGTCTTTGATGCTGAATACGACAGATTTGCGCTGAAATAGATATATTTCTACGGCGCGACAAGAAAAAACTAACGGTGTCTGGAACATTTCGAATTCCAGTCTTCTGGAGCAGCGAGTAGAACGAGAAGGAGTAACTCTGCGTTCAAACTAAAAACTTTCAGTCAAAGGAAAAAGTCGAGAAATCGGACCGTCTTCAAGGGACTGATTATTCGTTCTTCAGCACCAAAGTAGATTCTGTTCTGCGTAGATCCTTCAGCTGTTTCCACGTATGAGGAACTTCGGGTAGTTGGAGCACAGCTGACTGGAGACTTTGCAAACTAGAAGCTCTAAAACAGTGCACTGGATTTTCAAACAGTCATTTCACTACCTAATTCTGCGCTCCAACGACAGCCGGCTGATTCTTCGTAATCCACGTAGCTTCTACCCCCGAATTACGATGCAGCTCTTTCCCAAAGTGGATCTGTAAATGGTGCATGCCTATTTCACAGCGCAAACGAAAAGTACCGAAACCTAGTTTCTTGGGGACTCATTTCTATTGCTGAAGGACGGTGGCGTTCCAGGGGTAGAATCCACGTAATAACAGAGGAGAGAGGTTCCTTAGAAGTAGAACACAACTGCAGGCGGTCGGGATCATTGTTCGGCAATTATTGGGTTTGGTTTCTTAATATTCACGTTAACTCATCCAATGCTAGGCAACCAACCTCAGCGATATCATATGCAAGCACTGGATCCACGATGACGGTTCCCTCAGACATCGCGATGAAAAATCAAACATTAGTGGATAAACTTAAAAACAAAAAAAAAGAAGTGGTATAGTTTGCGCATATTTTACCTATAGTGGGCGAGGTCAGGACACTTAGCCACTCGCTCCAGGCGTTCCCACTATCTGTGGCCCAAGGGTAGCGATAATTTTGCAGCGGCTCATCTACTTCTAAGTAGCTACTGTAACAGCCTAAGTCCTGTCCTCTCAGACGACGGTTGGGGAGAATGCCCGTCGAATGCGAAATGTGCCCGAGCAGCCGCGGGCAGCCCAAAACGCAGTTAGACCTCAGAGACAGCCTCAGGCCTCTTCTCTAGAGGATGCGGCGAAGAATAAAAGGTCACAAATTTGAAAATAAAGAGAAACTCACATTTCACCGAAAATGCGCAGGAGAGAGAGGAAATGAGGGAGATGACCGCCGCAGAAGAAGAAAGGAAGGGAAGTGCCAACTGGACGAATGGCACTTGAAGATATTCTAATGTAGTCCAATGTTCGCATGCTAATTTCATTGTTTTGGGATTCCCCGACCTTTTCTCCGGTGGAGAAAACGACAATTTCTCCGCACCAAACGACCTTTTCTCCGGCGACATTTTTTCCGAAAAATAGCGACAATTCCTCCGAACGGACATAACCGTCAAAGACTACATGTTTATTGTCCAATCTAGGGTGACCGTCAAATTTAACGGAAATAATGTGATTAAAATATTAATCCGGCCGATTCTCCGGCAAGTTTCCCGACTGAAAAGAGCAAAACTTTCCAGTGTTCAAATTTCTCCGATGTAAGCGACAATTCCCACAAAAGCCTGCAATACAAAAATTACTGGGTATTTTGGACTTTATTATTTCGTGAAAATACACGGAATAATTACAGTCTCAACCCCAAATTCTTGGGTATTTCTCTTAATTTGGGGGCCAACCAAGGCTAAGCGCCTCAGGGACCTAACGTCAACCTAGGCTAATCCTCCTTCAGAGAAAATTAAATATGTCTCTTTTTAAAACCCAAAACAAAACGAATATTGTTAAATCCGGATCCTGTCATTGTCGTAAAACCCGAGAAAAGAACATTCGGAGAAAAAGTCGCGGAAATTGTCACGCTTGGCGGGAAATTTTCGGAGAAATTGTCGCTTTGTCGGAGAAAAAGTCGCGGAGAAAACGTCGGTGAACCGTAGCTCTCTCGTTTTTTAGTTTGGTCGATAACAAAAAATTTTTTATCGAGAAACCATAAGTTTATTTTTGAAATGTCCTTATTGTATCAAGCCCATTGTTTTGAATGTTTGTCATTGTCACAGGAGGTCACATAAAATCGGTCGATACTCGAAAACCCACACCATTTAGCAAAATTGAACTTCACTCCTCCACTCAGAATTCCTTTCTCTTTCAAGCGGTATAGGGCTCACCTCGATCGGCTGGGAACATTCCCTAGTAAGTGTTTTTCAAGTGGATCGGCTTCCAATTTCCCCCTTCGCCATACAAGTTTTCATCATCATACTGAGGTTTTCCTTATTTATACTTTCCACGGATGTGCCTCATATGCGGATGTGCTGTCGTATTGCAGTTCGGATGTGTTGTAGTGAAATCCTTTCACACAACACCCGAAATAAAGCAAATCGCATTCCCGTACTCAACTTCTATAACCAACAACCCAATTAAACCAAGGGAAAACTAAAACAGCAACTATTTATCTCGATTGTTCGTATTGAAGCAAAAATAACGGGTGAAACGTGTCATGGGCAATGCAATGCTGACATGGGTGATGATGAAAAACGAATAGTATGTGATCCGAGCAAAAAGGCGCATCTTCTTAGGTGACGGTCGAAGGCGGAGCCTCGTCCTCCAGGGTCTTGTCCGAATCTACAAAACAATTGAAAGTCTTGAGATTTAATAAATAAAAAGTACCGTTGTTCTCGTCGTAGGTAGTGTCCAGGGTGCTTTCCATGTCGGACTGCGAGGCCTGCGAATCGCCGAAGAGGCTGATCATAGAGCCCGTAGGGGACTAAAATTGTATATGAAAACCTAGCTTCTCACAAAAATATAGGGGGTTGGAAAGGTGAAAAGACGCAAATTAGAATTTCAATGCGTCCTGGGTGCCGATCATACCCAAAATTTTATCGGACTGCCCGAGAAATCGCCAAAGTTGCTCACCAACATTCCACACTTCCTGTCCGATATAGCGAGGTACTTGGTCACATGGTACAGGAACGACTTCTTCTCTTCGTATCCGTGGCGCGCCGTGTAAAGATTCACAATGGTCTTTCCCTGAAACGAACTTTCTCCAAAGCAAATTTAGCAACCACTAACCTGCTGCTCACCACCAAACAACGCCAAGTAGACGGTCTCGGTGCGAACGGCCCTCTCCAGGGAATGCATGCACTGCTTCGGCCACAACGGCTTTCCTTCTAAAAAAACAGATTGACGATTTACAGCAATTATAGTTGGGAAATAACCTTTGAATTTGCCAGGGTACACACCGACGGTACAGTGAATGGCCTGCACGGGGAAATCAGGGGTCATCAGGATCTTCGGGATGCGGAACATGTTGTAGATGGGAGTGGTCTTGGTGACGGCCTTGTCGATCATCAAAACGCTGATGGAATTATTCAGGGGGACCTATAACGAAACATTTTTATTACATTCGACCGGGGTTCTCAAATGACGGGCCGGGCCGGGCCGACGAGTTTTCTGGGACGGCCCGGCCCGCCCGGATATGAAAAATTAAATGTTAAATTTTGTATAAATCGGTACAATAATTTTTTAAACTCTTTTAAATTACTTAAGAATGTTTGTTACTAACATATACGTCAATATTAGTCGTACAAAAAAGAATGTCACCGACCGGGATCGAACCCTGGTCGTGTGGGTGGCAATCTGACTGGGTGGTCCAATGTAAACGAGCCGACCAAAATTTTCCAACTGGCCCGGCCCGTGAGAACCCGGCATTCGACAAAAAATAAAACAAAAGGTGTCAAGAAAACTATTCTCAGGGATTTTTTACACCAAAAATTGGATGTCTTTCCGCAACACGAAAAATATCGCATACTATGGTTTAATGCTCGATTTCATAAGAAAATTAATAAAACGTACGTTGTTGACAATGACACCTCGCTCCATGATGTCATCCTCATCGAGGACGGCAACGGGGAGACCGGGGACGACATCCTCGACTTTCACCGGCAAGTCCTCCGCCCTTCCCTTGTAGTTGTTCATCCAATCGCTGAAAACGAGAAATTAAGCAAAAAGCTCTCAACAAACTCACCTCAACGCATTGATCGTCGGGTTCTTGCCATTTTCGAAGTGCAGCGCAACGTGGAAGTCACTTGGATCGGTGGCGAGGGAAATTGTCACCTCAGAAAGAGAATTGGAACAGAGAGAGAGAGAGAGAGAGAGAGAGAGAGAGAGAGAGAGAGAGAGAGAGAGAGAGAGAGAGACTAACATAGTGGAGGTCATCGTCCGAGAGAGACGGGTCCCACACTCCAGGGTGATCGCCGACGACGGCGAAGATGTTCTCGTGAGCGGCCGCTTTGGGAGCCTTCTCGGAGGGAGACACAGTGACGGTCTCGCTGAAAAATGATATGTTGTTCAATTAGTCATAACAAAAGTTGCTTGCTTTGATTTGAATTGAATGCGGCTGCCGATGGTAACGAATTTTCCGTATTTCCACTCACTCTTCATCAATCTGCTGGCGGCCGAGGGGCTGTTCATTCTCCTCCGTAGCGATGTCCTGTTCGAGGACGTTGACCACATCCTCCGGAGCCAGAGAGGACACCTCCACGTCAAAGGTCCTGTTCAGCGCGGAAACACACGATCTGAAGGGATCCGGGTGTAGTTATAAAAAAATTGTTTTAAAACAATCAAATGACTCACTCCCCATCATTTTCCTCCTGGAACTCCTCCTTGGCCCCCTCCCTCTCCTCTTCCTGAATGTGCTCTTCGTCGTTCTGTTCGGCTACTTCCATCACAGGGAGCTCCTCCTGCGACTCGGGCTCTTTCTTCACCATCTGATCTCCCCTCTCTTCTTTCTCCTCAACAGGGAACTCGCACCTTAACAATAGATATATAAAGGTACTTGGGGTAAACTCACGGTTCGATGGAGGTGGCGGCTCCATTGAGCTCTCCCAGGGGCGCAACGGTCTCCTTCACCTCCTGGATCTCCTCTCCTCCTTGCACTTCCGTCTCCACGACGGAGGACTCCTCACTATACAAAATAGTAAATAATGAAGTCAGAAAGCTGACTCACTGTTCGAAAGAGGCTCCAACCATCTTCTCTTCAACAGGAGCAACGATCTTCTGCTCCTCATCCTTGTAGTTTTCGAAGATGGGGTCCGCGGTCTTCCCGGAGGGAGGTCTTCTGGAAACAAAACTTGAAGATAAGCACCCATGCCGATCTGCCACAAATGAGAAAATTGTTCGATGTTCCTGGCTAAAAGTTAGAAAAAATCCTCGAATTAATGGAAGCCGACGTCTTTCAAAATTCGCTTGGTAACGATTGCACGACTGTCGGCAGTCTAACTCATAGATGACTAAGCGCCCGCAGATTCGGGGGGTCGCGCTCATCCTAATTTCTTATTTGGGGGACTCGCGCAACACGCCTCATTTGTATCGTGGGGCTCGCATAAAACGGACCCCACAAGTAGCTTGTTCATGTATGGTCGAACTCCGGAACGTCGTGCTGGGATCCATTTTGTCCACGGTGGGATCTCGCGGAAGTGGGGATGGACCCGGCCCTCATCCAAGAAATCCGTACTCGGTACAGTAATTCCTTCAAAATACATTGAATACACCCCCATACACCTGATTATGGGGTTATATCCAGCGCCTTGATCAGGTGTATGGGGGTGTATCCAATGTATTTTGGAGGAATTACCGTACCAAGTACGGATTTCTTGGATGAGGGCCGGGTCCGTCCTCACTTCCGCGGCTGGTATCGCTGGTCCCGCCGTGTGTCGTGATTTTCTCTGGCTCGTCATAGAGCATCGGTAACGTCCGCGAAATATGCCTTACCCGTCGCCAACGTGTCCGGTGCTACTTTTCTCGTACTGGGAGGCGTAATCGAGGCCACATAGCCTGAAAATAAACCAAATGATTCATAAAATATCAGTCGATGCAAAACTATCTGTCCGAAGGATCTCGTGATGCAAAACTCACGCCTTGATGAGATCCACGCTGTTCGTCGCTATGATTCTCTTGACGTCACTCAAATACACATCCTTGCCCAGAAGATGCCTGAAAATCCATTTTCAAGGATAGAAAATCGAAGGAATACCCACTGAGTCTGTTTCATAACAGCCTCGAGGATGGAGGGAGAGAGGTGGCTCAAAGCGGTGAACAACGCGAAGTACAACTCCTGAAAATGACATTTGATCTAACGAGGTCTACAATATCTATGATACAGATTATAAACCTACAAACATTCATAGAGAAGGTTGTCATAATCAAAAGAAATATAAAAACTCACCGCCGTGTTCTCCATGTCCGCATGGGGACTATCCTCCTCCATTTTTCTTGGTAATCTCGATGAATTTATAGCGTTTGCCTGTAAATTTACTGTTAGTTAAATAACATTAAACAAATACACTCTCACAAAACAAAATATTAAAAAAAACATCAAGAGGAAAGAATCCGATGACATGATGGCATTAAAGGACTAAGAGAAGGTCCCGCAAAGATTTGACATGTTCCAATTTCTCTGGTGAGCCACTCCCGGCGGGCAAGATTCTGGGCAGGGCCACGGCATACGACCAAAATTTCTCTGGTGAGCCACTCCCGGCGGGCAAGATTCTGGGCAGGGCCACGGCATACGACCAAAATTTCTCTGGTGAGCCACTCCCGGCGGGCAAGATTCTGGGCAGGGCCACGGCATACGACCAAAATTTCTCCGGTGACGTTGGTTCCTATATAAGTTTCTCTCTTATACAGAACACAAGTGGGGTTTGCTCAATTACGTTTATTTGGCGACATGAATACACAGCTCCTTTCTTCTTCTGTGGTATCTCCGGCTGGGCGAGGAAGAGGGACGAAGGTGGAGGGCCCCCCGGCGCTCGCGCTGCCTTGGGGGCGAAGGAGAAGATGACGACCTCCGACCTCCCGGCGCTGATGCTGCCAGAGAGGGGAAGAAGTGACGGACGAGGACGGGAGGCCCCAGGCGCTTGTGCAGCCATGGGGTTGACGCAGAAGGGAGCATCGAAGATGGAGGAGTCGGCGAGGATGGAGTAGACGGGCCCGGACGGGCGGCGTCCGGGAGCTAGGCTCCATAGCCACCCGTCTCGGTGGCGAGCGGGCAGTCGACTGGCGAACTGGCGAACGGACTTGTTCTGTCCGGTCGGGCGAAGCGGTCTTGGACGAAGCGGAGGTGAAAAGCTCCGCCTTCCGTAATCCTTGGCCATGGCTGGACAACGGTGAGCCACTTCGCGCGAACAAAATTCTGACAGGGCCACGGCATACGACCAAAATTTCTCTGGTGAGCCACTCCCGGCGGGCAAGATTCTGGGCAGGGCCACGGCATACGACCAAAATTTCTCTGGTGAGCCACTTCGCGCGTACAAAATTCTGACAGGGCCACGGCATACGACCAAAATTTCTCTGGTGAGCCACTCCCGGCGGGCAAGATTCTGGGCAGGGCCACGGCATACGACCAAAATTTCTCTGGTGAGCCACTCCCGGCGGGCAAGATTCTGGGCAGGGCCACGGCATACGACCAAAATTTCTCTGGTGACGTTGGTTCCTATATAAGTTTCTCTCTTATACAGAACACAAGTGGGGTTTGCTCAATTACGTTTATTTGGCGACATGAATACACAGCTCCTTTCTTCTTCTGTGGTATCTCCGGCTGGGCGAGGAAGAGGGACGAAGGTGGAGGGCCCCCCGGCGCTCGCGCTGCCTTGGGGGCGAAGGAGAAGATGACGACCTCCGACGCTGATGCTGCCAGAGAGGGGAAGAAGTGACGGACGAGGACGGGAGGCCCCAGGCGCTTGTGCAGCCATGGGGTTGACGCAGAAGGGAGCATCGAAGATGGAGGAGTCGGCGAGGATGGAGTAGACGGGCCCGGACGGGCGGCGTCCGGGAGCTAGGCTCCATAGCCACCCGTCTCGGTGGCGAGCGTGCAGTCGACTGGCGAACTGGCGAACGGACTTGTTCTGTCCGGTCGGGCGAAGCGGTCTTGGACGAAGCGGAGGTGAAAAGCTCCGCCTTCCGTAATCCTTGGCCATGGCTGGACAACGGTGAGCCACTTCGCGCGAACAAAATTCTGACAGGGCCACGGCATACGACCAAAATTTCTCTGGTGAGCCACTTCGCGCGAACAAAATTCTGACAGGGCCACGGCATACGACCAAAATTTCTCTGGTGAGCCACTTCGCGCGAACAAAATTCTGACAGGGCCACGGCATACGACCAAAATTTCTCTGGTGAGCCACTTCGCGCGAACAAAATTCTGACAGGGCCACGGCATACGACCAAAATTTCTCTGGTGAGCCACTTCGCGCGAACAAAATTCTGACAGGGCCACGGCATACGACCAAAATTTCTCTGGTGAGCCACTTCGCGCGTACAAAATTCTGACAGGGCCACGGCATACGACCAAAATTTCTCTGGTGAGCCACTCCCGGCGGGCAAGATTCTGGGCAGGGCCACGGCATACGACCAAAATTTCTCTGGTGAGCCACTCCCGGCGGGCAAGATTCTGGGCAGGGCCACGGCATACGACCAAAATTTCTCTGGTGACGTTGGTTCCTATATAAGTTTCTCTCTTATACAGAACACAAGTGGGGTTTGCTCAATTACGTTTATTTGGCGACATGAATACACAGCTCCTTTCTTCTTCTGTGGTATCTCCGGCTGGGCGAGGAAGAGGGACGAAGGTGGAGGGCCCCCCGGCGCTCGCGCTGCCTTGGGGGCGAAGGAGAAGATGACGACCTCCGACGCTGATGCTGCCAGAGAGGGGAAGAAGTGACGGACGAGGACGGGAGGCCCCAGGCGCTTGTGCAGCCATGGGGTTGACGCAGAAGGGAGCATCGAAGATGGAGGAGTCGGCGAGGATGGAGTAGACGGGCCCGGACGGGCGGCGTCCGGGAGCTAGGCTCCATAGCCACCCGTCTCGGTGGCGAGCGTGCAGTCGACTGGCGAACTGGCGAACGGACTTGTTCTGTCCGGTCGGGCGAAGCGGTCTTGGACGAAGCGGAGGTGAAAAGCTCCGCCTTCCGTAATCCTTGGCCATGGCTGGACAACGGTGAGCCACTTCGCGCGAACAAAATTCTGACAGGGCCACGGCATACGACCAAAATTTCTCTGGTGAGCCACTTCGCGCGTACAAAATTCTGACAGGGCCACGGCATACGACCAAAATTTCTCTGGTGAGCCACTCCCGGCGGGCAAGATTCTGGGCAGGGCCACGGCATACGACCAAAATTTCTCTGGTGAGCCACTTCGCGCGAACAAAATTCTGACAGGGCCACGGCATACGACCAAAATTTCTCTGGTGAGCCACTTCGCGCGAACAAAATTCTGACAGGGCCACGGCATACGACCAAAATTTCTCTGGTGAGCCACTTCGCGCGAACAAAATTCTGACAGGGCCACGGCATACGACCAAAATTTCTCTGGTGAGCCACTTCGCGCGAACAAAATTCTGACAGGGCCACGGCATACGACCAAAATTTCTCTGGTGAGCCACTTCGCGCGAACAAAATTCTGACAGGGCCACGGCATACGACCAAAATTTCTCTGGTGAGCCACTTCGCGCGAACAAAATTCTGACAGGGCCACGGCATACGACCAAAATTTCTCTGGTGAGCCACTCCCGGCGGGCAAGATTCTGGGCAGGGCCACGGCATACGACCAAAATTTCTCTGGTGAGCCACTCCCGGCGGGCAAGATTCTGGGCAGGGCCACGGCATACGACCAAAATTTCTCTGGTGAGCCACTTCGCGCGAACAAAATTCTGACAGGGCCACGGCATACGACCAAAATTTCTCTGGTGAGCCACTTCGCGCGAACAAAATTCTGACAGGGCCACGGCATACGACCAAAATTTCTCTGGTGAGCCACTTCGCGCGAACAAAATTCTGACAGGGCCACGGCATACGACCAAAATTTCTCTGGTGAGCCACTTCGCGCGAACAAAATTCTGACAGGGCCACGGCATACGACCAAAATTTCTCTGGTGAGCCACTTCGCGCGAACAAAATTCTGACAGGGCCACGGCATACGACCAAAATTTCTCTGGTGAGCCACTTCGCGCGAACAAAATTCTGACAGGGCCACGGCATACGACCAAAATTTCTCTGGTGAGCCACTCCCGGCGGGCAAGATTCTGGGCAGGGCCACGGCATACGACCAAAATTTCTCTGGTGAGCCACTCCCGGCGGGCAAGATTCTGGGCAGGGCCACGGCATACGACCAAAATTTCTCTGGTGAGCCACTTCGCGCGAACAAAATTCTGACAGGGCCACGGCATACGACCAAAATTTCTCTGGTGAGCCACTCCCGGCGGGCAAGATTCTGGGCAGGGCCACGGCATACGACCAAAATTTCTCTGGTGAGCCACTTTGCGCGAACAAAAGCTTGAGCAGGGTCACGATCATGGGACGGTTATAAACCACTTTTGGGCCAATTCTATTGCCATCAACTTTTTTTGTAAAGACAGTGTGGCCTACTCGCGTTTACCCGAGGCGGTTGAAAAACTCATTGTTATAGTTTGTCTTCATTGGACGGTGCTGGTAGCTTAATGAATTTCATGCACATGCAACGAATTACATTGTAGACTGAACCCTTTCCAGAATGAGGGACCAGGAGGATTCAGAGAAATTTATTTCAGAAAGATATGGGTTGATCTTGAAAGTGGAGTTAAATGAACGGTTTCTGTTTGTCGATGGGCGTCCTCCGAACTGAGATGTCCAGCCAACGAGAAAAGTCCTCCGATTCGTTTTCCTAAACACAATTTTCTCCGTGTTATGCAACTCACCAGTACTGTAGAAGGGGCGACTTCAATTTCAGCTTCACTTCTGGGAGGACAAGGGCAATAACTGAACTTAATCCCTTTGTCTCTTCTTCTTCTCACTTACTCATTGTCATTTCCCGGAGGTCCTTCCTCTCCTCGAGGCCCTGTTTTCCCTGGGGAACCGTCTCTCCCCGGCAGCCCTGGTGCCCCATCGGGTCCCGGCTCCCCCAAAATGGTACCTCCATTTCCCGACGGACCGGGGAATCCTGGCAAACCAGGCTCACCAGGCTGGCCAGGCGCACCTAAGAATTTAAGAGCCTTAATTTATAATTAAGAGTACCTGGATGTCCCTTTCCGGTCAAAACATCCAATCCAGCATCTCCTCTGGGACCTCTTTCCCCAGAGATTCCTGGGGGACCTGGTGGTCCCCTCTCAGCCCCTGCAACCCCCGGCAGACCGTTGTCTCCATTCAGTCCAGTCTCTCCTCGCTCGCCCGGGTACCCGATAGGACCCTGAGAGCCTGGGGGACCCTGTGAGCCAGCGGGGCCGGGAGGACACACATGGCAGTGTTCTATGTCTTCTTCCTTTGCTTCACAGCCAGGGGCTCCATCGGCTCCGGGAGAACCTTCGTGACCATCTAGGCCATCAAAACCTGAGAAACATTGGTTCGATCAAGAGAATGAAAAATACCAGGCATTCCGGGCGGACCTTGGCAATCGTGGGTTACTGTAGGTTGTTCCACTTGGATGTGGCCAGCATTTAAAACTTTTGGACGGACGCGACGAAATGGGAACGGAATGAAGCCACTGGGGAGACCTGATTCTGAAATGTCTCTGTCTCTGTCTCTGTCTCTGTCTCTGTCTCTGTCTCTGTCTCTGTCTCTGTCTCTGTCTCTGTCTCTGTCTCTGTCTCTGTCTCTGTCTCTGTCTCTGTCTCTGTCTCTGTCTCTGTCTCTGTCTCTGTCTCTGTCTCTGTCTCTGTCTCTGTCTCTGTCTCTGTCTCTGTCTCTGTCTCTGTCTCTGTCTCTGTCTCTGTCTCTGTCTCTGTCTCTGTCTCTGTCTCTGTCTCTGTCTCTGTCTCTGTCTCTGTCTCTGTCTCTGTCTCTGTCTCTGTCTCTGTCTCTGTCTCTGTCTCTGTCTCTGTCTCTGTCTCTGTCTCTGTCTCTGTCTCTGTCTCTGTCTCTGTCTCTGTCTCTCTCTCTCTCTCTCTCTCTCTCTCTCTCTCTCTGTTCTCACCCTTTATTTGTTCGTGCTCATTTCCTCTTTCGTGTTCCTCTCTCGCTTCCTCCCTTCTGAATCGCTCCCTCTTTGACCGCAATCCAATCAAAAGTGCATCAGACTTTCTCTTAAACTCTTTGTTTCTTAGAATATATCAACTAACCCGTAAACTGTTACTCTTTTGTTGGAACAACGCCTTCTGCTGATCATGGTTGTGCATCGCTGCGGGACCCAACCAGAAGACGAAGAAAAGTGCCAGGAGAGCAGCCAGCCCGCTGCCGATGCTCATAGCCTCCCATATGGAAACTTGACTGTGATGTTTAAGTGAAAAGAGATCTAACAAACTTTTAGGGCAGATTTTCTTCCTGGGATGGACTGGGACACCGTAGAATGAGGCAGTTGGCGCCATTTTGAACCGTCTTGACCTCGAATCTGAAGAGGAAAACACTCCGCAATGAGATCAAAAGAGCTCTTAGCGGCATGTTGAAAACGGATGTTTTCTTCAACAATGATTGTTCTTATATCATTAAAGTCGTGATTTAAACATGACATCAAAAAGAGTTTTGCGAAAAATAACGAAAAAGAAGTGGAATCCACCCGCAGAAATATTCACGTCTAGAATCTGATTCGCGCTCACTCATTCGGCTCAATCTTTCATTTCTCTTCATTCTTTCGTTATTGATTTCTCTCTCGTTATTTCTCTCTCTCTCTCTCTATCTATCGCAATACCCTCTTGTAACAAACATTCTGCCAGGGGAGTCTCGCCGCGTAATCCCCGCCGAGGGTAAGAAAAACCATGCGGCAGGCGGCAAAAACTTCAGCCGATTCTCCTTACGGCCGTCGGATACATATATTGTTTTTTAAAACCATTAATATTTAAGATTTTCCTAAAATATACTCGTTAAGCACTTAATTATTTAAAATCTTGCCTTTTTTAGTCCATAATATAACCTTCCAACCATTTAAGCCACATGCCACTAAAAAAATCATACGCTGATGCAATAACCTGCGAATGATGCTCTGTTGAAGAACGATTTTCGCATTTTCATGTCAACAGAGCAAGACTGGAACATACGCTGGCTTTTTGGCATGGTCACATGTTATCGAGACAAATTTGTAGTTTATTTTCTTCTCGATTTGTTTAAAACCCCATCTTTTCTGGTATCTATTATTACCCCATTTTAGAATGCCCTCCCAGGCCGCTGATTCCTCCTCCGGATCCCTTCCTCCGTGCGGAGTCTGTTCAGCCACTCCCCTCACTTCACAGGTTTTTACTTTTCTCCCTTGCCTTACGCAAATCCCTTCAGGACCAATTCTGTCGCAAGTGTGGCAGTCGGCTGTCCCTCGAATGCATGCATTGCCATGCTAGTATCAGGTAAACCCTCCAATCAATCATAAAATTCGTCTTTTTCAGGGTTCAGGACCGTTTCTGTTCCAAGTGTGGCCACAGGAGGATAGCTCTCTTCGACATCTTCCGCTACGGTACCTTTTCTTCAAAGAAACCTTTGTAGTTTGATGCTTAGGGCTGGTGAGTGTCCGTTCGCCCGCCGTCATCCTCGGCACTGCGGCTGTTGTGACGGCCGCCTGGCTCTCCCTGCGCTACGCCCTCAGGAACAAACTTTAGATAACAGAAACCACCGTTTATGGAGATCAATATAGCAAGTATACAATGAAATGGCCCCGTGGGCTCCGAAACCAGTACAGGAATGTACTCCAGAAGCAGAGATGCTATATAGTGAAAGAAGGGCCTCTGCTACCCGCGCAAAGCACCGGCCTTAGGGGGTGGGTTCGGTCGGGTCGAAGAAGTGCGGGGCCAGCTTGTAGAAGTTCTTCAGCATCGGCTTACACTGCGCCACGTCACGGACCATCTTCACAACCGTACGGAACGTATTCACAGCCTTATTCAGGATCCAATTCGGACTTTGATTGCCTTGGGCGGCTTGCTGAAAATAAGACATTAAATACATCTTGGGTACCGGGGTTCTCAAATGATGGGCCGGGCCAAGAGATTTTTTGGGCGGCCCGGAAAATCAAAATTTTAAATTTTGCATACATCGGTATAATAATGTTTTAACTGTTTTAAACAAGTTAATAGTGTTTGTTACTACATATAAGTCAATAATAGTCGTACAAAAATAATGTCACGGACCGGGATCGAACCCTTATCGTGTGGGTGGCAATCTGGGTGGTCCAAGGCAAGCATAGCAACGGGCCGGCCCGCTCCGAAATTTTTCACCGCCAGGCCCGGCCGAAAATGTGTTCACTTTAAAAACCAAAAACAACAAAATAAATTTCTTCGGGCCAGCCCGTTTCCATCATTTTCTCGGCCCAGTCGCAAATTTTGCCACGTTTGGTCCAAGGTAAACGGGTCGATTCGGGCCGACCAAAATTTTCCAAATGGCCCGGCCCGTGAGAACCCCGTTTGGTACCACAGTGAGACCAATAAAATTATGCAGCTTTTGAAAAAAAAAACATTAAAAATACCCCGAAATCGCCGAATGAGAAGTGACTTACGTTTATGAAATTGAGGAAGAAGGAGTTGAATTCGTGGATTCCTCCGCGCATTTCCATGGGAATGGTGGGCAGAAGGTCCTCCAACGCCTTCTTGAGATATGTTATCTGAAACGGAGATTCAGAAGCAGTTCATCTCCTGAACTACCTTCATGGCCGTGTCCTGGTCCATTGTGGGAATGGTGAAGCAGTTGAGGAACACGGTGTCTCTGTTCAGCTGTTGTCTCACCTAAACCCTCTTTTCATCCTTTCCTCCCCTCTTTTCCCACCTGCACCGCCTGTTGTGCCTGTAATTGCTGCTGTCGAATTATCTCCTGGACCTGGGCTATTTGGAAGTTCTGAGGCATTCCGGCTGGGAATCCTCCTCCTCGGATGTTCGTCTTCTCCCTCTCGTACTCGTCCCACGCGTCCTTCAACTCCTCCTCCGACAGTTTTTCCTCTTCAACGTGAGCGAAGAGGGTGTCGTGTTGGAAGTAATCCACCACTGAGTCCTTTTCCGAAAGAAGAACGTCCGCCAACAAGCGATCCTGAAAAGGCGGTTAAGCAGGGAAACCGAAGGGGAAACACCTTGGGAGGGGCGAAAGCAGGTCTTTCGTCCTGGTTAGCCTCGTCCAATTCGTTAGGGTCGAAGCTAAAAAAAAGTTGAAAAAATTAACCAGTAGTTGTTGCAATCAACATATTACTGTCACGAGCCGTGGTCTATGCCTTGCATTTTCAAACTTTAGTAACTAGAGACTGGACGAAAAATGACAAAAATATTGGCTGGGAAGTATAGTTAATGCCAAAACTACTTCGGAACAACGTGCCAGAGTTGTGATGTTGTTCCTAGGATAAAGCGTGCAATATAGGATACTCAGGCCGTGTTACGCAGCCAAAATGGCGAAGTAGATTTACCGAGCAGTATATTTTGATAGACCGCCCCGCGTAATACAGCACACGGCGGAGGCAGACTGCCATAAAAATGACCCAATAAATAATAGAAAGAATACGGCGACCGCACACCTGACGATGAGAATGCCTACAGTGGGCGGTACAGGGGCAGATGAATAATAATGTTACAAAAAAGAAAAGCAAGAATCTAAGGTACAGAGAACACTGACAAGAATAACCGATTAGAAACGGCTATACGGTTAAGGAATATTTTTTAATCGGAATTCTACCAAAAACTGAATAGAAAACTGCCATAAATATGCTAAATTTAGGCACGCTTTGTACGTCCCCAAAAGCGTTTTATTCCCATGTAGGGCCAGTTCGGGCCGGGCCGACCAAAATTTTCCAAATGGCCCGGCCGGTGAGACCGCCTTTAGCCGATATTCATCTTTTAGCTTCGGAACACATTTGAATCCCCGTCAATTATTACAATTTTTAGCCCACGGCAGCCTGTCGCAGTTTTAAGAAATATGACCATAAATAACCCCCACACTTTTTCCTACAGTATCCAAATAAAAAAACAAAACGACCAACCGATAGAGTTCGTCCAGATCGTGTCCCTCGTAGTGTCTCTGAACCTGCGCCTCATCGACCACTCTCATCGACGTGGACTCCTTGGTGACCTGTCGTTTGTAGATCCTCTCCTCCATCGTACCCTACACATAAAATGTTATTTAATTATAAACTCTTCCAACCTGTGCGATGAATCTGTAGATATAGACGGGTTTCGTCTGTCCGAAGCGGTAGACTCGGAAGAGGGACTGCGTGTCGTGGGAGGGGTTCCAGCAGGCGTCGAATATGATGACTCTGTTGGCCGCGACCATGTTCGTTCCCAAGGAACCGGCGCGAGTGGAGATCAACATCAGTCTGAAACCAGAGGATAGTAGGGCCAAAAAGGGTTTCAAACCTGGCTCTGAGGTTGCGTGGGTTGTTGAATTTGGTCTGCACGGCGTCCCTTTTTCCGGACTGAACGGATCCGTCGATGACCATAAAGTCTCGGCCCTCTTTCCAGCCCCACTTTTCTCCTTCGGCCATGCAGGCCTCGTGTCCGTCGCTGAACCACTGGTTCGTAAAGTCCATGTACTCCAGCATGCGGCGGATCAGGTTCAGAGACTCGAGCGACTGAGAGAAAATCAGTCTAAAAGCGATCGGTTACACTGGGAAAAGAGGGGATTCACATTTTGTCGCCGATTTCCTCGCACTTCTTGACAATGGACGCTAGCAGCAGCAGTTTGTTACTCAACTCCCACGCCTCCGCGTCGTCCGAACTCACAAGACCAGCCTTGGCGAACCTGAAGGAGATTCTTCAACTGATAGATCAAAACAACTGACCATCCGCTGTACTCGGGCGGAGTGTCCGTGTCTCTGCCTTCCATTTCCGGCTGTTCTCCTCCCAGACGACGAGACTTCCTCGCATTCGAGTTACTGCCGTTCTTAGAAGTGCCCTGCGAATCATCGTCCGACCTGAAATTTCAGTTTTGAAAGTGCAAAACATAGAAAAAAAAACAAGTACCACGATTATCGGATGATGGGACCGCGCCAAGCGGCATTGAGTACTACCATATCTGAGAAAACTTAATTCATGTCGTTTACAGGGCATGCTTGCTGGGGGTGTCGCAATTTGTCTTTTACCAAATTTCGTCAAGGGAGAGGGCCCGCAAATTTTGAAAGGTTTTTCCAATAGCTGTCTCAAAATATACCCCTGCGGTACGTTGACCACGTATGTTATAGGGTTTTTACAGGTATGACAGGCGCCGTATTTTGAAATTTTTAGCAAACATTACAGAGATGGTGTGTAAATTATCATAATTGCGTCATTATGAAACTTATTGTTCCGAGCTGGTAACTCGGGGTTCTAAAATGATGGGCCGGGCCGAGAGATTTCTTGGGTGACCCGTTTATGAAAATCAAAATTTTAATTTTTGTATAAACCGGCACAATAATTTTAATTTGTTTCAATAGTTTTCAATAGTTTTTCAATATTTTCAATAGTTTGTTGCTAACATATAAGTTAATATTAGTCGTACAAAAAAGAATGCCACCGACCGGGATCGAACCCTGGTCGTGTGGGTGCCAATCTGACTGGGTGGTCCAAGGAAAATGACCGACCAAAATTTTCCAACTGGCCCGGCCCGTGAGAACCCCGCTGTAGACCACTCAGATGTCTGCGGAACTATTACAAACGAGTCAATGCCATGGCTCCAAAATTTGTCTGACACAAACTCACAGCGCAACAACGTCTGAGTCCCTGTCGCTCTCCGCCTGCTCGGATCCTTCCGACTCGCTGCCACTGCCCGAACCGTCGTCGATAAAGTCCTCCTCTTCCTCCTGATCCTCTTTCAACATTCGCTGAAAACAAGGACATTTCTCAGGAATTCTCCGTGAAAAGTGCCCCAATTTCTGTCTAAAACCCACCTCTCTTTCCTGTTTCTGTTCGTGGAGAATGAGTTGGTAGGGGTGTGTCCACACCCTGGACAGCACGTGGTAGTCGGGCAGAAGGCGTTTCGAGAGACCGCCTCCGTTCGCATGAACAACTCCGTCCAAGAAAGCCCTGAACAAGCAAATTAACCCAATATTTCTGCCCAAACAACCTGTAGAGCTGACACTGTCGCGGGGTCAATCTGACATTGATGACGTACTCCTGCTTCGGGGGAATGGCCTCCATCAGAACGGTATAGTCCTTTCGCTAAAATGTAATGAATAAATGAATGGATTCACAAAAACTCACATCCACACATTTCTTGAGATGCTCGAAGAGCACATGACAACGTCGTTTCATGAACTTGACTTCCAGCGGAGTGGCGTCCTTCAGTCGACCCCTGAAACATTTTTAATATCACAATTCCTTGGCTAAAATCCACCTGTTGATGATGTTGGCAAAGCGATTGGCGAATTCCACCTTTGTTCCCAGGAGTCCTGGCTTCACAAAGTTCACCATGCAGTGATACTCCATCAGATTGTTCTGCAGAGGTGTTCCCGTAAGGCAAAGTCTCCTCTTTGTCCGAATCTTCACCATCGTCTTCGACAACGCCGATTCGTCGTTCTTCAGTTTGTGCGCCTCGTCGCAAACCACCAAATCCGGACCTAAATGAGCAGATAAGAGATGGCAAAGTCAGAGAAACGGGGTATATACGTAATTTTGACCATTACTGACACACGGCTGGTGGTTCGTGCGACCCACAAAATAGAGGTTTACAACACCAAAGCGTGCGCAAGGGTTCCGCCCATGTGTGGGTTCCATAAGCGGCGGTACGGGCAATTCTTAGTTTTTGGCAAATTTTGTGAAAAAAAAAACCGTCGCAATTTTTTTGAAACTTTCAATAATAATGGGGGATGTCGCAAATGTGTCATTCGCGGTCGTTTGCCCAGGTATGATGCCTTCTTACCCGGATCCTGGAGGTACTCGCGGAACTTCTCCTGGAACTTGGCCAATTTCTTGGCCTTTTTCGTCGGAGGCTTCTTCGGAGCTCCTCTCTTCTTCTTGGTGTCCTCATCGTTGTGAGTGAGAATACGGAACATGTCGTAGCCGATGATCAGCGCGGTGGGATCTAGAAGTTCGAAATAGAAAGTCACATATAAAGCAATGAAGATACTTGAGTGCAAAGAAGCAGAGACAATGAGATTTCAGTTGGAAATTACAAAATTAACTAACCTTCGGATTCGTACCAATTTTTGAGAACGTAGAGACGGTCGTTGTAAGTCTTCGCAGAATCCAACTCCAGAACCTAGAATGATTATATCTTGACGGTAACACCGGCTGCACAGGTTAAGAGTTTACACACTACAAAAATCTAACTGAAGGCTATACGAATCCATTTGAACCAGATGGCTGTCAGAAAGAACTGACCATAATGGAGGGAAGTTTGGTGCCGGGTCGTTCGAGCCACTTGGAGAACTCTTTGAACCAGTTGAGCACGACATTCTTCGGAACCACAATCAGAGCACGACGGGCGTGTTCTCCCACCTTCGGATGTGTCATAACCGTGTGGAGGAATGTAATGACCTGAAAATGATTGGATATTTCCGAAATTAAAGAGGTCTACCTGTAGCGTCTTTCCGAGACCCATACAATGGGCGAGGATTCCTCCGCCGCCCTCCTCGTCCAGTCGATCGATGGATTCGAAGGCGCTGTCGTACATGAAGCCGATTCCCTTGGCCTGATGAGGCTTCAGAATAGACACAAGGTCTTCGTGAACAGAGACGGGCACTGGCTTTTCGCTGTTACTGTCGGGGTCCAATGTCACGGCCTGAATCCGAAGCGTGAATGGTTTAAGACACGTTATTTGAGAACACAGAGCGAGACCCACAAAAATTAAAAACTTTTCGAATGGAAACTGTGTGACTGCCCTAGACCCTCTTTGGCCCGAAATTTTGGTTGCGATCGTTTAGTTTCTACAGCAAAAAATCGAACCCTTACTTGTCATAACTCCCTTCAAAGTGATCCAATCGAGATGAGGTTTCACTCCTTTTTTGATAATTTTGTGTCGAAAAAGAGTATATTAACCCAGAACTCGTTATCATACATGGGCAAGCTCCCCAATATGGGGCGGTAGGGGCGTCGCAATTTTAAGTTTTCGGCAGTTTTTCTTAGAAAAGGAGACCCGTCGCAAATTTTCGAAGCTTTCAACAATTGAAGGGGGCCTCGCAAAATTGACCCCCGCGGTAGGTTGCCCAGGTATGCTCGTTATTCATTTCAAACGGGTAAAATCGCCTTAAGGTGTTACAAAACAGGTTTGAGTAAAATTTACCATTTAACTCAATTTAAAGGTACGATAACAACGAGAATTTCGCTTTTATCACTTGTTATAAACTCAAATTCTACGACGAATGGTCTCGATTTTCACCGCGTGAAGATGAAACCGTGGTGGCCATATAATTTTAAAGCTGTTTTCAGACAATTTCACCTGTCTGAAAAGAAAACAGAGTTTCGAGGTTAAAAATAGCCAAATCTACTTCGGCCAATTTGGCTGCGTACACCGCATAGGTATCTTATATTGCATGCTTTACTCTAGGTAGAACATCAAAACATTGGCACGTTGTTCCGAAGTAGTTTTGGCAAGAACTATACCAATATTGAGCCGCCCCTTATCCCGATTGGACCGAATCACTTTGAAGGCAATTATGCCAAGTCAGGTAACCGTTCCATTATTTTGCTGTGGCAACAAAACATCCGGAACCAAAGTATTTTGGTTGGTCCAGATTTAACGTTTAAGCCCAATCGGAGACGAAAAATTTCTTTCTGGCGGGGGATCGGCCCACCGCACGGACTTCTGAAAAAAAAAAACTCATTTTAAGCTTTACCTTGAGTTTCTTCACGGTCTGGCCTTCGCCAGTCAACGCAGTGGCCAAGTCATCCCCATCGGCCATTTCTATTCCGTTGAACTCCTTCTGCTTCTGCTCCAGTCGCTTCCTCCTTTCCTAAACTCCGCATTTCTTCTTGCAACCATTATTGTATTCACCTTCTCGGCCTTCTCCGCATCGAGTGTCTCCTGAGTGAGCTTCTCCCTGCCCATGATCTTCTTCACAGCTCCACTGCCCTTCTTCCCTTTCGTCTTTTCCTTTTCTTCTTCGTCTTCAGAAGAATCCAAGGTCGCCTTCTTCGTCTTTCTCTTCGGCTTTTCCACCTCACTGTCACTGTCTTCTTCTTCCTTATCTGGGGATCCAGAAGGTTCGCGAGAGTCAGAATCAGACTCCACCAGTCTGCGTCTGAAAAATGGATAAAATCTCGGCTAAACACAAAGATCCTACTTTCTGGAGGGAGCAGAAGTACTGCGCTTCGAAGGCTTCTTTACCACCTCGTCATCGTCTTCTTCGTCGTCCGATTTCAAAAGATTCTTCGCCTGCTGGAGCAGAGACTTCGTCTCCTTCTGAAAAAAAAACAGGTATTTAAAACAAGAAGCGTTATTGAACCCACCGAAATGCCCTTTTTCTTTCCCTTCACCTGCTCCTCTTCTTCTTCGCTTTCACCCTCCGATTTCATCTTTTCCTTCCTCGACTTGGACTCGCTGCCTCTGTTTTTGAATAATTTACTGAGCTATTTACAGAAAACCAACCCATTCTTAGAAACTCCGTTCGAGTCCCCCTTCTTCGCTGCTGCAGAACTCCTCGTGGAACGACCAGGTTTCGCAGATTCACTGGATTTGGATTTTGAAGGTTCACTGGATTTGGATTTCGAAGGTCTGGGCTTCGGAGTGCCGTCTAGCTCCAACTCTTCGATGTCACTGTCCAACTGAAATACAGATTATACCAACATTCAAAAAGTTGCCCCACCTCGTCGATTTCGTCATCCGTATCGCCGCGAATCTTGGCTTTTCCCTTCAACGCTGCAGAGGCCTTTCGAAGAAGAGAATCAGCCTCCTTGTCGGCTTCACTCAGCTGTTTCTTTCCACGAGAACTTTTCTTCTTCTGAAATGCAAAAAAATATAAGGAACAATGAGCAAATGTAGAATATCCAAGCAATGTCAACAATCAGATTTTCTTCCTAGTGAGACAAGGAGGGCCGTTAATTATCGTCCCATCCTTAAATTTAAAGCGCTAGCATTGGGTAACCTTTTAATTTTAAGAAGTTTCACGGCAGAATTTGGTGGAATTTCTCGTGGAATTGGCATGGTGCCAATGATCCGCAGGTTTAGGGGGGTACGGTATGCATAGGTGGGCGGGGCTTCCCCCGGAGTGAAGGGGTTTTTTGGGAAATCGGTTGTAGAAAAGGGATTTTAGGCCCGAAAAGCCGGAAATTTTTCGATTTGGCAGTGATTGGGCAATCGTTTTCGGGTCTTTGGCCTTATGGAACAGTGGAAATTTCAAATCGGCTGTGGATCCGCGCAAGATCGGCGTGATGCACTGCCCACATATGACGGTATGGCAGCGCGCCAATAGCTAAGCCGTGAGAGCATAGGTGGACATGAGTTGCTTGCGGTACCTACGTAATTCGTCGTTTGGGTAAAAATTGTAGCGAAAAGTTAGAGGGGGCTTACGTTGCCCCCGAGGCACCATTTGGGGGGCTTACGCATCGAGCCCCCAAACGCTCCCTGTCCACCCATGCGTGAGAGCAGCGGACTGCAGTTGTAACGTTCCCATGTTCGAATCCCGTTTGTTGTTTTGGAAGTATTTTGCAACTAATTTGATAATTTGAACTTGCCCCCAGTTGTCCTGTGTATCTAAATGCAAATCTTGGCACCTTTCCACAATTTCCGCTGAAACGTTGGCAAATCCTACCGTGGTCTGACCAAAATTCAACAAATATACCGCCTTGTGGGCAGGAGTAAAAAAAAAGATTTGTGTCTGGTTTTAACGGTAACGGAAGGTCAAATAAGCAAAAAGATTGAAAATGAGCGAGTCATCCATGAGCTTCAACGAGCCTTGCAACCATAGATGAACAAGCGCCCGTAGATTCGGTAGAGGGGGTCGCGCCGAGCCTAACTTCTTATTTGGAGGACTCGCGCCACACGTCTCATTTGTATTGTGGGGGGTTGCGCAAAACAGACCGCACAGGTAGCTTGTTCATGTATGCTGACAACCTTAAGAAAATGCAGTTTTCTACCAATTGGAACTGGCACAACCAAAACATTACTTATTTTTATGCGGACTTCCTCCGATCTTGACACAATTGAGAGCCTGCTTACCTCCTTTTCGCTCTTTTTGTCCTTGTCGCCCTTCTTTCCCTTCTTCCTCTTCTCCTGTCGTATCATCTCTTGCAACTCCAGATCCTCCTCATCCACCACGCTTCCCCTGAACATCCCACATCACCTCAATAACAAAGAGAACCCACTCGCTCTCGCGTTCCTGTTCCTCCTCATCGCTGCTCACAATACGAGGCATCTTCTTTTTATTTCCAACCCAAATCAAGAATTTAAGGTCGCCGGCCCACAAAACTCACAACAACCACGTCAGAATCCTCACTACCTTCGGAATCTATCGCAATCTCTTCAACCTCTTCGATTTCTTCCGAATTCTCAGCAGGCGGAGATTCTACCTGAAAAAAAATTTCACAATTTTTTAAGACAATAAAAAAAGGAAAAAGACAGAATGAACTAAAATCAATCAATGAATTTTGGGGAATTGTGAGAGAAAACAAAACAGAGTGAGCCAAAATCACTAACAAAAATTCACATTTCAAGCGATTCTGTAACCGGAAATAGATTGAAAAACGAAAAAGGGGCTTTTTTTACGGATTTCTTTTCGGAAAACATTTGCGTTAAATAAAAATCACTTCGCATTAGAGCAAACGGATCATTGCCACTTTAAAATTAACTAAAAAAGAAAGCTTCGAAAGAGCCACTTTTGGCGGTGTTTTCGTTATCGATTGAACGTAAACGCTTGAATGAAAATGCCTAAACATCATATTTTCCACAGAATTCAAATAGATCGGCGCAATATTCAGCGAGAAACCGGTGTTACCGGCGTGTTTTCAAATGTCGTCAAATAGGCGTTGGTCATTTCGAACGCCTAGCGCTAGGCTATGGCCTCAGAACAGAGAATGTCTCAATACTTGCGAATAAGCGCATTCTTGCATTTCCATATATTCAAGAATTTAATGATAGGGGAAGAAAAGGGTGAGGTCAGGAAAGCCAAGTGCACAAGGCGAGAGTGGCAGACAACAGAGTGGGCGAGAGAGTGCGGTGCCGAGGAGAGCGCAGACATTACAAGCTAGAGACGGAGAAGAATTAGCCCGAGGAATAAAAAAGCGAGGCCTCATTCTAACAAGGCCATCCTTGGCTGGTTGCCAGGAGAGGCGGCTGGCGGGAAGTTCAAATCACCTGGGGCTCTTCGGCCAAGGCGTCTTCAGTCGCCTCCTCCTCTCCTTCCTCAAAGTCCATGAGGGCTTCGGCTGAGATTCCTTGATCTTGGTCTGTTGTCACAGAGGGATCCAGGTGGAAAATGGCAGCCAGGCTCATGGTGAGGTCGTTGGGGTCTTCAGAAGTCTCTCCTTCGGGGGCAGCGATGTCCGACTTGTCACTGGCATCCGTACTCTGAACAACGGGGTGTTAGGTGTCTTCAGAAGACTTTACTTCCACTTCCAGCTGCAGACCGTCGTCCTCACTCTCCTGAATCTTCTTCCTCTTCCTTCGAGGAGCAGTGACCTCCTCAGCGTCATCCTCGGCATCGTTTCTGATATAATCTTCATTATAAATCCAGAAATTCAATTACCCCGAAGATGATCCCTTCTGAAAGCGAGAAATCGAGGATTTCAGGCGCCGCAACTTCGACAAAGAGGACTCTGCATCGGGGTATTCATCGGGCTTCGGGCGCATTATTCTCTCCTTTTCCGCGATCAGGTCAATTTCCGACTTAAACTACGTTGCACGGTGCACAGAGTGGGACTTACTTTCCGTAGGTAATCCATGAACGCTCTCAACCCACTAATTGTGTCGTCATATTCACTAATTAGTGAATCCGTGTCCATATCTGCACTATTGGTTGATAACAGTCATGAACACCCAAGCTAAGTGATTCTGAAAAAAAGGTGGCTTAGGGAACAGTAGCAGCAGGAAAAAAGCACAAGAGGAAAGAAACTAGAAGCTCCTTTGAGAGCAAGCAATCAACCCTTTGAAAACAGTAAAATAAAGCTTTAAAATTGTTTTGAAAGACCTCGCTGGCAAATTCCCGGTTTATTTAACTCAAATTACCAGAAATAAGATAGATATATTAAAAAATAAAGCGAGCTTGAATTTTGTAAACAAAATAAAAATAAATTTTTGAATTTGTCCGAAATAGCGCCCCAACCCTAAATTCGCAATTGAGCATAAATTTTTGCATTGGGGCGTTCTTTTTTTTATCTGAACTTTTTTTTTTAAATTTTATTTTTTATTTTTTTATTACGTTTCTCTTGCATTGTTTATAAATACAAAATAACAAAAATGAAGGCAATAATTTGATTGTTTTAGGCTATGGGGAAACACGACGGGAAGAAGCCGAAGGAGAAAGATTCGAGTGACTATCGAAACAAGCAGACGATCGCGAAGAATAAGAAATTTAAAAAGCAACCCAACAATAAGACGGTAGAAGATGTCGAAGAAAAATGTAGGACTCTGGCCTCGGTGAGTAATTAAGCTCCTTTTTCGCTAATATCCTCGTTTAGACCAATGTCAGAAGCTTGAAGAAGTTTACGGACTTTCCCCTTTCCAGTCAGACTCTACAGGTATTTTTAATGTCTTTTGGACTTTGTAGAACATATAAGTTTCTAATTATTTCAAAAATACTTTACATTTCAGGGTCTGGATGACTGTGACTACGAGGAGCCGACCGAGATCCAGCGCGACTCCCTCCCTTTCACCCTCACCGGTCAGGACGTCGTTGGAGCTGCCAAAACGGGTAGCGGAAAGACGCTGGCGATAGTTGTTCCGGTAGAATTTATGCGTTTGATGCTTTAAACTATTTCTTTAGCTCCTGGAATGTCTGTGGAAGGCTCGTTGGCTGCGAGACTACGGCCTGGGCGCTTTGATCATCTCTCCCACGAGGGAACTGGCCCTTCAGACCTTCACCTGCATCAACCACGTCGGAAAACACCACAATTTCTCGTGTGCCGTTCTCATCGGAGGCACAGATGTCAACTACGAGAAGAACCGCCTGGCTGGAGTGAATATCATTGTTTGCACGCCTGGACGACTGCTTCAGGTTGGATTTGATTTGGAATCTTAAGAAATTATGGGCATTCAGCATATGGACGAGAACGAGAACTTCACTTGCGACCAGCTGCAAATGCTGGTGTTGGATGAGGCTGACAGAATGCTCGACATGGGATTTAGCAAACAGGTACGCGTTTTGGCGCCATTTTCAAGAATTTGGTTTGCTCCTCGTTGTGAATCACGACTTCAATGGAACCCCGGGCATGTTAAAGGACGGCATCCTGTTAAACATCGGGCAGTTAAAACTTTACGACTCTTGCGATTTGGGCTTTCTGGGTAATTTTTTGATTTTCTGGTTTCAAATGGTAGATACAATGAAGTTTCGAAGGCCATTTTGGTGAAGCTGGAAATTCAACCAACAAAATACAAACCTTAGAACTCACCCAGTAATCTTTCCGTGGTTTTAAAAAAAAATTGCTTCCAGAACTTCGATATTTTTGCTATTTTTTCAGCTTTTTTGAACTTGAATTTATGCCCTATTGACGGAGAACTAGAGTTGAGATTTTTTTTCAATCAGAAATATTAAAAATAAAAGTGGTCCCACAACGATTTGAGAAGAAAAGATTGGCTGGAACCTCAAAATTTTGCACCCTGCCACACAGTCTAGTCCTGGGAATGGAATCTTGTTCACATTGTTTTGAAAGAGAAGGCGCAATGAAACTGCCCACATCCGCTAGCCGTGGAATGTGACTGTATTGTGCTTATAAGCAGCTATAGTGGTCGCCAATGCTACTTCGGAATCGGCCAAGAAGTAAAATTGGCGAAGACTATAGCTGGTTGCAAAAAGTAATTTTCCAGATCAATTCGATAATTGCCAATTTGCCTCGTGATCGTCAGACTCTTCTTTTCTCAGCCACTCAGACCAAGAACGTGAAGGATCTCACTCGTGTCTGTACCAAGGTTAGCCCTTTCCCTTTTCTATTTATTCATATTCCTTAGGACCCCGTATTCGTCTCAGTGCATGAGAATGCCTCCAGCGCCACCCCCGATCAGCTGCAGCAGTCGTACCTGATTTGCGAAGAGCACGAGAAGATGAACACCCTCTGGTCGTTTGTGAAGAATCACAAGAAACTCAAACTACTCGTTTTTGTCAGTAGCTGCAAACAGGTAATTTCGAACCAGAGGTTTCGAAGGAATTCATTGTTTAGGCTCGTTTCCTGACGGACGCCTTCTGTCATCTGCGACCGGGTATCCCCGTCATGGGACTGTGGGGAACGATGAATCAGACGAAGAGGGTTGCCACGTTCCAGAAGTTTGAGGATGCCAAGGTTTGTGTGGAGCTAACGGTTCTAGGGATTCCCATGGGACTACGACAAAATTTCAGTCAAAAAACTAACCGCGGCACTTTTTAAACTATGGTTTCAGTACTTTTTTTTTTACAAAGTACTTAAACCCAGGGGTGGACGAGGGCCGCCCTATAGGGCCTTGATAGGGCCTAAGCCCTATTGGGCTTGGGCCCAATAGGGCCAGGTCCTATAGGGCTTTTGGCCGGCCAAAAGCCCTATAGGGCCTGCGCGGGAATTTTTGGAAAAAAATTTTTTTTCTTTTTTTACATTATATTTTACATAAGTAAATTTTAATTCTTTGAAGAAAATTTAAAAAATAATTTAGAAAGCTTTTAAATAAAAAAAATGATATGGAACGCGGATATTTATTGTGTGAATCTCAACAAATGAACAACAGGGTAACAACTTGTGAAACCAATCCACGAAAGTAAAGAAAAAACTGTTTTGTGTAAACAATTTGAATTCCTGCTCAGGCACTCTTGGGCCAATTGGCCTAATAGGGCCGGCCAAAAGCCCTATAGGGCCGGCCCTATTGGGCCCAGGCCTATAGGGCCTAGGCCCTATCAGGCCATGGCCCTATAGGGCCGGCCCTGGGCCTTGGCGTGGGCCGTCCATCCCTGCTTAAACCATAGTTCCATTCGCCTGAAAGAGCGATGGAAAGAAAAGTGAGGTACCGGGTAGCAATAGAGCGCGGCACGTTGTGATGTGGTGCTAGGGTACCTACGCAATTCGGCGGTTGATTGAAAATGGTAACAAAACACATTAAAGGGGGCGTCGCCTCCGACGCACCATTTGGGGGGGGGGGGAAGGGGGCTTACGAATCCAACGCCCCCCAACGCAGCCCGTCCAGCTATGGCCCCACCGTCAAATTTTTAACTGCCACATATTTTTAACTGCCACGGTGGTGTCATCTTGAATTGCGAAGGCCATTTCTGTAATACCCCCATTTTAATTCAATTGATTTCATTTTTATTACCAAACTGATCCCAGGCAGCTGTCCTGATCGCCACCGACGTGGCTAGTCGTGGCCTGGATTTCTCCGACGTCGATTGGGTAATCCAAATGGATGCGCCCGCCGCCGATGACGACTACATCCACAGGTTGAGTTCCGTTGAATGCCTTTATTTTCCTATTTAAGGGTTGGTAGAACGGCTCGCATGCAGAAGAAGGGCAACGCTGTGATGTTCCTCTCGCCTTCCCAAGAAGCAGGTGTTCTGGAGCTTCTGAAGACGAAGAACATCCATCTCAACAAGCTACAGTCAGTTGTCTTAATTTTCTTTCAAAGTTTATGGATTTCAGGGTCGATCCCAGTGCAATGACCGATATCCGAGTGAAACTACAGGCTGTACTGGCCCAATTCCCCGAACTCAACCAGTTTGCACAGAAGGTTAATTTGTTTGCTTAGTTTGTATAATATTTTCATTAGAGCATAGTTGGCTATTTGAGGAGTGTGTATCTCATGCAGAATAAGAAAATCTTCAACGTAGAGACCATCGATGCGGCCGCCTTGGCCGATTCCTACGGATTGGTGGCTGTGCCGAGGGTTCGGTTCCTGTCGAAGAAAGGAATCACTCTCAAGGTTGGCTGGCTTAAGGTATTCTCTAATATCGGTTTAGGGTGCTAAGGCCGAAGCTAAGGAAGAGGAGGAAAGCGACGAAGAGGAAGAGAAACCCAAGGTAAAACACTCTTCAAACCATGCAACCATTGCCCGGGCCGACCCGCAAATGTTGTTCCGGGCTAGGCCGGGACTAAATTTTTCCAAAATGTAGAAAAAAAAACAGTTTTTGACTTGTAATGTGCTAGAATTGTGTCTAGCATGTATATAGGGCAAAGCTACCAAGGCAAAAAAGTTTTGACCCCGGGGGATCGAACTGGGGTTACTTTGGTTTGCTTAGCCACCATACTTGGACAACCCATCGCGAGGGTGAATTTTGCGACAGCCCCTTCTATTACAAAAAATTTCGAACATTTGCTGCGGACCCTCTTTTTTTTTAACAAAATTTGAAAAACACAAAATTGCAACGGCCCCACCGCCGCTTTTGGCGGATGGCGGACTTTGACAATGTATGTTAGCCACTCGGCCGTTGATAACATAAAAAAAAATTCATACAGGGTAGTTCGAACCATCTTTTAAGCATTATCCATCTAATTCTTCTCTTCAGGTTGACAAGTCCCTGGTCGGAAAGTTCTCGGCGGAAGATGATGAGGACGACCTGTTCACAGTGCGCAAAACGGACGTTTTCAACGTTCTCGGCGACGGAGAGAACGAGGTTTGACTTGTTTTGATTTCTGGTACATCTGTGTTCCAGGAACTGCCTGTTGAGGGCCGTGATGCGGCTAAGCAGAAGAAGGAGGCGAAGGTTGTTTCGAAGACGAAGGCAGCCAAGAAGGCCTTGAACAAGGGCGTCGTCCTCAACACGAAGAAGGTCTTCGACGAGGAAGGAGCAGTTGAACAGGTCGGTCTTCAGAAGACAGTTGAAGGAACGGGGTTTAGGTCGTGGGCGCTGTAGAGGACTTGGAGGCGTCGGTTGGACTGAACATCGAAGAGGCGAAGACTCAGATCAAGGCGGTGGATAAGGAGGATAGGAAGAGGATGAAGGAGAAGAGGAAGCAGAAGAAGGCTCTGCTCAAACAGAAGAACAAGAAAGAGTGAGAGGCATTTGGAGACTAGGACTGAGTGGTTTCAGGGACGAGGAGGAATTGGATCTGCAGGATGACGACGACGCCGGCAGTGGAATCAACAGCGACGCCGACTTGGACTGGCTCCCCGATCCCGATGAGGTCAAGGCCAGATACGCAAAAGGTACTCTTTTCTTCTTCTTGCAAAACCGGAATTTTTCGGTTGAAGGGGTATTGAGAATGCTGTCACAAACATAAATCAGCGACGCTCAGAAGCCGGCGGTTCGGTACACAGCTGGACATGATGTGTTAAGGGGGTTCGATCCGTAAGCCCCCCAAATGGTGCCTCGGTTTTTCTAAAGAGGGGGTTGTGACAAAATATACCCCGGCGGTACGTAGACCAGGTGTGCCTTCCAGACGCACCAGAATTAACCCCCAAGTGAATTGTGTGGGGCACAACTAATTTTGCATACACATACATGAACAAGCTACCGGTAGTGTCCGTCCCACATGTGTCAAACAAACATAACAGAAAACAACAACGGCAAAACAAAATATAAAACAAGAAAGTACACAAATGCTTTATTTCTAGAAGAAATTGCATTCTTTATCATTGATCACTCCTCAATCTTCTACTTGGGGGGCGGCGCCGGGACCACCTTGGTAGGGAGAGAAGTGGGCTTCAAAGTATGAATATATTCATGTTCACCTTTGATCTCCTTACTTACCAAAAACGAGCACTGGAGCTCCGAGTCCACCATCATCATGGCGGCCGCGTTGTTGAACTGTCCACAGTAGTGAGGAGCCGAGAAGATCGTGACCAGCTTCTTGTTGGCGAAGAATTCGAAGCCGTCCTGAACCACCTGATGGGCCCTGGCGATCAGGTCAATGTCCAGTTCGGCCATCAACTTGTCCACGATGGCCGTTCCAAACACGTAGGAAACTCCGCGGCCACTCGGTTTCCGCTCATTCGCCGTCGTGTCCGGATCGGCCCAAAGGATGTCCAACTCAAGGGACTCCGTTTCCGCCTTCACATCCAACGGCCGTTGGATCTGCCTCAGCTGGGAGAGGGACTTGAGCTTGGGAGAGAGGCCTCCGTGCATGCAGAGGATCCTTCCGCCGATCAGACCAACCAACGGCATGCACGCGAACACGTCCTGGAATTGCGATGTTGCCGTTTTGCCACCCACGTGGCTGAAGGCGAAATGTGCCCGTGTAAGCCTTTTGAGAGCTTTGAATGAATCCTGACCTGGACAAGGCCCCAGAGGTCGGTATTGTCCGGGAACCGAATCATGCACTCAAGAAAGAAGCCGTATTGTCGGTTGATCGGAGCGCACTCGTGGTTTCCCCTCAGCAGGAAGAAGTTCTTCGGATACTTGGCCTTAACCCAGTATTATCGTTTGCCCTCCGATATTCTCACTTTGAAGCAGAAGAAGAGCAGGATCATTTCCAGGCTCTGCTTTCCCCTGTCCACGTAGTCTCCGAGGAAGAGGTAGTTGCTGTAGGGAGGTAAACCTCCGCGGTCCAGCAGCCTCATCACGTCGCCGTACTGTCCGTGCGTGTCGCCACACACATTCACAGGTCCTTCGATCTCGACCAACGACGGCTGGCTGAGAAAGACTTTCCTGAAACCAAACTTAGCTGATGTTTACTTCTTAAACTCACTTCGCGACCAATAAAAGGCCGTATATCTCTTCGTAGGAGACGACCTTCTCGAGGGTGTTGTCAGGCGTGCCGGCGTTCAGTATCTTCACAGTCATGTCGTCGATGTCGAAAGTGGAGCGCATGCTGGAGCCGGTCGACCACTCGCCGGGGGAGCGAAGGGATGAATGAACCGCGAGAGAGGTAGATCACGTCACGGTAACTTTGCGCTGCGTACGCCTTTATGTGAAGTTACCCTGAATACCCACGTCCCCTTATAGCTGTCGCCAAAATGAAATCGTATGCTAATCGCGGAAATGTGCAAAGCATGATCTGTCGTCTGGTGATTAGACTACGAACTTCCATGATTTCAATTTGGCGACAGCTGTATTTCCTTACCATTTATCGGACCCAGTCATTGTCAAGACCAGTGAGAACCAGCCGTAGAGAGCTGTCTACGTTTGAATTATGCGGAAAATTATGAGAGAAGTGGGCGACCATTGTGTGAAGTTTTCACAAATGTGAGGGGCGGGCATAGGATAAAAGTTTGCTTTTTATCGCACCTCCCCCCCCTTTGTCATAAATTTCATACTTCGTGGATGAAAAAACATTTTCCGGGCCTTGTCATTTGGCGTGGCGGTCTACCGTATTTCGCGCCAGCCAGGTGTCGCTAGAGCCCAAAATGACGTCATTATGGCTGTTAAGGTACCCTCTCTTTGTAATAAAAACCTTGAAAATGCAAGATATGCCCCTACGGCTCTCGGAGGTTAATCAGTAATGTTCTAGTAACACTTTTATTTTTTTTAACGGGCAAAGAATCCCACCTTTTCTTTGCTTGACGTGAGTTGCATATGCACGAACATTTTCCTGGCTCGTTGCAAGGCTGGCAAAAGGCCGGGACGGGCTACACTATTATAATTAGGACGCGGCCCGGCCTTCAAATTTGCCCCAGTTTTGTATTGGTTTTCCGTGAGCGGGCCGGCCCTCAAATTTATCAGCCCTGGTTCGTTGTATTATCAGTGAGGGATAATTGGGATTATTCCAATCAATATCAAACGCGACATTCTTACCAAAGTTGTATTTGGCCCATACATTGTCAAGCTCCGCCAAAAGCGGCAGTAGGGAGCGTCGCAATTTTAAGATTTCGGCAAATTTGTTAAAGAAGGGGGCCCGTCGCATATTTTTGAATTTTTCGATAATTATGGGGACCGTCGCAAAATGGACCCCCGCGGTTGGGTGCCCAAGTATGATTTGGCCTTCCTTTAATGTTCAAAATAATTTGAGACAGTAGATGACCCGAATTTTGAAAACTTTGATTACCAGCCCAGGCAGCCATGGGCTACACCTTGCTTTTTCAAACTTTTATTTCAATGGGAAGGTGCGTTAAGGGTCATAATGACGTCATATCAGTCCCTATTGACACCCGGCTGGTATGAATTACGGTAGACCACCCACGAAGCACTATTTATTACATTACAAAAAGGGGGGCGTTCAGGTTATAGCGCAAACTTTTGGCCCATGACTGGGCGTTAGAGACCAACTGTGTGAGAGGTGCGAGGGAGCGACCGTTAGCTGGGATCATGTATCGCGGAACGGACTCATCCCGTCTCGGGATGAACAGTGTAATGTATTTTGCGAGCCGATGCACTGTGGAAGATCGTAGCCTTACAAAAAGATCTCTAAATTGGGTACCTCCATTTTCGAACACACGAACATGGTTAATTGGGCTTGCCCGTTTCAGCGGTTAATTACTTTTTCATGTATGTATGTTGCAGAATCCGAAGAAGCCGAAGACGTGCCTGAGCCGGAGGAACCTGCTCCGAAGCGGCGCAAAACGAACAACCAGCTCAAGAAGACCGAGGACGAGGCCCTCGCCCTGTTGGATCCCTTCTAAGCCTTCGCACCGCCCGTTGTTACCGCTTTCGTTGTTGTTGATTTTCGAATTTGTTGAAGTTATATCGTTTTCTTTGTTCTGTTTTCTGTTGTTGGTTTCTAGCCAAAGCCTATCTCAATCCTCTTTTGATTCTTCGTTTAATCCTGTTTTAGATGGCGTTAACCTACGTGCCAGCCGGGCGAGTGCCCGCCAACGACCTCACCGTTAAGGCCGACGACGACGCCTTGTATTGGAAGAGACTCCAGGTGAACTTTCCCTTGTCATCGTTAATTTTGGGTGTTTCAGCAACTGGCAGTGTTCCAAGAACCAGCCGCCGTCACTTCGGTGGCCTTTTCGCCGAAGAAGCCGTACTCCGTGGCCACCACTAGCTCAGTCAGACTCTCCTTCTACGACTCTACCATATGCGAACCCCTCAATATGTTCTCCAGGTAGTTGGAACTTTACAAAAGAGAAAATTCATTTTTCAGATTTAAACAGGCAGTTTTCGGCGCTAGGTTCAGGAAGGACGGTCAGCTTGTCGGTAAGTGGCGAAAAACAATATTTTCAACACAGTAATGACCAAAAAGTTTGTAATTTTGCCCCCTTACGGCAAAATTTTGCGTGGTCGGGCCAGCCTGACAAAAATGGCAAAAGTGGTCCCACGGTAGAATGCCACGGAACTTTCCATCAAATTGGCAGCAAGCTTATTTTGGCGGGAAATATCTTAACTACCGTAATTAAAGTTGCAATATTGGACGGCAGTGCCGCAAAAATTTAAAAAAATTAAATAAATAACTTTATCTCGCCATTGAAAAACAATCTCGCCGGGCTTGATTACGGCAGTTAAGATATTTTTCCGCAAAAATGGGCTCGCTGCCAAGTTGACGGAACATACTTGGGCAACCTACTGCGGGCGTCCTCTTCTTTAACAAAAATACGGCCCCATCGCCGCTTATAGCGGAGCTTGACAATATATGTCACGGAAAATTCTGTTGAAACCTATGCGAATCCTACCGTGGTCCGGCCCGATCAGGGAGAACCCGCCCTTGCCAACTTTCGTTGTGAACATCGAAAGTTTTCCATTTATGTATGTTTCCAATCGGTTTCTTTCAGCTATTGGAGGAGAAGAGGGAAAAGTGAGAGTCTTCGACGCCGACCAGAGTTCCGGCAATGGAAAGGTAGTCCCTCTCTCGTAATAATCCCTCATTTGTGCCTCAGGCTCCCCTCCGAAGCGTCAAGGCCAGTGCCCAGTGCGTGAGGGTCGTCGATTTCTCCTCCAACGGCCGCAGCGTCTTCTCCATGGCCGACGATGGAAAAATAAAGCAGTGGAATTTGGGAGAGACCGGGTTAGTTGGTTTCAGAAGCTCTCGTTAATTACGGGTTTTAGGGTCAAACCCATGCTGGAATTCTCCGCTCATACGGATTCTATCCGCTGCGGAGTCGCTTCGGAATTCAATGAGAACCTCATTGTGAGCGGAGGCTATGATCACAAGGTTTATCTGGTGTATTTTTTTCAACTTTCGTTTTTCTAGGTCAAATTGTGGGATCTGAGGAATTCTGGATCCGGCGAGGCTTCGTTGGAATTCGACGTGGGTGCCCCCGTCGAGAGCATGTTGTTCCTGCCTTCGGAGAACCTCCTGGCCACCGCCTCCACGAACATTGTCAAGTAAATCTCCTTTTCTAACTCTTTTACACTTTCTTCAGAATCTGGGACATCTCTGCTGGTGGCAGACAGCTGGCTTCTATCACTCAGCACCACAAGACGGTCACTTCGCTGTGTCTGGGTGGCAACGGCACCTGTCTTCTCTCCGGAGCCATCGACCGCAGAATCAACGTCTTCAACTTGTCCAACTTCTCCCTGGTCCACTCCATGTCCATGGCCTCTCCCGTTCTGGGAATGGCCGTCTCCGCCGATGACAGCATGCTCGCCGTCGCCATGGGCAGTCTCCTCGCCCTCCACAGAAGACAGGCCCTCAAAGACGTCAGTTTCTCTTTTATTTTATCCCTTAAATTAGGGTCAATCATGGACACCAAGGGTGGCTCAGGGAAGGCCCGCTCTCCGAAAAATCTCGGCCCGCGGCCCAGGGTCAAAATTGCTTAAAGTTAGCAAAAAAGTTTTACACTGGCTATGCACAGAACATATGTCTCTAGCATAACAGTTACATAAAAATTGAGGCAAAAAAATTTTTGTGTGCGGAGGGATCGAACTGGGGTAACTTCAGATTGCCAGTCTGACCTCTTAGCCACTCGGCCATGAAAAACATACAAAATTTGTATAGGGTAGTTCGTATGCTCCTTCACTTCACTCAGTAAGTTTCGCACAATTAGAACGATGTTTTGCAACAACCAGAAATTAAAAATATAGACTGAAAAGAGGTAGATAAAAAAAAGTTTTACCTTGGCCGGCCCCTCCCAAAATTCCGCCCCGGCCGGTCCCAGTTTTAGCCACTCTTGGTGGGTACTAAGTTAGCTTGTTTTTAGGTAGTGACGGCTGTGAGTTACGCGGATAAGGCGAGTGTGGTCCAGAGGGCCGCTCCGCCGGTTGTTGTCGTGGAGCGCGGAGGAGAGAAGACGAAGAAGGAGATCTCTGCCAAACAAAGTGCCACAGTAAGTTTTTTTTCCACTTTTTCTTGAAGTATTCCTTTTCAGGTGAAGCTGGATCTGGTCGACAGACACCTCAAGGCCTACCGACACGCCGCCGCCATCAAAGCCATGTTCAGCAGTAGGTTTTCAAAGTTTTTTGTGTGAAAACGGCGCATTGTCTATTTCCTAATGTTTTTGCAGACTTCTACCTCCGCAACCGCAAGGAGCAGATCGTGGGGTGGCTGAAGCAGATCGTGCACCGTCGAGCGATTCACGCAGCACTCGCCGGCCAGGAGCCAGAGACTCTCGTCCGCATTCTCAAGTATTTTGCCATTTTCTGCCTCTCTCACCACTTGTTTAGGTTTTTGTACGAACAGATGCTGAGGAACAACTACTTGGACATTTTGAAGCACGTCGCCGAGGCTCTGTTCGGTGAGTTTTCACTAGTCAAACTTTTGGAAATGACTATTCAGAAGTCTACGCAGAGGAGGAGGTCGACCCGTACGTCTGCAAATTGATGGGAAAACTGAGGGACACCGTTGTGAGGGAGCTGACTGTACAGAAGCAGGTTGGGATACTCTAATTATATGAACATAAGAGGTATTTTCAGCTGTCGCAGTGCATCGGAATCCTCGAGATGGTCATCAACAGCAGCAAAACCACCGAGGTTAGTCAGAAACAGGGTTAACTCCTTTGTTTAACAAAAATTTCCGAAAACAAAATTGTGATATCTCTATCGCCACATGTTCCTAAAACATACATGGGCGTCTGCCCGGCTTTGACGGCTCGGGGGGTCTCGCCAAGAAAATTTTTTACATATGAGGGCGGTAGTCAGATTTTCCCCGATAGGCAATTTTTAAAGAACGGGGGTCTCGCCACGACCCAAGCGACGGAGCTGTACCCATGTATGTCCTAAAATTGTGTTTTGCCCTTTCCCATTCTCTTTCGGAGTTGTGTTTTACGCAGTTTCATTTTCTCGGGGTTCTCACGGGCCGGGCCATTTGGAAAATTTTGGTCGGCCCGGCCCGAGTTGCCCCGTTTACCCTGGACCACCCAGTCAGATTGCCACCCACACGACCAGGGTTCGATCCCGGTCGGTGACATTTTTTGTGCAACTAATTTTGACTTATATGTTTGTAACAAACATTATTAAGATATTTAAAGCAATTTAAAATTTAATGTACCGATTTTTACAAAAAGTAAAATTTTGATTTTCATAAACGGGCCGTCCCAAAAAATCTCTCGGCCCTTCATTTGAGAACCTCGGAAACATTGCAACCAACTCCCTCGTACAAAATTGCGATATCCATATCGCCGCATATGCCGAAAATTGTGTTTTGCCCTTCTCCATTATATATCGCAACTGTGTTTTCACAGAGTTCCATTTTCGAGAAATTCTTTTTCCACAATTTCCTTCCCATCCCATTTTTTCATTTCCCCTAGCCCTTATCACAGGCGGATGCAATTTTCTCGGAATGAACTCCATAAAATCACCCATTCTTTCTTTTCCGGCTCTTATCTCTGATTCATTTCCGTTTATGGGCACTTTATTTCCTCCGTGGTACACACCTCTTTGTTTCCATAAACCATAGTTAAAGGATATTTTGGATTAGGTCCCGCCACGATAACCTTTGATCTATCCAGGCGCTCAGAAATAAAGCGTCAAAATCTGAAAATGGCCTTTCAAAGAACCACTCGTTTCCGTTGCTCATTTCCTCTTTTTCAGGCCGTGGATGAGGACGACGACGCCTCCGGAGTGTTCGGCGACGTTACCGTGACGACGCTCCCTCTGCCGACCGAAGCCTGAGCTGCCCCTCTCTCCCTCCTTGTTATCGTCTCTTTTGTTGGATCTTGTTGCCCTGCGATTCTTTTGTTGTTGTTACACGTTGCCTGTTTGATGAGCAAAAAAGCAGAAATCGACTCATATTTATCTTTTTTTCTTCTCTTCTTCTTTCTTACGACATATGCACAAGAATGAAACAACACGGGGAATAAGGGCTGCGTGGAAGTAGATCGGCGCGGCCTGAGATGAGTGGTCCAGCGGCAATATTGAGCGAAAGTTGAGTGAGGTACATGAAAGATCCCAGCGACACCCGCGTTACATCATCTGTGGCTCCTGAGACGCCGTGCTTGACCCGTTTACCAGCACGTTCATATCCGTCGAATCCAGCGTCAAGTGCTGAAAAATGGACCATTAGGGTACTTTTTAGGGGGAATGGTACCTGGAGATCGTTAAAACAGTCGAGGTGCTGCCCATGAGCCCCATCCGGGTTGGTCAGCACTAACCGAGGGATATCCATAGACTCTGGAGAATTGGAAAAGGTCCGACTGTTCGGCCACTGCGGCTGAGACAAGGAATCCACCAGGTTGGCAGGGGAGGTGGGGGCCGATTGGGACTCTGGGGTGAGGGAGGGACCAGGCACCAGACGACCGCATTGACCCGTACTGTGTCTGAAACAGAGGGGTGAGGAGAGATATAAAGAAGAGAGAGAGATACGAGATGATGGGAAAAATAGAGACAGCTTTGGCAAAAAGTTCTTGATGTACTGCTTCCAATAAGTATAGGGACACTGTTGTCGAATTTTAGGTCAATCGAGAGGAGTGCTTCGACTTGAATGATTCTATTACGCCTTATCCTAGAAATAGACTCATGGTCATTTGTTGAAATCGGTTCTCACCATGCCATACTAAGCGCATACCGCGGGAATCCCTCACAGTTTAACGGCCCAAACTTAACTTTTGGCGCTAGAAATGGGGTATCCCTTTTAACTCTTGGCCTTCCGAGTTGAACTTTACGAAAATAGTGTCTTACCCCCTTAACGCCTGCGTTTTTGGGGCCTCTACCCCCTTAACCTGGGGTAAACTGACTATTCCCTCCCGAGGTATTACTAAGCGTTTCGCATAGAAGTACGTAAAAGTAAAACCCAATGAATTGAAATTTCCCTGGGTACTTTTACAGGCATCGTTCTAAATTTCACGAAAAGTTGTTTCGTAGAGAATTTCTGTTTAGATAAAGGAAAAATCTACTAAAATTTGGTTAGCCATTGGGAATTCGTGGTATCAAAATTGACTTTGCGAAAACTGTTTCAAAAATCTTGAATTCGCAACACGTTCAAAGTTTCATTGGCTTTCGAATGCTGTCTGTGTCTATGCACGGAAAAATTTGCTACCTACGTAGCTATTTTAAGATAATGCTCCATCGTTATATTGTACTTTATATGAGGCTCTCCAATGACATATGACATTTAACAATTTCCTTTTTCCTAAACTATTCAAATTTCCTTTAAAAGTTTTTCTAAACTTGTTGGACGCAGTAACCTCATTTCCAATAAGTCATTTGGCGAATTTAATGAATAGAGATCAAAGTGAATGATAAAAATTCTCGTTACCTTTGTCCGACAGTGGCGTGGTAACAATTCGGCGGGATTTGAGGGAGATTCGGTATGTTCGGGTTACTTGTTGAATTCTGAAAACTTGTCGTTATACTGATCCCTTTTTTCTTTTCCGAGTATTTCGGTTTTCCAATTTTAATGGATACACGTATGATTCATATCTCTTGCAAGATTTTTAGAAACCCCTCAACAAAACCCCGTTGCAAAAGAGGCTATCTTTCGCTATTTGTAAGTATTCGTCATTCCTTATGAAACATTTCCTTTTAGACATATTATTCTCATCTGGAAGCAACAGTGGAGGCTAAGCCAGGCTCAGCCGCCAAAGAAAGCGGGGGATCGGATACAACCAATGTCCCTGAGAGGACCTCGTGATGAATTCTTTGTGACTTCCACTCCCATTTCCAATTGAATAACTGACCTCGGTGTCCATCATGGCGGGAGGGCTCAATTCCATCATGGGCGTTGTTCGGTCGTCTAGCATCATAGTGGATCCCATTGGGGACCCCATGGGGGACTGCATGGGGCTTCCGTTGTTAAACTGTTGGAATTGGCCGGGCACCATGTGGGTCACGGGGCTTTGCATCGGCGAATTCATCGCCATGGGTGGTCCGTTGTGGGGCAGGGGTCCCATCGCCGGAGGGCACATTCCGGGGTGGATGCCTCGGGGATCCTGGGGCATCATTCCGCCCTGCGCTGGCTAAAAAACACGAAATTCTTTCAGAAACGGAAAGAAAGGTACCTGCATCTGATGGAAATTGGGGTGCATCTGATGGTAGCCGTGGTGGACAGGGCCTGGGCCCGTATGGTGGATGTTGGGGTCCGAACGGGCACGGTTCATTCTGAAATTAGGAATTGTGAAAACTAATAGAATATATAGTTGTTTAAATACTTTTGTTGTTATTTTGCTTAAAAACACTTCTTTTGGTGGTTGGTATCTTTTTCCCTCACTCGTACACTCACGCACACGCAACCACCCGCCACACGTTCACACACGTTCACACAAGCCACAAGCTCACACACACTCACACACACACACACACACACACACCCATACACACCACACACACACACACCACACACACACACACACACACACACACACACACACACACACACACACACACACACACACACACACACACACACACACACACATATACACACCACACACACACACACACACGCATACACACACACACACACACACACACACACACACACACATACACACCACACACACACACACGCATACACACATACACACACACACACACACACACACCCATACACACCCACACACACACACCACACACACACACACACATTTTCCTTTCATTCCCCTGGTTCGATGGCCCAGAAGCCTCTCTGAATGACGTGGAGTGCTTCCTCCCTGCCAGCCGGCTGTCATTGCCAGCTGGCTTAGCCATATTGCCACTAATACCTTTATTAGGAGGCGCAGGTGCATTTCGCCACGCCCTTTGCAAAGAAAAGGAAAAACCGGCCTTTTTGCAGATCGCAAAGTAGATTTCGGTTTTTCAGAACTGCTTACGGGGAAGGCAACCAAGAAAAAAGTTGCGAAATTGCAAGAGTGACCTTTAAATGAAGGCTATTCGGTTAATTGCAAATTCAATTACAATATCGCAATTAGGGACTAATTAAAACATGATGGATTCAATTTTCTAAGAAAACGTAGCTTAATAGCTTGTTTTTTGACACTTTTTTGCCCGAGTTCCGCCGCGATTTCCCAACTTTTGGAAACCAAACGTTAGAAAAGAATACAATTTTATATTAAAAAAATCAACCTTTTTCAAAAAATAATGAGCAAATTTGTCGTTTTTTCCCTGGTTTCGACAACTTTTTTCAGTTCTTTGTCCGCAACTCTCTCCCCAATGTTTTTGAATGCACGTGTCCGCTGATCCTCGAAACGCAACTTTTCATGCAAATCCATTATTCGACCGGTTCTCGCTATTTCAGTAGTCTCTCATGAATATTCAGTAGGTTCCTCTCCGTTTAAAGGTCAGATCACCCTTTTTTTCCCATTTGGAAATACGCCGTGTGATTCGTCTTCGGGCGGTATCAACCATTTGGTGGAATGTGTTTGCGCAGGGAAGACGCTCGTTGTGTTTGATCTGTTTGACCTCTGTTTGATCTATTTGATCTGCACTTCTCGCCCCAATCGGAACAACTACAAACACACAACAGCACGTGGCGAAGGCTGGAAATGAGCTTATTACTGCGAAAGATTGTAGCCAATTAGGCCAGTCAGGCAGGGAGGGGAAAGTGGATGCAATTGACATTGACCCATGGGAAGAAAGAACTATTATAGAGATTAAAAGAGGTTGAGTTTTGCAGTTTATGCGTTTTTCAATCATTTTAAGGCATAATTTTCTGTAGTATTTGCATGGGTGACCCCATTTGCTTCATGGGCCGCGGTATGGGCGTTTTAATTTGAAATCTACAGAGTTAGAGAATTTGAAATACATACCCATTTATGGCATAGAAATTATGTTTTAAATGCGCTTGTGCATAATGTTAAAATAGTATTCTACCGCAAAAAATGATATCCAAACACTAGAAAAGTCGACATTTTGGCTTACACTTAACGTTAAACAAACGAACACAAACGAACGAAGTTGCCTAAACCACTTAAATGTTTACTTATCACTATAATAACAATGCCGTTTTAGATTAATTGCGCCTTAATTAAGGCTTTAAGGTAAAAATACTATAGAATTTCCAAATCTCAAAAGATCAACCAAAATACTTTTCGAAGAGCGATGCATAGCAAAAATGGCAAGGCTTATGATTGAAAATGAGCCGTATTCAAATCTTGTCACGCCTTTTAACTGTAAGCCGCACAAAGTTGCCCTGAAGGTACCCTCAAAGGATTTTTGAGTTTGTAAGGTACTTTCAGCAACATAAAATTGTCGTTTAGGGTTGTTTTAAGGGATATTGCTTGGAATGTATTTACGGTTTCAATTTGTTTTCGTTTGCAAATTCTATATAATTACTTTGTTATTTTGTGAAAAGGACACGTTTTGTTGCTGGAATTTCTAATTGTGAAATTGTAATTTGTACGCAAATTATCATAGTTTTTTAACAGGATTTTCCATACTTTGACTTCCATGAACTTTTTTTTCAAAAGTTTTGAAAACTAATCGTTTTCTGGAAAATTGCCAGGTTGAAAGAGCAAAAGTGTAAATATGACAGAAATTGTTGCCAATTAAAGATGTTTGAGCTCTGGGAATGGGAAAACGGGCAATTGACATTTGCACGCGGAAGGGAAAATCAGAGATTGCAAATGAGAAACAACATGAGAATAAAAATTTTGAACATTTTGTTAGTTTATAACAGCAAATGCAAAACTTTTGTCATTTGGGTCCCGGAACGAAACCCGTGATCTACTGATTTACCCATACGCACAAAGGAGAGAGCAAGTTGAGTTATGAGGCGCAGAGAAAACCGTGTAAATAGCAGAAATTTTCTGTACATCCCTCGCGGTATTTTATCAAAAGGTTCTTTTAAAAGTATATTTTCATTTTGAACTATGTTAAATTGCTGTTTTTATCAGCTTTCCCTTTTAATTCCCACGTCTTCTGCCCAAAATACCTCTAGGCGGAAACGAACGGCGCACGTGGCTGATCCCCCTACCAGCCGGCTCTTCTTCGACCGCCGATCAATGACTCTTATCAGAAGAAGAGAAAAAGAAAAGACAAGGTCTTGAAGGGAAAACAATCAAAAGAGATACAAAGTGGCGGAAGTGAGAGAGTGTGGAAAGGGAGAGAGCGCAGAGAAACGAGAGAAAGATGATACGACAGGCAAACAATTGCATGTTGGAAGACTCTTTCGACGCATTCCACGCGAATTACGGAATGCAGAAAGAGAAATATTTTGGCTTGATTGTGGGTTTAGCATTTTAAACGGTTTTAAACCTTTCTCGCCATTTCATGCGCCTTTCTTGTGTGATCACAAAACATAGATAAAAAGGGCAAAGGATATTTGAAAGGCGAAATTCCAAATGACGAAATTTGGAAAGTTTTCTAAGACATGGCGGATTAGGTCTCGGCACGAAATGTCACGTGCAAAAGAGATTGGTTCACGAGGATTTTTGATAATTGGATGACTGCGAAATCTCAGATGAGAGGCACGAACACGCCGATAAGAGATGGACCCAGGGACACTTTTGAGCTTTGGACCGAAAGGTCGTAAATTAGAAACAGAAACACACACACACACACATACACACACACACACACACACACACACACACACACACACACACACACACACACACACACACACACACACACACACGCTGACACAAAGATTCCAAATGTGTCTACTTTAGCTATTCGTTTGTTTTGTAAAGTTTACAACCAAAAATACAAAAACTCACTGATGCCAGCTGTCGGGTGGATGTAACGTATGTAATTGTTGTGGTGGATACGGTGCATAATGTGGATTCAAAGGCGGCATCCTCTCCGGACTCCTCTGCGCAGCCCTGTACGGGTGGTAGTGGGCATCTGGGCTTCTACTCCGCTGTGGCTGCTGTGGCTCCCACTGTGGCCATGCCTGTGGCCCTCCGTAATTGTGTAATTGAGCCACATTTGGGAGAGATCCACTGAGGGGGTGGGGCCACGCCGGTGGCTGCAACTGTCCTCCGGGGATCGCAACTCCCGCCGAGGGCTCCGGAATGTTCGTGATCGAACGCACCTGCAACCAATTTACTTGATGGAGAATGCGACTGAATGCGGGATTTCAATTGGGAAATGACATTTATGCCCTGAGGCATTCAAAGGACACCTGCAGAAGGCAGTTCCACGCAAATTACGCATCAGAACACGAAATTTCAAAATTTAAAATGAGTTTTGGTCAAAAAATATCCTATAAATTTTTCTGCAAGAGAAATATGACTACATTTCTTTTTGTCACGCGAAAACACAATAACAAAAGATTGTAGCTACGGATAAAGTACAAAACCAAAGGTTAATTTAATCGAAAATGATACAAATTGAAATTTGCATAATAATTTTAATAATCGGCATTTACAAATTCCACCCTCTCCCCCAAAATCGTCTGATCTCATTTGCAAACGCCAATCGGTGAATAAATTATCCAAACCCTGCCCTTTTCAAAATGTAGTCACAAAAATTGTGCTCAAAAACATCTGTTTAAAAATACCTTTTGAAATAGAATTTGTTTGTGAACTTTTCTTTGAAAAGTGAAAATACAAATGGTATTCTGAATTTCTGATTTTAAGCTTGGAAGAATGCCAAATCTTAAACTTTACGGCTTGATTTGGTCATAAAATGTTTCAAGGGCCCGCGTGATGGCACATTTTAGCCTGGGGACACAAAATACGTTAAAAACTTAGAAATTGGTTGTAAAAGTTGTTTAGAAACTTTGTAAATTTTTATTATTTAATATAACATTGCTTTTAACATAATTAGAAACAAAATGCAAGGAAGGGATGTAGACAAGCGGCTGTAAAATATGTCTGACGCAGATGTGGCATTAAAAGACGCTTTAATTTAATATGTGAAAAAAGCTGTCAAATAAATATGTAAATAATCATATATTTGTTTATTTTTAATAAATAAACAGCTGATTCAGAAACTTTCAGAGCAACGATGTTAGGAATTCCAATGATTGTTGTGAATCGTTTGAGCAGTTTGAATAATAGACATAAAATAGAAGGAATAATCATAGGGTCAGAATATTTATGTAAATATTTGTTTGTAAACATTGTATTTCATTTGTATCCTACCTGTCGCATAATCTCATCGAACTGGCTCGAGTCCTCGTGCTGCTTCCTCTCCATGATGGCGATCTTCTCGCTGAATTTGCGCGGAGTGCTGCTCATTCTCTCTTCACCGCCACTGCATTAACCACACACTAGTCGAATATAGCAGCAGCAGTATAGTCGCTTCAGCGAAGCCGCCGCCGACCGCCCCGCGACGCTCGGGTCCCGCCCCGCCCGGGCGTACGGTAGCCGGCGGCCGCGACTTGTCACACTCGCCCTGGCGACAGCCGGCTGTCGCAACAGCGGTGGGGGTGGCACGTTCTTTGGCCAAAGGATTCACGAGAGGATGATGTGATCGGACGAGAGGAAGAAATAGCCAACGGAAGAGGGCGGAAAGGACAAGCGCTGGGATCCTTTGTTTATCCTTCCGTTTCTGGAAACGAATGATTTCTCAATTGGTGTTTACTTCAGTTGTTTCTTGTAAACACTAATGTAATTGGTGATTGAATTTGTCAGGGAATAACAGAATTTTCTTTTTTAGAAACACACCCACACAGCCAAACATAGGCAAACAATACACACGCGCACGCTCGACACACACACACACTCACACACATGCGCGTAACACGCACACGCACACAAACTCACTCACTTATTCACACACACACACATACACATACTCAACACATACAGACACACAGACACAAACACACAATTTTGAGTGAGTCTCTCTCAATGCCTCAATCTCAATTTCTCCACACATCTCGGGCATGTTTGTGCCTATTTTGACCTGTCCCAAACACCAAACAGTAATAGAGATATCAGGGAGAACAGGTTGAACAGGACGTGGTACGGTACAAAAACACAACACGGAAGGGGCTGATTTCCACATTTATATGTTGCCACGACCAAACTGTTCAAAAATGTGCTGAAAACACACAAATTTCACAACATTTCTTTGAAATTCCAACAAAATGTTATTGCCAATTCGTGGAAACTCACGACTGCCATCTAATACTACAAAAACCCGATAAATCCTGGACTTCAGCAGAAGCAAGAGATGCTAACAGCTCCTATGCATCATCACAACAGATCACACCGGGGCACATAACGTACAGGCGATGTGGAGAAAAAACAAGATGAGCGAGAATTTAGCGAAAGAGTTCTAGATGGTTCCTGACGACTCCTATGGTCAGAATAAGGTCCCGCAAAGTGGCCTCGTCTAGTGAAAGGTTGCGCCACTTTATCTATACCTTTGTGCGCTTAGATTCTATTGTTCATCCGGGCCGACACTTTTCTTGGCCCGGCCCGTTTTGGCCCTGCCCGCTTCGGCCCGCGGGCCGGCCCGTCGCTTGAGAACTACGGCTCGGCCCTCGGCCCCCGGGCGAAATTTATAATAGTTAGGAAAATAGGTTAGGAAAAAAGTTTTTCTCATTCAATGTACACAAAATGTGTCTATACCATACAAAATACTTACGACAAAAAACGCAAAAGAGTTTTGTCGACAGGGATCGAACTGGAGCAACTTCGGATTGCCAGTCCGACCTCTTAGCCACTCGGCTATGCGAAATATACAAAAATTAAATAGTTTAATAGTTTAGTTCACATCTCCATCTCCTTAATTCCGTGTGTTTTGCACATTGAGACGTTTCTAAACAAAAACAACCTAAAAATATTAACTTTGACAAGTTTTGCGCAAAGATTATGGGACCTGCCCGCTCCCAAAATTTCCCGGCCCGGGTGATCTACTCAATGCTCAATATTCTGTGAATTTGGCTGTCATATTCTCTGACCTCGCAACACAGTAGGTTAATTGCCCTATTGATTGACCTAAAATGGGCATGCATCCATTATTTTGTGTGCACAAGTGTTTCAGACAATGTATAAAAAACGACCGAAAAACGCCACAAAATACTTTCAGCGCATTTGTGTTTGGGTGAGTTCAGATGTAACAGAAAACTTTAAAATTTCAGGTTACTGATGATGAAAGTACAAAAGATTTTTCGCTAATAATTCGCGTTTACAATTGCAGACGAAACAACAATACTGTTAAGGAAATGTTTTTCATTTTCTACCATGAATTGCCCTATGAAATGGCCAAGGAAATAGCTGTGACAACCATCAAAACTCTCAAAGGCTGCTCAGGTGAGCTACGGCTTTTACGATAACCATTACTCTGCTCTGTCACTCAATAAAACTTGCCAAGGTCAAAACTAGTGTTTAGATTGGTGGGCTCGTTTTTTGTACAAAAGAATTAAGAAGAAACCCTTTTATCGAAAATGTTATATAACTAAAATCGTAAGTTTTCATTCATCAGTTCTCATCAGTCGCTCTCTTTTCAGCGCCGAAGATACGAAAATCTTTATTTCGAAATGCTGAAAATGATGATGGAAGTACCATTCCCACCAAACGAAATACAGTGTTTGGAATGTGAAATTGGAGATCACGTTGAAAGTATGATGCAATTTGCTGCAGGTATTGTAACACACACACACACACACACACACTCTCTCACACACACACATACACACACATACATACACACACAAATCAAATGTAATTTGAACAAAATTATAGAAAATGGAATATCAATTATCGTTCATACCGATCCAGACCCTCCGCCCTTTTATTGTGTTCGTCAGTTAATTGAGGTATAGAAAATATTTTTCAAGCAATTTCCAAACATTTCAGATGTTCCTTAACGGAAGTGAAGAATTGCATCTAAACAATTTTACGTTCCAATGGCTGTTCGGAAATTATCGCCTAGATATTGACATGCTATTAAGACATTTAAACATAATTCACAGAGCAAAAGTGTACCCTGTTCGAGACACTCACACAACCGGAGAAATTATTCATGCAAGAAGTGGTCAAGGAGGCCCAGTTTTGAGCATCACCGTTTCTACACAGAATTTACCTCAAGCTTTTGCACAAATTAGGCATCAGTTGAATTTGCACATGATTTACGGATAAATATGAATGAATATGAAGCTCAGCCGTGTAAAAAATTAATGTACAAACCTTAAGAATAATAATTTGAAAATAAAGCTCAGATGAGTAACTATTACCAAACACTTATTTCACTGGTTACGGTTAATATACTGGTCCGAAGAAACAGAACAACAAACTAACAGTAAAAGTCAGAAACAATCAATAGAAAAGGATTTCGGTGCCACTTTATTCGCTAGCAGTCGCTCTCTTTGCTCTTCTTCCACTCCTTCATCGCATTCTCCCACTGAGACTCATCCAGGGATTCGTACTCGTCGTCATCTTCTTCCTCAGATGTCTCCTCGATCACCTCAGTCTCCTCCTCTTCTTCTTCCATCGAGAATTCCAACTCCCACAACTGGATGATGGTGCAGAAGAGACAGACCGACACGGCGTACATCGTCACAAAGTAGAGGATGGTCACAAAGTAAACTTCCCTGAACATTATGTTGTACGATTTCTAAGTTGAAATCACATACTTTCCAAATCGGAAGGTGTGGGTCTTCTTTGGCGGAACGGCCAGAATCTTCCTCGAAGGGGTAGTACGGTTGGCTGAGAAATGGGCCAGATTGCTCTGGTTCACAGAAACCACTCGAGCCTTCAGAAGCCTCCTTTCGAAGGAATCAAAAGTCAGCGTTTGGTTGAAGAAGGCCACCGGCGAAGGACGGAGGAATGTCTCCGAGACGATCGTCTGGTTGAAGAAGACGATGGTGGAGAGAGCAGTCGAGGGAGGAAGAGGGAGACAGGGAGAGGCGGTGGAGCTGTTGAAGGCAGCTGTGAGAGTGAGGAGGGTTAGTAGAGTCAGTAGGTCTGAAAGAGGAGGTGAGGAGGAGAGCGAGAGAGGACCTACACATGACCGGTTAGTGGGGAGAGCTCTCTTGGAATGAGGTTAGGAGAGGGAAAAGATTTACGATGATTCTCCGCTGCGTACGGTAAGGCTAACGGAACGGAAAACGCTAATACACGAACCCTTCACGTAGTTCTCACAAGAAGTGCGGGCCGGACCGGGAAAAGTGTCGGCCCGGTTTGTAAACTTGTTAAATTAAATTTTTTAAACCAACTCTTTTATCTGTTACGTATTTGAACTAATTCCAAGTTAGCAAAAATTAAGTGCCCCGACCGGGATCGAACCTTGTTCGCGTGGGTGACGGTTTGACTAGGTGGTCCGAGCAGGCGGGCCGAAGCGGGCCGGGTTAAGACGGGCCGAGCAGAATAATTTTTTCAAGTCGGCCGGGCCCGGTCGATGAGCTCTCATGAGAACTATCACGTGCTATGAAATTGGGCGAGCGCACAGCTCAAACCTTGTTTTGTGTTTTGACCCGACATTCAGGATACTGATGCACCTTCAGCTTCTGTGAAACTCTATGAGGAGAAAGTGAGAGAAAGAGGGAGAGGAAGAGAGGGCGAGGAAAAGAAAGAGGAGAGTGAGAAAGAGAGGAGAGGGATGAAAGTGGCTGATTGTAAGTGTGTTTTGTCGTGAGCTTTGTTTGCTTCACCATTTTTAATTAAAACAACCGTTTGAATTTACAATAAAAGCTGTAAACTTCAAAGAATGTTCATTTTAAGCAACATCTTCTTCCCAATCTGTTGGTAAACATAGAATAAAACATAGTAGTGGGCAAATCGGCTAACCATGGTTTGTGTTGTTTATCGGTTCCAATCACTTCGTTTGCCGCCCTGGATGTAAAATCCTTTCTTTTTATTTATTTTGCTTCTTTAAATCTAGATGATTAAATATGCTTGAATTTTAAAAATAATATTTATGGCCGATATTCAATTTCCCGTCCATTGAAGGTGTTTTTTTTTTTTTTTTACCAAACCCCGCTCTTGCGGTAAATTCCGGTTTTTTTCCTAGTTTCCCCGTCCATTGTGATCTGTGACCATGGCTAGCCATGTCTCCAGCAGCCTTCTTCGTAAAATCAAGAGCAGAAAAGCCCTGAGGCGGTTGGCTTGGCGCCAGACGGAAGTGGCGACCGGAAGTGGGCGTGGTCAGTGCACATTAATCGATTGATCGAGGGTGGATATGCTCTTATCGCGCCTTCTTTTCTCACCTTTTCGCATTTTCCCTCCTTTATCGATCTTTTTTCGATTAAAGTACCAAGTACGCTTCTAAAAATTAAATTTTTATTTGCTTTATTATGTAAAAAAGCGTATTTTGTTTTTATCGGACCCTGGGGCGCATTCCGCATATTTAAATTGAACGTTTTACATTTTATTTACTTTATTTACAGGGTAAGAATGGAACGTCTCTCGTCATAATGCGATATGTTGCCTGGAATGGCTTCCCTCAACAATACTCCGTTAAGTTCAGGTACGGTTTGTACTTTTTGCTCACAGAAACTCTTTTTAATGAGTTTTTATTTTATTTTACAACTGTTTGTAATTTAAACAAACATTTTCTTGCAGGAGAAGACGTTTCCAATGGCTTCACAGCCACGACCAGTTCCAATTTCCGCCGCCATGTAAGTTATCTCGTTCTTGTTCTGCATTCTCTTGAAAAGCCTTCTCGCTGTTCCGCCAATCCTACTTCGGCTATCCTTGGAAAACAGATTTTTGCTCGAATCACCTATTACAACATCGAAATAATGGTCTAAAATAGATCAAATCCTTTTTGGCCGAAGTGGGATTGGTTGGGAGTACAATAACCTTTATTTAACCCATCTAACCCCCATTTGTGCTTAAATTAACTAGAAATTCGACTGTTTCAGTCATTTGAATGTGTTCCTTCTTCTTCCTCGGCGAGCCGCTCCTGGTTCCACGGGGAAATGGGAAAGATTGAAGCGGAAGAAATATTAAAAGTGACTTTTCTCTCGTTTAATCCCATATTTTCTCCTTTTCAGAACTGCGATCAGGGCTCTTTTCTCGTTAGGATGGAGCCCCCTTCAAAGTATTCCTCTGTCAAGTATTACATTTCCCTGTCCACTCCAGGCGAAACTACTCATTTACCGTTGGTTAATCTATTTTTATTTAAATTAATAAGAAAATAGGATTCGGACAGTCACCCGGCAGTTCTACTTCATGGGAGAGGCGTATTCCTCACTGCCTGAGCTGGTCTCAGCCTTTCAGGCCACCGGCGCAGAGCCCGTCAGTTGTGGGCATTCCATTTACGAAGACGCCCTCAGCAGTGTGAGAAATCACTTCTTTTTCGAACTTATGATCGTTTTATAGGAGAATGCAGAGCTCAGCCGGTATATTTGCATGTACCCCTTTCCAGGAGACCGCATTTCCGAAGAAATCAGGTTGGTTTATCTATAAAATGGTTATTTCGTTATTCTGAGCACACGAGAATGATTTATTTACCAAAACGGTATGTCCTGGGTTTTCTTCGCGGGACCTACGGATCGGACCCCGTAAGCGCTGCGTGTTCATACTTCTCAAGGCATGGGCCATTGTGAAAAGCGGCCTACGGTTGTCAGGACCGCCAATTTCGTTTTTGAAGCGGTCTGAATTTTGGATAAGCGGCCTACGGTTAACCGAGGTTATATAGGTGATCACAAAGATAGATTGTTACATGTTACAACTGGGTGGCATCACTACATTGCCGACATCGTTTGCCGGTATCAAAATTTTGAAGTTTGAAATTAAATTAAATTTGTAAATCAGTCAACAGCGGCCAAATGTTACCAGCGGATCTACAGCGGCCTTCGGTTGCCAGGACCGACATCTCGTTTCTATAGCGGCGTGAAGTTATGATAATCGGTACTCAGGGGCGTTATTTTCGTTTCTGGAGCTTGAAAAAGTATTTTCGTGCCGTCTTGCCCGTCTACACGGAGCGCCTATTCAAACTGTCACCCACGCGACCAAGGTTCGATCCCGGCGGGGCACTTTAGTTTGGCGAGCTTAGAATTAATTCTCATATGAAATAAAGGTATTTAAAAAAAAGTTCGCGGGTTCTAATGCAGTGTAAGCTGAAATACCATAAAATAAGTAGTTATTCATAGCGTTATTTACAGACGGCTGTCATAAATCCCTTATCGTAAGGTTTCCCGTTGTGATTGTTTGAGTAAACGTGGTGGTTGGGGTCGTGCTGTGTGAAATTTATTTATTTCACCTCAAAATTGTGTTTTTAGTGCAACGATCGGTGACATCATGAGTGGAGTTGAAGATCTGAACTCCCACTGGGCATTGGCTCGCAATGAACGAACCGGCTGTCACGGCTACATTCCAAGCTACGCACTCACTCCTCTGGTCAGTTCCCTCTCTCTCTCTCTCTCTCTCTCTCTCTCTCTCTCCCTCACTCTAATAATTCTCTCTTTAGCTGAGTCCTGCCGATGACATCTCGGACCTGCCCTATTTCCACAACCCCGTGGCCAAAAACGCCCTGCACAAGTTGGTCCAAAGTGGGTGATTTTCGTGATTTCCAAAAATCCATTTGGTTTCAGCAGGTCCCGGCAGTTTCTTCCTTCGGTGTTCGTCTAGAGGCGAGGGAACTTACGCCCTTTTGGTTCATACAAGGGCAGGACAAGTGGAAAAATTTCTAATTCGGAGGGCTCATGACGCTCAGGGAGGATTCGTGCTGGCTGGACGGAGGTTCCCCTCCGTACAGCACATTGTCGAACGGTCAGTTGTAGTTTGAACTCGGACGAAGGGCGTAAAATCGATAATTTTGGCGGGAAAGGCGTCATATTCAAGGACAAAGTACATTAATGTGTCGTGTATACATTTAATATGAATGCAAAGAAGCAGGGTGGCTGGGAACTGTTTATTTGTGTATCTAACATATGGTTCGCTGGAACGGGCAGTTGTAGTTTGAACCCTTACAAAAGATGAAAAATCTTCGTAAAAATTTATTCAGACGATAATTTTGGCGGGAAAGGGCTTTGTCTTCAAGGTCAAAGTACATTATTGTGTCGTATATACAGTTTTATTAGGAAAGGAAACAAGCAGCGTAGGTGGGAGCTGGTTTAGGGAACTAGTCAGTTGTAGTTTGAACCCATGCAAAGGATGAAAAATCGATAATTTTGGCGGGAAAAGTTCTTCGCTAAGATCAAAGTGGACTATTTCCGTACATACATATTAATAGGAAATAATATAAACAAGCTTGCTGGCAGGCGTTTATTTGCATATCTAACATGGGTATCACTGGAAAAGTTAGTTTTAGTTTGAACCCGCGCAAAGCAAATCTGTTGTTAAATACTTTTTGGCGGGAAGACCGTTTCGTACACCAATTCAATATACTTTATTCTTTCGTACAACACGGCCTTTCCAAAGGGGAACTCGGGTTACTTCAAAAACGGAAGTGGAACGTTGACAAGCCCCGCCCCATTTTTTGTATCTGGACAATGAGTCCCGCCACGAAAGGGCTGATAAATAACCGTTGAGTTGCAAAAAACCGCGCATTTGATGGTCTTGGCACTTTACCAATGCATTCGTGGCGGGACCACGGTTTGGAATGGGCCCGCTGGCAAAGTGCCAACAGCCGATTTTTTTGGATGTTGGAGTTCCTTCAAACATTAAGGATGGAAAGGCCGTGACAATCAATTTTAATAGGAGAGCAAAACACGTATATGAAATGGGTCTCGCTGGAACGGGTAGTTGTAGTTTGAATCAAAGCAGAAATTAACAAACGGCTTAATCGATAATTTTTGGCGGGAAGGCTAAAGCACAATAGTTCAAACTACAAAGCAAAGTATGTTAGCTCGGAACTGTTTATGTATATATCTCGTTTGTGATTTATCGCTTCCATCGTGGCTCCACCTCCTGTGTCTCCGCCGTGATCGTGGCCGCCCTCTTCTTCCTCCTCTCTCCGCCTCCCTGCGTATTCATCGTCTGATCCATCGTGTTCAACGTCATATCTCCAACCGTCGTGGCGCCGTTGTCGAAAATGTTGCCGACGAGTGCTCCGTGCAGTGTCATATCGTTGTCTTCCGCCTTCCTCAACGTCTGCAGTTCGTCGTCTTCCACATAGTAGCTGCGCGGAAAGTCTACGCTGTCGTAGGACAACTGGAGCATCTGATCCCAGTCGAGCATCCGACTCGGCGCCATCGGAATCATGGGGTTTTCGAGGTAGCTGTCCGCCAATCGCTTGCCTCTGAAGATGGAGGAAGGCAGCTGGTAGCTGTCGAAGGTGCAGTGGGTCACACTGAAGCGACTGTAGAAGCCGAGGTAGCTGTAGAGGAGGTAGAACAAGGCGATGAGGAGGAAACAGAGCACGGCCGACTCGACAAGGTGCATTCCCGGCCACAGGACGTACATGACGACCGCAGATGAGGGAATGGGGAGGGCGAATGAGAGGAAGGAATGGGGGAAAAGCAAGGAATAGAAAACGTTGCGATACACGTGGGAAATTATTCCAATATGACCAAAAACAGCTCATCCCTGGGTAGCGGTGCGGATGCACATGGAATGTAGGAAAGGTTGGGCATTAACTTCGCAAAATCCAGCTTCGTGGACCAACGAGAGAGCCATTTTCATCAAAGGAAGCAGAAATCGGCATGCTAGTTGCAATTTCAAAATACGCGGGAAAACGTTGATAAGCCAAAGATAAGCAGTAATTTTGCGTTTTTGATACAACTGGGAAACGGGAATAAATAAGAATAAAATTTATACTACAAAGTAGCTGGCTCTGTGACGAACCCTGATTTTTTACTAAAACCATTTTTCTCACAATTCGGTGCAATACTTTGTCTGAACTAAAATTCGCGGACGAGGCAATAAAAGCATCGCAAAAATTCATCGTCCGGGATAAAAGTTTGTTGAGTGGTTACCATGGTATACTGAATGACAAGCCCCCATTTTCTGTTCGAAGCATAGCTGGACGGGCAGTTTTTGGGGGCTGGATGCGTAAGCCCCCCAAATGGTGCCTTGGGAGAAACGTAAGACCCCCTTTAGTTTGTTGATACCCTTTTCAACCAAACGCCGAATTACGTAGGTACCACTGGCACCTCACGTCCGCCTATGGTTCTAAGCCAGATGTACGATATACCTTGTAGCCCATACCTCTGGAGGGTTTAGACTGGGGTTCTCAATTGACGGGCCGGGCCGAGAGATTTTTTGGGGCGGGCCGGCCGGCCCGTTTATGAAAATCAAATTTTTTTTTGCATAAATCGGTACAATATTTTTTCAAATGTTTTAAATAGCTTATTAGTGTTTGGTACTAACATTTAAGTTAATATTAGTCGTGCAAAAAAGTATGCCATCGACTGGGATCCGACCCTGCTCCCTGGGGCATGGCTGGACAGGGGGTGTTAGGGGGGCTCGATGCGTAAGCCCCCCTTTATTTTATTTTTACAGTTTTCAACAAAACGTCAAATTACGTAGATACCGCAATCATCTCATCCCCCTATGCCCTGGGCTGGCAATCTGACTGTGGTTCATGGTAAACGGGCCGACTCGGGCCGAGCAAAATTTTTCAAATGGCCCGTACCGGTCCGTGAGAACCCCGGCTTAGAAATCTTACCCAAGGGTAAAGGAATTACATGCCAAGAAAATTTGAGTTAAGTGCTGATGACAGAAGTTAAAGGACGTTACTTTGGTAAAGTTGACCTCGAAGGCCAAAAGGCGTATGGTACGTTGTCGTATGTCAAGTGGCGAATCCTTTTGATACATGTTTTAACAGATAATACAATTAGATTTAAGAATAAGAAATAAATTGGGCGCTAAAGGTGCAACAAATGAACCCGCCCAGAAAAGGGAAAAATGAGCAGACTGAAGGGGGAAAAGATTTCAACGTTTTCGGTGATTTCCCGCCATTTGTGTTTTCCCGGAAGCGGCCGATAATCGATTGTAGTCTTGGTAATCTCTCCGTTTCAGGTACTGTCGGTACCCAATCATCCGTGGATTAAGACTATCCCATGCAGTCATAGCCACGCCCACTTCGTCTTCAGAATCCTCCATTCCCTGCTCAATCGAAACAACTCCAGAAGATGGTATTTTATTTTGTTTGTTTTTCACAAATCGTCTTATTTAGAGCATCGGTCGATCGTCGATGTGGCCAGCACTTCGCGGACCATCGCCTCCATCCAGGCCCTTCGGAAGTGTGGGTTTCCCTTTTCCCTCCAATTATTGATTGATTTATTCAGCGAGAGAAGAAAAGCCGTGGAAGCCTTGTTGGATCACCCTCCGGGACGACCCCCAGGGCAGTTGTCAGCTGATTGTCAGCGACGATTCAGCTGTAAGTTCGTCTGATTTCTCTTCGAGACCCATTCTTCCAGGCCTCTCGGGTACGTCTCACTCTGGATCTGCCCTTCTCCGTGCTCTACGTGTTGGATGAGTCCGTTTTCGGCCGCGACGGCTGTGTCTTTCTCTCGCAGAATGACATAGAAGTGCCCGGAGTCTACCTCTGTCTCCGGCCTTTTCCCCTCTTTGCCGAATGGGTCACTCTCCTCCGGCTAGTCTCTTTATTTTCCCCTCTCATCTCTCTTTCCAGACCACGGATGATCGGCCTCCAACCGGGGGCTGTTCCCATGCTCAATGGCCTCCATTTCGACCTGCCAAAGCCTCCGAATATAGCGATACTGAAAGTTTTCATCGACAAATTCAAGTAATTTTGTTATTTTTATCAACTTTATCTGCAAAATTAGGTCGGACTCTTTGAAGACGGACGGTACCTACTCGGCTTACGGAGCGGTCAATGGGGTTAAGGTACGTTGTTAGGAAATATTGTATTGATTAGGGTACTTTAGGTGTGTTCCACTCAACTTTTGACGCCATCTTCTGCGAAAACCACGCCCTCACTCGTCTTCGACTCGTCTTTTCTCATTCCGTGAGTGCCTGTTGTCAAGATTCTTTGATTACTTTGTTTTTAATTCCTTTTTCTCTACTGGGTTTGTATTACTGTTCAGTCAGCCGGCTGTCTTGACTTTTTTTTACTCCAAAATGTCCCAGCAGGCCCGGGCCGGTCTTCCCCTTCATTCGAAATTTTTGGATTTCTTTAGTTTTTATTTGTAAACGAATTGTCGTATGCTACAATCAGCTAGTTGGTTTTCACCGGGGTTCTCACGGCCAGGGCAATTTCGAAAATTTTGGCCCGGCCCGGTCGGCCCGTTTACCTTGGACCACCCAGTCAGATTGCCACCCACACGACCACGGTTCGTTCGCGGTCGGTGACATTACCTTTTGTACGACTAATATTGACGTATATGTTAGTAACAAACATTATTAATTAATTTAAAGCAGTTTAAAAAAATTATTGTACCGATTTATACTAAATTTGAAAATTAATTTTTCATACCTGGGCCGACCGGGCCGGGCCGTCCCAAAAAATCCCTCGGCCGGCCCGTCGTTTGGGAACCCCGGTATTCACGGCTGAGGAAATTTGGGATTCCAAAAATTGCACAGAAATAATGACCAAATTCCGTTCTTGGACAATTTTTCTTCCCGTAGCCGTGCTGTTGCAAAAGTATGCTCAATTTCCAGCGCGCACCGCACTTCTTTTTTTAAACAGCATATTTCGTGGGCGATCTACCGTATTTCGTGCCAGCCGGGTGTCATTAAGGCCCAAAATAAAGTCTATGACCCCCCGTGGAAACACATTGCCTTTTTCATTCAAAACGCAGTTTTCTAAACTTTCAAAAGGCATGGCTGCTGATGACTTTCTTATTAATTTTTTCCAGATTCACGCCGACAGGAGCTGGTTCCTTCCAAGTGTCGCTGATGTCGCATAGCAATGGCAAAAAGAGTGAGTCTCTCCCTTTATTCCACTTCCTACCGTACCCTTCAGGCCGTCCGTTCGGCGTCTCGCCACTCCTCGCTCTGCCCGAAGGAGAGACCGTCAGCTACGAATTCGAGCAGGGCTTTTCCCTGCGCATCGCGAGGAACAGCATAGCTGTGGCTTCTGAACGCGACTACCATGTGCTCCGCGAGTGGCTCGAGCAGCCCACGGTGGAGTTTCTGGAGTTTGTGTCAGACTCCCTTTCGACGCAGGATCGCAACCTGTTCTGTCTGTCGCTCGTCTCTTCCCTCATATCTCAGCCGAGAGCCCTCCTCGCACTCATTGAGTAAGTCTCCCCTCCCCTCTCCCTCATTCCTCTCTACAGAGTTCTCTTGTCCGAGGTTCTGGCGTCCGCCGCTCCTGAAAGCGTCCTCCGGCAGGACTCGATCGCTACTTCGCTCCTCACACACACTCTGCGAATAGCCGCTCGCTCTGCACTCGAGACTTCAATTGAAAAGTCGGGGATTTCAAACAACCGGCTGCCAGATGTGGGTGTTCCCCTCACTTTCTTACATTTTCTTTGCCGTCAGACGCATGATGTCGAGAGTGCCGTTTCGTGTGTGATTAACCTGGCCGGGGACGCCCTTGTAGCGCACGTGATGGCTCTCGTGAAACGACTAGCCGAGGAGCGCTTCGGAGATCAAGTGCACGTCGTCCGTCGCGTCCTCAGCGCCGTGGTCATTTTGCGCTTCGCCAATCCACTCATACTCGGGTTCTTCCAAGGTTCGTCTCTCTCTCTCTCTCTCTCTCTCTCTCTCTCAGAGTATAGCTTTATCTTTAGGCTTACCGATAGGACAACAGCTTGCGAAAGGCGTTCAATCGGCCGCCAATACGGCGTGTGCCCGCAATGGAGTCATTGCTGCAGATGAACTGCCACATGCCACTGCACTGCGATCTTTTTTCGACAGCATAGGCTTCTCGCTACCGGTTCGTTTTACTTTTTTTTCTTTAAATATACATACAACAAATTGTGGAGTCCGAAACGCCCGAGGCGTAACTCCCACTGCTTGTGTACCATGTGATTGGGGTTCATGGATGGGCAGGGAGTGTTTGGGGGACTCGATGCATTAGCTACCCCAATGGTACCGCGGAGGACGGGTAATCCCATTTGCGGGGTTCCGCCCACCTTAGGGTTTTTCTTAGAATTAGCTAACTATGGCTTTTCAGAATCTGCCTTCGGCTTCGGTTGGCGGGCGTGACTGGCTGGCGACGGCGTGTCACCTGATGTACTCTGTGGTCTCCTCCAAGACGGGTGTCCCCTTTGTGCCAGAAGAAGTCCTGCGGGTCATACTTGCTCACAAAGCGGGCTGACCTCCTTGCCCATGCACATATCTCCCATGGCTCGTTTTACTACCTCAGTCCGTTTCAGCTTCCTGTATATTATGTTGCCCATTCGTTTGGTCTCATTCGTATTCTGTTTGTGTAGAGTTCTCGTTCAGCGAAACCTCGGCCTTTCGTGGTCGTTGGACTCACTCACTCCCGCTTTCTTACATTTCCATATTTATAACGTTGTAGTTGTAGCTACTGATCGTTTAATTCCTTATTTGCCCGTCATTAATCTCCTCGATAAGTGTCGGGGCGTCCCTGACCCTATTCTCTAATGTCAGCTTCTGAGAGATTTGATATTAGATGTTTAATCGCGTCAGTCTTAGTCTAACGACTACTGTAATTTTGCTGCCTGTGAACTTAAAGATGCATAATGAAGTATAAATTTAATAATCCTCCCCTCTCTCCGTTGTTTTCCACCGGCCGTAGGTTATCTTATCGCCCAGACGCCTGCCGCAGCCATTCTTTTCTTTTCTTAGAGAAATGGCCGAACTGGCGCAGTCCATCCGCTCCTTCAAAGGAAAACAACTCGTCTACAAACACAAGAGGTCTGTTAGTTATCAAACACGCTTTGTAAATAGTCCGAACAAGGAGGTCAAAGCTTTATGAGGAATTGATTGATTTTCGCCAATTGATACCCCGTTTGGTAGAAAAGGATTGTATTACCAATAATACTACAAATTTTGTTTAGCTGTGACTTCTTACCTTAACCCAGTATTGAAGGTCTAATTTTGAAACCTACAGTTCAAATCTTAGGGGCTCGAGTTTTCGATAATTTCAGTTGAATTTTGCAATTCTTCCCAGAAGTTTGCAAATAGTATACCACTGTAGTTGTATCATGTAGAACTATCAAATGGTTGTTGATAACGTTTCGTGAAACCTCGCCTTTTTTAAGAGTTTAAGACGGTTTTTTTGCCACAGGTGACCTTATCGTTGAATTTAATTGTTGGATAAACGCTCTGAAAGCAGTAGTTTTTACTTAAAGGACTATCTGAGCTATCAAAATGCAACGAAACTCTAAACAAAGTTATCTATTATTCGAGAAAGAGGGACGGAAACATACACGCACAAGCTACCCGTGGGGTTCGTTTGCGCACCCCCACATTCGACGTATGAGCTCGGCGCGACCCCGTCAACCCACGGCAAGCACACTCCATTGAGATTCGCAAGTAGAGCCGCACGCAGAGTACGGCCCAGCCGCACGCAAAATTCGCAAGCGTGGCGGGACCCAACTGAAATAGCACGGGAAAAGCGGTGGGCGCAGAGTGGCGCCCTCCGCCTTTTGCGTACTATCTCGCCGCCTGGCTTGGTGATTTTCTGCACACTCCTCTTTTCCCATACTCTCATACGAAGCGGCCGGTCCGAGCATATTGCGCAGTACTTGCGCATTGTACTTGCCGTGAACCGAAAGTAACGGTCGAATGTTTTCTATGGACGGAAAGTTTTTATTGAAATTGTCTAGACATTCATTTAGACTGCGCCTGTTTGAATTGGACGGCGTGTTGTGCAGCGAGGTGTGTGCCACATACATTTTATAAATACTGAACAGAATATTAATCCAAATTCTCCCGTCGAGGTCAACTTATCGTGATGGAGCCTCTTGTTTTAGCGATGTGCTCAACTGTGAGATGACGTTCGGCGTCTATGTGCCGGACCACGCGGAGGGGGAGAAGCTGCCGGCGTTGATGTACCTCTCAGGTAATCTTTATTTTTCGTTCTTTCTAACATTCATTCTTCAGGATTGACCTGCAGCCACGCGAATGTGATGGAGAAGGGAGGAATGCAGCGGCTGGCCAGCGAGCACCGCGTGATCTTCATCCATCCCGACACCTCTCCTCGTGGAGTGGACCTTCCAGGAGACAGCGATAGCTGGGACTTTGGAAAAGGTACCCCTTCACATTTGTATTATGTTACGCGCCGCTGTGTTTATTCGCAGCCACTCTGCCTTTTCTCGCCCGGTTTTGGCCCCTTCCCTCTTTACGCCATTCTCATAGTTCTTTTCCAGGTGCCGGATTCTACGTCGATGCTACGGCCGAGCCCTGGTCCTCCCACTACAAAATGTACAGCTACGTGTCGAAGGAGCTGCCCTCGCTGCTCAAGTCTCTTCTGCCGATCGACGGAACAAAGTTCGGAATCCTCGGCCACTCGATGGGCGGTCATGGCGCCATCACCATCGGCCTGCGCAACCCGGAGGTGTTCCACTCGATCTCCGCCTTCGCCCCCATCTGCCATCCCATCAACTGCCCCTGGGGAAAGAAGGCCTTCGGAGGATACCTGGGTGAGTGGGTCTAAAGGATGGGTAATTGGTTGTTTAGGAGACAACGAAGAGACATGGAAGCAGTACGACGCCTCCCTTCTTCTGGCCAACTACACGGGACCTAAGAGGGAGATCTTGGTGGATCAGGTAGCCTTAGCCTTATTTCGAATGAATTTCTTGTTTCAGGGCACGTCGGACAGTTTCCTGCCCGCGGGACAGCTGCAGCCGGAGGCACTGAAGTCGACGGATAATGCAAAGGTGACGGTGCGGATGCAGAACGACTACGACCACTCCTATTACTTCATCGCCACATTCCTCGAAGATCACTTCAAACACCACATCGCCCACTTCAGCCAGTAGATGGACAGGGGTTGAGAAATTTGTAATTTTATCTATGAATTGTAATGAAGTCTTATTTATAACTGTGTGAAGGGAAAATGGAGACACTTCTAACTTGGTGATGTGCGATGGCCAAGGGTGGCTACGGGCCGGGCCGGCCCGCTCCAAATATTCACGGCTCGGTCCGTGGCCCGAGGTCAAAAATTCCAAAAGTTGAAAAAGAAAGTTTTTCACGAATTATGTGCAGCAATTACGTTTCTATTGTACCTAATGTATAGCACAACTAGGGCAAAAAAAGTTTTGTCGTCGGGGGATCGAACTGGGGCAACTTCGGATTACCAGTCCGACCACTTAGCCACTCGGCCATGAAGAACATACAAAATTTATATAGGGTAGTTCGAATAATCCTTCACAAAGTATGTTTTGCCCAATAAGAGCTATGTTTTGCAACAAACAGAACTTAAAAATAATGACTTTGAAAAGAGTTACATTTAAAAATAGATTTTGAAACAAAGTGGGACCGGCCCGCTGACAGCCACCCTTGGTCCTCAGCCACCATTGCATTTCGGAGACATATTGTATTATATCTCTCTCTCTCTCTCTCTAAAACTTCTTAAAAATCACAAATTGCAAACAATTCATTGCTCTGCGATACCTGCTCTGCGATTTATTACATAGGAAAGAAAAAAAACAGACGGAGGAGCGAAACTCGTTAAAGGACTGAGCTCTACAGTACGCCTCGGCGACCCGTTGCTCTACCGAGACGTGAAAGGCGGGGTCAAAGGACTCGCCGGACGATTCCGCCGACACCGGAGGACAGGTCGGCCGCTGAGAGAGTGGCCAGCCCGGAGGCAAAGAGGGGAGACACCGACACGCGATGCTGAGGGGAGGTATGAGGGGATCCCAACTGAAAAAAAGGAGAATGTCGATGGTTATAGAAGGGGCTTACCTCTGCCCTAGTGACTACTCCAATCCCATTTCCTAAGGGGGCGAGTCCCGCCGTGCACCCCGTCATTCTGTGGTGTTCTAGTCCGAAGCCGATGCTCCAGTCGACGGAGGGCTCGTCGACGCGCGAAGATTGCCGCGAAGACTGAAACGCAACGATGAGTTAAGAGATATTGGGAAAAGAGGGCGGACCGAGAAGAAGGAGGTGGGTGGAAGGCCCTTCTGGCGAAGGAAACGGGCAAAATCCCTCTCGACCTGAAAGAAAGAAACTGAAGATTCACCTGGGCATCACGCAGATTTCGGACAAGAACACGACGCAAAATGCATGCGGGGGCAGAGCGGACGACGCTCTGAACACGCAAAATAGGACGGAAGAGGGATGTTTTGGGGAAGAGGCATTAAGAATGCCTAGAGGGGTGGAAAGAGTTAGCAGGACTAACAAGGACAGCTAAGGTCTCACTCACTCACTCACTCACTCACTCACTCACTCACTCACTCACTCACTCACTCACTCACTCACTCACTCACTCACTCACTCACTCACTCACTCACTCACTCACTCACTCACTCACTCACTCACTCACTCACTCACTCACTCACTCACTCACTCACTCACTCACTCACTCACTCACTCACTCACTCACTCACTCACTCACTCACTCACTCACTCACTCACTCACTCACTCACTCACTCACTCACTCACTCACTCACTCACTCACTCACTCACTCACTCACTCACTCACTCACTCACTCACTCACTCACTCACTCACTCACTCACTCACTCACTCACTCACTCACTCACTCACTCACTCACTCACTCACTCACTCACTCACTCACTCACTCACTCACTCACTCACTCACTCACTCACTCACTCACTCACTCACTCACTCACTCACTCACTCACTCACTCACTCACTCACTCACTCACTCACTCACTCACTCACTCACTCACTCACTCACTCACTCACTCACTCACTCACTCACTCACTCACTCACTCACTCACTCACTCACTCACTCACTCACTCACTCACTCACTCACTCACTCACTCACTCACTCACTCACTCACTCACTCACTCACTCACTCACTCACTCACTCACTCACTCACTCACTCACTCACTCACTCACTCACTCACTCACTCACTCACTCACTCACTCACTCACTCACTCACTCACTCACTCACTCACTCACTCACTCACTCACTCACTCACTCACTCACTCACTCACTCACTCACTCACTCACTCACTCACTCACTCACTCACTCACTCACTCACTCACTCACTCACTCACTCACTCACTCACTCACTCACTCACTCACTCACTCACTCACTCACTCACTCACTCACTCACTCACTCACTCACTCACTCACTCACTCACTCACTCACTCACTCACTCACTCACTCACTCACTCACTCACTCACTCACTCACTCACTCACTCACTCACTCACTCACTCACTCACTCACTCACTCACTCACTCACTCACTCACTCACTCACTCACTCACTCACTCAATCACTCAGACGTTCAATTCTCTTCTCTCTATCTCTCTCCCTCTTCTCTCTCTCTCTCTCTCTCTCTCTCTCTCTCTCTCTGTCTGTCTCTGTCTATAAAGCACATAAAGCTGAAGTTAAGCACACTAAGCCATTCCAAGCCAATTTCCCTTCGTTCACATACCTGTCGTCTAGCTTGAATCCTTTTGAGCGAAAAATCGAGATCGCGAGTTCCGGGAACCCCCGGCTCCCCCATCTTCGGAGCCACATAGTTGTTGAGTGACTCATCCGAAGGTGTCCTATCAGATGCAGCCGCAGCCAAGGATGCATTTCGTTTGGCCGCAATCGCTGCAAGACCCAATGGACGAAAAGGGGTTGATGGAGAACTCTGGGTGGAGTGAGTATCAGAGAACTGGAAAAATAGCTGTGGTGCATTTAAAACGTAATCGAACCTGCAACGGTGGCCTTTCTTTTGAATCCTTCGGGGTTGAAGTAGTGGGAACTGCTGTGACACTGAAAACGATGAATTCATGTTTTGACAAGTAGTCACGTACTTTTCCTCCTCGAGAGCAGCTGTGGAAGTGCTGGCATCACAGGTGATGGAGTGGAGAAGAGGAGGACGGGAAGACACAGGAGATTGTGGGCACTGGAGAACCAAAGGAGTGGAGGTAGGTTTTGAGACCTCAGACACTGGTGACAACTGAACAAATTTTGTTGAAAGGTAGTTTCCGTATCTCTCTGTCTCGCTGTCTCTCTGTCTCGCTGTCTCTCTGTCTCTCTGTCTCTCTGTCTCTCTGTCTCTCTGTCTCTCTGTCTCTCTGTCTCTCTGTCTCTCTGTCTCTCTGTCTCTCTGTCTCTCTGTCTCTCTGTCTCTCTGTCTCTCTGTCTCTCTGTCTCTCTGTCTCTCTGTCTCTCTGTCTCTCTGTCTCTCTGTCTCTCTGTCTCTCTGTCTCTCTGTCTCTCTGTCTCTCTGTCTCTCTGTCTCTCTGTCTCTCTGTCTCTCTGTCTCTCTGTCTCTCTGTCTCTCTGTCTCTCTGTCTCTCTGTCTCTCTGTCTCTCTGTCTCTCTGTCTCTCTGTCTCTCTGTCTCTCTGTCTCTCTGTCTCTGTATTTTACTCACCTCTAAACCAGCCAACTCCAGATGCAGACTCTTATGCCTGGCCGACACAGCCGGTGTTGAAGAGAAACCGCTGTCCGAGTTTTCCAACTCCGAAGCCAGAGAATCATATAACGAGTCGACCGAGTGACTCCTCGGAGGTGCTTGCCTGAACCTCATCAACTCCTCCTCCGCCGCTGAGAACAATCCCCTCAACTCGGTATATTGCTCCTAAACCTTTTCTGTTATTGAAAACCTCTTTTGTTTACCTGTAGCCCGCACATGTCCTTCAGAAGGCATTCCTGTCTCCCCATGGCCTCTTCCAATTGTCTCTGGAGGTTCTCATTGTCTCCGACCACTTCATTGTGTCTTCCGTGGTATCGAGAGATCTGTTCCAGAAGTCTCTCCACTGCCTCCCTCTGAGCCTGGCATTCCTCACTCTTGGCCCCCATTGTAGTTTGTAGTTGGTGAATGCGGCCATTCGCGGAATCCAGTTGTTTGGCAAGGTCTTCTGCATGGGCTCTCTCAGCTTCAATGGATTCAGAAGCGGCTGATCGAATATTGGCTGCCTCGTTCTTCAGTTTAGCGTTCTCATCGTTCAGACGTTCAATTCGCGAACGAAGAGTGCTGTTATCAGTGGGAGAACTGAAAAAAACACGGTTTCTTTTGCCGACACCAAATTTTAATACAACTTTTAGTAAAAATTGACGGAGAAGCCATATTGTCTTGCTCAGTCGCAGACAGTTAAGAAATACGTCAGTTCAAGTTATGGCCTGTTTACATAGAAAGGTTGGCGACTTTCAACGATTTTGATAACCATACAACCACCG